>ONZH01030222.1:0-596989 GCA_900303285.1 Rhinella marina
GGTAATATGGAGAATGATTTATCTTTATTAGATAAGTGGTCAAAACAATGGAAACTGCAGTTCAATGTTTCCAAATGTAAAATAATGCACTTGGGGAGAAGAAATCCTCTAATCTGAGTATCGTATTGGCAGTTCTGTGCTAACAAAGACCTCAGAAGAGAAGGATTTGGGGGTAGTCATCTCTGACAGCCTCAAAATGAGTAACCAATGCAGCCAGGGGTAGGGAAAGCAATTCGTATGCTTGGCTGCATAGCTAGAGGTATAACAAGCAGAAAGAGGGAGATTGTGATCCCTCTGTATAGAGCTCTAGTGAGACCACATCTGGAATATTCAATTCTGGAGACCTCACCTGCAAAAGGATATTGCTAAAATAGAACGGGTCCAAAGAAGAGCTACAAAAAATGGTGGAAGGTCTAAAGCATAGAACTTATCAAGAAAGACTCAGAGTTCTTAATATGTATAGTTTGGAGGAAAGAAGAGAAAGGGGGGACATCTGAGGTTAGTTTGGGGGAAAAAATCAAGAACAACATTAGAAAATATTATTTCACTGAAAGAGTAGTAGAAGCTTGGAACAAACTTCCAGCAGAGGTGGTTGATACATCCACAGTAACTGAATTTAAACATGCCTGGGATAAACATGTATCTATCCTAAGATAACAATAAAAGGATAATAAAAGGGCAGACTAGATGGACCAGGTGGTCTTTTTTTATGCTGTCAATCTTCTATGTTTCTATGTTTCAGTGCCCCATGTGCCAATAAGAAAGGCCCCCAGTGCCTCCATTAAAAAGAGCTCCGTTCCAATGGCATCATACAAAAAATGCGATACAGGCCTCTTCCAGCCTGTGTCCTGCGCTGTTCGGCTAGGCGCTCTGATTAGGCTGCAGGCACTAGGCCTACAGCCTATCAGATGAATGGGGAAGGGAGACGCCTCTCTCTCCCTGCCCCGAAGCACAGCATCTGTATCGCCGTCCTCAGGATACAGATGAATATGGAGATGAGCGCTTCCACAATGGAAGCGCTCATCTCCCTCTGCCATGCCGCCACCTCCCTCCGGTGCGGCCCTGCAAGTTACAAGATGGGCAACTGGACCGCTGCGACCCCATAGCTACGCCACTGGGATCCACCATTCACAACACAGGATCCACCAGCACAGCTATCTACTCCTTCTGTCCTCTGTGCAAGTCAACAGAGCCTGCCTATAAAAAATATATATCTCATAGAAATCAATGAGGTCCCATTCTCTCCATTGTGTCTATGGCCCAAGGTGGCTGTTTTTCAAAACAGGAAGTCTTGCCATATTTTAAGCCTAATGGCCAATGTGAAACTATAATTTTAGTTTCTTTTATTTATTTATTTTATTTTTTTTAAAGTTACATGAACGGAAACAAACAGCAACACTTACTGGTACCCTCCGTTTTATGTTTTTAACTGCAGATCTGCCAATCCCGGTTCCTCTTCTGCTATCCAGATGGCTGTACTGCTTCTCAGACTTCCTGATGCATACTGTGAATTTGATAGCCTGAGACACAGCCCACTGCCTTTGGATTGGCCAGCATAGCTCTCATGAAAAAGCTTGAGCAGGGCTGTCCAAGTAAGAAAGTGTCTTGGGCTACCGATGCCACAGTGTGCACCACATAGTCTCAGATACATCGTGACCATCTTGGATGGCAGAAAAGGAAAGAATTAGTGGATCTGCAACTATAAAGAAGAAGAAGAAGAGGTCACCAGGTAAGCGTTTTGTTCATTCATCAGTAAGTGTGAATTTTTGAACCAGAGTCGCTTTACATAAAAGCTTGATTTAAACAATAGGTAATTTTCTTATGGCACATTGCCTTTAAAGGAGATTGTTTGGAAACACCCTCCCACCGCCCCAATTTACTTGACCTGTAAGGGGAAGATGATTTAACCTGCTTTCTGGTGCTGGCTCCCCGCTCCTTCTCCTCCAGGCCTGCAGTTCTCCATTGGGTCTCTCAATGTAAGCATTCAGTTTGTCATCACTGGTCATGGAGGTGATCGGCTCCCCTTACATCATGACAAATGGTCACATGATATATAGGGATACGGTGTCTGCTGTGGCCAGTTATGGCAAACCAGATTTTATGTTGAGGGAGCCTAGTAAGTAATCTTACCTTCACAGGTTCGGTAAAGTGGGGAAGTTTTCTAAAAATTCCCCCGTTTATGCACTACCCCTTTAAAGGGTTGTCTTAACCTCAGACATTGGAGGCATATTGCTAGAACCTGCACCTATCTTTAGAATGGAGCCTGCAAAGTGAAGGAAAGTGCACTGCACATGTGCAACCGCCCTCCATTCATTCCTATGGGAGCACTGAAAATAGCGGAGCGGTGCGCTCACTTCTATGGGGCTGATGGAAATAGCCAACCATAGGTCTCAGCTCTTCTTATCACAGCTCAGGAGGCAGTTGAATTATGAAACTGAGCATGTGCGGCCTTCTCAGTGAGCAGGTCAAAGAAATAAGAAAAAGAACAAACAGCAGGTGGCTATATACAGATACATTTTATTGAATAAGTCAGTGGCTATACTAAATTTTTAATTACATGAAATTACAAAAGTGTTCACATCCAAGAGCTGGTTGGAAAACTATATATTTTTAGTGGG
Source organism: Rhinella marina (assembly GCA_900303285.1). Lineage (NCBI taxonomy): Eukaryota > Metazoa > Chordata > Amphibia > Anura > Bufonidae > Rhinella > Rhinella marina. Next base: position 2,619 of record ONZH01030222.1, read on the forward strand.
ACAACCCCTTTAATGAATGTTATGGGGGTTTTTTTGTAAACTTTAACTATATGAAATGCCAATAATTAACATGGACCAATAAAATAGACTAGATCTATTAGTATATGCAATAAATATATGTTCTTCAACTTGGTGGAGCTACAATGGGAAGATCTCTGAGTCTTATTAGACCATGGAACTCTTTTCAAGATAAGAAGTACCTGTGCATCACTCTCTATAATAGCCTTGTGGAAAGAGATCTCACTTTCTTAGTGTATAACTAGCAGCTGATTTCCTCAAAGGCCAGCTGATCCCTATTGCAAAGTTTTTTTGGTTTCGATCGTATTGTGCCCTTTCATTTCTATGGCATAACAAAATGTCATTATGAAAAGAGACTAAAACTCAAAAAAGACTGAATGGTTAAATTTTACAGATTTTTTTTATCTATTTCCACACTATTAGATTATAAAATATGACTTTGGTTTCCAGACTGTGTGAGATGTGCTGTCTCATGTAATGGCAGCATATCACATCTAGTGGTCCATACTCCTAGTAGTACAAATGGCACAAGAATTGTTATGCCAATTGGCACCTAAGAACGGCATAAGAATACACCAGTTGCATAACTTAGTCTTGGTTCTTCCTGAGGAGACGGATTTTACTCAGGTATTTATGTGCATACCCAGTGCATGTCAGTCACTCACTAAGGGCTCATGCACATGACCTTATGTATTTTGAGGTCAGCAATAAAGGATCCTCAAAAAATACTGATGATGTCCGTGTCCATGTGCATTCGGAACAGCGCCTAATAGAACAGTCCTATCCTTCGTTCGTAATTCGGACAATAATAGGACATGTTCTATCTATTTGCAGAATGGAAATGTGGAAACGGAATGCACATGGAGTAACTTCCATTTTTTTTTGCGGACCCATTGAAATGAATCCACAAATAGTCCACAAAAAAAAAAAAAAAACGGTACGGACACGGAAAGAAAATACATTCATGTGCATGAGCCCTAAGGGCAGGGAGAGGTTGAGGGAGCACTCAGCTCATGTATATACCAGAATAAATTAAGATCACCTAGTAGCCAAAGGGCACATTTTTTGTTTTGCTTTGGCTGCTGTAGTTCAGACCTTTAAACTGGTTAAAGGTGTAAACATATAGCCAAAATTAAAAAATGACATTATGTAATCAGAAGTTGAGGATCTTTCTTTATACATACAGTACATGCCTAGATATTCTGCATTTTGCACTACCAAATGCTGTGCCAGGACATGAATGGTGCCATTTCTAGAAAGGAGCAGTTTAATTTCAGATTACCTCCTTAACCATTTATCTCTACATGTGTTTATATGTATATGACATCATCGGATTCTGAAGCAGTTATAGTATAATGTGTCTGTTTTCTATTCTCAGAATAATCGGTATAATTTATGGAAATAGATGCTATATCTATGAAGCTCCTATCTGTGCTGCCTGGAAGTGCATATCTCTATTTTAACAAAGCATTCATTTGTAAGACCTTGATCTTGCATTAATTCTTAATGAATGATATCAACAACAAGCTTCTTGTTAAGCCTGTATTAGGCTACTTTCACACTAGCGTTTTTTAATTCCGGTATTGAGTTCCATCATAGGGGCTCAATACCAGAAAAAAACGCTTCAGTTTTGTCCCCATTCATTGTCAATGGGGACAAAACTGAACTGAAGACAATGGAATGCTCCTAAAAGCATTCCGTTCCGTCTTCAAACCGGAGAGCAAACCGCAGCATGCTGCGGTTTGCTCTCCGGTCCAGCATCCACACCAAGACGGATCCATCATGACCCCCAATGAAAGTCAATGGGGACAAATCTGTTTGGTGTGACACAATGGTGAACGGATCCGTCCTCCATTGACTTTCAATGGAGTTCATGACGGAACCGTCACCTGCACACATACATACATAAACATACACAGACATATACACATACAAATACACATACATACTTACATGCTCCCGGCAGGTCTCCACAACGCAGGAGAAGCAGGACGGTGCGCACATAGGACGAATCGTCCTATGTGCGCGCCGTCCTCCTCCTGTACTGTGCTGCGCGGAGCTGCCGGGAGCATGTAAGTATGTATCTGTCTGTGTCTGTGTCTGTGTGTGCAGCACACAGGTACTATCCTGGGACAGGGGACTTTTAAGGTTATCACGGGTGATATCACAGGCACGAGGATTACTATGGCGGTCTTGTTCCCAGGGTTGCCCAGCTCCAAGATTGTTCCCGTTACCCTCCTCGCACAAGGCACCAATAATTACACCAATGACAGGGGTCAAGGATAACGTTTGCTTTAATGCAGGAACCAAGATGTTATACAGGTTACAGTCTCTCTGATACACAGCCAGGTTTAGATGGTATGGATACAGCGGTAGAGTAGAGTGGCTTGACAATGCAATGTAGTTTAAGAGCTTGACTGTAGACTGACTTGAGATGATAGGAGTAGTAGTAGTATAATAAAGTACAGACCTGGTCCAATAGGTTAGTCCTTTCAGCTGAGTAAGGCACGGGTGACTAAAGAACTTTGATCACTTGAAATACTTAGAGAATGACTCTGCCCTCGCACTCTGGTGACCAGGTGGAATACGCATGAACCTTCCGGACGTGTAAACCGGGGTAGAAGTGATCCTGAGTGGGTGACCCTCAACTCCTCAGAGGTCAGACAGTAGGTTCTGGAACTTTATTTAGGTAGTCCTACTGAATACTTGAAAGAACCGGTGATGATCCTTAAAGGGAACCTGTCATCTCCGAAACACCCCCTGAACTAGAGTAAGTGTTGTATAGTGTAAGTGATGCTGAATCCGAATATGTAAGTTTTATCTTCATACTCACTGCCATTGCGACGCTGTTCTCCAAAAAACCTGCAGTAAAATGCACTCAGTGGACTCTTCTTTGAGTCCTCTCCATTATGTGAGTGAGCACCGGAGTCCACTGAGTGCATTTTACTGCTGATTTGTGGGAGCACAGCGTCAGAATGGAAGTGAGTATGAAGATAAAACTTACATATTCGGATTCAGCATCACTTACACTATACAACACTTACTCTAGTTCAGGGGGTGTTTCGGAGATGACAGGTTCCCTTTAAAGCTGTCTGGATACAGTTTGGGTTAACTGTACTGGTAATGATAATGGCTGAATAACTAGGCCTCAGGCCTGAATGGATAGCTGAGATATGCAGGAGAGCTGTGCACTGTTTTCTGGTCTGTGACAGAACCAGAACTCCAGGAATATTTCAGCTCATTCCCTAGAGAAAAGAAGGGCGGAACTAGCTACATCCTCTGGTCTGTCATTGGCAGCTGACAGATAGCAGAGGGTCACATGGTCAAGCACACTCCATAACATAAATGGCATGAAAAGGAACCAATGAGAGTACAGCAATATAAGGCAATGCAGACAATAATGTGCAATACCAACTTTAGACACCAGATGGAAGTGTTTTGAGCTCACATACAGGGAAACTAAGGAATGAGGGAGAGTTTCAGAATGCAGGCCTTTACCTTTAGACTGGAGAAAACTAGGGAACCTAGAAATACCAAAATACCTCCGACTCCTGCACACATACCAGTCTGGGACATTACATGTGTGTGTGTGTCTGTGTGTATGTACTGTGTGACATGTGTGGGGCCGGAGCATGGTTCCGGCCCCACACATGTACCTGCGGCAGCACGGATCTGGCGGCACCCTTCACCTGTCGGATCCGTGCTGCAGCTAGTGTGAAAGAGGCCTTAGACAGGCAAATCAACAAGTGATTGTCAGGTGGGAAGCGTTCCTTCCCGGCAATCGTCTGCTCGCTCACTACTGCTGCTGGCGGTAGATCACTATTAGAACAGCACGATCTGCCCCCAGCAAGCTCTGATTTTTAGGCATGCTTAAAAATCAGAATTGCCTAATGAATGAGCGTTTGTGAACACTCATTAGCAATTATCGCCTGAAATATCGGGAAGTGTAATACAACCTTTAGTGACGAAATTTATTCCACCACGTTTATTTCCAGACTCAATTATTTCTCCTTTTTAGTTAAATGATGTTTATTGGTTCAATTTAAAGGGGCTGCCCAGGATTTTATCTTTGATGATCTATCCTCAGGATCAGCACTGGAACTACTGCTCCCCCCATTGTGCAGTGGACATAGTTTATAACTGCAGCACTGCTCCCATCCAATTCAGTGAGCGCAGCACTGTGGTTACCAGCACTGTCCACTACACAATGTGTTGATCTGTGTAGTTCCAGCTCCAGCTTTTGGTGACTGAGCTACTAAAGAACAGCTGATCAGCAGGGGTGTGGGGTGTTAGATCCCACAGATCTGATATTGATGGCCAATCCTGAGGATATGCCATCAGTATTAAAAGCCTGGAAAACCTTTTTAAGCATGCCTTAATTATGACAACAAAAAAGCAATAAATCAGAAATTACCTTAAGACCTGGATATTATTAAGATATTATATTATGCAAAGGTATCTTCTATTTGTTTAAAGGGGTTGTATGGGAGTAAAATATTTATAAACCATTCTCAGCATAGGTCATTAATGTCTGATTTATGGAGTCTGACTCTTGGCATCCCTGCCAAACAGCTATTTAAAGAGCCAGTGGTGTTCCTAGGTCAGTGACATCATGTTCATCAGTCACATGGACTATGTGCAGCTGAGTCCTATTCAAGTGAATGGTTTGGGCTGCAATACCCAACCACAATGCAAACAAAGTGTGGTGATGTGCTTGTTATGCTGTGAGAAGACTGCAGCACTCACTCAGAGTCTTCTACCCTCTACAAACAGCTGGTTGTTGGCGGTGCTTTGAGTTGGACCCCCACCCATCTTATATTGATGACCTATACTTAGGATAGGTCATAATATTGTACTTCTGGAATACCCCATTTATATGTAGCACTGCTATTCTGTAATTCTGCCAGCTTCTCCTCCACTTGCAAACGAAAAAAAACTATTCATTCTATAAGTTGATGATCAACCCTGAAAACATGGGACCCCTTATTACTACATTTTAGTAGAGAAAAGATCATTTAGGGTGACTTATATTTAGACATTAATGCCTTTGACATTATTTTTCATATATGTGGTAAAGTATCCTAGACTGTGGGTTGTTAGATAGGCATGATGACAGACGTTGTATACATAAAATTCTAGATATAAAGCCTGGTGAAGATGTAGCCACCCATGTTCGTTCACTCCCAATCATAGTGAAGATGTGGCCACCCATGTTCTTTCACCCCCAATCATAGTGAAGATGCAGCCACCCATGTTCTTTAACTCCCAATCATAGTGAAGATGCGGCCACCCATGTTCGTTCACTCCCAATCATAGTGAAGATGCGGCCACCCATGTTCTTTAACTCCCAATCATAGTGAAGATATGGCCATCCATGTTCCTGCAGATTACAGTAAACAGGAATGAATGGAATGTAGAAATTCACTATTTACTAGTGATGAGCGAATCGAAGCGGTAATATTCGTGATTCGCACGAATATTGCCCGCTTCGGCTCGGCTTGGCATCCCGAGGCAGAGCGGACTCGTGATTATTCATGCGTCACTGCAAGTTTGAAATGCCCGTTTTTTTCAGCCAATCAGCATCAAAGGGAAGCCTGTGGGAACGCCTGCTGTGATGTAACAGCCCCTATACCTCCCCAGCAGTGATTGGCTGGCAGTGACATGTGACCTAAATTTACATAAGGTAGGGACCTGCAGCATCAGCCTCATTGTGCTTTGGGAAGGAGAAGAGACAGACAGTGTTAGCTAGTGTAGTGTGTGCAGCAAGCAGTTAGTTAGGAGTTAGGTTAGGAAGCCCCAACAGTCTTTTTAAAGACTATACTCTGAAGAACAGTATACAGTATATACTGTAAGCCTGTATTCTGTGTAGGATAGGAAGCCCCAACAGTCTTTTTAAAGACTAATTGATTCTGTGAAGAAAACTATACAGTATATGCTGTAAGCCTGTATTCTGTGCAGGATAGGAAGCCCCAACAGTCTTTTAAAAACTAATTGGTTCTGTGAGAAAAATTCAGTATATGCTGTAAGCCTGTATTCTGTGCAGGATAGGAAGCCCCAACAGTCTTTTAAAAACGAATTGATTCTGTGAGAAAAATTCAGTATATGCTGTAAGCCTGTATTCTGTGCAGAGCTGTGCCTGGTACACCTTTGGGATAGGTGTGAAAAATAATATTACCTGCATATCTATATTGTCAGTTGAATTTCACTGATCTGTAATACACTGTGCAGTGAGTTTAAAAATTTAATCAGCCTGCTATATACCTCACAGTCTATAGATACCATATTGATCTGTAGATTCCAGTTTTATTTGCGCAAACTGCGTAATTTTTTTTTTTGGGATAGGTGTGAAAAATAATTTTACCTGCGTATCTATATTGTCCGTGGAATTTCACTGATCTGTAATACACTGTGCAGTGAGTTGGGAAAAAATTTCATCAGCCTGCTATATACCTCACAGTCTATAGATACCGTATTGATCTGTAGATTCCAGTTTTATTTGCGCAAACTGCGTAAATTTTTTTTTGGGATAGGTGTGAAAAATAATATTACCTGCGTATCTATATTGTCCGTTGAATTTCACTGATCTGTAATACACGGTGCAGTGAGTTGGGAAAAAAATTTCATCAGCCTGCTATATACCTCACTGTCAATAGATACCGTATTGATCTGTAGATTCCAGTTTTATTTGCGCAAACTGCGTAAATTTTTTTTTTGGGATAGGTGTGAGGGATAGGTGTGAAAAATAATTTTACCTGCGTATCCATATTGTCCGTTGAATTTCACTGATCTGTAATACACGGTGCAGTGAGTTGGGAAAAAAATTTCATCAGCCTGCTATATACCTCACAGTCTATAGATACCGTATTGATCTGTAGATTCCAGTTTGATTTGCGCAAACTACGTAAATTTTTTTTTTTGGGATAGGTGTGAAAAATAATATTACCTGCGTATCTATATTGTCCGTTGAATTTCACTGATCTGTAATACACGGTGCAGTGAGTTGGGGAAAAATTTCATCAGCCTGCTATATACCTCACAGTCTGTAGATACCGTATTGAATCTTTACAATTATAATAATATAATACTGCTACTGTGCACATGGAGAACCCCAGGGTCAGGGGGAGAGGGGGAAGAGCTGGGAGAGGTGGAAGAGGTGGTCGTGGAGGGAGAGGTGGGAATCGTGGTGGTGCTGTGGTCAGCGGTGATGACCGTGGTGTGCGTGGTGACACAGTGCCGGCTGCTGTGGGTACAGTGGAAACATGTAAGGTCAGGGTGCCTGGTCAACTCCAGAAGTTGGTAGGGCAGCGTCCTACAACTCTGACAGACCCCAAACAACAACAGGAGGTGGTTCAGTGGATTGCAGAGAGCACGTCCAGCCACGTTTCGTCTGCCCCCTCATCCAGCCAGTCGACTTCTCTGAGCCAGGGTGTCTGTCCTCCAACTCGCCCTCCTTCTCCCCAGCCAGAATCCTCTAGGGGTATGTCCCACGGACAAAATTTATCCATGGAACTCTTCAGCCACCACTTCCCTGATGTGCCCATGGATGAGCTGCTATGCCCTGATTCTCAGAACCTTTTGCTGTCTCCGGGTTATGAGAGTGGGGAGTTAGCAGTGGCGTCTGAGGAGCTGGTGGAAGATGACGACGAGACACTGTTGTCAGAGGTAGTTGTCAGGGACGTCACTGTGGAGTCTGAGGAAGACCTGGGGGATGATGAGGGGACAGATCCTACTTGGGTGGATGAGGCAACTGGAGGCAGTGGTTCAGACTGTGAGACGACATCAGCACCACAAGCTGTTGAGAGAGCCAGAGGGCTGCGACGAGGGAGAAGCCAGGGCCGAGTCACTACTTCCCCAAGTGCTCCTAGAGGTCACGCTCCAGCCCGTACTATGCGCCACTCCTTAGTTTGGGAGTACTTTAAGGATGATGAGGCCGATCCTCGTTTGGCGGTGTGCAAGCTGTGCCACACGTCAATGAGCAGGGGTTCAAAATGCAACAACCTGACCACTAGTAGCCTGCGCAAACATTTGGAGAGAAAACACCCCACCAAATGGTTTGCACTTCTGTCAGCTGGTGACGTTGACACAGTTAGTCCAGCAACTGTGTCTCGTCCAAGCCAGGACGTTGCAGCCTCCAGCCCCAAAAGGACCCCTCCAGCTCCATCTCCCTCCCTCTCCTCCACTCATGTGTCCTAGTGCGGCGTTCAACTGTCTCTACCGCAGACATTTGAACGCAAGCGCAAGTACGCAGCCACCCACCCCCATGCACAAGCTCTAAATGTGCACATCTCCAAGCTGATTAGTTTGGAAATGTTGCCGTACAGGCTTGTGGAGACAGAATCCTTCCGCAACCTTATGGAGGCGGCAGCCCCCCATTACTCTGTCCCCAGCCGACACTATTTTGCCCGATGTGCCGTCCCCGCCCTGCACCGGCATGTGTCTGAGAACATCGCCCACACTCTCAAAAACGCGGTTTGTGGTAAAGTCCACATGACCACAGATACGTGGACGAGTACCGGTGGCCAGGGACATTACATCTCCCTCATGGCACATTGGGTCAATCTGGTGGAGGCTGGGGCAGAGACCGATCGTGGGGCTGCACATGTGCTACCCACACCACGAATTGCGGGACATAGTTCCGTCTGTGTGTCTCCGGCACATTATGCCTCCACCTCCTCCTCCACCTCCTCCTCCTCCAAAGTGGCAGTGATGCCCCAATCGTCAAGTCTCATTTCCTCGATGGCCAGCAGTTTCAGCACTGTGGTAGGGAAGCAGCAGCAGGCAGTCCTGAAACTGCTGAGCCTGGGGGATAAGAGGCACATGGCTGAAGAGCTCTTACAGGGTATCAGGGGGCAGACCAATGTGTGGCTGGCGCCGCTGAACCTTCAGCCAGGAATGGTGGTCTGCCATAATGGGCGTAACCTGGTGGCAGCTCTAAATCTTGGTGGGCTGACTCACGTGCCATGCATGGCCCACGTGCTCAACTTGGTGGTCCAGCGGTTCCTCAAGACCTACCCCCAGTTGAGTGAGTTGCTCACCAAGGTGCGGCGCATATGCGCCCATTTTCGCAAGTCCACCACCGATGCCGCGATCCTCAGGACTGTGCAAGGGCGGCTACAACTCCCTGTTCACCGGCTGCTGTGTGACGTTCCCACGCGTTGGAATTCGACGTTACACATGCTAGCCAGGGTGTACCAACAACGCAGGGCAGTTGTAGACTGCCAGCTGATCCCCCGAGGTGGTAGTCAGGCCAGTCAGCTTCCTCATGTCTATGCTGAGGAGTGGACGTGGATGGCTGGCATCTGCCAGGTCTTAGGTCCCTTTGAGGAGGCAACAGAGATGGTCAGTGGTGATGCACACATCATCAGTGTCACCATCCCTCTGTTGTGCCTCATCCAGAACTCCTTGAGGAACCTAAGATCTGAGGATTCAGCAGTGTCACAGGAAGTGGGGGAAGACAGTGACATTGAGAGCACCCTGTTGTCAGTTTCGCAGCGCAAAACTGAGGAGGAGGAGGGGGCTGAGGAGGAGGAAGAAACTCTTGGGCACCATGCATCAGGGGTGATTCCATGCTACCTGTTGAGCGGGTATGGGCTGAGGAGGATGAATTGGGGTCGGAGGAAGGGGGGAGGAGGAGATGGAGAGTCCGCTAAGTGAGGAGGCTGAAGGCTTGCGTGTTGGCACAGTAGGGCACATGGCAGACTTTATGCTTGGCTGTCTTTGTCGTGATCCCCGGGTCAAGAGGATACTGTCCACCAATGACTATTGGGTGTACACCCTCCTTGACCACGCTACAAGAACAACTTTGCCCAACTTATACCTGTGGAGGAAAGGAGCATCCGAGTCACTTTCTACCACAAGGCCCTGGTTCAGAAACTGCTACAGGCCTTTCCAGACCAGTCGAGCAACAGGGGGCGGACTGCAGTGGCTGAAGTTGGAGAGGAGAGGAGGGGGAAAGTCAGTGTAGGTGCCAAGGGCAGGGGTACACTATTCCATGCTTTTGCCAAGTTTCTTAACCCTGCAAAAATATTCGGGTCTCCCATAGACTTTAATGGGATTCGTGATTCGGCTCGAACCCACGAATCCCGCGGAAAATTCGGGCCAAATTCCGAATCCCCGAATATTTTAGGATTCGAGCAACTCTACTATTTACATATCTGCTATAGAGTACAAAGATAGTGACCATACATGCAAAGACATTTCTCTAACAGGAACAAGTGGCCAGAGACTGCTTGACTGAAGACTGGTGGGGTCTTCACTAGTAGAACCACCACAGGTCACACAATTTATAGATAATAAATATGTCACACTGTAAATGATTATGATTGTAAAATCAACTTAACAATGAATAGAGACAGAATAACAATTCAGAACATTAGTCTTTAGTGTACTCTGACTTTTAAGTAGGCCAAGTGAAATATTGCTATGTAATCTATAGAAAACCCAAATGGTTGTATCATCTCATACGCTCCTGCCACTTAAGGTTGCCTTTAGTAGACAGTTGGCCTTGAGTCCTGTAACTTCTCTTTGTGCAAAAAGATATACTGTATTACCTAAAATCCAAATCTAGCTGGCATAGATGTCTGTGTTCATCTACACCAGAAAACTGCCGTAGAAGATGATAAATGTGGTTGCCCCGCCCCCTCCTCCTTACCCTCACCACAAATTTTTGTGTGAATGCCGTTGAAAAAGTCGTAAACATGCAGTTTTCTACTTTTCACACCACTAAAAGTGGCATACTTTAATGATAAATTAGTCACAAACTGCATAGCTCTAACCCATTAGGGATTAGTTCACCCGATGAGCGGTCATTTTTATTCAATTGTGACATAACATTGTCTAGTTCATTAGACAAATGAGATTTAAAGAAAATAAATTGCTGTGGGAATATAAAACCGCTGAACATACACTTCCTATGAGAAATGTTATTTTTGACTGTCAATGTGCAATTAGGCCGGCAATCAGGAGGGAATCAAATTTGGGAAAAATTGAATTAACTTAGAAAGCAAGGAAGGAAGTGTATAGGAAATTGGCAGACACTTACTTATGTACCTTTACATTACATAGTACTGAAATACTAAAAACTCACAGTGATAAAATGTACTGCTGGCAAAACTATGCCAGCTGCAGGGTGAATATAAAGTGATAGCCAGGGTATAACCCAATGCCCCATGTATAATGATAACAACAGACAGCGTTGGACTGGCCCACCACAGTATCCTCCTGTGGGTCAATGCTCTGATACCATTGTTATGGGCAATTAAGCTAGTTCTACTTTACACCAGTTTGATAGATCTCCTGTACAGTTTTAGACTATAAAATATGATTTGTATCTTTGTATAAGAGACTTTAAACTGCATTACTAGCTGAGGAATGCCAACCCTGAAATATTCTAGTAATTGTATGTATGATACCATGCTTAATCTCTCAAACAAGCTCTTTGTGTCGTGAATAATGAGCCAGATATTCTAGAAATGGATTTGGCTACTGTCTTATTGGGAGGTGACTCACTGATTAATGAATGACCTACTTATTAATTTCTTGTCATCATCATTATACTTCCTGGGTGTAAAAATATTAATGTTGTTTCTTCCTGTTCTGATGGATTATTAGACATCATTTGTCAGCATCTGCTAATAGGCAAAACAGCTATTTGGTAATGAAATCCAGTACCAATTAGAGGTAGTGAATGGTCGGAGCACTGTGCACAGAGAATGACCTCCGGCTGTGGCAGCTTCTGTACTTACACGCCACGTTCTTGTCTAGCATGACTCAGAAGGCATACACCTCTCTACTTTTACATGATGAATCAGATACTTTCATGCTGTCTGAAATAAAATTTAATATAATAACTGGCAGACATATCATCTGATCATCTATTATTAGTAAATTCTATCCCCCCTGACCCAATAATCATTGCTTCTACAATTAAAAATAATATAGATTTTGTAGATTTAATGTAACCTGGTATACTAAGGCCCCACAGCAGGCTACAGATGCTGTATTATAGATACATATTACAAGGCTCCGTAATAGGGCTGTGTACATGGAGGCATCAGCTGCTCATCACCACTGTGGCCAGGGGCGGACTGGCCATAGACATTATAGGGAAATTTCCCGGTGGGCCAATGCCACCAATGTCACATACTGTAGGTGTAGGCTCCAACTCTGGGACCCGCACCTATCTGCAGAACAGGCCCCCAAAGTGTAGGAGATTGCACCGCCCAACCATGTGCACCCTCCATTTACCACTATGGGAGTTCTGAAAATAGCCGAGGACCAGCTCAGCTATTTCCGGCAGTCTCATAGAGGAGAGGTTGCCATTCATTCACTATGCACTCTCCATTCACTGCTAAGGGTCTTCTAGCACCATGTCATCAAGTATGAAAGCCTGGACTGGACAGTTACATGTTTCTAGCTGCTACCATTGAAGAGATATCACCATCTAAAGGAGTCCTCCCCCTCCACTTAGCTACTATATTACTAGATATTAAGTTGTATTACTGTCTTTTATTATTATTTCCCGTGGATACTTTAAAGAGTTTGTTTATTTTAAAGTCGTAGAAATATTCCACATACATTTCCATACTCCTGAGGTGTTTGCTACGCATTGTAAATATTAAAGTGCCTTCTACTATTAAACTGAAATGAGAAATTGATACCAATAGTTCTGACTGAGTCCAATGTTCCATTTCTGGTTAATATTGAAGCTGCTCTGAATTTTTGGAAAAGATATTGGAAAAGTATTTATCTTTCCTACTATATACATTATTTACAGTGGCAATAGAGGATTGAAAGACTGTAATTGAAAACCAGTCCTATGTTTAAGAGACCCATAGGGTCCTCTGCTACATTTGAGAACATTAGCATTATCTATAGTGTGGCAATAGAGCTGCAGAGCAGAGAGGCATGCTGGTGCCATTAGGATGGTGGGTTTCTCCCAGAGAAAGCTGGGTAAGAGTTAAGAGTTAAAAGTCTGGGAAAATTGGGTTTTCCTTCTGCTCATCAGCCAACTGTACATGTGGGCTGAGTTGTTCCAACAGAGCTCACAGTCTGTGGAAGACATGGGCAGTGCTGAGGCCTGTGGGAGCCACACCAGGACCTCTGACTAGATGTATGGTATGAATTAAAGGGGTTCTACACGAATTAAGAAAATGAAAATATTTAAATATTACTTTGTTATAAATATATTCCCAAATACCTTTAATTAGTTATAATGGCTTGTTTTGTCTAGGGAGCAATTATTAGAAAAAATAAAATGGCCGCCATCCTGTTGCACACAAAACCTGTCTTAATCACGCAGCTGGACAGGTTACTTCAGAAGAGGGAGCTGAAGACCTGTCTCATCCTCTTCTCTGCTCTACTTATCAGGGGTTATGATTATGAATACAGCTGATAAGATCTTCAGCTGAATTTCTTTAGGAATGGAGTTCATGAGGAGACATGAATTACAGAGGATGGACAGAACAGATTGTGGTAATGGAGACTGCATACAAGTGCCTACCTCCTCTCTGTACTTCATGTCTCCTCATGTATTCCATTCCTACAGAGATTCAGCTGAAGATCTTATCATCTGTATTCAGGATCACAATCACTGACAAGCAGAGCAGGCAGGAGGATGAGGCAGCTCTTAAAGGGACACTATCGCGAAGAAAAAATTTTTGATATGTTTTACAACATAACAAAAGCAGGTTTTAACATAATGTATTTTTCAAATTGTGTAAATGTTTTTTTTTTTAATTCAGTTTTCTTGCCTTACATGGGGGCTGCCATGTTGGAAGTAAAGTGTGACAGTCTGGATTTACAACACAATGGCACCTCAGGCATGTACATAGGCTTCCTCAGTCGCTGCTGACCCTATAGAGAATGAATGGAAGATGTGAGCCCGCCCCTGTGATGACACCAGTAACACACAGCCAGGTCCTCCCTCCTTGCTGCTGGGGACTCAGAAACAGAGTAGATGGAGGTTCTTGGGGCTGTAGGACCTTAGTGATGTAATCGGCCATGTGACCAGTGGGGGAGGAGACTGAGGAGCAGAGATCTGTGTTTTTGTAATGAAGCCATTGTCTCATCTTATCTTGCTGAAGCAGTGATGTCACCGCTGAAGGTGTGAATTGGTGATGCCATTGGTACCACCCACTTTTTTGCAGCATGCCTACTTACAGGTTGCTCAAAGCCTCATTTGGCCAGCAGAGCTCCCCCTGGTGACCAAAGATGGTAAATATGGTAAAATCTAATATTTATTTATAATATTTCACACATTGGAATTTTTATTTATTTATTTATTATTTCTTACAAATATATAATAGATTTTTTTAGCATAAATAAAATATAGAACAGGTTTTTGTGATAGATTCCCTTTAAGCTTAACGCTCTATAGTAACTTCTCCTGCTGTGTGATTAAGACAGGTTTTGTGTGCACTAATATGATGGCAGACATTTTATTTCTCCTAATGATTGCTCCCCAGACAAAACAAGCCATTATAACTAATGAAAGGTATTTGGGAATATATTGATAATAAAGTAATATTTAAGTATTTTCATTTTCTTAATTCCTGGAGAACCCCTTCCAGTTCGGAATTTGTTCCTGAATTTCTAAAAACGTCCAGATTCTAACAAACAGAAATTTATTGTTGAGGGAGTGAAGAGGAGAGCCTAGTATGCTGCTGTGGGTTTTTCCGCAATATACATCCATTGTCTGGGGGGTACTCTTCTAAAAACAGAGAGCACCTAGTATGCGTAGTATGTGTGTGAAGTATTGTAGGCCAGGCAATGCCCCTCTGGGTTCCTGGGAAAGATATTTAAATTAGCTTTCCTAAGCCTATCTAATGCCTGCATATGTAAGATGTGCTAATTTTCATGCATTTTACTCAGAAACTCAGAGGAACATTGATTGGGTAATGATACTACTCCTGCATACTCGGCGCCCTCCAAAAGAAAAATAGTACCCAAACCAAGGCCTTTTAGGCAGCCAAGCAAAGTTTCTTTGCTTAGATCAAGAGTAGTTACCCAGAAAGATCTGGCTTTCTGGTATGAGACAGTTTTCCTTTCAGAAAGGAGACTAGCTTGCATGTCACTTTTTCAGGGATGCTTTATGTGGAGATGCAAGCATAACAATAGATACAAATTGTATTATGAAAAAACAGTTATTGAACAGTTTGAGGCTACCACTGAAAACGTTAAAAAAACAGAAAAAAATTGGAGAAAATTGATCTATGAAACACCAGGACTCATATGTTTTCTAAAAACCCTCACCAAATAAACATGAGCATAGAAGAGAGACATTCTATCTAATTTTCCATCTAAAACCACCAGAATATCCAACTACTCCCAATGAGACACAGAAGCTAGTTCTCTTTCCAAAAGACAAAAGAACCAGACTATATCAAGAAAATATTGCCTTGCTTAGTTGACTGACCTTGGGGTGTTCTTTATCATTAGGGAGACCAAAAAATATTAATGATGAGTATTGTATGCTAGACACCACCACTCTAGCTTTCTGGGAGGAATAGATATAAATTAACTGCTTGTATTAGGATATCCTCTCTTTTCATTTTTGTCAGGCAACCTAATTTGCATACCTAGGTTTCTGAGAAAAATATTCAAATAAATTTATCTCGTGTCACCCGAACTAAGATATGTACATTTGCATATATTCTTCCTTGAAACCAAGGGTAGTGTCCCCTGGCATACAATACTCATCATACATATTGTTTTAGTCTCCCTAATAATAAAAAGCACCCTAAAGAGTTCCCCCCTTCCTCCCCCCCCCCAAAAAAAAAAAGCAAGTCAGAGAGGTTCACTTGTCCTTCTGGAAAGAGACAGCTTGTATGTCTCATTAAGAGGAATGTAATCCTGGGTGGGATACTTTAGTTTTCTTGTCTGATTTTCAGTTGAATATTACTCAGTCTCTTTTTCATCTGTAGTTAATCACAAAATAGTAGAATGGATTTGCTTGTTCTTAGTTCTAATAAGTCCAAATATTTTGCAAATCATTTCAGACAAATAGAGAGACATCTGCATGTGAACAATGTGTAATTCAGCTTTCTTTCCAAAAGGGTTGAAAAAAGCTGAGCATTTCACAACTATAGCATATCCTTCCAATCATTGATCAGCCTTTTAAACATTATTATGTTTAGCAAAACTGGGAAAATGGCTAAGCCAGTCTCATATTTGCAACTACCTGTTTCAGAACAAAAGCCCTTTATCACAGCAAAGCAGGTCAGCCTTTCTAGTTAAGGGACCTTGGGGGCACCTCTGGGGACTTACTGTTTCTATTATGAGTCCTTTTTGAGCACTGCGCCTTCCACTGGTGCCACCTACAAATTTGGCGCGCAAATTTAGTCAAAATATCAGAGTAGATATCACTTTATGAAGTGTGACTTTTTAAAAAGTCAGAACTTCATCTCCCAGGCATACTTTATTGAAATAGGCACAACCACATTGCACTTGCACCACATTTAGTTAGTCTAAAAACTAACCTCAAGTACACCTACAATGAGAAATTCTCCCCTATATTTTCATTTGTCATCAAAGGTTGTAGAGAGACAAGCAGAAACAAGAAAAAGTACCACATTTTCAGTCTAGAGCAACTATGCACCAGTCAAGAAAAGTCATAATAGAAACAAAGAAAGGACAAGTATTATATTAAACTTTAAACCTAATGGATTCAAGATCTAAAATAAATACTTTAATGTTTCAAGCATGATGGAAAGCAGCAATAAAAGGCATTTATGTCAGAATCATAAAAAGCTGCTCTATTCAATTTTTATTTACCAAGTACTTGAGCATGTTATAGCTTTACATGATGTTTAATGATTAAACATAATGTTGTAGAAATATTGCACTGCATTTGGTTTACCATTATTTTAAAAAATGAAAACGTAAAATTGCCACGATTTCATGTGATTATTCTCCAATTGCAATAATAAATTATTAGTTATAAATTATTTCTAGAAAACATATTTACAATCTCCCCAAAATAGTCAAATTGTGGTGAGCTAGAAATGTTTTTAAATATAAGCAAATGACTCACTGTACTAAGGTCGGATTACTAAATTTTTTATAATTTATTATTTAAAGAGGACCTTTCATGGGTTTACATTATAGTAGGTAAATACCTTTACTTGCAGGGCACCCCCCGCTGATGCTGCCACCCGCCCAGGTTTTTCAAAATAGCGCACCTGCGCCCAGCTCTGCCTCCCTGTATTTTTCACGCTCAGTATGTTAATACTGAGCATCGGTACAGGGAGGAGGAGACGCCCCGGTTTCTCAATGGGCGTCTCCTTCTCCCTGGCTGTGCCACGATCCAATCACATCGGAGAGCGTCACAGCCAGGGAGAAAAAAACTCCTTGGCTGTGAGGTTCTCCGATGTGAGGAGAAGTTTATTAGGGAATCTTTGTTGCTTTCGTTGTCACTGTTTCCAAAGGAAGTAAAAAAATATATATTAAACATATAATTTGGCTTTTCATTTACATTGAATATAAGAATAAATGGGGCAGGCAGACATTGCAGTAACATCCAGCAGTGCCAGATTCAGAGAGCACCGGCAGGCTGTCTTCTGCCGAAACAGCCTGCTGGAAGTCATAACTTGAGTGTGAAAGAAGCCTAAAGGACCTGAATAAGTAGCAACTATAATTAAATGAAGTATGAATTCTAAGACTGCAATATAAAAGTGCCATTTTCAGAACATTTTTTGCTTTCCTTCTTTTTTGTTTTCCTTTTGTTGATCTGAGGTTCCGTTCCCAAGTAACGATTCTGCTTTGATTGACAGGGCCTGGTTCTTGAAGTATACCCCTAAGCCCCTTCACTATCGTCTGTGATGCCAATGTCCATCTCTTTTGGGTGGAGGCTTCCGTCACTTGGGCATGCACAATACACTTGTATTCACCACTCCTGAGAATTAGGGCTGTATTGTGCACGTGCAAATTTGAGAACCAACTGTGAATGAGTGAGAACACAGGGTGAGATTATGTCATCAGATCAGAACAGTGATGCCCTCATTACACCAAATGCATATTGTATGTTTAAAAAAAGAAGGATCATAACTTGGGAGCATAGCTTTGGATCCACAAAAGAAAAATGCTGTTTTAATCAGATGAACCACAGCTATGTGTATAATGCTTGTACTGGACAGAGCAGTAGCTGGTGACAGATTCTCTTTAAGGGCCCATTCAGACAGCCATAGTGCTTTATGGATCCGCAAATCCAAAACATGGATACCGGCTATGTGCGTTCCACAATTTGCGGAGTGGACATGGCCACAACCATGATAGAAAATGTGCAGACAAGAATAGGACGAGCTCTATCTTTTCCGCGGAGCTGGTGTGCTGTCCGCATCTTTTGCGGCCCCTTTGAAATCAATGGGTTCACACCCATTTCGCAAAATTGTAGAACGGATGCGGACTCATTCATACGACCATCTGAATGAGCCCTAAAGGGAATGTGTAATCAGAAAATGACCTATTGTTTAAATCACATTTAATTATTTATTTATTCATTTTTGTGAGTGTTTTCCCATACCACTATCTATATTTTTAAATAAAAAGTATATAATGATTTCCTGTTCTGTACAGTAAATATTTTCAGTAAATATTGCATTATCACCACAGGCAGAATTACAATGACAAGTAACACCTCTATATAGATTAGACAGGATCCACCAGTCACAGTATGTGATATCACAGCTTATCTATTCCCTCCTGACCTCTGCACCTGTAACAGAACATGCCTAAAAAACCCTCCCATATAAGTCAACGAGGTCTCCTCCTGTCCAATGTGTCTATGGCCCATGCAGCTGCTCTCAAAAGACAGGGGGCCTTAACATATTTTAGGTCTAGTGGCCAGTGTGAAAATTGTAGGATTATATATATTTTTGTAACAATACAGTGACATGGGACATTTAAAAAAATTTTTTTAAAAAAATCACCAAAAACTCTAAAAAAAATATGTTTAACATAAAAATGTGATTTAAACAATAGGTCATTTTTTGACAACACAATTCCTTTATTAAGGAGTTAAAGCATAATTCTCTAATACATACTCATTATGAAAAATGGAGAATAGTTGTGTTAAACACTACAACATACACTTCAAAGGATTGGTATTTTAGTCCAATATTACCTAATTGTCAGGCTTGGTAGGCTAAATTTACTGAAATAAAGGAAAATAATAAAAGCTAGTTACTCCAGAAATGTTTTCCTTTTATTGACATTTCCTTGTCCTGCTATGACCAGATAGTGTCTGGATTAATCCTGAGTGACCTGTACTGTAATTTTCAGATACAATAACAGCTAATTACGATGGTGAGATGTGAAATGGCTTTTACTATGTGATGTCATGACACACTTTGCTCATCATTGTCAGGACTAACTGGCACACTGTGTTCAATTTGCTATGTATTAAATGACAGGGTGAAGGTCTAATGCATGTTTTTGCAGCCAGTTTGACATTTAGGGAAGAAAAACATTTCTTTTATAACAAATTTCAAGGAATACATTGATCTAAACAAAATGTAACCTATCATAAAAGCAAGTCACGTCATTGTGCTTTCAGAAAGGTTTGCATTTAACAGTAACAGAAAACTGGTAAAAGGAAAGGCATCTATAAGCAAAATAAATGAATATATAAATTGACCATAAGAGCTACAGTGTCAATAAAATTAATTATCACTTCCCAGGCAAAAATGGCAGTTCAGATAAGGATATTTCCTGAGAGAATAGATAGATAGATAGATAGATAGATAGATAGATAGATAGATAGATAGATACACTATATAAAACAAAGTACTGGGACACCTATGCATTACTCCTACAGGAGCTTTTTTAACATCTCATTTTAAATCCATAGACATTTATATGGAGTTGGTCCCCACTTTCAGGTAAAACAGCTTCCACTCTTCATAGAAGGCTTTGTACAACATTTTGGAGTGTGTATGTGGGAATTTTCACCCATTCATCCAGAAGAGCATTTCTAAGGGTGGACATTGATGCAGGACAAGAGGGCATGGTTTACAATCTCCATTTTAGTTCATTGTAAAGGTTTTTGATGGGGTTGAGGTCAGGGCTTTGTGCAGGCCAGACAAGTTCTTCCACATCAAACTCACCCAATCATGAAGTGTCTCCAGAGCCAACATGTTTCAATCACACTATGGGGTTTTACTCATGGCATGGAGTGAGATGCAGCCTGTATCAATGGAAGGCTGTATCTCGGTTCATGCTATGAGTAAGACCGCAAATTGCAGATGAAACATGTTGGCTCTGGAGTGTTAACAGGAGGGTTATTGTGCCTGGCTTTTAATATGTGGAAATAAACTAGAAGATTTTATTACACGCTGGATTCCTTTCTTCAATTTTGATTGCTTGAACACGCTATGGAATCCGGAGCACAGAAAAAGGGTGATCTGGCTGTTCTCCACATTACTTTCTATCACCCAACCATGCTTTTACGGACCTTGCTTTGTGCACTGGGGCACAGTCATGCTGGAACAGAAAAAGGCCTTCCCCCTATAGGTTAACGCTTGGCAAATGAGGTTCAATGTGGATAAATGTAAGTTATGCATCTTGGTAGTAATAATCTCTGTGCTTCATATATCCTAGATGATGTAAGACTGGGGGAGTCACTTATAGAGAAGGATTTGGGTGTCCTTGTAGATCATAAATTAACTAACAGCATACAATGTCAATCAGCTGCTTCTAAGGCTACCAGGATATTGTCATGCATTAAACGAGACATGGACTCACAAGCATGGATGTAATATTAACACTTTATAAAGCATTGGTGTGGCCTTATCTGGAATATGCAGTTTAGTTCTGGGCACCGGTCCATAGAAAGGATGCACTGCAGCTGGAAAAAGTACAGAGGAGAGCGACTAAACTGATAAAGGGCCTGGAGGATCTTAGTTATGAAGAAAGATTACGTTTATTTAGTCTTGAGAAGAGACGTCTAAGGGGGGACATGATTAACCTATACAAATATATAAATGGGCCATACAAAAAAATACCCATTTCCTTCTTGGATTCACGTCCCCACCTATCCCTTGTTTGAACTTGATGGACTTATGGGTTTTTTTTCAACCATATTAAATATGTAACTGTATGTACTAGTGTAATTGATGTATTGGTCCATGAAACAGCTTCTGGACTGCACTGGACTGTCCAGTTTACCATTTCTTAAATATTGCAAAGTCTCTCTAAAAAAATCACAAACTAGTGTACCTCACATGTATTTTGTTGCCTCATAGTTGCCTTACATTGTATTGGACTCCGTCCAATTGACCATTTTGTGTATTTTTAACCCCTTCCTGACTAATCAATTTTCCTTTTTTCATTTTTATTTTTCACTCCCTGCCTTCCTAACTTAACTTTCTTATTTTTTCTATATTCCAAATGGCGTATAATTGGAAAAAAATGCATTTCCGTCATAGTTTTATGGATTTCGTTTTTATGGCATTCCCTATGAGGTAAAACTGACCAGCTACCTTCATTCTTTGGGTAAGTACAATTACATCTTTGCATCGCCATATTCTGACACCCATAACTTTTTTATATTTACTTCTACAGAGCCTTTTAAGGGCTCATTTTGTGTTTTGTGGTGCATTCCTTAGTTTTTATTGATACCATTTTTTGGGTGTTTGACCTTTTGATCAATTTTTATTCCTTTTTTATGTTAGGTGAAGTGACGAAAAAATAGCAAATTATTTTTCCTTGTTACTGCGTCCACTGTAAAGCTCCATAGGAACATAGCTGATCCTTCAGAGGGCTTGGGATGCCATAGCAACTGAATGGCTCCCTCAATTGCCATGCAGGGGAGTGTTTGGGCCCCAGGAGTGGATTGCTCTCAGGGAAAGGCCTCTCAGATGCAGTGGTTGCAAATGACCATGGCATCTGAGGGTTTAAATATCCATGATCAGCATTATCTCCAATCACAGACTTTGCCTCTGGATGTCTGCTTTGTAAAACAGCAGGAAGCTATGGTGTGCACTCCACTCAGCACATGTACGGCACATGTAGGGAAAAAGTTAACATAAAAACAAACTTTTTGCTACTCTCCTAAAAGGCATCATTTGTGGACCACTTGTTCAGAACAAGCCATTACTACTGTCTATACCCCCGTTCTTGTGTGTATAAACACTGACAGTTTTCTGCCCCACATCATTTTTGGACTGTTTTGTTGTTTTTTTTTTTTTATTTTTTTATTTTAACAAGCTCCTGTCTGTTTACACATAGCCATATAGGTTGCTGTCACTTTGACACTACTAATGCTGTCTTGTCACTAAAGAGCTTTAAATAGGTTGAGTGCAGTCCTAAGAGACCTTAGAGTGTCATGCATGAGTTTTCATGTCAATCAGGGCACTTTTCACTCAGGTTGAATTTATTTGGACCTGAATCAAATCAGGTGGCTGCTTTGCTCATGCTGGACCTAAAACAAATATTGGGAAATTCACTCATCTGTAATATTCTTTTTCAAAACCTGAAGTATGCGCTCATCTAAGGCTATGGCTTTTTTTCTTAAAATAAAATGAAGTAGTTGTATTCTTCTCATTATTTTGCTTTCTACTGTGCTCAGTACTGGAGAAGGTGGCCAACAATACCCAGTGCCAGAAGAACAATTCCAGGATAAACACAGCACAGGGGGGTGGGGCGGATCCTAGCTGTCAACACATCAGCAGGCTTCTAACTAATGCCACCTAGCTTGAGACAAATAAGTAGATAAATATATGTGCCTTTATGACACGCATACTTTAGAAGATTAAAAGTCTAGCTCATTACATGAACTTGGCATTGTGTAGCTTTGTTTTTGTGTTATTGTAGGTAGATAAGGTTAGGATGATTCACCTTCCTTTCAAAGCAAGAAATTATTTGCAGTTCACTAAGTGGCAATGATTTCCTGAGCACCGAACCCGAATGAATCAGCAACAAATTTCAATAGTTTATCATTTGTAAAAGTAATAGGTGACATAAATGTAACTTATTTATAAAATAAAGGCCTGGATCTCCAAATGATACTCACGGGAGTTAGAATGAAGATCTTAATCCAATTCCCTAAATCTAATCAACTCTTACACAGAAACATGCTATTACTAAACAGCCATCAACATCTGCAAAGGTTAATGGCTGTATTTTTTACCTATTATTGCTTTTCTCATTACGCTTGTATGTGAGTATTTTTCTATCTTTCTTTCGCTTTTGTCAATTAAAAGGGGCAAGGATTATTATATTCTATTTGGTTAAAGCAAATATATTTTAATTGATTAAAGAAAACATACAGTACATATATATATATATATATATATATATATATATATATATATATTATGGGGCACACATGTTTGTGTGCATGAGCCCTTATTATGAGGAAAAGAATGTTTCATTACATAATTTAACTGATGCTGCGCCTTCATCAGCAAAGGTCTTTTAAAAGAGGCCTGCCTTTCCTAGGGTCATAAATGTTGTGGAATTCCTTGCTTACATATAAAAAGACAGTAGCTCTGGAAATTTGTTGTCCCCAGAGACTGTCTTGAGACAGTGCAGCTGATTTCCAGAAACATCCAAGAGTGTACATTTGAGAGTGTACTGTCAGAAGAGTCATTTAGCTAAGGTAGCAAACAAGAGGAACCACAGAAACAGAAGACTATAGGATACATGGAGCTCAGTTTGGCCACATGCTCACTGGGACTGAGAGTTTAAAAGGACTATTTGGAGATGGTGTGTGAAAAAAAATAAAAAACTCTATTCACCTACTGTAGTCATTCTGGTTACTGTGACGTCTCTGCTCCTCAAGTCCCCTCATTGTCAGAACTGTGAAATGCTGATTCGCCACACGCCAATCAGTGGCCTCTGTGGTGAAGTCTGCTGGTATAGCATGTGACCACTGAGGCCATTGATTGGCCAGCAGCTGTGGCGTGAAGGGAGTCGACACATTATACTTCCAGCCAGGCATCTCAATGACATTTTATAGTAATATACTGTGAAAGTGCAATCAACCTACTTCTCTCATGAAGCTGAACCTTAAAGGGGTACCCCCCTCTGAACATTTATGGCATTTAAATTGGATATGACAAAATGTCTGATAGGTGCAGGAATCATCTCTGGAAACCACTCCTGTCTCAAGAATTGGATCTGCCATGAATGGAAAGCATGTCACACATGCACATCCACCGATCCATTCACTGTTATTGGAAATCCCATTGTGGTGTATGGACTGAAAACACTATAATTATGCCACGAGGGAATTCCTTTTTAAATTGGTATATATTCCTGTCCATCATATACATTTTTTTTTATTTTTCCGGCTGATTCTCAGTATATTTGCTGAGTTGTGTCCGGATCTCATTATATTCAATGGGGCCGGCTGGCATTGAGGCAGCTTCCTGCAATGCCGAAACCTAAGAGCTCCGGTAGGCTATTCCCTGCCAGAACAGCCTGCTGAAGCTCTCAAACGCTAGTGTGAAACTGGCCAAAGACAGACATTTATTAGCATCTACTGTTGCTTGGGGAACAGATATTATGTTGTGTCAGCCACAAGCACACATTACATAGGCACATATTATGCCAATATGAATTCTAATACAGTGGCAGGGACACTACCGTCAACATTATTATCACTTATTAACAGCCAAATGTGAATATGCCATTTATTTTATTTTATTGTTTACAAAAAAATGGATTGATGGTTTTCTGGATATCATTTCTTGAAGTTACGCTATGTATCTGCTTCTTGTCCTGACTCTTTATCTTCCACATTTGAACTTTTAGCACAACAGATAACTTCACCTGTCTCAGTCAGACCTTTCATTGCAACCAGAGAGTCCCCCTCTGTACTAACTCAAGTAGAGTATCACACATAACTTTAATCAATACAATGCTCTTCTGTGTCATCTTTATCTAGTGCTATCAAGAGAACAATAGAGCTATCATACTGTCATCCCAATTCTACAACTACTATTATACTTACAAATAACATCTTCCTCTCACAGCACTAGTACACTGACAATGGGTTATATAGGAGTTTTATCTCTCTGGGCTGACTGCTAGAAAAGGACAGGATTTTGTATTTCATTTTCAATGCTATAGTACTGCTGAAATTATGAAGAAAAACAACCAAAATGTGTAATTACTATTGAGTTTTAAAAAATACTCCTTTGTGACATTTCTCCCTTTAACATCTGAGCTGTTTTCTTTTTTATTAATTTACCTGTGCCTCCGTGATCCTACGTACATCGCAGCTGCTTAACTTTTACTGGTAACAGACTTGTCTTGTGAATATTTATGAAAACCCAAGGCTAAAACCCATTAGAACATTAAACATCACACACAGAGAGGTTGCTATTGTTGAAAGGCTTAATGATCAATTATTGTGTTGTATGGGTCTGACTTGTATTGTATAACCATTTGTGCATGACTAGATTCTATTTAGTGCTGAAAGAAGGAAACAACTACAAAAGTCCCAGAGGCAAGCTGTCAGATGAATAACTGCAGCCTGCACTTCACAAAGCCTCCGGTAAATATTACATTGTTACATTATTCAAGCACAACAATGTCATGGTATAAGAGGTAACCCTGAGTACACAGAACTAGTCGCACTTTTTAATAAAAGAAGCCTGTGAGCTACACGTTTCTCACCCTGTTTATTTCTTTCCACAGAACACAGCTGTGGCATAGTCTATCAATAATCTAGAGAGAAATTGCTATTTATGTGTAAGCCTTGCTGAATGGGATCTCTCACTGGAGTGCATAGTAAGATATGATTTCCCCCAAGACCAGACCCTAAGATCTGTAAGTTGTGTAAATATAAGAAGCAATTTACCAAAACTTGTACAGCTGTTGAGCTACCTCAGGTCCAGATAACCTGTGGCTTCTAAGATTGTCAGGGAACACTGGGAATTACAGCGGGAAGGCAGAAGGAATTGCCAGAGGTATTGTATCGGAAATGGGTACTTCAGTATGAAGAGTTTTATTAACAGGCCCCCACTCTTCAGGTGTCTTGTAGCAGTAGCACAGAGTGGTCCAATGGTAAGCACTAAGAAAGGCTATAATCCATTTACAACATTTTGAAGATCCACTGCTAGATAAATATATACATGACATCTGCTCATCTCAAATCTTCCCAAGATCTCCTTATCTCCCCTTGTCTGATGCACAGATCATATTATGTGAATCCCCTATGCTCTGGAATTCACTAGCCCAACACATCATACTCACCTCTTCTGGAAAACCTACCATTTACAATAAACCTAGCTGCCATATGAGCGGCTTCTATCTTCACCTGCTGTCTCCTTCCCTTGTAGAATGTGAGCTCTCATGGGCATGCCCCCCCCCCCAATCCCATACCGGTCTGTTACTAAGTTAGTTGATTTTATTGTGCTTGTTACTGCTTTACATTATGTATGTAAACCTATATTCTTATGTACAGTGATCTGGAAATGAATGGTCCTAATACTAGTAATAATATCTTTCATTCTTAATCTACTTTCTGGCAGTAATTTAATCAAATTAACTAATTAAATGTAAAAATCAACCAAATTATTTACAGCTTTACAACTATTGCACTTATTTTGAACAATCCTGTATGCATACTTAATTGCAGGATCAGCACAATATTATAAGGACAAGTCAGAGAACAACCATGTTACAATCATACAAGCAATGACAGTTTTCATCAATATGTTTCTTTTTGTTACTCTTACAATTTGTTCCGTTACTCTTACAGTTTGCTCTCAATTGTTCAATTCCTACATGTAAACAAGCCTGCAGCCACATAATGAACAGATGTGTTTTTTGTCAGTTTTCCAAAAACACTTTGCAGCGCTTACATCACACTGACAAGATGAGACCGCTGCAGTCTGTCACCTCCACAGTCTACCTTTGAAGCCATTGATTGGCTGCACTGGTCACACCTTGACCATAACATCAGCACTGCACCCGGGTAAAGAAAGCCTGGAAGGGATAACCGAAATAACAATGATGGATCTACTAATTGATAAGTGATGCACTTTTTTACTATGGCCCATTTCCAGCATTCTCCTTCTTTTTCTGAAACCGAACAATCCTTTAAATTAATCCAGCACAGTCTATCATTTGGGACCTCAGTCAATTAGCCAGTTGCTACAAAGAGCATGCATCACGTCAATGGATCAGCAGGTAAATATGCTTCCCTCTGTATTTCAGGTGACGTTTCGGGGTGGAGGGAGGATTCTGGCTGAAAAGTCCCTGAAGGTGGATAAACCATTTAAAGCAACTGGTTCAAGAATTTAAAAAAAATCACATTATCTGGGGAATGAATATAACACTTACCTCGTGACCACCCTATCATCTTTTTAGATGCAGATCCACAAAATTCCTAGGTTCAAATTCTGCCACCACTTCTTAGATTTCCGTATTTACATTGTACATTTGGTAGCCCCTTGGATTGACCAGCACTATTCACATGAAGAGTGTTGGCCAATCGAAGAGCAGGGCTGAACAAATAGGAAGTGTGGATTAGGTAGTCTGAGAAGTGGCTGTGAATTTGTAGATCTGCAGCTAAAAAGATGAAAGGAAGGTCACCATGTAAGAGTTCTGTTCATTACATCTACCGTACACCAGAAATATTCACATTACCTGATTGCTACCACCCAGTGGCAGTGCTGTCTCCCAAGTCTACCAAGGGCATTGATTCTCACAGAAAGGACTTGATGAAACAGTTAATATCTCCTGCAGTATGTGTATTGTAAATGTACAAGAATATGAACAGGAGTTTCATCCAATCCAATCAATAGCCTGGAATTCAATGGATGGGGAAGAACAATTTTAACGGAGAATTTCCAGCATCAATTTACAAATATTTCAAACATTACTTTGATACTTTACATGTTAAATACACTATTCCAAGACACTCTAAACGGACCCTTAACACAAAAATGGCCAAGTCAACATTTGCTGCAACTGTGTATTTAAAGGAGTTGTCTGATTTCAAGATATTGATTGCATCCTCAGGATAAAGTCATCAATATCTGATTGGTGGGGATCCAACTCTGGACATCCCCGTAACCTGTTTGAAGAGGCTGTGGTGCTTTTGTGAGCGCTGCCTCCTCTACAGTGTTTATCTGCACATCATCTACTTTGTAGTGGTGGTGAGGTGTAATTAGAGTTTCCTCTACCATTCAAGTGAACAGGATGAACAGACCCTCACCAATCTGATATTGACTTATTCTAAGGATGGGTCATCAATATCATGAAACCAGACACACCATTTAATGCATTATGTCAAGTTCATGATTCATATATCTGGGTAACTTGGCAAAGGTAGACAACCTACTTCTACTGTTCTAGTGCTATTGTCATGAAAGGATAAGGAACAGTGCAGCCCTGTGCTCCACCCACACCACTGTCCCTACCTACTTGCACCATCTGTCCTAAGTGACGGCCCACAACTGCATGACAGTCCCTTCTTGGCTAAGTGCAGGAGTCTAAAGCAAAATGGGAAAAGAGTAGTCTGACAGAAAGAGTTGAGAACCAGACAGGCAAAAACTGTATCAGAATCCAGAATCTGATACAAATACATAGCAAAGTGAAACCAGGAGAAAACATCAAAGACAAAGTCAGCAGAGGCAATGTCAAAGCAACTGGCAAATAGTCAGTGATCCAGAGAGGCAAACACATAACTAGCCAGTGAGGCTTAGAAAAACTGTGATCAGCATTTGCCTCTTTAAATAACCAGCCATGAGGAAGAACATCATGCTGATTGGTCCAGCTTGCTGTCTCCCTGATAGGTCAAATAGCCCTACTGTCAGCAGGGCTGGTTGCCATAGAAACAGAGCGACATTACCATGGTGCAACCGGACTCGCCGCAAGAGCATAGACAGAGAAGTGCATGACAACTATATCACGGTAAAACAACCTATTGGTTATTTTTCATTAATTATTTTATTATTTTTCTGTAAAGAAAATAAAAATATTTACTAAAATAATACTGTACCTGTATGTGCTTTCCCTTTAAATCTAGAATTTGGCCAAAGCTATAGCTTTACATCATTTTGAAATTAGATATTAAATTAACAGCCCATTCTACATTTAAAGAAAAAAAAGAGCATAATACTGCCATTAAACCAGCTGGAAATTCATAAATATAACTATGATGAATAGTCTCATAAAGTGAGACATTTGCAGGAGAATGGCTTAATGTTTTTATTATCACAAATGAACCTCCACAGACATATAGAAACAGCAGGATAGCCTGTTACTATTATGCTATCTAAATCACTCACACTGATGAGCTACTCATGCTTTAACCGACTTAAGAAAATGTGTATTTAATTATATATTTAACCTCTTTCCTCTTCCAAGGAACCTGCATGCATGATGATCTACTGTATCAGTTCTGTACTAGACCCCATAAGCGATTTCTCAAGAAGTAGATTAACATAATGCCTTTAAGTATCAAAATTGAAGATTGAATTGAATAATATAGCAATTTTTTTGTGTCTAAGAAGAAATGAAAAGTAGACTAATTTGCAGTATAAAATCAATTTAATATATAAAAACATTACATAAAATATACCAATATATCCATAACCTGAGCAAAACGTATCACATAGGACGCATAAAATAAAGCATAGAATCCACAGAATAATCTGTCAGTCCAGCCAAAGGTTTTTGTTGTCTTCCATTCAGTAATCAGCACCTATGGACACATACGTACAAATTGTAATGGGGATTTACAGATACTGGAAACAGAAGACTGACACCCTGAGGACAGCAAAACAAAAGAACAGCTATCAAATGTCTTAAAATGGAAATGCCTTTAGTGAACAGCATCCAAGACAGATTGATAGGGATTACACGGATAAATTGAAAGTGCACAACTTTAATTGTGGTGGCTGAAAAGGTAATGTCTTCCTTATCTAACATTCTGCCAGCTGACTGCAAGATGACCTTGTTCTAAGATAATATGTGGCCCTGTGAGATCTAAGAAGACCAAAAGCTGGGAATAAGTGTAGTTGATTGGTTTTCGTCAAACTGTTAAAAAATAAATTTTAAAGGGAACCTGTCATAATGATCTGTGTGGGAGCTGAGCAGATTGATATATCGTTTTTGCAGGAAATGATTCAGTAAAGCTTATATTCATTTATATCTCTGCCCTTTTTACGCTTGGGATTCTGGTGGGTACAGGGGTGCACCACCAATGAGACCAGGGGAGGCGATCGCCTCAGGCAGCACCAGATAGGGGCATGAGGGGGGTAGCAGAAGGGCCATGGGCAATGAGTGTTTTTATTGTGGCAAAGGGATCAGGTTAAGAAATTGGCATGGGGGGGGGGGCGCCGTTTCAGGTAGCAGAAAGTCTAGATGTACCCCTGGGTGGGCAGTCCTATTCAGTGATTGACAGTCTTCCTCCAATTCACATCCATCAAGAAGTAGATGTCAATCACTGAGTAGGGCCCACTGGACTCCTAAATCCAGAATGAGCAGGGATTTTAATAAACAAAATTTCAAATTATACTAAAACTTTAACAACAAAACAATATACCAATTTGCTTAGTAAATCCTGCTCTGTGGCATGATGGTGGCACACAAGACTGCTTGTTCAAGATGACAGGTTCCCTGCCTTTTATATTATCAAATCTTAGAGTTGGTTCTTCTATTCCTAGATTTGGTTATTGCATATTTCTTGCTGTTTCTCCCATAAATAATCCATTGTATGCTGGGCGTGATTGTTTGCTATTGTGATTATAAAGTGACTATGGACCTGCACAATCAAAAAGTAAACATTATGTACTGTTCTCCATAGCAATACTTCATTTATGATATGAACTAGGTGACAATCCAGTATATGAGTATTGTGCATGACAGGTGTATTCTTCACACTACTCCTCTTTTTGTATCATGGTGTTGTTCTGTGCAACACTGACTGACTTATCATGCTTTGTATACATTTATTGTAATATGTATAATTGTTTGCATCAACTACATCTGTACATGATGTTTTTCATTGTTATTCTATGGGTTTTCTTGTATGATTATTTATTTTCCTTAATAAAACAATTTTTTTAAAAAGGACGGCGGGCTAAGCATGTCACTGACCCACTCTCATTCACTTTACTGCTCAGTTCTTCCTAGGCCACCACTGGAAAGGACATTAAAATGCATCTATACTAATTTGAAACTACTAAGGCAACTTCTGATGAAATGATGTTGCTGTCTCTAACACTGAGGTATGGGGGATTGATTAGAAGGGGAATTTCTTGAAGTCAGCCTTGCTTTGAGTATGCATTGGTGTAATTCTAAGTAATTACTGGAGACACCTATGCTTCAATCATGAAGGCATTGCTTGAGGCAATCAAAGAGAAATGCAGTGGGAAGTTGTCGGCATGGTGTGTTGGTGCTTCATGACAAAGCTCACAAGTCTCGCATATCACAAGTTGCTATGAGGGAATTCGGCTTCATGGAGCTCAACCATCCACCCTACAGTCCAGACCTGGCTCCCAGTCATTACTTTCTCTTTCAGAACCTGAAGAGATTTCTGCATGAGCAACAATTTCCAGATGATAATGCAGTCAAAGAAGCTGTAACAGGGTTCTTGGAACATCAAGAAGTCTCCTATTCTGAGGGCATCCGATCACTAGCTGCAAAGTGGAATAAGTGTGTTGAAGTCAAGGAGGGTTACGTTGAAAAGTAGTGAGTTCAATTTTCTGTGAAAATTTTGTCAAATTCAGGCAGATAACTTATTGAACATCCCTTGTAAACTGCCAGATATTTCTGGATATTTCTACTAGAAGAACAAATTCACAATTCTGGTTTCACAATTCATCAAAAAATGTACAATTCTCATTTCACCTAGCTTCTAAAGTTGAAGCTTCTGTATGGGTTGGTGAACATTCACTGTGCTTTTCAGAGTCTTACCCCTATAGGTCCAGAGGTTTGCTATCTGAATGCAGCTTACTTATTTCTCAACTGTTGCAGAGCAAGGATGTACTGACCAGTGGCCACATTTACATGAAATGTAATCATGACAGCAAGGCTACTTTCACATCTACTTTCACCAAGGACCAGCTTGCAAGAGTTCATCCAGCATTGCCCATTGACTGGTTTGCAGCATGAATGCAAGGTTTCTGAAGGATAAAAAACATTGCAAGCACTTTCTTTTGTCCTCCCATTTCCCTGTAATCATGCCAGAAACCAGCCAGATCCCAGTCGGATCCCATTATAATCAATGGGGTCCTGCAGTGAACTGCAGTAGCTGGCTAGGCAGGATATGGTGAAATCCAGCAGGCTGTTCCTCTGCTGGAACAGCCTGTCAGATTTAAGAATGCAGATGTGAATCTAGCCTAAGATTCTATGAGCATGAAAAATTGAAATAAGTAGTTCCTGAGTGCTTTTCCAAAATGTTTCATGGTTTAGCATAAAATGGCCAAATGCATTACAGGTAATACAGTTCACTCACCTTTTAAAAGTGAAAACGTATTTGAAAATATTACATGGCTAATTATCTCAGACAAGCCATCCAATTGCTCTAAAATAACTAATGATGTTATATACTCATCCCTTTCTCCAGCCATTCACAGCGTCGGTGAGGTGCACAGATACTGCAGAGGACAGTGATAGGCTGCAGCGGTCACGTACCATATACCCACATGTCACTGCTGCAGTTTGGTAATGAGTAGAGTAAAGATGAGCGAATCTATTTGCCACTTCGTAGATTCAATACAAATCTTCCTTATTTCCTACACCAAAGCCAATCCAAATCTTTTCAGATTCGCTTCGGAAGATTCTTCTTAAATCTTTGTACGCTAACACTACGTACGCATCATATAATTTGTACGCTAATGCTACGCATCTGATAATTTGTACGCTAACGCGTACGTATTCAGTTAAGTAGTGTACTTTTACTGTATTTTCGTTATTTGTGCAGGCCTAGACAATAATACGCTAAAGCTTCGTACGCACTTTGTAGACTCATGTGTATGTATTCGCATGACCGAATTGAATCTTATCCAAGGCGAATCTTTTTAAAAATTCGGCGAATATTTGCCAAAGAGAATCTTTGAAGATTCACTCATCTCTAGAGCAGAGGTCGGAGGATATTGACAGCACAGTAGAGGGCATCACTACAGAATAGGGGCGTATCTAAAAGCGCATGTGCCCTGGTGCAAGAGTTCAGCTTGGGTCCCCTTTCCTCAGTGCTTTGTGGCCAGGGGCAGGGAAGCACATAGCCTTCATGCTGCCTGAGGCAAAAATTGAAATGTCAACCCCCTCCATGCCAAATTCTGGACGTGCATGCCTCCCCTGCAGCCAGAAGTATAACTTGACCTGCATGCACTTTCTATAATACCAGTGTCTTCTTATGTGCTCCAAGGCCAGTTGTTATTTTAAGGCAATTGGAGGGCTTGTCCAAGACTTTTCATTATTTCAGACAGCCACTCTAATGGAAAATCCTAGAAATGAAATAAAAGGCATTCCTCAAATACATCTTGATATTTTTTTTTTTATTCCAGCAGCATTTGAGCACAGCGCTACAAACAATGAGGCTGTACAACACATTATATATGCCCATATATATGGATAGTATACTTGGCATGTGCAGATCAGATGCACAGGGAAACATACTGAACAGAGAAAATCCCCATTCCCAACAACTAATGTCAGATTTTTTCTATTACTCCATAGAACCAACCATGATGGGGAGTCTTTCTCTTTTTAAGCCTATGGCTCACAATGATTAGGATTGCTACATTTACTGGAAAAGATTTGTACCTAGTACTGGGAGAGGACACTTCTCTCTACGGATTTCTATTAGAGCCTGAAAGGTGTAAATTGTATGGTATCACTGTAACCTGTTTAATAGCTCAAAACTACAATTACTGGCTAAGAACATGAGGAGTAATTTCACAGTGTAAACCACTGTTAAATAATCCACCCCTAAGGATAAATGTTCTGCCTCACCTGCTGTCAAAGCAGAACACATTTCTAGCTGATATATGGCATGCACATACTGATTCTAAAAATGTAAGTTACCATGTTTCAAATATATTATTGCTAACATTTCTGTGCTCTTCATGTACTGTGTGTATATATATATATATATATATATATATATATATATAGTCATAGAGTAGCACAAATATGAATCAATAAAGATAGAAAGGAGAGGTGAACTCCTTTCATGCTCATTAACCTCTTGGTGACCACCCATATGCCTTTTTTTTTACTGCGGTCACTAAGGGGTCTTAGGCTGGGCAACCACTTTTTTACGGAAGCCCAGTCTAAACACTGCATGGGTTCCTCTTAAAGCAGAGAGTAGGTGTGCTCGGCTTTCCTGCCTGGACTGGCAGGAGTGCCGATCTGTTTTAGACGCCAGTCTTAATATCCCCTGTAGCTGGCAGTGGCTATTTCAGCAGGTCCACCTCCGCTTCTAAATGTAACAGAGCTTCCTTGCTGTCTTACATTTAGACCATTTTCTACATCTAAAACATGTAGAAATAGAAAATGGTAAATGAGACAGGCCTCTTGGCCCATCCCCTTCCACAACCATGCCGCGCTCAGTTTTGTAGACCTGGCGTGAGCAGGGGAAAAATCGCAGATTGCGGTGCAAAGGGCTTTTAGTAAAGGATCCCCTTAGAGTCTTAATACAAGTACATATAGTTTTGTGGCTTTGTCTCTATAGTTGCACACTACAAATTCAGTTGGAAAATAAAATAATTTACAGCCTGAACACAACTACTAGAAAAAGTTTCATTGAAATGCCTTCCGATTTATCCAGATTACCACCTAAATATTCCTCTCACAAAAATATTTGGTCATTTTTCTATCAGTCGATCAGTAATACAATTTTTCATCACAGCACCCTTTTATAATGCTAGGTATGATATATATATATATATTAAATTGATGCTTTAGGGTGAAAACTGTATATATAAGAGAGAGAGAGAGAGGGCGGGGTGGCATTACACATGCAACCAATATGTGAGAAGGTTTTAATTTCACTTCCAAGGTTACCAGGAGTCCTAGAGAACTTTGTCTCAGTTCTCAGGTGATCAATTGATCTTATTTCAAAGAAGTCAGATTGTGCTTTCAACATGTAGTTTCCGATCGTCATAAAGGGTCATCTGGGATTTTGATGTTGATTGCCCATTCTTTTAATAGGTCATCAGTATCTGGATGGTGAGGGTCCAACATCCGGAACCCCCGCTGATCAGTTTTTAGAAGAAACCTAAGCAATTGTGCCTTTTCCTAGGCCAGTGACATCACCATACATCGGTCAGGTGGCCTAGGTGCAGCTCAGTCCCATTCAAATGAATGGGCCTGAGCTGCAATACCAAGCACAGCTACTATGCCATGTAGTAAGGTGTTAGGAGGCAGCAGCACTCACCAGAGCTTCGGTAAGTCCAGCGGCCTCTTCTGACAGCTGATTGTTACACATGCCGGGACTAAGACGCCCACCGATCTAATAATGATGACCCATCCTAAGGATAGGCCATCAATATCAAATTCCTGGTGAACTCCTTTCAGGGGTTGTCCATGAATTTTTTTTACTGATGGCATATCATCAAAATGCAGGAATCCGACACCTCAAACCTGACTGATTAGCTGGTTGGGTGAAGTCATTGGGAGCTGTGCTGCAGTAACCAGCTCTGTTTACTACACAATAGATGGAGCTGTAAAGTTCCAGAACCAAAGCTACCCCAAAGCAGTTTAGCAGTGGGGTGCAGGGGTGTCAGATCCTTGTTGATCAGATATTGATAACCTACCCTCATGGGCCATTGACATCAAAATCCAACCCCATTAAGAGTTAAAACCTCTTGTAGCTATATAAAACATTTGCTAGATATGTTTGGAGTTTTCCGCTTCAGATGGCTTGCATATAAGTTTGTGATGTTTATGTGGGCTTCTTGCTTTCCTCCTGAATGTACAGCCATGTCAATATCTTTAGAGAAAGTTATTTTTATAGTTTTAAAGATGTTCATTGCTCCAAGATATAGACAAATAATACACTCAGGATGAGTATGCAGTTTAACTTAAGGGGAAACTGTCTTTTCTTTCACAAACAGCACCACTTTTTTTCTATGGGTTGTGTCAGAAACCCCCTTCAAGACCCAGCCCATGGAACAAAAGCAGCTTTCTAATCCCAGAAATCTATGTAGTGTTAATATTCAACTAGAGCAAATGATTGCCTATCATATACCTGCTGAAAACAATTCCCAACCAGCTGGAAAATCATTTTCCAGAGTCATTTAAAAGTATATTTTCAATAGAAATGCATTTTGCCCATTGTGGTATGTGGAAATTAAAAACATATTTCTTAACAATCAGACATAGACATAACAATTAATTGTTATTTGTTAATGATCTAAATCACAGGCCCCTGAGACAGCTTTCTGTGGCCTGCAAGACCTCAGGGGGAGGGTGTGATCATTAGGAAGGACAGGAGGCCCAGGCAGCAGTGAGGAAGGCACAACTAGTGCCATGCTGGTGTTACTCACCACTCCCAGATCCTCTTCACCCATCACTGCACTATGTCCTGACAACTTCAGGATGTGATACTGGTAGGCATGCACTATGACCTGATGCTGTGTGACATCAGGATGCAGTAAAGCCAGGACACAGTGCTGCACTGAAGAGCCAGAGTGGTGACGGGGTCCGGAGGAGGAGAGGTTTTTTTTTTGTGTGTGTGTGTCTGCTCTGAGGTCTACATTTAGAGAATGGAGAAGTTGAGCGGGGGTTATAGGAGCAGTAGCGGTTTAATTTCGGGTCATATAAATATGGGGTATGATCTGGGGTCTGTATGAATTTGGGGGCTGATTAGTGATGTAGATTGTAAGCTCTCGCGAGCAGTATCCTCTCCCTCTCTGTACCAGTCTGTTAATAAGTTCATGCCTATTGTACTTGTGTTTTAATAATATGTATATATATTATCTGGGGTCTTATGAAGTTGGGGGCTGATTTGGGCTGTAAAGGGCATCTGTCAGCAGATTTGTACCTATGAAACTGGCTGACCTGAACATGTGCGCTTGGCAGCTGAAGGAATCTGTGTTGGTCCCATGTTCATATGTGCCTGCATTACTGATAAAAAGTAAGTTTTAATATATGCAAATGAGCTCTTTAGGAGCAACTTGGGCATTGCTGTTACACCTAGAGGCTCAGCTCTGTCTGCAACTGCTGCGTCCTCTGCACCTTTATAAGAATTCAGGGCTAGGTGTGATGATATTTTCACTGCCTGGCCCTGTCAATCAAAGTGGAGAGGGCAAAGCAGTTGGAAAGAGTAGGGCCTCTAGGTGTAACAACATTTGCATATATTAAAAACTTAATTTTTCTCAACAATGTGGGCACACATGAACACGGGACCAACACAGATGCCTTCAGCTGCCAAGCGCACATAAAACAGGTCAGCCAGTTTCATAGGTACAAATCTGCTGACAGATGCCCTTTAATCTGGAGTGTGCTTGAATTTAGGGGCTGATTTGGGGTGTAATTTGGGAGTCTGCATAAAATTGGTGCAAGCAGATAAAGCTGGAACGGCACTCCTTAACTTGACAAAGGTGCTCAATGATCGGGCTAATACCCAATATATATGAAAGGTAAAATCACGGCACTCCAAAAGTTGTAAACTTATGAACATCGGAACGCTTTATTTAGGTTAAGTTACCACATATAGAAACATAAGGCCAACGTTTCGGTCCTCCCGGACCTTGATCACGGCCTAAAAATTACATACATACAAGACATATGTTAATACACAAATAACAAAAGAATTAATACATATACGACAAATATTAGTACGTAATAAACAAATATCGGTACCTGGATTTATGTTCTTATCACTTCTATAGTGTAACACACTCAGATCCACGTAAGAGGTAATATAAAACAATTGCATGTCATAGCAAGGCTCCTCATGCTTTCTAATAGTTGACATAGATAAATACAACGAGGCTAGGTCATAGCTATATCATGTATAACTAGAATGTAATATACAATAGGGGCCTCAAAAAAAGGAAGCCACCCATCTAGTGCACTTAAGAGATAAAGAGCACCATAATAACAAAAAGAACCTTTAAGTCATAGCCAGGTTGTATAGAGGCCGCACTGTTCTATGGACAGACAAAGTAAAGATATAATACATATAGTGCTGTCTGACACCATCAGTGTCTAACAGCCTAAACTGGTAATAAAGACGGCAATAGTAAGATCCATGACAACAGGACAACAAGATCAATAGACATTAGTAATACTGTGGTACATACCGTTGGTGTAAGTGGGAGCAGAGGATTAAGCGTCCGTGCTAGACTGAGGCACGGACGCTATATTTATACATGATTTCGCGCGCATCTAACCAGTGACGTCACTGGTCAGCTGGCCGAGCGTCAAAAGCGTGCGCATGCGCACTGCAGAAGAGGGCAAAAAACTAACGTTTGCCCACAATATATCGCTACCATAAATCAAAATTCACTTGGATTACTATGCTACATGTTAGTAACAAGGCAGAACTAGTACATAGAAGATATATATGTATATAGAACAAAGATACATGTCATCAAAACTACATGTAGATGTTAGAAAGAATAATCTACAGGATGTATTCACAAGGACACAGTATGTTAATTACACACATGGAACCAATTACCTTTGTTTATTCTAGTCTCAGTTGTCACAATGGTGTCATCTAGAATATAATAGTATAAAACTTGAGAATAAGAGAAAGAAAAAGGGAAAAAACAAGAAAAGGAAAAAATTTTTTATCTAACAAGAATCTGAAATCAGAAAGGGAATCAATACCACTCGACTACAATAACATACCCAAATAGTCAAAAATGAAACTCAAAGTCCCGATTCAAGCCTGCAGGATGAAGGGTCCTAAGCTCATAGATCCAATATGCCTCCCTCTTGAGGAGTAGCAATTTGCGATTGCCTCCTCTACGTAATGGGGGGATATGATCAATTACTTGAAACCTAAGTTGGCTAATATTATGTTTAGCTGCAACAAAATGATGAGGGATGGGCAGATCAATTTTATTGCATCTAATATCAGACTTGTGTTTACAAATGCGGTCCCGCACACACTGGGAAGTCTCCCCAATGTATGCGAGACCGCATGGACACTTAATAAGATAGATGACAAATGTGGTAGTGCAGGTAAAGAAGCCATTGATATTATAGATTTTCCCGGAATGTGGATGCGTGAATGTATTACCCTTAGTAACATGTGTACATTGTAAGCAATTGAGACAAGGGAATGTGCCTTTTTTAGGAGAAGAAAATGTCAATTGCCTAGGAGAAGATTTAAGTGGGCCTACATCTGCTTTAACAAGTATGTCACGGATATTTTTTGGCCGTTTATAGCATACACGTAATGGCGCAGTAAATTCCGGTATGTCAGGATATAAGCGATGTAATATAGTCCAATTTTTATTTATGGCTTGTTGTATTCTCGGTACAATTGGATGGTATGTCACTACAAAAGGGATACGAGGACTTGGGTCCCTATGACTTTTGGAATATGGTTTATGTTCAAAACGATTCAATTCCTTCTCCAGGAGTGTACAGGGATATCCACGTCCCGAGAATTTTTGTGACATCTCAGTCATCCGTTTTTGTTTGGTGACAGGGTCACTCACAATACGGTTCACTCTAGAAAACTGTGATCGTGGTAAAGAGGTCTTGGTATATCTAGGATGACAACTAGAAAACAATAAAAGGGCATTGCGGTCTGTAGATTTAGAAAAAATATCTGTACTTAAGGTACCTGTATTGTCCTTCATTACCATGGTATCTAGAAAACTAACTGCTTGAAAATCAGTGTGAGCAGTAAATTGGAGATCAGGATCAATACCATTTAAATCTGAATAGAATGAATGAAATGAATCTGTATCTCCAGACCAAATACAAAAGACGTCGTCGATATAGCGACGCCATACCAATCCAGACCAGATTTTTCCATACCAGATTTTTCTAAATCTACAGACCGCAATGCCCTTTTATTGTTTTCTAGTTGTCATCCTAGATATACCAAGACCTCTTTACCACGATCACAGTTTTCTAGAGTGAACCGTATTGTGAGTGACCCTGTCACCAAACAAAAACGGATGACTGAAAATTCTCGGGACGTGGATATCCCTGTACACTCCTGGAGAAGGAATTGAATCGTTTTGAACATAAACCATATTCCAAAAGTCATAGGGACCCAAGTCCTCGTATCCCTTTTGTAGTGACATACCATCCAATTGTACCGAGAATACAACAAGCCATAAATAAAAATTGGACTATATTACATCGCTTATATCCTGACATACCGGAATTTACTGCGCCATTACGTGTATGCTATAAACGGCCAAAAAATATCCGTGACATACTTGTTAAAGCAGATGTAGGCCCACTTAAATCTTCTCCTAGGCAATTGACATTTTCTTCTCCTAAAAAAGGCACATTCCCTTGTCTCAATTGCTTACAATGTACACATGTTACTAAGGGTAATACATTCACGCATCCACATTCCGGGAAAATCTATAATATCAATGGCTTCTTTACCTGCACTACCACATTTGTCATCTATCTTATTAAGTGTCCATGCGGTCTCGCATACATTGGGGAGACTTCCCAGTGTGTGCGGGACCGCATTTGTAAACACAAGTCTGATATTAGATGCAATAAAATTGATCTGCCCATCCCTCATCATTTTGTTGCAGCTAAACATAATATTAGCCAACTTAGGTTTCAAGTAATCGATCATATCCCCCCATTACGTAGAGGAGGCAATCGCAAATTGCTACTCCTCAAGAGGGAGGCATATTGGATCTATGAGCTTAGGACCCTTCATCCTGCAGGCTTGAATCGGGACTTTGAGTTTCATTTTTGACTATTTGGGTATGTTATTGTAGTCGAGTGGTATTGATTCCCTTTCTGATTTCAGATTCTTGTTAGATAAATTTTTTCCTTTTTCTTGTTTTTTTCCCTTTTTCTTTCTCTTATTCTCAAGTTTTATACTATTATATTCTAGATGACACCATTGTGACAACTGAGACTAGAATAAACAAAGGTAATTGGTTCCATGTGTGTAATTAACATACTGTGTCCTTGTGAATACATCCTGTAGATTATTCTTTCTAACATCTACATGTAGTTTTGATGACATGTATCTTTGTTCTATATACATATATATCTTCTAAGTACTAGTTCTGCCTTGTTACTAACATGTAGCATAGTAATCCAAGTGAATTTTGATTTATGGTAGCGATATATTGTGGGCAAACGTTAGTTTTTTGCCCTCTTCTGCAGTGCGCATGCGCACGCTTTTGACGCTCGGCCAGCTGACCAGTGACGTCACTGGTTAGATGCGCGCGAAATCATGTATAAATATAGCGTCCGTGCCTCAGTCTAGCACGGACGCTTAATCCTCTGCTCCCACTTACACCAACGGTATGTACCACAGTATTACTAATGTCTATTGATCTTGTTGTCCTGTTGTCATGGATCTTACTATTGCCGTCTTTATTACCAGTTTAGGCTGTTAGACACTGATGGTGTCAGACAGCACTATATGTATTATATCTTTACTTTGTCTGTCCATAGAACAGTGCGGCCTCTATACAACCTGGCTATGACTTAAAGGTTCTTTTTGTTATTATGGTGCTCTTTATCTCTTAAGTGCACTAGATGGGTGGCTTCCTTTTTTTGAGGCCCCTATTGTATATTACATTCTAGTTATACATGATATAGCTATGACCTAGCCTCGTTGTATTTATCTATGTCAACTATTAGAAAGCATGAGGAGCCTTGCTATGACATGCAATTGTTTTATATTACCTCTTACGTGGATCTGAGTGTGTTACACTATAGAAGTGATAAGAACATAAATCCAGGTACCGATATTTGTTTATTACGTACTAATATTTGTCGTATATGTATTAATTCTTTTGTTATTTGTGTATTAACATATGTCTTGTATGTATGTAATTTTTAGGCCGTGATCAAGGTCCGGGAGGACCGAAACGTTGGCCTTATGTTTCTATATGTGGTAACTTAACCTAAATAAAGCGTTCCGATGTTCATAAGTTTACAACTTTTGGAGTGCCGTGATTTTACCTTTCATGCATAAAATTGGTGTCTGACTTGGGGTTGGTATAAATTTGTGGGCTGACCTAGGTCCTGTGCAAATTTACAGTCTGATCTGCGGTTTCTATGAATTTGGGGTCAGATCTGGGGTCTGTGTAAATTTGAAGTCTGTATTAATTTTAGGGTCTGGTCTGAGAGTCTGTGTTAATTCTGGGGTATAGTCCAGGAGTCTGTATTAATTTTGGAGTCTCATTTGGGGTCTGTATTAAGAGGGGGGTGACCAGCTTTGTTAATTGTATTTTGGAAAACTGATTAGTATGCCATAAAAAACACCTCACTGTTCTCATCATTAGGGGAGCTCCTGGCATCATTCCCGTCAAGACTGGCATAGGTGGAGCTCTGGAGGGGGCAATGCAAATGCATAATGTGACTTGTCAGACCCTAATAAGAAATTTGTGGGCTAATTCACCTACTAATATAGAGTCATTACAACATGTTGTAAACACTCAGGAGGTCAGGCTGGGCATAAACTTTAGGTTGGTATCGTCCAAATGCTTGTTTGGCTGAAAGCTATTCCAAGCAACACCCGCCCTTTACACCTGCACGCTGGCTTGGGTTAGCAATGCATGTGTTCTAAATAGGGAGAGAGGAGAAAGCTGCTGCAAGATACCTCTTTCCTAAGAGTGAAAAGATCAGGCATGTTGAAATCCAACATCTGCCATTAGGGAAGAGTCAGGACACTGCCATTCATATTACACTGTGTGCAGAATTATTAGGCAAATGAGTATTTTGATCACATCATCCTTTTTATACATGTTGTCCTACTCCATGCTGTATAGGCTTGAAAGCCAACTACCAATTAAGTAAATCAGGTGATGTGCATCTCTGTAATGAGGAGTGGTGTGGTCTAATGACATCAACAACCTATATAAGGTGTGCTTAATTATTAGGCAACTTTCTTTCCTTTGGCAAAATGGGTCAGAAGAGAGATTTGATGGACTCTGAAAAGTCAAAAATTGTGAGATGTCTAGCAGAAGGATGCAGCAGTCTTGAAATTGCCAAACTTTTGAAGCGTGATCACCGAACAATCAAGTGTTTCATGGCAAATAGCCAACAGGGTCGCAAGAAGCGTGTTGAAAAAAAAGGCGCAAAATAACTGCCCATGAATTGAGGAAAATCAAGCGTGAAGCTGCCAAGATGCCATTTGCCACCAGTTTTGCTATATTTCAGAGCTGCAACGTTACTGGAGTATCAAAAAGCACAAGGTGTGCGATACTCAGGGACATGGCCAAGGTAAGGAAGGCTGAAAAACGACCACCTTTGAACAAGAAACATAAGTTAAAACCTCAAGACTGGGCCAAGAAATATCTTAAGACTGATTTTTCTAAGGTTTTTATGGACTGATGAAATGAGAGTGACTCTTGATGGGCCAGATGGATGGGCCCGAGGCTGGATCAGTAAAGGGCAGAGAGCTCCACTCCAACTCAGACGCCAGCAAGGTGGAGGTGGGGTACTGGTATGGGCTGGTATCATCAAAGATGAACTTGTGGGACCTTTTCGGGTTGAGGATGGAGTGAAGCTCAACTCCCAGACCTACTGCCAGTTTCTGGAAGACACCTTCTTCAAGCAGTGGTACAGGAAGAAGTCGGTATTGTTCAAGAAAAACATGATTTTCATGCAGGACAATGCTGCATCACATGCATCCAAATACTCCACAGCGTGGCTGGCCAGTAAAGGTCTAAAATAAGAAAAAATAATGACATGGCCCACTTGTTCACCTGATCTGAACCCCATAGAGAACCTCTGGTCCCTCATAAAATGTGAGATCTAAAGGGAGGGAGAACAGTACACCTCACGGAACAGTGTCTGGGGGCTGTGGTGGCTGCTGCACGCAATGTTGTTCGTAAACAGATCAATCAACGGACAGAATCTATGGATGGAAGGCTTTTGAGTGTCATCGTAAAGAAAGGTGGCTATAT
Organism: Rhinella marina; assembly: GCA_900303285.1. Classification (NCBI taxonomy): domain Eukaryota; kingdom Metazoa; phylum Chordata; class Amphibia; order Anura; family Bufonidae; genus Rhinella; species Rhinella marina. The sequence continues at coordinate 46,634 of ONZH01030222.1, forward strand.
TGGTCACTGATTTGTTTTTGTTTTTGTTTTTGAATGTCAGAAATGTTTATTTCTAAATTTTGTGTTGTTATATTGGTTTACCTGGTGAAAATAAACAAGTGAGATGGCCTAATAATTCTGCACAGTAATAGTTACCTGCACAAGCAGATATCCTCCTAAGATAGCCAAATCTAAAAAAGAAACACTCCATCTTCCAGAAATATTAAGCTTTGATATTTATGAGTCTTTTGAGTTGATTGAGAACATAGTTGTTGTTCAATAATAAAAAAAATCCTCTCAAATACAACTTGCCTAATAATTCTGCACACAGTGTAGAAGGTTGGCTAATGGCTATCCCTCTGAAGTCGGCAAGTTTGGCCAATATTAATCTAATTTGTGTGGTTAGCTTAAAGGGAACCTGTCGGCTCTGAAACACCCTCCAAACTACAGTAAGCGGTGTATAGTGTAAGTGACATTGAGTCCGGTTATGTATTTTATCTTCATACTTACTTCCATTCCGTCGCTGTGCTCTGACAAACCTGCAGTAAAATGCACTCCGGTGCTCACTCACGTAATGGAGAGGACTCAAAGAAGAGTCCAGTGAGTGCATTTTACTGCTGGTTTGTGGAAGCACAGCGTCGGAATGGAAGTGAGTATGAAGATAAAGCTTACATATTCGGATTCAGCATCACTTACACTATACAACGCTTACTCTAGTTCAGGGGGTGTTTTGGAGATGACAGTGTCAAGCGAGGTCGGCGTCGCGCTCCCTCTGCACGACGTCGCCGGACCTCTCCGACCCCCTAGAGACGAGCAATAGGGAATTGAAGTGCTGGTCTTGTCAGCCAGCACTTCATGAGTTAATTCTCTGTTTGGGTTTAGCCATGTGGTGCTGATCACACCACATGGCTACTTTACATATTGTTTGGACAGCTTGCTCCGCCTCAGGTCATGTGATGCTGGCCACATCACATGATCCTGGGCGGGCTATTTAAAGATAGCAACTGCCTCACTCAGATGCCTGTGATTAGTCTTCTGAGATCAGTGCTGTGTGTTGGACCTTGCTTTTGGATTATTGGTATATTGGATTTTGGCTTTGGACTTAGACTACGCTTTTGTGATTCCCCTCGGTATTCGTGACCTCCTGTTCTTGACTTGGCTTGCTGACGATTTTGCTATTGTGTTTGTTTCTGTCTGTGTTCGTCTTTCCCTGTGTTCCCTTCCCTACCCTGTGCACGTACTCAGCATAGGGACCGTCTCCAAGTTACGGTTTTGTCGCCTAGAGCATCTACTGTAAGTAGGCAGGGAAAGAGGTGGGGTTCAGACAGGGCACACTATCCCTTGTTTCCCTGTCGTGACAGACAGGTTCCCTTTAAAGGCCCCATAGGCATTAGATTATCATTGTTGAACCTGCTGATTTTGCCGGGGTCTGACGACTAACTATTATGTATGGGGGCCTCCAGACTCTTCCTCAACAGATGATGTTGGGCATGATGAATGTTGTTTGAGAGCACACTTTCCAACAAATGATGATTTTTAGTGCTGCTTAAAAATGTGATCACCCAGTGAACAAATGTTTAATAATTCGTCAGGTGATTGGCAGCAGACTGGGCAATTATTGGGAACGAGCATTCATACAAACATTCATCTCATATAACTGTTGCAATTTTTGGTCAATTTAAAAAGTTGTCAAGTCTAGAAACCACAAACTCCAATGGTGGTAACGTGGCCAAATAAAGAAAATAAAAACCCACCAGTCCGTGGTCTTGGTCCTGGCTACCACCCAGAATTGGCTTGGTCCTGTGACAGCTGCAGCCAATCACTGGCTTCATCTGTCACATGTGCTTGAACAGCACATCACTGCTAGTGACATGCAGGTGACGTACCATTGTAGAACATGTGACTACCAAGGCCAGTGACTGGCCACAGCAGTGATGAGATCAAGCCACATCTGGTCCGTAGACAGGTGTATTGTTTTTTTTTCTTACTTGGTCACAGGTCATCATTTTACATTTTCACTGATACTTATCACAGTGGCTAACTAGTGAGGGTGGGTTCACATCAGCATTATGGTTTCCGTTTGTGTTTTCCGTTATAACATGGTTATAACATGGTTATAACGGAAAATAACGGAATCCATAAGACAGAAGTCATAACGGAAGCCTTTAGAGGCATTCTGTTTTGATCTGTCATAATAGAAGTCTATGAGAATCATAACGGATCTGTCTGGTTCCCGTTATGCAAGATGGAAAACAAAGTCCTGTCGACAGGACTTTTTCTTCTGTATATAGATAATTGTGTGAATGACAACATAAAGTAGAACTAATAAATTACCTGAAGGCATATTCCAGAAGTGGTACTGTCCCTTTATAGTGCTAAAAGATGGGGGTCCCAAAGGTTCGATATTATAGATTACAAATGATGGCCTATCCTAAGGACGTCATAGTTCTGGAGAACCTTTGTAAGTAATCAACAGGAAGTTCTCATTAAGAAGGATATAGTGACAGATTTCTGGTTTAACTGTTGATGTAATGGAAGATACCGTATTAGGACAATACAAAAGGAATTTTCTGGCTTCAGCATATTCATGAGCTATCCTCAGATAGACATCTAAACAGGTAGAAGTCATGATAAAGAGACCGCATCACTCCCATAAGCACTGCAGCACTTTCAAACAGCGAAGGTGCTAAGAGTTGCCCCTTAGGGGAGATAGACCATAGATATGCTAAAAGTATACAGTATGTTATATTTCTCCACTTTCCCATCTGAATGCTACTATGTACGTGTGTAGCTTAGAAAGAAAAAAGACACTTCATTATTACAATGCTTATCCATCACTTAACTCTAGATATATGAGATGTTTTGAATTAGTTGCTCAGTTTACTTAATAAAACTGTCCGTATGCAGTTATAGTCACATTAACCTGTTTTTGCAGTAAATGGAGCCACCTGCATCCTGATGGGTGCCATTCGCTATGACACATGGTACTATACAATAGATGTGATAATATATGTTTTCCACTGTTTTCGGCAGCTTTGTGTTTTTAGGCAGCGTCACACTTCATTAGGTAAATGAGTTAACCGGTAGTAACTAATTTTGTTTTTCTTTGACTAGTTAAGATCTTTAGATGCTGACCTACTTCCTTTTAGTTTCCTCTCAGATATTGAAACAGTGGTCACAATGAGATGTATTACATGCTCTGAACAGCTAAGTATGGTTTCACACGTTTTACACGCGTCTCTGGCTTGCGTTGTAATTTACAAAAAAAAAACGGTCTTCCCTTTTGCTCTAGTTTTTTTTGTTCACATATAGCTCTTAAAGGGAACCTGTCACCATGAAATGTAGGAGGTGCCACTCATGCAGAGTTAGCTGTTAATCAGTGAGTGGCAACGCCCACATGACTCCTATGCAAAAAAAGAGCAGTAGTTTAAATGTATAAATTACAAGCTTTATTGACTCTTTTCCTACAAAAATAAAAAAAAATAAATATATATATATATATATATATATATATATATATATATATATATTATTATTATTATTATTATTATTATTATTTTGTGGTGACAGGTTCCCTTTAAGCACTGCACTATATTTACAGAAAAAGTTATTAAGGGAGTCTTCTGAGCTTAAAAAACAGCCAAAAGGTATTGACGTATGTGATCATGGAAGTAAAACAACTCTTTGAAACCTCTTAAATTCCTCGACAGTCTGTGTTTAGTTTGCTTTACATTGCGTCGTTGAGCAGACAATTATCCTTCCTGATAATTGCTTGCTTGTCAATAGAGGTAAAGAGCACCTCACCTACATATTGAGATTTCCTCCCCTATATGGGGACAAACAATGGCTAATGCCATTACTCGTCTTCATACAAATTCATTGTTTCTGGACAGGAGACCTCCGTTTAGACATCACGATCTGCTGCCCAGAAACGATGACTGCACCAAAGATCATTTCACTCGATCAACAAGCATTTTGCTTGTTCTTCAGGTGATCTGTAGCACATTTACGCAGGCAAATTATCAGGAATGAATGGTTGTAGGAATGTTGGTTCCTGATGATCTGCCCAACAAGACAGTCTAAATGTGCCTTAAAGCTTTAACATACCAGCACATGACTGCTCCAGTGAATCAACGGCCATAGCGCTCATGTCAGGAACAACATCACATCATTGCTTCGTCAAGGAAAACATAAGATTGTGGGGGGAGTACTGCATTGCACAGTATATACAAGTAAGTATTGGCTTTTTGTTATCACATTTACAGCAGGCAGTTGGGTTATTTATATGGGGTATTCTAAACTGATGAGACTGTTGTAATGATGTTCCAACATGGAGGCAGGTGACCACTATGGCTAATCACTGGCTACAGCTGGTGATTGGCTGCAGCGGTCAAATGCCTCTGAGTGGCTGGACCTAAAAGGAGAGAATGACAGGGGGCATGAGGCATCAGTACAGGATTGTTGGGGGATTTGTGAGGTAAGTACCGCTTTTTATGTTTAAACAGCACACTCATCACAATAGAACATTTTTTTTAACTGAATCCCTTCCTTTAAAGCCTGGAAAATGCCTTTAATATAATTATGTTGCCTGTACATGTCTGGCAAACATGTACTGTATATGGTTGTCCTAAGTTCTTCATGAGTGAGAGCATTTTTTTTACCTTTTACCAACACATCTCTAAAGTCAGAAGGGGTCTCGAAAAGGGGGTCCTTATCTATGATGTTCATATGCTCTACTTGGCCATTTGTAGTGGACAACCCTTTCTATGCTCTTAATATTTTAGCATTTTTAGTAAAACTTACATAATTGTGCTACCCAGCATCTAGTAACCAGCATAACTAGTGCTAGAATGAACATTGCATATACAGTGATCAGAAGTCCAGTTAAAGGGGTATTCTGGTTACATTAAGTTATCCCGTATACACAGAGGTCCTACTGCTGGGACCACCGATCACAAGAACAGAGACCCATACTCCCCTGAAATGATCGGGCATGTGTGCAGCCTCTCCATTCATTTCTATGGGAATTCCAGAGATAGCAAAGCACTGTATTGAGCTATCTACAGAACTCCCATAGAAATTATTAGATCAACCATGCGCATGTCTAACCAGCCACTCCGTTCATTTCAAGGGGCTGCATGTGGATATGGGACCCTGTTCTTGTGATCTAATAGTTATCCACAGGATAGGGAATAATTTAATGTAAACAGAATACCTCTTTAATACACTGTCAGGAAAATCAGTGTCAGCATAAAGCATGTATGCCATTCCCATATAGGCAGTGCATACAAGGGCAGTGTAATGGTATGTTCTTTACTGAGTTGTGTTATTTAAGCTCCAATTGGTTTGGCACAAGCTAAACTGAGCTTCAAACTCGAAATAATCTCCCTGTTTTTCACCCTTATCCCCCACATGGAGATTCAAAGGTTGCAGTCATCAGAATAATCACTTTAGCACTGATGAGTAGTCAGGAAAGGAAATAAAGAGTTTTCATGAGAGCAGACGGTCTAGTCAGGAGACAGCCAGGAGTCAGATTCAGGGGTAGAACAACAAGTACCAGGAGAATTATCCAAACAGCAAGTCAAGAACAATGAGCAAAGCTGAGGTCAAGGACAGGGTCAAAGTAAGGCTTCAGGCTGGAGCTGGACAGGTTGAATGATAATTAAAGGAGCCTGTGGTGCCTAAAACAACTATGAACATGCCAGGCAGGTAACTGGAGTGTCAGAATAAACAGTGGGCAGATAAACAATGCATACAGAGCCCAGGGAAACAAAAAATGCATTCAGTGCCTACAGTAATCTGGATTATCTGCTCTTGGTTCTCTGTTACCCTTTACAGGCATCCTTATAGTCCTAATGTCTCAAGATACTTTAGATAGATGTTTGATATTGAACAATGTGTCTTAAGTCATTTATAGTCCTCCAGCCCACTGGACTATCGAAACTGAGGGGACACACTTGTTGACAGTGGGGAAATTTGGGAATCATGATAGAGTGGACACTTCATCAATAATTTAGTAAAAGTCTCTGCTGTCCCCCTCCATACAGTATGGTTTCTATGCAGCTGAACTGGTTACATAACTTGAATTTCTGCCCTGCTAGAATCAATATTTGATGCTTTCATATACATGGAAGGATCAATGAATTTATCTACTACGGTGACAAAGTGTCTGTAGAACCATCTTGATTCCAACGACCATATACTGTATGATTAATTGAAAAATGGCTGACATGTGAAACATGGACTGCCAGGTCCACCAGGACAAGAGCTGCTCTTTGTTTGCAACTCTCCTCTCTGGCCAAAAGAGGGAGGTTCTAAGCATATGTCCATATTAAAATGGGTTTGCATTGTGGAATAATCCCTTTGGGTACCAAGTAAGTCAGAGTTGAGCAATTCATAGGTTATCAGAGGAAATTTACTGTATGAATATTTGTAAGCTGCTTGCACCTCCCCATATAAAAAGAGAGGATATGTAAGATTGGTTCTATAATCTTATATTGTATAGTGTTAACAAAATTAAATACTAATCTCCAACTGAAGAAATTTCCAAGTTATAACATTTATGTATATGTTCGCCACAATATATGCAGCAAAATCAGAGTACATAGCAAAATTACTTCCAGATATAAGTATTACAAAACAATTTCCTCTAACATTTCCCCATAATAATTCTGCTGTCCATAGTGTTCACATAATTTTCTACCATCCATAGTATTGCTTCATTTCTACAGTACCTGCTGTGTTCTGGTGAATAGCTGTAGGCAGATTCACTGAACAGTAAAATGGAAGCTCAGAGAATATAATCATCAAACAATCATGCCTCACATTCATATACATAAATCTCCTGGGAAGACGAACAGCTATGTAAAAATCAAATAAGTCATAAAAGAAATAAAGTTTATTACATCTTGTCAGATGAATGAATGGTTACTGGATAGCCATATGTATAATGCATTCAGAACTCAGCTAGGATGAAAATCAATAACTATGTGGTGGATTTCATAAATATGTGTGGAATATTTCTCTTCTCTGCCATACGAGTAAGAGGGCAGTTAGAACCAATTAGAGGTGGTTAATATACTATATATATATATATATATATATATATATATATATATATATACAGTACAGACCAAAAGTTTGGACACACCTTCTCATTCAAAGAGTTTTCTGTATTTTCATGACTATGAAAATTGTAGATTCACACTGAAGGCATCAAAACTATGAATTAACACATGTGGAATTATTTACTTAACAAAAAAGTGTGAAACAGCTGAAAATATGTCTTATATTCTAGGTTCTTCAAAGTAGCCACCTTTTGCTTTGATTACTGCTTTGCACACTCTTGGCATTCTCTTGATGACCTTCAAGAGGTAGTCACCTGAAATGGTTTTCACTTCACAAGTGTGCCCTGTCAGGTTTAATAAGTGGGATTTCTTGCCTTATAGATGGGGTTGGGACCATGAGTTGTGTTGGGCAGAAGTCAGGTGGATACACAGCTGATAGTCCTACTGAATAGACTTAGAATTTGTATTATGGCAAGAAAAAAGCAGCTAAGTAAAGAAAAACGAGTGGCCATCATTACTTTAAGAAATTAAGGTCAATCAGTCCGAAAAATTGGGAAAGCTTTGAAAGTGTCCCCAAGTGCAGTCGCAAAAACCATCAAGCACTACAAAGAAACTGGCTCACATGAGGACCGCCCCAGGAAAGGAAGACCAAGAGTCACCTCTGCTGCGGAGGATAAGTTCATCCGAGTCACCAGCCTCAGAAATCACAGGTTAACAGCAGCTCAGATTAGAGACCAGGTCAATGCCACACAGAGTTCTAGCAGTAGACACATCTCTACAACAACTGTTAAGAGGAGACTGTGTGCAGCAGGCCTTCATGGTAAAATAGCTGCTAGGAAACCACTGCTAAGGACAGGCAACAAGCAGAAGAGACTTGTTTGGGCTAAAGAACACAAGGAATGGACATTAGACCAGTGGAAATCTGTGCTTTGGTCTGATGAGTCCAAATTTGAGATCTTTGGTTCCAACTACTGTGTCTTTGTGCGATGCAGAAAAGGTGAACGGATAGACTCTACATGCCTGGTTCCCACCGTGAAGCATGGAGGAGGAGGCTTGATGGTGTGGGGGTGCTTTGTTGGTGACACTGTTGGGGATTTATTCAAAACTGAAGGCATACTGAACCAGCATGGCTACCACAGCATCTTGCAGCGCCATGCTATTCTATCCGGTTTGCGTTTAGTTGGACCATCATTTATTTATCAACACGACAATGACCCCAAACACATCTCCAGGCTGTGTAAGGGCTATTTGACCAAGGCCTCCACAGTCACCAGACCTGAACCCAATCAAGATGGTTTGGGGTGAGCTGGACCGCAGAGGGAAGGCAAAAGAGCCAACAAGTGCTAGGCATCTCTGGGAACTCCTTCAAGACTGTTGGAATACCATTTTAGGTGACTACCTCTTGAAGCTCATCAAGAGAATGCCAAGAGTGTGCAAAGCAGTAATCAAAGCAAAAGGTGGCTACTTTGAAGAACCTAGAATATAAGACATATTTTCAGTTGTTTCACACTTTTTTGTTAAGTATATAATTCCACATGTGTTAATTCATAGTTTTGATGCCTTCAGTGTGAATCTACAATTTTCATAGTCATGAAAATACAGAAAACTCTTTGAATGAGAAGGTGTGTCCAAACTTTTGGTCTCTACTGTATATATAGCCTTGAAAAAGTATTCTTACCTACTGAATATTTCCTCATTTTGTAACGTTACACCCACAAACTTATTGTATACAGTTCTGGGCTCCCGTGAACAAGATGAACATAGCAGACCTGAGCGGGTTCAAAGGAGGGCAACTAAAGTAATAAGTGGAATGGTTGGACTACAGTACTCAGAAAGATTAGCAAAATTAGGGTTATTGAGTTTAGAAAAAATATGACTGAGGGGAGATCTAATAACTATGTATAAATATATCAAGGGTCAGTACATAGATCTCCTCCATCTTCTATTTATACCCAGGACTGTGACGAGGGAACATCCTCTACATCTAGAGGAAAGAAGGTTTGTACACAAACCTAGAAGAGGATTCTTTACGGTAAGAGCAGTGAGACTATGGAACTATCTGCCTGAGGAGGTGGTGATGGTAAGTTCACTAAAAGAGTTCAAGAGGGGCCTGGATGTATTTCTGGAGTGTAATAATATTACAGGTTGTACTTACTAGAGATGAGTCGTTGATCCAGGGAGTTATTCTGACTGACTGATTGGAGTCGAAAATGAATTTTTTCCTCTTAAATGAGGGAAATTGGCTTATACCTCACATGGTGGGTTTTGCCTCTGGATCAACTTGCAGGATATCAGGCTGAACTGGACTGTACTGTGATACCCCTAAATAAAATATATTGCGACCAATTGCCTAGAAGAAGTCACCTATTTAATAGAGTCCACCTGTGTGTAATTTATTCTCAATATAACCTCAGTTTGCCTGTGAAGGCCTCAGAGGTTTGTTAGTGAACATTAGTGATCAAACACCATCATGAAAACCAAGGAACACACCAGACAGGTCAGTGATAAAGTTGTTGAGAAGTATAAAACATTGTTAGGGTCTAAAAAAAAATCTCAAGCTCTGAAGATCTCATGGAGCACTGTTTATATCATCATGGGAAAATAGAAGGAAAATATCACAACTGAAAACCTACCAAAACATGGGCGTCCACCAACTGACAGCCCAGGCAAGGAGAGCGCTCTCTAGAGAAGCAGCCAGGAGACCCATGGTGACTCTGGAGGAACTGCAGATATCCACAGCTCAGGTGTGAAAATATTAGTTGTGTACTTCACAAATCTGGCCTTTATGGAAGAAGAAGCCATGTTTTAAAGTAAGCCATAAGAAGTGCCATTTGCAGTTTGCCACAAGCTATGTAGGGGACGCAGCAAACATGTGGAAGAAGGTGGTCTGTTCAGATAAGACCAAAGTTGAACTTTTTGTCCTAAATGCAAAACACCATTTGTAGTGGAAAACTAACACTGCACATAACCCTGAACACACAATCCAAACCGTGAAACATGGCGATGGCAGCATCATGCTGTGGGGTTACTTTTCTCAGCAGGGACAGGGAAGCTGGTCAGAGTTAATGGGAAGAAGGTAGATGGAGCTAAATACAGGACAATCCTGGAGGAAAACCTGTTAGAGGCTGCAAAAGACTTAAGACTGGGGTGGAGGTTCACCTTCCAGCAGGACAATGGCCTTACACATACAGCCAGAGCTACAATGGAATGATCAAAGCACATTTGTGTGTTAGAATGGCCCAGTCAAAATTCACAGACACTCTCCATCCAATCTGACTGAGCTTGAGCTATGGGAAAAAAAGTTCAGCGTTTACATATGCAAAGCTGGTAGAGACTTACCCCAAGACTTGCAGCTGTAATTGCAGCAAAATGTGGCCTTACAAAATATTGACCCGGGGGGCTGAAGACAAATGCACGCCACACTCTCCAGTGTTAAAAATTGTAAAAACCATGTATCATTATCTTTTCACTACAAATCACTAGTCAGACCACATATGGAGTACTGTGTACAGTTCTGGGCTCCTGTGAACAAGGCAGACATAGCAGAGCTGAAGAGGGTTCAGAGGAGGGCAACTAAAGTAATAACTGGAATGGGTGGACTACAGTACCCAGAAAGATTATCAAAATTAGGGTTATTCACTTTAGAAACAAGACGACTGAGGGGCAGTGGCGTAGCTATAGGGGTCGCAGCGGTCGCAGTTGCGACCGGGCCCCTAAGCCAGGGGGGCCCCGAGGGCCCCCCTTGCCACTTGCAGGGCCGCACCGCCAATTAGCCGGGTGCGGTGCGGCCCTGCGGACAGTTGCGGGCGGCGGTGGGGCAGAGGGAGATGAGCGCTTCATTGTGGAAGCGCTCATCTCCATAGTCATCTGTATCGCCGTCCTCAGGACGGCGATACAGATGCCTGTATTCTACTGCGGGGCAGGGGAGGGAGAGGCGTCTCCCCTGCCCGTTCCTCTGATAGGCTGCAGGCACTGGGCCTGCAGCCTATCAGAGGCCGGCTCAGGCGGCGCGATGACGTCATCGCGCCGCCTGAGCCGTACAGCGCGGGACACAGGCCGGAAGAGGCCTGCATCGCATCGCTGACAGCTCCATGGAGGTAAGTATTAGTGTTTATTTTTTTATTGTAGCACGGACCGGAGCTCTATTGGGGGACATGGGGGCATTTTTACTAGCACATGGGGGGCACTGGGGGCACTTTTACTGTCACATGGGGCATTTTTACTGGCACTGGGGGCACTTTTACTGTCACATGGGGCATTTTTACTGGCACATGGGGGCACTGGGGGCATTTTTACTGGCACATGGGGGCATATTACTGGCACTGGGGGCATTTTTACTGGCACATGGGGGCACTTTTACTGGCACATGGGGGCATTTTACTGGCACATGGGGGCACTGGGTGCAAATTACTGGCACTTGGGGCATTTTTATTGGTACTGGGGGCACTTTTACTGGCACATGGGGGCACTGGGGGCATTTTACTGGCACATGGGGCACTGGGGGCATTTTTACTGGCACATGGGGGAATTTTTACTGGCACTGGGGGCATATTACTGGCACATGGGGGCATTTTTACTGGCACATGGGGGCATTTTTACTGGCACATGGGGGCACTGGGGGCATATTACTGGCACTGGGGGCATTTTTACTGGTACTGGGGGCACTTTTACTGGCACATGGGGGCACTTGGGGCATTTTACTGGCACATGGGGGCACTGGGGGCATTTTTACTGGCACTGGGGGCATTCTTACTGGCACATGGGGGCACTGGGGGCATTTTTACTGGCACATGGGGGCACTGGGAGCATTTTACTGGCACTGGGGGCATTTTTTACATGCACATGGGGGCACTGGGAGCATTTTACTGGCCCTGGGGGCATTTTTACTGGCACATGGGACACGAGGGCATTTTTACTGGCACTGGGGCCATTTTTACTGGCACATGGGGGCATTGGGACATTTCTTACTGGCACATGGGGGCAATGGGAGGCATTTCTTACTGGCACTTGGGGGCATTTTTCTGGCACATGGGGCATTTCTTACTGGCACATTGAAAGCATTATTACTTCTGGGGCACAGTGGGGACATTAGTACTGTTGGGGGCACTATTACTAACAAGTGCACTCTGGCAGAGAATTATTAGTTGGGACTTTGGGTCACTATTACTGTGGGGGTCACTATTACTGTGGGGGCACTATTACTGTGGGGGGCACCCTGGCACAGTATCAGCGCAGTTATTTCTGGGGGACGTTATGTTCACACTATTACTGTCAGGGGCACTATTTGCTGGGCGCAGTTATTTTAGGACACTGTGCCAATAATTATTGAAGGGCACTCTCTGTGTGGTACTAGTGGCACAGTACTGGGGGTGGTAGGATGATTTGTCCAGAAGACGGGAGGATGATGGAAAAGTAGTAAACTAACATTTTTTTCTGTCTAACTGCAGAGATGAGAAATGGCTGAAAAATGGCGCCTGGTCTGAAAGGAGAAGATGAGGAAAGAGAAGATCTACATCCGAGGAGACGTCACTGGATGTACGAGGTATGGGGCTGTATTATACTGGATGTAAGAGGTATGAGGCGCTGTATTATACTGGATGTAAGAGGTATGGGGCGCTGTATTATACTGGATGTAAGAGGTATGGGGCGCTGTATTATACTGGATGTAAGAGGTATGGGGCGCTGTATTATACTGGATGTAAGAGGTATGGGGCGCTGTATTATACTGGATGTAAGAGGTATGGGACACTGTATTATACTGGATGTAAGAGGTATGGGACACTGTATTATACTGGATGTAAGAGGTATGGGACACTGTATTATACTGGATGTAAGAGGTATGGGACACTGTATTATACTGGATGTAAGAGGTATGGGACACTGTATTATACTGGATGTAAGAGGTATGGGGCGCTGTATTAGGCTACATTCACAGGAACATTGTGTTTTGCAGTCTGCAAATTGCGGATCCACAAAAAAAGGATGATGTTCCGTATGGCATCCGTTTTTTTTGCAGATCCACTGTAACAATTCCTATCCTTGTCCCCAAAACGGACAAAAATAGGAATGGACATACAGATGCGGACAGCACACAGTGCTCATTTAAGTGAATGGGTCGTGTGAATGTAGCCTTACCCTGTATGTTCTGTAGTGATACACGTAATGTTAGGAGGTTAGGTTAGGGTGAGAATTTGGCATGGAAGGGGGTTTCAATTTTTGACTTGGCCGGCAGAAAAGCTAGGTGCACCAGCGCTGGAGGAAGGGGGGGGGGGGGGGCCCAAGCTGAACTCTTGCACCAGGGCCCATGAGCCTTTAGCTACGCCCCTGCTGAGGGGAGATCTAATAACTATGTATAAATATATCAGAGGTCAGTACAGAGATCTCTCCCATCATCTATTTATCCCGAGGACTGTGACTGTGACGAGGGGACATCCTCTGCGTCTGGAGGAAAGAAGGTTTGTACATAAACATAGAAGAGGATTCTTTATGGTAAGAGCAGTGAGACTATGGAACTCTCTGCCTGAGGAGGTGGTGATGGTAAGTTCACTAAGAGAGTTCAAGAAGGGCCTGGATGTATTTCTGGAGGGTAATAATATTACAGGTTATAGTTACTAGAGATGGGTCATTGATCCAAGGAGTTATTCTGATTGCCTGACTGGAGTCGGGAAGGAATTTTTCCCCCTAAAGTGAGGAAAATTGGCTTCTACCTCACAGGGTTTTTTTTTTTTTTTTTGCCTTCCCCTGGATCAACTTGTAGGAAAACAGGCTGAACTGGATGGACAGAAGTCTTTTTTCGGCCTTACAAACTATGTTACTATGTTACATACTTGCTACTTTGGTATATCACATAAAATCCCAATAAAATACATTTAAGTTTGTGGGTATAACATGAAAAAATAAGGGGTACTTTTTCAAAGCCCCTTTGAGCAGGGCTGAAACGTTGCATGGAATAAAGGGTCCACAACCTTTGCACAAGCCTTGGAGTGCTGCTTCATCATTTGAATTTGTATCAGCGGAGGTCTCTTTTACCTGGAGCCATTGAGGACTTTGCACCCAACATTACTTTATACTGTGCTGCTGTTGCTGTTTTGTTTTTTATATATATATATAAAAGATATGAGTGAATCATCAAAAATTCGCCTTGGCGAATAATCAACGGATTTATGACAAGATTCGTTCTTAACACGAGTTTATTCGGTTGAATTTGCATTACAAAATAATTGTTGTTTAGCGAACATTACTGCACAAATTACGAACATACAGTCTAAGCGTTGTTAAAAGTACACTACTGAACTGAATGCATAAGCATTAGCATAAAAAGTGCGTACGAATCCTTAGCGTACTATTGAATCGCGATTGCATCATACGCACCCACACACGTGGCTAGGCCTCGGAGTACAGTCCTCAGAGACAGTCCATATGAGGTAGAAAAGTAAGGTGTTCACTGTTAGCTATCCAGCTAAGTGCATAATTTACTAAAAACACCATACAATAAGTGCATAACACATTGCAGTACCTGAAAAAGAATACACACAATGGGCTAAAGTGCTTGAACGTTGCTGAACCTGTAAAAACATTATTGCTATGCTAAAATACAGCAAAGACATAATTATGCAAACATTTTAGTGCAATCAATTTCACATTTGATAATAGGCTCAGATATACATTTGAGTCTCTCCTTATGGCTGCTTGGCATAAAACACTGGAACACAGTCCAAAATTCAATTATAATCCATGTGAGGTAATTTTGTAATCCAAACAGGTAACGTGTAATCCACATGGATAATATAAAATAGCAGCAAATAGAGAACCCTTTTTGCAAAGCGGCCTCCAAAATAATCTGAGAAGGGTAAGGGAAGGAAAATAGGCACACTTAAGCGCAACTGGGAATTTTCTGCAGAATGGCGGGAGTCCTGACAAGCCATGTCCATCTGGGTGAGAGTCAAGCAGGGGGCAATAAAAAGAACATAAACTAAGAACAAGTGCCAACTAGCCCTCACCCGTCAGGTGCAGTCCATGTTGTGGCTCCCATAGGTCCTCCAGAGGTGTTCGTTAAATCAGCCAGACTGACAGCCAGTAGAAGGGTTCCTCAGATGAGGGACCTGAAGTCCTCCTTGCTGGAACTGCTACTAAATGACATCAGACATCCTGCCTCCTGTAGGCCAAGCTGGCTGCCGTGGTGGAGTTCCACTGCCCCCTTCTGCCAAAAGTCGGACTTGACCGGGTCTGGGTGGTGGTCACACTGGTGAGCGCTGCAGCCACTTGGGCCTTCATTTTTCCGGATACTCCTGCCGGGACAGCAGGGGTAGGGACTTCTGGCTGCAGCAATTCAAGCAAGGTTGCACCCAGGGAAGAACCGCCAGCTCCCCTATCTGCTGCTGACTTCATTTTCCAGGATAGTTGGTACTGGATTACCGTGGACTGAAAAGTAAACAATGATGTCGTCAGCTGACCCAGATGAAAGGTCTGTGATGGTGATGGGGGTGGCAATCCAGGGATCAGAGGCTCTGGCTGTGGCTTCTCCCTGAAACGGAGGGTTCCATCTGGTGACTCCTGTAGGCAGCGCATACGTCCTTCACCTGGTGGTTCCTCCGGCCAAACTTCTGGTGGTGATGCAGGTACCAGGGGCTTAGATAATAAGGTAACCCCGGTAGCAAAGGGGCTTTTCAGGGATGCAATGGGGGTATATTCCACCTGATCCCCCACATATAGGCTGTGACGGGGTTGGGGCAGGTACGGCCATTACACTGACCTGCGGCCCACAAAGTACTACTTGCCATCCTCGTCATCAGCAAGGAAGCCACAGCCTCACTCCTCTGAAAACCATAGGACGGTTCCCTTACGCCGGTCCAGTGTAGTGTCTCCCGGCCTCGGATGGTTAAGTACATGGATGACCCATTCCTCCACCGCATTCTTGTAGTCCCATAGGGTCCCGGCGTGGGCCGTCACTGATGCAGGCACAATGGGATTCTGATGCATGGAAGGTGTTGTTGTTCTCCTCTTGGGCAGCGGAGTAGATGCCCCAGACGCCTCCCCCGCACCAGCCGGCACCGCAAACATCAAGCCAGGAGCCGGTGGGATTCTCTTCGCCAATTGTGACACTGTGATCTCCTCTGGACTGGCCGGTGGTTCGGGGTTGCTACCAAACACCATCTTTCCCCACTTTGGTCGCAGTTGTTTCGCCATGCTGTGGTATCTTGTTCACCGCTGGCTTGAACAGGAGAGGAGGGCTGAGTAATGAGGGAGGAGTCTTCACTCCCTATACGTGCAAATAGTTAGTTCCCGGTGGGCCGGCTGGTTTTTCCCGCTTCTGAGGGGGGCGTATCTTCACTTTCCCGCTTCTAGGGGCCGGGGGAGGGCAAGAAGAATGCATACGTAGCGTACGTAGCGTTAGCATTCAAAATTTTAAGAACATTTACGAATAATACGAAGCTAATCTGAATTCGCTAGATTCGATATGAATCTACGAAGCGACGAATAGATTCGCTCATCTCTAAAATATATACAAACATATATCTGAACCTTTGTAGTTTCTATTCCCTTTAATCTGGGATTATATCTTCACAAACATAAAGGAGCCTGTAATGCTTCCATTTGATCATTTTTAAAATTAGGAGCCATATAACATTACAAGGGACTATTTGAATCCATAGTCAGCTACATGACTATAACGGAAAGCTGACTGCTGTGCATACTTTGTCTCACTGCTCCAGCCAGCCTCTTTATAGCAACATTTATGTAAGCTGTGCTACATCTGGTAATGCCCAATGTTAGCTGGTCAGTGCTCAGGCTGTAGCTGAACATCTCTTATTATGTAACAATAGAGATACACATATCAGCCACTGCACATTTTCACATTAATGGTCAAGGTAATGGTTGTGTGATTTACAGTAGCCAGTAGTTTTAACCCAACAAGTTTTAACCCTTCTAATATCCAGAGTAATCACCATGAGCTGGTCCTGGTAGGTTGTCACAGGTATCTGGAGCCATGCTGACTGTAGTACATCCCACGGCTGATGAAGGGTTCACGGGGGAGGATCCATAGAGCGAACACAACCTTGAAGGTAGGTTAAAGTCTGGGGAATTAGGAGGCCAGGGTAGTACTTGGCAGTCTTGGTCATGTTCTTCCAACCAGTCTTGGGCATTTCTAGCCTTGCGAATTGTTGCATTGCCTTGCTGCAAGATCCTATCCGCCCCAGGAAAGATAATCTGCATATATGGGTATAGGTTATTTTTGTCTGGCCGAATCCTGGCATATTTGTGGTCTGATCTGCGCCAGATCCCATTATAGTCAATGGGGCATGTGGGTATTCTGGTAACATCCAGCAATGCCAGATCCAGAGAGCTCCAGCAGGCTGTTCTCTACCAGAACAGCCTGCTAACAGAAGTGTGAAACTGGCCTAATACAGAATTATTAATGTAGATAGTGTATAACCTTTATGAGGGTTCACCAGAGGAAATAATCATGTGAGCTCACCCTCCATCTATACAATGATTACAGGTATGTCCACTCATAAATGCAGTGTAAACTTTGCCGTTATTGTTGCACCCGTAAGAAGCAGAAGGGGATAACTTCCAAACGAGAAAATCTTTTTCTGGTTCTTCAGGGTCGTTATTATTTTTCTGGTTCTTCAGGGTCGTTATTGTGTCAGAGCCCAGGCCCACTAGAACATCCTGGTATTCCAGGGGATAAGTCTGACCCTGAACGCAAATCCATCAACTGTAGATAAACATGCAAGAATTTATGATGAATGGCGACAGGAGCCTAACAAGTAACCATGGTGCCCCACAGTAACATTTGGAATGGGGTCTCATTCCATTATGACCAACTTCAGAAGTGAGTTAAGATCATGAAAAAAAAAAAGATTATTTGTTTTCCCTAATGCACAAAGATAATGGACAAAGTGCTGTAACAATAGAGGAATAATGCACACAGTGACATCACGATAGTGGGAAAATATACACTTGATTTCACAGCACAGTGATAGTACACATTACACAGTACAGTGGCCTCTCAAGATACAATATTAATTGGTTCCAGGAAGACCATTGTATGTTGAAACCTTTGTAAGTTGAGTAATTGGTTCCAAAGGCCCAACATGTCATCCAAAATAAGAGAAAATGAAGACTTAAGAAAAATAAGCAGATAACTAAGACAAATAAAACAAGTCCTTACATATAACACCCAGGACTAGTTGCTAACTAGTAACTAATACAGATATTTTACCAGAGAAGTGGCCTGGATTGGTTGGATCTGAGTCTGAGACATTGTATGTTGAGTCTATTTTCAACTTATGATGGGTCAGAAAAGACCATTATCCTGAGGCCATTGTATCTTGAGGGATCCCTGTATAGTGATAATTGCTAATCTATGGAGTTTAGCACAGAGATTATACAAAGTATGAAGTTATATGCTGTAATGCACACAGTGATCTCACATTACAAGGACCGTGTCCACCATGAAATCATAAGACCTACAAGAAAAGATCAAGTGCACTGTGAAATCACAGTACAGGGGGAAAAAGCGTGCCCCCTGCCACACTGTGGCTTTAGTCAACCTCACCTTTCTGTGCTTTTCTGCTATGGATTTTGCCACAGATCTGCAGCAGAATCTACATAGAAACAATGCATTGCAAAGCAAGAGTGAAAACCTCAGTACAAATTTGCAGCATCAACTGACATGCTGTGAATATAAAATGTACTGCTTGGCCTTTTCTGTGCCGATTATGAGCACATTTTTTTACGTAGCATGTGGATTAGATTAGTTTATATCTGATCAACTTTGCTACTGTATAAAGCTGCAGATTTTTCCCTGTAGTCGGTAGTGGAAAATCCTCAGTATACATACACTGTGTGAATGTTCCCAGACCAGACTCCCTAAATAAAGACTCCCCCCCCCTCCCAAAATCAGACACCCCCTATATACACCACAGGGCAGATCACCTAAATAACTTCAGATCCCAACCCCTGATAAAAGACATCAGACCCCCATACACCCCTGTTAGCTATTGGCCCAATAGCAGCTGCCATATCTGCCGCCTAGCAGTTACACCCAAGAATGGTGAATATAGAGAGTTTGAACATTGAATATTGGATGGATACGTTGTATCAGGCTCACTGGTATCAGACATTTAAAGAGCACGTATACATATTCAATTTATATCAATAAAATAATTTTAAACTGCCTTAATTGTAAAAAATGATGATAGATATAGAACAGGACTGGAGCCTTTTATATTCAGGAGATTCAGGATAGATTTTATAATTAGGCCATGCAGTATCACAAAAAGTAATGATTCTCAACATTCTCTACATTTTATATTCTATTTAGTTTTTAGGAGAATTACAAGTTTTTCATTGTGCCAGTGTACAGCCCAGCTATGCCCTATGGGTACAGTAAATTTATTTAAGCTCATTTTAATGACTGCAAGTTCTAAAGTTCAGATGTTAAACCGTGACTATAAATTGGCAGATTTAGGTTCAACAAACCATAAAGAGAATTGTTCCATTTATTTGTAATCACATTATGATCATGTTTGCCTTCCATGGATGAAATATAACAAATATAAAGTTATAATACTGTCAAATGTGATTAGATAAGATGACGCAACCCATAACAATATGGAAGAGATTTATAGAATTGAGTTTATGACTAATATGATGTATTTGTAATGTTGCTGGATATTGATAGTCAATAACATACACTGCATGACTACACTGGTCGTTCTCTATTCCCTTATGTTTCTCTTCTATAAATGAGCTTTCTCTGGGACAAAGCAATGACTACATGCAGTCCAAGACAATCAATAATCTTCAGTGTGTGTGTTTCTCTAAGAAAAGAAGATCCTTATCTAAGACATTTGAATCAGACAAGTCTCTCTTTTTCACTTCTGACAGCTGACTTGCTTCTCAGTGTAATAAACTATAGTGCTGGCGGATAAATAACAGGTTATAGGATACAGTATAGGGTCAGTCAATGGATTATTGTGCAGCAAACATCCATACATATAGATTCATCATGATTTTACAATGTATAACTTACAAAGTGAAAGCTGTAAGAGAACTATTATAGTAAGTGATCAAGCATACGGACAATGGTTGTGGAACCACTGTGCCAAGTAATTGGTTTGGCGTTGAGTCAGACCCTAAGGGCGTTATTGTGGCACCTCCCAGGTATTCATTCTTTAACCCCTATACAGGTATGTGGACATCAATGCAGGTTAGCGACCGCTAACTCCTGGGATGGTACCGGTCAGGGGCAGACATACCGCCTGTGCAGCCAGTTCAGCTGCACAGGGGCCAACAGAGAGAGGGGGCCCTTCCCAGTGCCAGAAGAGGTGTATTTTTTATTTATTTTATTATTTTTTCTCTCCCTTCCCCTGCCAGGGTAACCTGGTCACCTTGGGGTGGAGATCGGGGGTGGGGGGAAGGGTCTTTGGCCTTATTTCTATTAGGGGTGCCTTACAGCAGGGCCTTATTAGTACTGAGGGCACTGTAGGGAGCCTTATTACCAATGGGGGTACTATGGGGGGGACTTCTGCCTAGCAGTGAGCCCGGTGACATCACTGGCACTAATGGACAGGCTTTAGTGCTGCGCTAGCCTGTAAAGCTGCCCATGAGTGCCGGTGACATCTCCGCCTAGCATTGTAAAAATGTAAACAAAACAGCCCTTGCCCTAGGGCAGGGGAGAGCATCAGAGGGGGATTGCAGGTACAATTCTTGCACAGGAGCCCTCTGCTGTCTGTGTCCACCCCTGGTACCTGTATACTTGTCAGCTGAGACTCGGACTCAGGAACACTGGTGCAAAGACATGGCAAGGAAACCAGGCACAGATTTTAAAGCACTAGGAGACATGGACTACAAGAACAGACTACTGGAACTAATTTTAGACAGACAGACTACTGTAACTAGGATAGGCAAAGCAGACTTGGCAAAACGACTTCAGGAAAGCCTGAACAGATGCAGAAGCAGTAAGCACTGCAAGGCCCAGGACGGCCTGAACAGATACAGACAAATACAGACTGGACAGACTCGAAAGCAGTATGCACTGCAAGGCTCAGGACGGACTGAACAGATTCAGACAGTAGAGAGGCACCAGTCACAGAGGTACAATTCCCACCCACATGAATCTGCCAGTATGCACTGAACAGAGGCAGCCATGCACTGCCACACCGACACATGGCCCCAGATAGACATCCACCAGTATATGGCAGCCAGCACACAGAAGCAGTGGCACAGAGTGAACTGACATGTAACATCTCCTGAAATCCTCCCTCTGGAGAATCCAGACACCCTCTTACCGAAGGCAGGATCGGACAGACTCAGAAGCAGTTAAAGGGAACCTGTCATCAACTTTATGTTGACCTCACTGATGGCAGCATAAAATAGTGACAGAAATGCTGATTTTAGCGGTGTGTGTCACTCATGAGCTAAAAGTAAGTGGTTGCAGAGAACCAGTATCATAATCATTGCAGCCCAGGCCTTGAAAAGAGTCAAATCTACCTGAGAAGAGTCATAGTTATTCATAATCTCTTGCTCTCCTCGCCCATCTGGTGATGATTGGCAGTTCTTTCCTAGAGAGAAAGGCTCTTTCTGACTCTTCTCAGGTGGTCGTGACTCTTTTCCAGGTCCAGTCTGCAAGGATTGTGATGTTGGTTCTCAGCAACCACTTACTTTTAACTTATAAATGATGGACCTCTGAAATCAACTCACCTTTCTCTACTTTATGCTGCCGTTAGTATGGGCAGCATAAAGTTGATGACAGGTTCCCTTTAAGGACTGTCAAGCTCAGAACCTGGACAATGTTCAGACACAGAGGACAAGGCAGAACATGGACTAGGACATTCAGACAGACTGAAACTTCATACAGACTAGGGCAATTCCTCAGACAAAGATAGATACAGATACCAAACGGATCATGGCAAAACAACAACATGAATGCATAAATGCAAAATCTAACCAGGTCATAGAACTCAAGCAATAAATCTAATACTGACACTGAGCTCAAGCAGATTAAATGAGTACATAGTCAGGAGCACACAAACAGAAAAAGTTGTAACCCCTAAGGCCCACATAGCACACAGCACGCAAGGGAAATTAACCCCTGCCTTGCTGAACAGAACAGAGGAGGGGCATACACAATGAATATGTTCACACCACAAGTATCCGCGGCCAGTACGCAAATATGCACTGCCCCACCGACACATGGCCCTAGATACACACCACACATTCCCGGCAACCTGGTCACACGGCGACATATAAAAGAACTGTGAACAGATGCCATAACAGTAAGTATGAGATGGGCTGAAGGAAACAATACGTTCAAAACTGCAAATGACAGCATTGTAGGAAAATATCAAAATTTTAATTTGGCCCTGAAATTCCCTCTGCTGATGGCACATCTCCAACATGGAGTAATGGCTAGCAGGAGATGCAGCGTGACAATCTACAGCGGTCACTGGCACCTTGTAGGAAGCGAAGTGTGGGAAAACCCAGAATTGTATCATTCTCAACCCATCACATAGTAGCCAATGTAGGCAGGTAGTGAAGAAAGAAGGAAAGAAGGAAGATAGGTAGGAAGGAAGGAAGGAAGGAAGGAAGGAAGGAAGGAAGGGAGGAAGTAATTAAGGTCACATTGTTTCCAATTTCCCCTTTAGAAAAACAATGCAGCTTTCCATTAGACACCTTGTTTTCTTCACCTTTGTTTTCACCTATCTTTGGGGCTTCAATGATAGAATCAATAGATGTCTTTACATAGGTATCTGGTCATATTACAGGAATTCCATGTGCATTAAAGTTAATACCTGCTTACATTCATTTATAATGGTTCCACGCATCTGCTCAGTGTCAATACACAAAAAAATTTCAAACTGATCGGACACAGATCATTATTATTGTCTGCGTCACTGAGCTGGAAATCGTGCCTCTGCCATACTGTATTACTAGCACAACTGAATATGTGAATACTATTGTTTCATGTACATCTAATAGTTGTAATAGTGTAAACTTTCATTTGATGGTTGTAACACTCAAAGAGTAACTGCACTTTGTAAAAACTTCATTTATCATAGTGACGTACAGTATCAAAGGTTTCAAAAAGAAGGGGTCCCAGTACTGAGACCCCTGTCGATCAATCCATTGAGGCTGTCTTCAACCTGTCTTCAGCAGCAAGGAGAGACCAGTGCTCAGCTAAGCAAATCTAACTCCTCGCTTTAGTGATCAGAGAAGGTCTCAGCACCAGCGTAACCAACCAGAGATTCTTTGGACAACGTATCCCAAAATCACTAACAGCCAACATTTTTTACAGAAAAATTCGAAAACCATAATGCTGAGCGAAAGGTTATAAGTAATACAGGTCTACAGTTTAATATACTGAAAATAACTCATTACTAGCATTTACTGTGAGCTGTAAAATAATGATAATCACCACCAAAATAATCTGGTCAAGTATCACCAGCCTCCAAAAATTACACATCTATTTCTTTCATGGACACAGGAAAAAGTTGCCAAATTGTACAGACTGTCCAGAAATTTCTGGACGATTGGTAATTGGTATTGCCGCCGATTCATAGCATATTTCACTCTACGCTTTGAAAAAACGAAATCTGGAATTAAAATTTGAAAATTCTCAGCGTGATCATTTTTCTTTGTGGATTTTTCGACTATAACTATAATATTTCAACTATAATCTTGTCCACATGAATTATACTGTAAATTGCTGCAGACTTAAAATACAGAATCCACATTGCAAATGGCAAATTTGAAAAATTCTGCAGACTTTGAATTCGGCCTTAGTTTGTTAATATGTGCATTACCTCAGTAGTTAAAAGATCAGTAGGAGGACAATAAAAAGAAATATCTGTATATAAGGAAGACTTTTTAATGCTATTCAGCTGCATTTTGTAAAGGGAAAATACACTTTTAAAACATAGCAAATGTATTCTCCCTTTAAACATCTTCTATATTACTATAGTTTTGAAATCACATAGGCATAGAGTATTGTTGCCAATAGATATGAAGATGTGCAGTACTCTTTCTTATTATAATATAACCGGTTGTGTGTGAGCTTTTCTGGATTTCATTGATAAACACAACATTTTCATTATATTAAAACCCAGCAGGTTTTCTTCAAGGAAATTGATATTTTTATATATCTGTCACCTATCAGCCTCCAAAGAGAATTCCGAATAATGGTAACAATAACAGCTATCTTGTCTGAAAAACCTAGATATGTAGGCCAGCTTTGCTACAAAAAACGTAGGCCAGCTTTGCTACAAAAAACGTATCGCAAATATATACACACACACACAGGGGTTTTTTGCCTTCCTCTGGATCAACTTGTAGGAAAACAACTGGATGGACACATGTTTTTTTCGGCCTTACAGACTATGTTACTGTTACTATGCTACTATATATACATGTGCATCAATAAAATATCATCTCTCTAGACATCCTGAAATAGTATGTCAATCTATTATGCTAGTAATTTACTAAATCATATCATAAACCAAATAAATTACTTTTATCATATATAGTGCCTTGCGAAAGAATTTGGCCCCCTGGAACTTTTCAACCTTTCGCCACATTTCAGGCTTTAAACAAAAAGATATAACATTTTAAATTTTTGGTGAAGAATCAACAACAAGTGGGTCACAATTGTGAGGTGGAACAAAATTTATTGGATCATTTAAACTTTTTTTGTAATAATAAAACTGAACTTTCAGTTCAGAAAACTCACTCCAGAAGTTCATTGAGGATCTCTGAATGATCCAATGTTTTCCTAAATGACTGATGAAGATAAAAAGAATCCACCTGTGTGGAATCAAGTCTCCGTATAAATGCACCTGCTCTGTGATAGTCTCAGGGTTCTGTTTAAAGCACAGAGAGCATCATGAAGACGAAGGAACACACCAGGCAGGTCCGTGATACTGTTGTGGAGAAGTTTAAAGCCGGATTTGGATACCAAAAGATTTCCCAAGCTTTAAACATCCCAAGGAGCACTGTGCAAGCGATCATATTGAAATGGAAGGAGTATCAGACCACTGTAAATCTACCAAGACCCGGCCGTACCTCTAAACTTTGATCTCAAACAAGGAGAAGACTGATCAGAGATGCAGCCAAGAGGCCCATGATCACTCTGGATAAACTGCAGAGATCTACAGCTGAGGTGGCAGAGTCTGTCCATAGGACAACAATCAGTCAAACACTTCACAAATCTGGCCTTTATGGAAGAGTGGCAAGAAGAAAGCCATTTCTCAAAGATATCCATAAAAAGTCTCGTTTACAGTTTGCCACAAGCCACCTGGGAGACACACCAAACATGTGGAAGAAGGTGCTCTGGTCAGATGAAACCAAAATCCAACTTTTTGGAAACAATGCAAAGCGATATGTTTGGCGTAAAAGCAACACAGCTCATCACCCTGAACACACCATCCCCACTGTCAAAAATGGTGGTGGCAGCATCATGGTTTGGGCCTGTTTTCATCAGTAGGGACAGGGAAGATGGTTAAAATTGATGGGAAGATGGATGGAGCCAAATACAGGACCATTCTGGATGAAAACCTGTCGGAGTCTGCAAAACACCTGAGACTAGGACGGAGATTTATCTTCCAACAAGGCAATGATCCCAAACATAAAGTAAAATCTACAATGTAATGGCTCAAAAATAAACGTATCCAGGTCTTAGAATGGCCAAGTCAAAGTCCAGACCTGAATCCAATTGAGAATATGTGGAAAGAGCTGAAAACTGCTGTTCACAAACGCTCTCCGTCCAACCTCAAAGAGCTCAAGCTGTTTTGCAAGGAAGAATGGGCAAGAATTTCAGTCTCTAGATGTGCAAAACTGATAGAGGCATACCCCAAGCGACTTGCAGCTGTAATCGCAGCAAAAGGTGGCGCAACAAAGTATTAATGCAAGGGGGCCGAATAATTTTGCACACCCCACTTTTCAGTTTTATTATTACAAAAAAGTTTAAATGATCCAATAAATTTCGTTCCACTTCACAATTGTGACCCACTTGTTGATTCTTCACCAAAAATTTAACATGTTATATCTTTTTGTTTGAAGCCTGAAATGTGGCAAAAGGTTGAAAAGTTCCAGGGGGCCGAATACTTTCGCAAGGCACTGTATACGAATCATTCACATAATGATCTCATATTGTTAATTATTATGTAGTATAATGACTATTTTGGGACTCATACAAAGCTGATGTTTTATGACTTGCTAATTATACTGAATTTTGTAGGATGTACAACCAGTATACTTGGCAAACTTGTTTTTCACTGTCCTGTGAGTGACCCACCCAAGTAGTAGGGTATTTACAGAATATATAGGAATTGGGAGGGGGCTAAGAATCCCACAATGACATATCACAGAATGATAAAAGTGATAATGATGATGATTGTGTGGTGGACAGGACCTGGGAGCTCCTTCGGGTTGCTGAGGAAGAGGTAAAATCAGAGGAGGAGGGAGGTGGCTATGGTGGCAATAAACATCGTATGGGTAAAACCTCTCAAAAAACTGTCAGGGCCAGATCTGCTTCTATTGTGGTCAGCTCATGAACTAGTGATGTCATTGATGCTGTGGGCGCAGAATTAAAATGTGTATGACCTAAGCCAAGCTCATCTGACGTTAACTCTGTTTGAGCATCTCCCATCTGGTAGTTTTCTACACAGTACCAGCAAACATAAATATTGCCAAGTGCAAGATCTGCAGAATGGGCAATCAACCATAAACGTAGACACCACGACTCTATTGTAGCACATGCGGTGGCATCACCCAATCCAGCGGGTAATAGAACTGGCTGCCAGCTGTGTGATCAAGAATGTCCTCCTCCTCTCGGTCTTCTTTGGGACAGCCAGTCCACCTCCATATGCAGTACAGTGTCATTGTCATCAGCATCATCAGTTACTCTTTCTCCCACTCAGACTACTTTTCTTCTTCCGTCGACAGCCATTGATAATGGAATGTCTTGTCAGGACTCAACTCTACATGCCCAGAAATTCCTTGGTGTGCAAGCTTAACTCTCAGTGGGCTAAGTTGCTGGCGGTGCAGTCGCTGTTATACCACTTAGTTGATTCTGCAGCCTCACAGAAAAATACCTGGGTTTCATTTTTTTTCCAAAAAAGCTTTCCTAGCCTTATACTGTCATGAACATGGGCCTCTCCTGGAGCAGCTGTTACAGACAGGAACAGTACATGTCTTTCATGACCCACTGGGTCAATGTTTTTCATGACGCTTAAACAAATTCAGTTCCTACTGACACATCCACATTTGCGTCTTTCTAGTTCCCACACCAAGCTCTAATCAGCCTACTCCACATCCTCCTTAATAGACATCCTCCCATTCCCAACAGAAACAGGGCAGAGCATTGCTGCCACTCCCCCTCCCATGCCATGTCATTTTAGATTACCCTGGGCAACAGTAGCCACCTAGCTGATCAGTTGGTAAAGTGCATCAAGCAGTAAAAACTCCACTGTCAGTCTCCCCATCAACTCCAACTATGCAAGATGGTCAGTAACAATGCTCCCTACATAACATAACATATGCTCCATACATGGCGCACGTGATAAATTTAATTGAGAAATGCTTTTTGAAAAATACTGTGGTTTGCAGAAGGTACTGTTCATGTCCAGGAGAATGATTTCATCATGCAGCAAGGAGCAAGTATTGTTTGGAGATCAGGCAATGGCAGTTCATTAAATACACATGTCACGTACTCAGGCCCTTTGAAGAGGCCACCAAATTTGTCAGTGGTGACAGCTGCAGCATCAACGATATCATCCCCCTGATATTTATCCTAGAGTAGACACTCACTTTGATGGAACAAGAGAGCAGAAGAACAGCTCCCGTATCTTTCTGACAGCCCTATAGCTATTGGGGATCCACACGCACAAAGCCCCATGAAGAATGAGGCAGAGAAGCTACCACTGGAGGTGGAGGAGCAAGAATACGATAAGTCATGGTGGAGAAGCATGAGGCTGATGGTGATGAAACTGGCCATGACAACCAATTATCGCATTGCAGAGCACACCTGGAAAAAACTAGGTCCCCAGGCACGCTGGCAAGCATGGCACATTGTATGTTTACTTATGGATTGACAAGTATATTTTTAGCGTCAAGCAATCTGATGATTACTGAATAACCATGTTTTTAGACCCTTGCTATAAAAACAAAATGGAGGAATGTTTTCCTGTTGCCAAAAAGGGAGGCAAAATTGCAGTAATATCAGGATACACTGTAGGCAGCTTGCTGCAGCTTTCATCTTTCTATGCTACCACAAGTAGCAGAAGTCCCAGCAGCCAGTTCAGGATCATGAACGTGATGGAGCAGTTTATTTAGGTGGTGCACTAAGCCATGTTCCCCGACACCATGGACTTCTGAGCAGACAGATTTGATCAGTGGCCACAACTGGACAAGTTTGCTCTCACTGTGCTGTCTAGTCCAGCCTCCAGTGTCACCTAAGGGCGGGTTTTCAGCACAGAAGATGGAGTCATCACACCCGACCAATGCTGTTTTCCGCCAGTGTACAAAATATCACATTTGTCAAAATGAACGAGGGATGAATCCTGAGGATTTTCACACACCTCCGGCTGAGGTTGATGAATATATCTGCCATTACTAGCAGTGGCTATTTATCACCAGCCCCATCATGCCACTGTTTGTCTGCCTGCCATCAAGTTCCATACTGCATGATTCCCTCCACTGCTGCTGCCACTGCTGCAGCTACTATTCCCTTACTGCTGCTACAATTACCCCTACCCAGCCGCCACTACTACTACTACCCCTAAACAGCCACACACATATCGACTGCCATGTTTGTTCCATGCTATGCTGCTGCTACTATTACTGTCACATGCCACTATTACCCCTACATACCTTAGACCTTACCTTAGTCTTTCTATATCCACACTGTTCAGCTGCTGCTTCCAAAAATGAGGGAGAATTTTTCAAAGCTTATTCATGACAAGTCACTGTTTGTTCTGACAATTAACACTATGTTATAAATACGGGCAGTCATCTGCCATTGAAGTATAATTTTTGGGTGCTTGTTCCAAACAAGCCACTGTTTCTTAAAACATTCACATTTGTGTGTGTATAAACAGGTATGCCTGCCCCATTAAGGCATAATTTTTGGATGATTGATCTCAACAAACTACTGATTTTTTTTTTCCATTACACCGTGTGTGTTTAAACACCATCTGCCCCCAATAAGATTCATGGTTTCTCATGGTTTCTATTTTGAAAAAGCATAACAAATACGATGGCATAGTCACAGTGTGTTCTTAAACATGCTCTTTGTTAACACCGTCAGGCATTTACCCATAGCTTTATATGTCAGTGACATTATTTGTTATTGCTGTCATTGAGTTAAAGAGCTTGAGTACACCCCCTCACATTTTTGTAAATATTTTATTATATTTTTTCATGGGACAACACTGAAGATATGACACTTTGATACAATGTAAAGTAGTCAGTGTATAGGTTGTATAACAGTGTAAATTTGGTGTGCCCTCAAAATAACTCTTAGGCAGTGCTGGAAAACATCGGTGGCCACACAAAATATTGGCATTTTGAGCACAATTTTGCCAATTTCACTTAGGCCTGTACTCACTTTTTTGCCAGCAATTTGGACATTTATGGCTGTGTGTTGAGTTATTTTGAGGGAACACCAAATTTACACAGTTATATAAGCTGTAGACTGACTACTTTATATTGTATCAACGTGCCATATCTTCAGTGTTGTCCCATGAAAAGATATAATAAAATAGTTACAAAAATGTGAGGGGTGTACTCACTTTTGTGAGATACTGTATATTTGTTTTAATGTCTCTGAAGTGGTTGCAACCTTTGATTATATTGTTACATCAGCGTAAATTTTTTAGACTTGTATTTAGTATTTCTGTATGCTCTGCAGTCTACCACCTACCACTGCAGAGCAGTTCTTCTAGTAGGTAAAGTGTTAACTGTCTGTTTTGTTGGTGGAGGCAGCAAATCTACCATTATTACAGAAAACAATCCACTTGGATTCACAACCTGAGGCTGAATTTTAATAATAGATGCTTTTACCTCAGTATCCTGGTCTCTAAGGACTGTGGTTAACAGTCCAGTCCCTGCTCTAAGTTCTCTGGGAAACAACAACACAGTAAAACATATTAATCTATACACCCCCCCACACACACACACACACACACACACACACACACACACTGATTCATCTATCTTTTTTGTATGCTATCTCTATCCTCTCAGTATTTTGTATATTTTCAAGTGATTTTTTTTACTTTATATTTTTCTTTTACTGTATATGCCTTCATGATTCAGTTTCTGTACTGTTACTGATGCCACTTTGCAGAATTCAATATTAGTACACAAACTGTAGCGCATATACAATACTGAAGGTCAAAGGTTATGTCAGCCACAAACTGCAGTAGCATAAAATAGTGGTGAACATCAAATCTGCCACACTATGAGAGAGATGTTAAAGATTGCATTTAAAACATAATTTCAGAGATGTAAATTATCACTGTACATTCAGACAACTTTGCATAATTCAATAGTACAGGCAAATATATAAAAAAACTTTGTAATATATCTTATCAGAATAAAATCTCTTGCTTTCCAGCTATCAGCTGTTTTCTTCCTCTTCCCTAAACTAACATTCTATATGAATTCTATGATAACTCCATTTTTAGAGAAGGTGACAAACTCTCATTACACTAAAGGATCAGATAATAAGTGATCTATGGAGATGATAGAAGGGATGAGAAGTGATCAGCATAGTGAGCCAGAGAGACACACACATAATTCAGCAATATGTATATTTTATTATATCTCACCCTAATTTCTTTATTCACCTCTATATCACTCAGTACTTGAGAAAGAAGAATCCCAAGCTTCTATGTGTAGTTTATAGGTAGACATCATCAAAGCTAGACTCCATCCACTCAAGAACAACTGAAAATTACGCAGAAGAAAACTGATAAGAAAAACTCCAGATACAACTCTAAGGCCCCTTTCACACGACCGTGGAGCACGGTCCGGGACGGTCCGTGAAAACCCGGACCGTGCTCCTTCTGAGGGCAGGAGCGCGCGGCATCATTGGTTGCTATGACGCTGTGCGCTTCCTGAGGTCGCCACTGTACAGTGATACGCTCTATACGAGCGTGTACAGTGTATCACTGTACAGCTGCGGCCTTAGGAAGCGCACGGCGTCATAGCAACCAATGACGCCGTGCGCTCCTGTCCTAAGAAGGAGCACAGTCCGGGTTTTCACGGACTGTCCCGGACCGTGCTCCACGGTCGTGTGAAAGGGGCCTAACTGCAGCGTCAGGTCATAGTGCGCGCCGGCAGGGAAGAGAGTGGAGCGCGGGACCAGAGGGCAGCGGCAGCGTAGGACAGGTAAGTAAGGTTTTTATAAGTGGCTGGGTGGGCTGATCTGAGGTCTGATGGGGGCACAAGACGTTGATCTGAGGTCTGATGGGGGCACATACTGCTGTGATCTGAGGTCTGATGGGGGCACAATATGCTGATCTGAGGTCTGATGGGGGCACATACTCTTGATCTTAGGTCTGATGGGGGCACATTCTGCTGATCTGAGGTCTGATGGGGACACAGTAGGCTGATCTGAGGTCTGATGGGGACACAGTAGGCTGATCTGAGGTCTGATGGGGGCACAGTGGGCTGATCTGAGGTCTGGTGGACGCACAGTGAGATGGTATGGGGGCACAGTGGGCTGATATGGGGCCATAGTGGGCTGATCTGAAGTCTGTTGGGGGTCTGACATGGAGGGCTGATGGAGTTCTGACATGGAAGGCTGATATGGGGGTCTGATGTGATGTCCTGAAATTTATGGGCAGTCTGATAAGAGGATCTGATGAAAAATATTTTTTTCTTATTTTCCTACTTTAAAACCTAGGTGCGTCTTATGGGCCGGTGCGTCTTATAGGGCAAAAAATACGGTACATTGTAAGCAGCACTTTTGTGTGCGTCATGGGAACACAATGAAATGGAACGGAGTGCATTCTGGTTTTGTTCAGTTCAGTTTTGTCCCCATTGACAATGAATGGGGACAAAACTTAAGAGTTTTCCTCCGGTTTTGAGATCCTATGACGGATCCCAATAGCGGAAAAGGAAGGCGCAGATGTGAAAGTAGCCTTTTATTGTATTTTATACAATATCTCCCTGTTAGCTAATTCATTTTCAAAAATGGAAACCACTTTAACTTGCTAAAAACTAGACAAGTTGTAAGTTTATAGGCTATACATAAGGATAAAAGCATCCTTGATGGGCAAAAACATACAGATACACCGCAACAAATTATATTTCACACTCTACAGGCATATAATCATTCAAGTATATCTCTGCACTGTGGAGAGTTCCCCTCTCAGTAGAACTGACAGCGAGGGCAAGTTAAGAGAAAAAGTAGTCCCATTACAGCTGCCATGGCTGACCAAAGCAGTAGGAGCCTGGGCAGAGGAACAACTTCAAGTTCCTGAACTGTATAACAAAGCCACCCACCCACCATGTGTCTTATGTGGCACAGAAGCATTGGAAACCCATCAAGCACCAGGGCCTGGGTGCAGCTTCTCCCACTAAATGTTTTATAGCAATGTCCTGAGTCGGGATTTGAAAAGCAGTGAAACACAGTTATGAAATGTATTTCAATATATATTATCTATATTCAAGTGGCCATTTCTACTGAAGTGTAGAACATAAAATCAATAGTCTGTGAAGATCATCCTTCATTCGCTACCTGTCATCATAAACGTTTGTGGAAAATGAAGCTTTGTGTGACATCTGTTGTTTCAATCATTTTCCCATAACTTGCACGTTTAATGTGTATTTTAGAAATCAGTAATAACCTAGACACCATTGTTGTTGTGCTTGATGATTAGGATTGTTACACTAATATTTCTATTTGCTCTTTTTGTACATTTTGTATTGATATTATGGATTAAAAGAATTGCCTAAAGTAATGATTGTTTACAATGTGTTGTTTCTGTATTAGACAGATGTTATGTTCCTCATGGTTCACATATGCTAAGTGAATAGTTACTGATAGTAGCCCTTCAAGAACGTTGAAGCCTAAGGCCTATCTGGTGATGACAGATACAGCATCATAGTTAACTGAACTTGAACTTGCTATGTACCTGAATACAGTCCAGAGCAAGAAGCATAACACCGTTTTTTCTGTCCAGGATGCTTATCTGTTTGTTAGCCATAGAATAGTCCAGCTACAAACTGATTCTATTTCTCCGGTGGACCCAGCACACCCACATATTACATGAGGCAACCCCTTTAATTTCTCCTGTGGTAACACTACAAGCAGAGGCGTAGCTAAAAGCTCATGGGCCCTGGTGCAAGAGTTCAGCTTGGGACCCCTTCTCTCAGTACTTTGTGTGTCTTCTTATGCGGCACAAGGCTCTTTGGGCCCCCTCAGTCTCCTGGGCCCGGTAGCGACTGCTACCTCTGCACCCCCTATAGCTACGCCCCTAACTGCAGGACAATATCTGCATCCCTGGGCAGAATGTGTCAGAAGGCAGAAAGGGGTCCAGACATCCATTGTTCTGTGCCATAAACCATGTTCCCTACTGGACAGTGTCTCAGCTCACTGCAGTATATGTCACAGTGGGTGTCACATGTCACAAAATAGTTAAAGGCAAGTTTAAACAGCTACTAAAGGACGTGGCATGCTATAAGAAATATGCTACTGCAGGAGCCTTATTACATAGTAACTCTGGTTCTCTACTATAACAAATCAGGAACATTTATATTCAGCCATTCGCTCTTCAAGGCCACAATACATGTTCTGATGCTGAAGGAGGTTTACACAGCTATATTTGTCAGATTGCAATGCTGTTCTCTGTGATCAAGCAGTATAAAGGCTCACTCCTCCCTGATCATTACAGATGTTGTTTTATAAAGACAACCCCTGTCCATATGTCCCTATAACCCTTGACCACTTCTGTCTTCAAGACGAGCTGTTTGCCGAGGTGTGAGAAGTCGGACAGCAAGCAATCAGATGATCACCTCTATGGCTTCAGTCTAAAATGGGGAAAGTAAGAAAAGGAGGAGGAAGCTGCTGCTCTCTCTGATGAACAAAATGATCAGACAGTTGAAATTCAATATGCCCAATCCTTATCTTACCAGGCATCTGCTGTTGGGAGGCCATCATACACATAGTGCCTACTCAGGAACTGAGCAAGTGCCATAGCTGGTAAGTGACTGCTGTTCTGCACAACAGACATTTGTCAGCAGTGTCCTTGAATGAAATAATTAATAAATCAACAATACAAGATAACACTATCTGCTCTGCCTACATGACCAGAATAAAGAACAATAAAAATGAGAAAATAAGAAAAAAAAGGTAAAACATGAGAGGATGCGGAATCAATATGTTGCTAAAGCTGAGGATAAAGGGCTTACTATGGGCTGTGCTTATTTTCACTTGGTGTTTTGCTTTAAATACAGTGTATGTTTTACTTTTACAAATCCTGTTGATGGAGCCAAGATGGCAGCTGCTGGGAATCTGATTTTTGACAGCTGTCCTACTGTATTTCCTCAATGTATGTCAGGGAATAGCTGATATTTGGATCTCTTATTCTATGGTTTATAGTAGAGATTCACTTTTCAGCTGACCTGCTTTATTTTATAACAACACTGAGACCATAAACCATTTTCATGAAAGAAGAAACATTTTAGCACCTCAAGTACTTACTCCTCACAGCCTTATTATATACACACAGAGCCCCTTCTTGACCTTTAGGGTATTTGTGAGTAGTGTGTATGATGAGAACACTTTTCAGGGTGAATGAGTGCAGTTCACCCTTCTCAGGGTGGATCAAGACAGAAGTGACAGATTTATGACCCCTAATAACTAAACTGTCTTTAGATAAAAATCAACTAATGTGAAGAAAACACTTGCAGCTGTCAGGAGAAAATAAATATGTTCTCTGAGGGTCCATCACTTATTCTTATCTATTGTGAGGGTAACTACAAACTGAAGAACCTCCTGGGGGTTACATGTAAAGAGGTCTATGTTATCTGTTAATGTGCTGGTGACCTTCACCTGTTATACTACAGATGGTGCATGTAATACATTGAGACACCACATAAACCCTGCAGTCATGCACAAATACAAAGACATGATATATCTGCATTTGGTCAAATAGAGTAGATTCATTTGGTATCATTTCTAAAATGAGTAATGTAAAATGTAGTTCCTCATTGACTTCACCGACGGTCTATTGATCCCTGCATAGTATTAGCAGGCAGCTGCTGATAGACCCATTCTTATCATGAAGAGGGTACGGCCACATATTCAGGTTTCCTAATGCAGTTAGTGTCGACAGAAGATAATTGAGACCGTGTTACGTATAGGCTAGTTTCACAGCGTTTGAATATTCTGAGGAGCATTCTGGCATATAGGGCATGTAGGTCCAACCTGTGGTGCTACAGGACCAGCTCTGAGCTGTATTGCTTGTGATGTGCACAATTCACAATGAATTACTCATGTGCTGTAAAGAGATTCAGCAAGGCAGCTAGAATAACATTCAGCATGATCTTCTGAAGCTCCTCAAAGAAAGGGATTAAAGTTCTACTTTAAAGGGGCTATGCCAAGCTAAAGATGTATCCCCTATCCTTGGGACAGATGATAAGTATCTGATCAGTGAGGATTGATCTGTACACTAGAACCCCAACTGATCACAAGAACAGGATCATGTCTGCTGTCACTCCATTCCCAGTGGTTGGACCACCACCGATCAAATACTTATCCACTATCCTGTGCATGGGAGATACGTTTCTTTCTTTGCACAACCCCTTTAACCCCTTAAAGGGGTTGGCCATCTCATACGTTAGGGACATATAGCTAGGCTATGCCCCCAATGTCTGATAGGTACGTGTCCCACCTCTAGAACAGCCATTTTTAGGGGTCGTGTCGAAAATAGCCAAGCAGCATGCCCTACTATTTTTGGAAGTCCCATAGAAAAAAATGGGAAGTGCAGAGCGCAAGCGCGGCCACTGCCCAATTCACTTCTATGGGGCTGAGGGAAATCTGAGGGAAATAGCTGGGAAATACTAAAAGTGGCCCCATTTTGTAGTTGAGCCCAAATTGATGGAAGGTAGGGCCAGCAATACCATATTGTGGCACATTATTCCCCCCCTAACAGTGCCAAATACCACAGTCCATCACAAAATACTGCCAGCAGCACAAAATACATCCCCAAAAATTTCCACTGGGAGGCTGGGAGGAGGGCCCAGTTGGCCCCCTGGGCATCGGCCCACCAGGAAATTTCCCTGTAAGGTCTATGGCCAATCCGCCCCTGGCTGAGCCAGCGCTCTGCTATTTTCAGCAGTCCCATAGAAATTAATGGAAGGTGACCACGCATGGGAGGTCCACTCTCCTTCACTTTGTGGGCTCCGTTCTAAAGCTTAAGGACTTGACTAGTTTTGGGTTTTGTGTGTTGTTTTTATCATTTTTTTACCTCCAAAAGCCATATATTTTTTTATATTTTGTTCATTTTTTTTTACTTTACCATATCTTGTATTGGAATATGATTTAAAAAATTGTTGTGGGGTTAAATTGGAAAAAAAAAACTATTCTGCCAAGGAGTTTTAGGTTTTCATATTGCAGTGTTCACTGTGTGCTAAAAATGATTCTGTGGGTCAGTATGATTGCAATGATAATAATAAATTTGGATGGTTTTTATTATGTTTTTCTTCTTTCAAAAAAATAAAAACCTTTGAAAAAAATAACAATGTTCTTTGCATTGCCAAGAATAATAACTTTTTAATACTTCAATCTACTGAGCTGTATGAGGGCTTGTTTTTTTCAGGGTGAACTGTAGTTTTTATTGGTACCGTTTTGCAGTACATACAAATTTTTGATAAATTTTTTATTTTTTTCCCCATTATGGCATTCACCATGCAGGAAAAAGCTTTGGACACAGCAATACCTATTATGTATATTTTTCTATTATTTATTTTAATATGTAAAACTGGACAAATGTAGTGATTTGATTTTTTATATATATATTTTTGCGTTTTTAATGTTTTTACACTGCAAATATTCATCCCCTTAGGGGAACTGAACATGCAATCTTCTGTTCACTTGTCCCATAGACTGCAATAGAATACTATTGCAGTCTATGGCATTCTGACAGGCTGCCTGAGAAACTGTGCCTTGGACACGACTTTTTAGGCAGTTAGCCATTGCATGCCTGGGAACTTTCACAAGGCCTCAGGCTGTCATGGCAACTTAATTTGCGGACAAAGGGAAAACCCTCCCTCTATCTAACCCCACAGATGCCACAGTCACTATTGACAGCAGCAGTGAACAGGATCAGCATCATCACACAAGGTTAAAGGCTCTGGGCAACTTTTATCACATTTTTTTTTTGCATTGCATCGGTTATCTAACACAAACATATCTTACTTTTTTTATTATTATTAAAAAAAGGTGGTCTACTTTTCGTTTCTGCAGCTTGCTCTTATACGACTATGGAACAATATGTCATTCAGTGATGAATCAGACAAGCTTTCTGAATCCAGCAAATGATTGTTCAAGAGAAGAGAGAGAAAAGATTCCCAAATCGCCCTTTCTGTAGACCATCAAAAGAATATCAGTCGTCCGATGAATTCTGAAAAATAATGTAGCAGTAGAATCCCCAGATTTATCTCAGAGTGCTTCCATTTTCATAAGAAAATAAATATAATAACTCAATGCACCAGTGATGAGACACTGATGTCACTCTAGCGGTGAGGAGGACAGCATGGGCTACTCCAAGTAAGTGTTTCAAGACTCTTATCAGAACAGAGGAGAGAGAGTCTGGTAATATAGACCACGTTTAGTGGAAATTTAAAGGGGTTTTCCTGGATTTTACTACTGATGACCTATCTTCAGGATAGGTCATCAGTATCTGATCGGTGGGGGTCCAACACCCAGGACCCCCGCCAATCCGCTGTTTGAGAAGGCACTGACGCTCCTCTGAGCGCCGCAACCTTCTCTTAGCTTTTACTAGGCCAAGTGACATCATGTTCATCGGTCACGTGGCCTAGCGGCTCAGCTCTATTCAAATGAATGGGGCTGAGCGCGATGCCAAACACAGCCGCTGTACAATGTACAATGTACAGCTATCAGCCTACAGCAGGTCATGATGGGAGTTGTACATTGTACAGCTGGAGGGCCGCAGGTTGAGCATCCCCGGTTTAGAGGATCATTCAGGAGAGAAGAGAAAGGGACTGTATAAGGAGCTGTCAGCCATCCTTCTGGATTTTTCACTGAGCAGATTTCTGCACTTGCTGTGCACTGTGAGACAGAACTTACAGAAGCCAAACAGTGCAATTTTTTTTTAATAAAACCTTGCTGCAAAGAAATGTGTTTAGTTCAAAATACATGTAAAGCATTAATATAAAAAAGACTCTAAAGGTTTTATAGCTTTTAAATAAAAATTCTGAAAGTCTTGGCTGATATCTAAATCTTTCAGCAACCAGAACCAAAGGAGCTGGTAACGTATGAAGGACAATGGAGTTCTTCATTGCAATATGAATGACCGTGTCAGATCCCCACAAGAGCACAGAAATAGGATGTTGTCACCCATAGGTCACATTACAGTAAATACTGTAGTACATGCATACTGCTACAATTCTCCAGCTAAGCTTGGTGTATAATGATGGATTTTATCAACTTCCTTTACAGCTCTGGTAAAACTGAATATAGTTATATATTAACGAAATGAAGTAATACAAGTTACCCTGTAACCTATAAAGCCATTAGCGTCATGTTAACTACTAGGAAATATCAGACTGCTGGCCGTGAATTGCTACATCGTTACATTGAGTGTATTATTAATAGTATTAATGTAGTAATTCTTACACTCCAGATCCGGTCACTTCTTACAGTGGAGGAGATTTGCTTTGCTTTGATGCATCCATGCCACATCAGACTAGCCCACCAGAGTAGCAGAGGATCCTCAAGTGAGAACAAATCTGATAGAATATTGGGCCCCAAAGGTCCAGAGAAATAAAAATTGGAGCTGCCTTTGAAGACAATAAATTGCCACTAGGGTCTATGTTGAATACACATTTATTAGACTTTATTGATGATATGGGGGTTGGCAGGGGTGGGATTCAAATTTTTAACAATGGGTTCCCTACTCAGCGGCAGACACGCGGCGTCACAACACGTTTATATATACTTCCATCATATACATGGTACACATACATAAATACACCATATATACACATACCACAAAACTTTTAAAAAGCCTAAGGAGCTAAACTACCAGTGCTGCAAGTTTTTGTAAAGCGCAGTATATAAATTACACCTAGGCTATGCTTACATTAGACACACCTACATATATACATTTTATACACATTTGTACCTAGCACTAAAGACATATTTGCATATACATTATATTCAGTGCTATCCAGCATACAACTCAAATACCTCTAACATCCAGTGAACTCACCTCGTTCTGCAGATGTTCTCTTTTCTCATCTTCTCCTTTCAGACCAGGCGCCATGATGATTTTTCACCCATCTCTCATCTCTGCAGTTTGACAAAAAGACATCTTAGGTTCCGACTTTTCCATCATCCTCCCACCTACAATACTTAAAATGAGCACCAGTAGAATATCCCTTATAATGTGTGCCAGTACAAAAAAATATTATTATATTATATTATAATAATTTTCTCTGGTGGGCCCAAGGAACCCCAGTTCGACCCTGTGTGCATGCTTTGCATCACATTTATCAACTGTTTTGCACACTTTTTTAAGTTTTTTGTGCCTCATCTACAGTGGGGAAAAAAGTATTTAGTCAGCCACCAATTGTGCAAGTTCTCCCACTTAAAAAGATGAGAGAGGCCTGTAATTGACATCATAGGTAGACCTCAACTATGAGAGACAAAATGAGAAAACAAATCCAGAAAATCACATTGTCTGATTTTTAAAGAATCAATTTGCAAATTATGGTGGAAAATAAGTATTTGGTCACCTACAAACAAACAAGATTTCTGGCTCTCACAGACCTGTAACTTCTTCTTTAAGAGGCTCCGCTGTCCTCCACTCATTACCAGTAGTAATGGCACCTGTTTGAACTTGTTATCAATATAAAAGACATCTGTCCACAACCTCAAACAGTCACACTCCAAACTCTACTATGGTGAAGACCAAAGACCTGTCGAAGGACACCAGAAACTAAATTGTAGACCTGCACCAGGCTGGGAAGACTGAATCTGCAATAGGCAAACAGCTTGGTGTGAAGAAATCAACTGTGGGAGCAATATTTAGAAAATGGAAGATATACAAGACCACTGATAATCTCCCTCGATCAGGGGCTCCACGCAAGATCTCACCCTGTGGGGTCAAAATGATCACAAGTACTCTGAGCAAAAATCCCAGAACCACACGGGGGGACCTAGTGAATGACCTGCAGAAAGCTGGCACCAAAAGCTGGGAATAAAAGCTACCGTCAGTAACACACTATGCCGCCATGGACTCAGATTCTGCAGTGCCAGACGTGTCCCCCTGCTTAAGCCAGTACATATCCGGGCCCGTCTGAAGTTTGCTAGAGAGCATTTGGATGTTCCAGAAGAGTATTGGGAGAATGTCATATGGTCAGATGAAACCAAAGTAGAACTGTTTGGTAGAAACACAACTCGTCGAGTTTGGAGGAGTGTGAATGCTGAGTTGCATCCAAAGAACACCATACCTACTGTGAAGTATGGGGGTGGCAACATCATGCTTTGGGGCTGTTTCTCTGCAAAGGGACCAGGGCGACTGATCAGTGTACATGAAAGAATGAATGAGGCCATGTATCGTGAGATTTTGAGTGCAAACCTCCTTCCATCAGCAAGGGCATTGAAGATGAAACGTGGCTAAGTCTTTCGGCATGACAATGATCCCAAGCACACCGCCAGGGCAACGAAGGAGTGGCTTCGTAAGAAGCATTTCAAGGTCCTGGAGTGGCCTAGCTAGTCTCCAGATCTCAACTCCATAGAAAACCTTTGGAGGGAGTTGAAAGTTCGTGTTGCTCAGTCCCAAAAATCAGTGCTCTAGAGGAGATCTGCATGGAGGAATGGGCCAACATACCAGCAACAGTGTGTGCCAACCTTGTGAAGACTTACAGAAAACGTTTGACCTCTGTCATTGCCAACAAAGGATATATAACAAAGTATTGAGATGAACTATTGTTATTGACCAAATACTTATTTTCCACCATAATTTGCAAATAAATTCTTTAAAAATCAGACAATGTGATTTTCTGGATTTGTTTTCTCATTTTGTCTCTCATAGTTGAGGTCTACCTATGATGTCAATTACAGGCCTCGCTCATCTTTTTAAGTGGGAGAACTTGCACAATTGGTGACTGACTAAATACTTTTTTCCCCACTGTAAGGCACTGTGGCTTCACTGGAAAGTAGCATGGTTTCCCAGGAAAAAGCGTCCCCTAAATGCACATCTGTGCACCAAAAATGTGCCAAAATTTAGTTGCATTTTTGGAGCAAAACTACATCAATTTACATGTGGCGTAAACTTAGACTAGACTATGTTTGGCACACTGCCAAATTTTTACTGCATGGACAGAATTCTAGCGGAAATCTGGCAAAGGATTTAAGCTACTTCAGATTTATAAAGGTAAATTTGTCTAATACTAAGAATATTAAGAATGTGAATGTACAATATTAAGAACATTATTAGTAAATCTGCCCAGCTGTTCTGCGGTAAAATGCCACTACCGGTTTGATGCAGTTTTTTTTTTTTTAACCAAAGCCAGACATTTAGTCCTTCCTTTATATTTCTCATTCCTTTTGAATACCTTTCAGCATTTGGTTCAAAAACTGTAGCATCAAAAAAAAAAAAAAAGGCTGTGTGTGAAATGACCCTAAAATGAGAAGAGGATAAGGTGAGATGTGCCTACTGCCCACCACCACCCTGCAGAGCTGAAGTTGGTTTCTTATTCGCCCATTTCTTATTCACATCATTAGTATTTTTTTAAAGAATTTTAAAGGGAGTCTGTCACCTCATTTTCACCTATATAACTAACAGCACTGCTCCGCAGGAGATTGCATACACATCCCAAACATACCTATGTGCACTTTTTGTCTGTATTCCATGTCCAGAAAAATCACTTTTATTCTGCAGCAAAACAGCTCTCAAGTGCCCGGCTCTGCTGCTGCTGCAGCAAACCAGACTGAAGAGGGGAGGGCTGCTTTAGCTGCTCATATCTTGGGATTGGTAGCAGATAGAAAAATGGTTCTGGCCTTCTCTGACAGATGACATTCCAAACTTTAAAATGATACCAAAATCACAGCATACACAGTATACCCAGTAAATCAGAAGATATAGCTGTTAGAAATCGAGTCGGGAGAGAAAGCTGTTTTTAGTTTCACTTTCAGCCGGGCACTTGGGAGCTGTTTTCCTGCAGAATAAATGTGCTGTTTCTGGACATGGAATACAGACACAAAGTGCACAGAGGTATGTCTGGGATGTGTCTGCAATCTTCTGTGTGGCACTGATGTTAGTTATATAGGTGAAAATTAGGTGACAGACTCCCTATAAGGACACCTTATCAACAGTAACAGAAAAAGTTGCAGTGAGCCACGCTTAACATAAATCAGTTGAAAGCAGCATTAAAATACAAAAGATGGGCACAAACTGGGCATCAAAGTGGGTACAAAAAAGTGTGATTTAAGGGATTAAATGAATTCGGGCCAGTGATCTCACATGGCCAACATACAGAGGGTGATGTCAAACATCAGATACAGTAGAGTTCAGCATGGTTCAAAAAAGTTCTGGTCATAAAAACTGGCATCTAATTGGGAAGACAGGCACATTTTCACTAATAAGTAACTGATGTTAACTGAATAAGTAACTGATGTTTTTAAGGGTTGAATGAATTTGGACCAGTGATCTTGCACTGCCAACATACAGAAACT
The DNA here is from genome assembly GCA_900303285.1 of Rhinella marina. Taxonomy (NCBI): domain Eukaryota; kingdom Metazoa; phylum Chordata; class Amphibia; order Anura; family Bufonidae; genus Rhinella; species Rhinella marina. The sequence continues at coordinate 89,621 of ONZH01030222.1, forward strand.
GATGTCCCACATCCTATATAGTGGAGTTCAGCCTGGCCTGAACAGGTTCTGGGCATGAAAAATGGCATCAAATTGGGCAGACAGGCACTTTTCACTGATTTGAATAAGTAACTGATGTTTTAAGGGGTTAAATGAATTCTGGCCAGTGATCTTGCACTGCCATCATACAGAGGGTGATGCCCTACATGAGATACAGGGGAGTTCAGCCTGGCCCAAATTCATTGAACCCCTTAAACATATCAGTTACCTATTGAAATCAGTGAAAAGTGTCCATCTGCCCACTTTGATGCCATTTTTCATGCCCAGAACTTGTTTGCGCCAGGCTGAACTCCCCTTTATCTGATGTGAGACATCACCTTCTGTATGTTGGCAGTGTGAGATCACTGGCCCAAATTCATTTAACCCCTTAAAAACATCAGTTACTTATTCAAATCAGTGAAAAAGTGCCTGTCTGCCAACTTTGATGCCAGTTTTCATGCCCAGAATCTGTTTGGGACAGGTTGAACTCCATTGTATCTGATACAGGGAATGCCCCTCTATATATTGGCAGTGCCAGATCACTGGCACAAATTGATTTAACCCCTTATCAGTTACTTATTCAAATCAGTGAAAAGTTCCTGTCTGCCAACTTTGATGCCAGTTTTCATGCCCAGAATCTGTTTGGGACAGGTTGAACTCCACTGTATCTGATACAGGGAATGCCCCTCTATATATTGGCAGTGCCAGATTACTGGCACAAATTGATTTAACCCCTTATCAGTTACTTATTCAAATCAGTGAAAAGTTCCTGTCTGCCAACTTTGATGCCAGTTTTTATGCCCAGAACCTGTTTGGCCCAGGCTGACCTCTACTATATCTGATGCGGGACATCACCCTCTGTATGTTGGCAGTGCGAGATCACTGGCCCAAATTCATTTCATTCCTTAAATCGCACATTTTTGTATCCACTTTGATGCCCATTTTGTGCCTATCTTTTGTACTTTCATGCCACTTTCAACTAATTTACATTAAGCACGGCTCACTGCAACTTTTTCTGTTACTGTTGATAAGGTGTCCTCAAAATTCTTTCCAAAAAAACAAAAAATACAAATGATGTGAATAAGAAACTGATGAATAAGAAAGCAACTTCAGCCCCAAATAGCAAACCCACTTCAGGCTGGTGTTTTCCACAGGGTTTGTGGCCAGTGATGCCACTTCTGCAGGACTTCAGCCCTCTGTGCCCGTGTGGAGGAGGGCAGTACTGAGGGCCTGGCAGGCAGCCGCCTCCCTCTCCTGGCTGCCGGATTCCTGAGAGGAGGACTGACTCACTGCACAGGAGCTCATGTGGGAAGAGGCACTTTCCGCTGAGTGTTCCTCTCTGTGGGAAGGACGTGTGAAGCCAGCACCTTACACATGTGGATGCTCATGAGGAAGCCCTGACCTGTGCTACACCCCGGTTCTTCCACTAGACAGCTGGCACCAGGTAAGGGAGGCATTCCTCAATTCCACATCTGCCTGCATGTATGTGAATGACTGGACTGTGAGGGCTTGCTGGAGGTTAGTCAGAACTGGATGCCAGGACTTGGACTGGGCACAGTCACAGTGTATGGAGGACATACAGCTCGGAGTCCTGGGAAACTTTCTCCCCCTGGTTATCAGTGTGCAGGACTGTGAAAAGCCCGGCAATGGGAGAGTTAATATTTAATATCATATGACTGCAGAGTGAATAATTCCGAGGGTTCATGTAGTTACAGTGGTTTCCTGGTATTAGACTGTGACGAGGTAGTTCTAGTGCCAGGGTGCCAGGATGGACGCTGCACTGGCATTCACATTGTGCGACTTTTATAATGTAACTATTACATGGGGGGATTGTTTTGAGGGAGAGAACGGAATAGTCTGAAATATAGAAGAGATGGCAGGTGTGAGGGGCATGGTGCAACGTCTTCTGAAATATAGTCACAGGGTTAGGTTGGCAAGAATTAGGTAGGTAGACAGACAGACCGACAGATAGATGATAGATTGGTAGATAGATAGATAATAGATATAGATTATAGATAGATATATATACATTAATAGATATGAGATAGATAGATAGATAGATAGTATATAGATAGATAATAGATAGATAGATATTAGAAAATAGATAGATATTAGATGTGATAGATAGATAGATAGATAGATAGATAATAGATATAGATTATAGATATATATATATATATATATATATATATATATATATATATACATTAATAGATATGAGATAGATAGATAGATAGATAATAGATAGATAATAAATAGATAGATCGATACATATTAGAAAATAGATAATAGATAGATAGATATTAGATAGATGTGATAGGTAGATACATATTAGATAATAGATGATAGATAGATAGATAGATAGATAATAGACAGATAATAGATAGATAGATCGATACATATTAGATAGATAGATAGATAGATAATAGATAGATAGATAGATAGATAGATAGATAGATAGATAGATAGATAGATAGATATTAGATGATAGATAGATAGATAGATAATAGACAGATAATAGATAGATAGATAGATAGATAGATAGATACATATTAGATAATAGATGATAGATAGATAGATAGATAGATAGATAGATAGATAGGAGACAGATACATTGATATATAGATATGTAGCAAATATTTTGTCTAGTATTCGTTTCCTGTGTGTTATCCCATGTTTTTCCAGGATCTAATGGCTCCATTTAGAAATGCTTCTAACTTCTGTTGGATTAATTTTTGATGTTCTTCATGTTACTGTCCTGTTAAGGCTACTTTCACATCAGCGTTTTTGTGGATCCGGGTTCAGCAAAAATGCTTCCGCTACTGATAATCCAACCATCTGCATCCGTTATGAACTGATCCGGTTGTATTATCTTTAACATAGCCAAGATGGATCCGTCATTAACTCCATTGAAAGTCAGTGGAGGACGGATCCATTTTCTATTGTGTCAGACAAAACGGATCCATCCTCATTGACTTACATTATGAGTCATGATCCGTCTTACTCCGCATCCCAGGACCACTCAAAAACGCTGCTTGTGGCACTTTTGTGTGTGTTTTGGGAACGCAACCAAACGGAACACAATGCATTCTGGTGACTCCATTTCATTCAGTTCAGTTTTGTCCCCACTGACAATGAATGGGGACAAAACTGAAGCTTTTTCTCCGCTATTGAGATCCTGTGACAGATCTCAATACCGCAAAGGGAAACCACAGATGTGAAAGTAGCCTTAGCTATGTACAGAGATCTGGTGGTGCTGTGGCGCCTGCTGGTATAAGACGGACCAGTGTGGATGAGGAGACTCTAGTCACTGTCAGGCATCTGCTGGTATAAGATGGGCCGGTGTGGATGAGGAGACTCTAGTCACTGTCAGGCATCTGCTGGTATAAGATGGGCTGGTGTGGATGAGGAGACTCTAGTCACTATCAGGGGCCTGCTGGTATAAGACGGGCCAGTGTGGATGAGGAGACTCTAGTCACTATCAGGGGCCTGCTGGTATAAGACGGGCCGGTGTGGATGAGGAGACTCTAGTCACTGTCAGGCGTCTGCTGGTATAAGACGGGCCGGTGTGGATGAGGAGACTCTAGTCACTGTCAGGCGTCTGCTGGTATAAGACGGGCCGGTGTGGATGAGGAGACTCTAGTCACTGTCAGGGGCCTGCTGGTATAAGATAGGCCGGTGTGTATGAGGAGACTCTAGTCACTGTCAGACGTCTGCTGGTATAAGACGGGCTGGTGTGGATGAGGAGGCTCTAGTCACTGTCAGGCGTCTGCTGGTATAAGACGGGCCAGTGTGGATGAGGAGACTCTAGTCACTGTCAGGGGTCTGCTGGTATAAGACGGGCCGGTGTGGATGAGGACACTCTAGTCACTGTCAAGGGCCTGCTGGTATAAGATAGGCCGGTGTGTATGAGGAGACTCTAGTCACTGTCAGGCGTCTGCTGGTATAAGACGGGCTGGTGTGGATGAGGAGACTCTAGTCACTGTCAGGCGTCTGCTGGTATAAGACGGGCTGGTGTGGATGAGGAGGCTCTAGTCACTGTCAGGGGTCTGCTGGTATAAGATGGGCTGGTGTGGATGAGGAGACTCTAGTCACTGTCAGGTTCTGCTGGTATAAGACGACCGGTGTGGATGAGGAGACTCTAGTCACTGTCAGGGTCTGCTGGTATAAGACGGGCCAGTGTGGATGAGGAGACTCTAGTCACTGTCAGGGGTCTGCTGGTATAAGACGGGCCGGTGTGGATGAGGAGACTCTAGTCACTGTCAGGGGTCTGCTGGTATAAGACGACCGGTGTGGATGAGGAGACTCTAGTCACTATCAGGGGCCTGCTGGTATAAGACGGGCCGGTGTGGATGAGGAGACTCTAGTCACTGTCAGGTTCTGCTGGTATAAGACGGGCCGGTGTGGATGAGGACACTCTAGTCACTGTCAAGGGCCTGCTGGTATAAGATGGTTCGGTGTGGATGAGGAGACTCTAGTCACTGTCAGGGACTGCTGGTATAAGACGACCGGTGTGGATGAGGAGACTCTAGTCACTGTCAGGTTCTGCTGGTATAAGACGGGCCGGTGTGGATGAGGAGACTCTAGTCACTATCAGGGGCCTGCTGGTATAAGACGGGCCAGTGTGGATGAGGAGACTCTAGTCACTATCAGGGGCCTGCTGGTATAAGACGGGCCGGTGTGGGATGAGGAGACTCTAGTCACTGTCAGGCGTCTGCTGGTATAAGACGGGCCGGTGTGGATGAGGAGACTCTAGTCACTGTCAGGGGTCTGCTGGTATAAGACGGGCCGGTGTGGATGAGGACACTCTAGTCACTGTCAAGGGCCTGCTGGTATAAGATAGGCCGGTGTGTATGAGGAGACTCTAGTCACTGTCAGGCGTCTGCTGGTATAAGACGGCTGGTGTGGATGAGGAGACTCTAGTCACTGTCAGGCGTCTGCTGGTATAAGACGGGCTGGTGTGGATGAGGAGGCTCTAGTCACTGTCAGGGGTCTGCTGGTAATAAGATGGGCTGGTGTGGATGAGGAGCTCTAGTCACTGTCAGGTTCTGCTGGGTATAAGACGACGGTTGTGGATGAGGGACTCTAAGTCAACTGTCAGGGGTCTGCTGGTATAGAACGGGCAGTGTGGATGAGGAGACTCTAGTCACTGTGCAGGGGTCTGCTGGGTATAAGACGGGGCCGGTGTGGATGAGGAGACTCTAGTCACTGTCACGGGGTCTGCTGGTAATAAGACGACCGGTGTGGATGAGGAGGACTCTAGTCACTATCAGGGCCTGCTGGTTATAAGACGGGCGAGGTGGATGAGGAGACTCTAGTCACTGTCAGGTTCTGCTGGTATAAGACGGGCCCTGGTGTGGATGAGGGGACACTCTAGTCACTGTCAAGGCCTGCTGGTATAAGATAGGCCGGTGTGTATGAGGAGGACTCTAGTCACTGTCAGGGCCTGCTGGTATAAGACGGGCTGGTGTGGATGAGGAGACTCTAGTCACTGTCAGGGGTCTGCTGGTATGAAGACGGGCCAGTGTGGATGAGGAGACTCTAGTCACTGTCAGGGGTCTGCTGGTATAAGATGGGCTGGTGTGGATGAGGAGACTCTAGTCACTGCCAGGGTTTCTACTGTATAGATGGTTTCGGTGTGGATTAGGAGACTCTAGTCACGTCAGGGTCTGCTGGTATAGGAGATGGGCTGGTGTGGATGAGGAGACTCTAGTCACTGCCAGGGGTCTGCTGGTTATATAGATGGTTCGTGTGGATGAGGAGACTCTAGTCACTGGTCAGGGGTCTGCTGGTAATAAGATGGGGCTGGTGTGGATGAGGAGACTCTAGTCACTGTCAGGTTCGCTGGGTATGAGACGGACCGGTGTGGATGAGGAGAACTCTAGTCAGTGTCAGGGGTCCTGCTGGTATAAGATGGGCTCGGGTGAATGAGGGAGACTCCTAGTCACTGTCAGGTTCTGCTGGTATAAGACGACCGGTGTGGATGAGGAGACTCTAGTCACTGCCAGGGTTCTGCTGGTATAAGATGGTTCGGTGTGGATGAGAAGACTCTAGTCACTGGTTAGAACTAATATAAACCATTTATTCCCTTCTTCTTCTTAGTCTCTCAGCAGCGTCATGGCTGCTGGATAGGCCAAGGAAAGTGGTCACTTATATATTGTCCATGGATACAGAGGGCATATATATGGCATTCTGTAAGAGGCAATACAACAACTCTCCTCCTACTCCACTGAGGTCTACACCCAAGTGCAGGTGGTCTTCCTAGTATTTTCTATGCCTGGGGTGAAAATTGAAATGGCACCACTCCTACCAAAATTTAGGTGTAGAAAGTGCACAAAATGACAAAATGTATATTTACCAAAACTCTGCGCCCTGCAGTCACCTGGAGCCAATAGTTTCAGGTGCAAGTTGAGTTTGGCATCAATAAGGGATTCATGTTGCTGTGATCATACTAAATAGGACTACCGTATAATGTCATATTGTAGAACAGGGTTTTCCAGGAGGTCAGTATTGATGGCCTGTGCTTTGTCTAGGACACCAGTATCTGACTGGTGGGGTCTGACTCCCAGCCCTCCTGGAAATCAACTGTTTTGAAGTGAGTGGGCTTGAGCTGCAATACCAAGCTCAGCCACCGTGCAATGTATGCTTCTGTGCAGGCTATTTTTACCCTATGAGTTCCGTCAGAGAATAAGGCTGCTGGTGCTCTCTGGTAGCATCATTCCTGGATGTCAACGCAGTGCCCGCTGGAGCCCATAATAGCCAATGAGAGCAGCGCTGCATGCTGAGAGCTCTGCTGGAACTCAAAACTTTAGTGTGAAAAAAGCCTTATCATATTGTGAGGTGGATACAAAGCTCACTGGAGCTCAGCGGGTTCTTCAAACAGCAGATCAGTGAGCATGTCACCCCCCCCCCAATCAGATATTGATAGGTCAGGGGCAGACTGGTCAATAGACCCTACAGGGAAATTCCCTGGTGGGCTGATGTCCAGGGGGCCACCCTAGCCCTCCTAACGACCGCTTTTCCAGGTACATAACTATCTGATGCTCTCAGCATTCGTTAGTTCTAGAAGGATCAGGTTCTTATGTACCTGGACACAGGCACAGGCGCCCTCCTGAACTCAACCGTATCACCTTTCTCAGTATGGTGGTAGGACAGTATTTTATGCTGCACTGTGGTATTTGATTTTCTGGGGAGGTATTTTGTGCTGCACTATGGTATCACTGGCCTGCTTACTTCTGTTTTCCCTGACCTACTTGTAGCTTATGTTGGCCTGCCTACTTCTGTAGCTCCACCTTTCTGTCAATTTGGACTCACCTACAACATGGCGCCACTTTTAGGTTTTTTTCCAGGGCCAGTCTGCCGGGGGGCTAGGCTATCAATATTGTACTCCCAGAAAACCCCGTTAATGGAATAGATCTGTTGGTGAATGCTCAGAGGTCCCAGGAATAAGCCAGTTTTTACTCATGTTTGCAGTCGGTAGGATAATTTCAAAGCCTTTATAACAGTGCCCCCAGCTATGTTGCGTCATGTGTAGTACTGACCTAGTTACATAAAGTAGAGGAGTCTTTTGGGCAGTCTCAGACTCCAAGTGTTCTGCACGCTTGTTAGTTGTACCCCTGAAATATTACAATTGCCCTAGAGAGAAGCAGATGTGGAAGTCTTGTGTAATCATCTCACCTCCTCAGTGGGCGTCAACAAGAAATGTTGGGATCATTTATCAAACTGGTGTAAAGTAAAACTGGCTTAGTTTCCCATAGCAACCAATCAGATTTCTACTTTCATTTTCCAAAAGAGCTGTCAAAAATGAAAGGTGGAATCTGTTTGGTTCATACCTCCTAACTTTGTAAATGAACAAAGAGGGACACATTGTGCGCCGCTGCAAATTCTTTCCACACTAGGCCATGCTTCTAACTCCGCCCCAGAACATAACTATATACCTAATCCCACCTTGTCCCCCATTGCCCCACATAGTAATTATTCCCCAGTTATGTGCCCTTTGTAATATGGCCAGCTGTGCCCCCCTGTAATATGCCCACATTGTGCCCCCCCAGTAATATGCCCACATTGTGCCCCCCAGTAATATGATGTGCCCCACAGAAAGTTAAAAAAATAAACACCACATATTTACCTTCTTCCTAGCAGCATCAGCAGGAGGACATCGGCTGGGATGGGGTGGAGCCAAGGCAGGTTGCTAGCTGCCCACGCCCCCCGCCCAGACCGAAGGTGTGGAGAGCGGCAGGGGGATGGGAGGGATGATGGATAAAGTAGGGAGCCGATGCTGGCTCTCTGCTTAATCACAATACAGGCAACTGTCTCTGTGTCCTATGGATGCAGGGACAGCTGCCAGAAACCAGGACATACCTCCCCCACAGCGGGACAGCCACTGCAATCCGGGACTGTCCCACTGGATTCGGGACGGTTGGGAGGTATGTTGGTTGCTATGGGCAACTAAGCCAGTTCTACTTTACACCAGTTTGATAAATGACCCCATATGTAAGTAAAAGTAAAACCAACAGGTCTAAAACAGGAGACCCATCTCTAATTTCTTAACATGCCCTAATAGGCCAAAAACTGTAAAAAAAAAATCTAAATAAAAGTTCATGAATCTTGCAATCTGACATTTTTACAGTTTTTAATGAATAAAGAACCCCTCTGACATAACTTAGCTTCTTTTATTGACATTACTGACATAATGAAGATAGAAGGCTCTTGGAGCTCCGTGTCATGTTCTGATATTAATGGTACATTAAATGGAATTATACATTTTATTCCAATGTATTTTCATAGAAGTTACACTACTGTTTTGGATTGAATCTTAATAACTAGATGGCATCAATATTATATTTATGCTCTTTTTTATTTTAGATTGTATTGTACAATTTACAAATTCTTCTTCCAGATTAGCCACAGGAATTTATAACACAATAGTATAGCTGATTCTTAAATTAGTCATGTAGTACAGTCATCCCCGGTGCTCCTCTCACTACCAGGATCGGTGGTCATTCCATGTCCTACTAAAAATACCTGCATAGCTGAAAGCTGAATCTCATAATCTTCTAAAACTAATCTTCAGATTTACCCTAGAATTCTGTATGTGTGCCAGAAATTTGTTCATGTACCACAATTTTATATGAGCCAAAAATTGTGTGTGTGCCAAAAAATATGAGCGTGCACCAAAGAAAAACAGTTTAGTCTAAGTTTACACCACCTATAAGTTGGCTTAGTTTTACTACAAAAATGTCCTACAATGTTGGTGCATTTTTGGCTCACAAAGTTGCTTTTAGGCCATGCCCATTTCATGTAAAGCCCCTTTCCCACGAAGCTACACCCCCCTTGTTGGGCAAGGCATAAAAAAACTTAGAGAAGTGTGAAACTGTGGGTAAATGTGGTGCAAAGCATGCACGCCAGTTTTTTGGTGGGAAAAGTGTCATAAAACTGGTGCATTTTCAATAGTAAATCGGCCCCATGGTGTTTGTTTGCTTTTGCACGTCAGCCATGGTAGTGGGCACCTGCACTTTATCATAAATTGTTTGGAGGTGCTGGTCCAGTTTTATTACTTTTTTAGAATTACAGAAAAGGCCACATAGAGGTCCCAGAGGTGGGACTCACCTGCTTCAGACATATTGAGTGGACATGCCATAACTGTCTAAGGCAGGAATACTCTGAGACAGTATTTATCTAGGCAAGGTATACTACATACTATATGCTATATGCACTATTTAGCAGAACTTTGTGTAGCACTAGTGATCTGGGTGGTCCCTAGATACTGTATGATACCGGTCATGTAGATGCTGTGTGACTTCAGCACTATCTGCCTGGGCATTGCATGCCACAGAATGTATGGTACTTGACGGCCACAAGTTGAGTTGATTATCTTACAAGAAATGGTGGCTCCTTTCACACCTTCAAAAGCTTGAACACTGCTAATGACATGTGATCGGTGGGGTTCAACGCCCATCAGCCCAACCAATCAGCCGTTCCCTGCAGCCTATGACACCTGAATTTGAACGGAAACATACCTCAGTTCAAGTGTAGTGGTCATGCAGGATTACTACAGTCCAGTAAGTGTGTGCTTCTGGCTCCTTTTAAAGTAGAGTCAGTTCTGACACTGGAGGCTGCAGCGAACAGCTGATCAGTGAGGTGAGGGGTGCCGGACTGACAATGATCAAGTATGAGTGACCTATCTTCAGGAGAGGTCATCAATAGCAGGAGGCTGGAAAACTCATTTAAAGGGGTTATCCGGGCTTTTACTATTGATGACCTATCCTCAGGATCAACTATACGAGGAGTCGACCCGCGCAGTGTGCACGTGTCATCTCCCGTCTCTCTTCCTGTTCACCGCTGATGTCTATGGCAAAGCAGCAGCAGAACAGGAAGAGAGAAGGGAGACGGCATGTGCATCTCCTCATACAGCTGATCGGCAGGGGTGCCAGGTGTCGGACCCCCGCCGATCTGATATTGATGACCTATCCTGAGAATAGGTCATCAATATATATAACTCGGAGAACCCCTTTAACAATTATAAAATATCTACCACTAATCTAACATACAAATGCTAGAGGAAACTATATACTATACTATATGGAGGACATTTGCTAACGGTTTTACGCCACAAATGTGGCGTAAAAAAGTCACAGATTATGGTGCACGCCATATGCCAATTTTAAGCTTCTTGGCACATTTCTGAAGTGTCCAGAAAAGGGCCAGGGCTTAGCAGGAGGGGGCTTTACACCACCCACCAAATTTACAGATTTAGTATAACTTTCACCACAAAGTGGCGTAAGTTATAGCTGAAGTCTGCTGCAGGCTCTGGCTAGCGTAGACTTCAGTATCTGGCACATGGCAGGGCATCTGCTTCTTAATAAACTAGGTACATCTCACTCCAGTGCAGGGAGATAAGGACTGGTATATGGATACGCCAGTCGTGATAAATGTCCCTCTATATGTTATACAATTTCACCGTATTATATGTGCGTTTTTTATGTAATAGAGGAATGTGGATTGTGTTCCTCATACAATCTGAGCTTTACTTCAGTTTGTTATTGTCTAGGGAGAAAAATGTTGGTCTAGTATCTGAGACATCTGTTTTGTATCTTATTCTTATTAGTATGAATTTATTCAAAGCCAGATTTATTACTACGCTGCATGGAATATAAATCTAGTAGACATGGTACTGGTTGTTTCTCTTCTCTCCTGTCTTTTATAGCAAGTTGTGGATGCATAATGCTAAAATTGTTTTAAAAACCAGAAATTATCTTTAATGAGCATTCCTTCAAGAATCAATAGCTCACCATCCAAATAAGTGATTGAGTTCTCCCTCCTTCCGTTACATTATCTAGTTAAGGTACCTTTACACTAGTAGATGATTGGGCCGATTGAGCGACAAGTCATTTTTTGGTGTAGAGAACATTTCAATAATGACCCTTTAGACGCACTGATTATCCTTCACAAAATCGTGATTTTGATCACATATTCCATAGTTTGTAAAGCAGACAGTTGCATTTACACAAAGTGATAACTTGAGCAATGTACTTAAACACACCCACAGTGTAATCGTCTGTAGTCGTGCGTGCAGTGAACGGTTCCTGTTTACATGGAATCATTAACCTCCAACAATCATTTTTGGTCCCAAACAAACGATCGGACGAATGAGAAATCTACAGATTGTCAGTTGTTGCTCAGTTGTTCATTGCCACAAAGGCAGAAACATTCCTTCCTGAAATCTATCGGCAATTGGACAGATCCCTGGATCAACGTCCTATAATAAAAAGGTTATCCATAGCAAACATCCTTCACTTATCCACAGGATAGGCGATAAGTGTATCATCACTGTTGGTCTGACCATTAGGAGCCTCACAGATCTCTGTACTGTACTTGACTCTCTCTGTAAGTCCTATAGACTCTAAATAGAGCATCAGGGTGCATGTGTGACCACCACTCTATTCAAATGCCCCTTATATAGTGATTGCAGGGGTCCCAGCAGTCATACATGTATTATAATTAGAGATGAGCGAACGTGCTCGTAACGAGCACTGTACCGCTTGGCTCCCCTGTGCTCGCATGGGCGCAGGCAGCCGCTTCCGTCCTCCTGAGGAGGACGGAAGCGGCTGCCTGCGCCCATGCGAGCACAGGGGAGCCGAGCGGTACAGTGCTCGTTACGAGCACGTTCGCTCATCTCTAATTATAATCTATCCTGTGGATAAGTACTAAATGTTTGTGATGGAATGACCCCTTTATTGACAGTAGCCCTGTATATTGAGTTTCTCAAGGAAGATGTCTGACTCTTTCTTAAAGGGGTATTCCAGTTATATCAAGGTATCCATAATAGGGAATAGCTACAGTATTAGATTAGGGGCAGTCTCACCAGTCACAACAACTGAGGACCAGTACCCTGTGAGGACCACCAAAATGAATGTAGTAGTAGGTCGAGCACGCACACTGCCGTTCCGTTCATCTCTATGGGACTGCCAGAGATAGAAATATAACGCTTGGCTATTTTTGGTAGTCCCATAGAGATTAACAGAGTGGCATACACATACTCAGCCTGCCTCAAAATTAATTTCAAGGGTAATATGGGAGCTACATATGCCATGCAGTGCACCTCTGGTATTTGGATCTGCTCGGTAGCCTTTGTTTGCTGCTGCAGCCCTGGCATTACCATGGATTAGCTGGAAAGGCATATGTAGATAAAGTTTGGGAAGCCCTGTATTATAGTATACTATTGCCTGATATATTCGTTCTTGTGGCAGGAAGTCCATTGACTAGCAGAAGCTGTCTGAGACATGCGGTATGTACAGAAGCTTGTATTCTGTCCACAAAGCTGATGATTTTCATGTGTAAAGCTGGTGCCGAGAAGAGCAGCTGGATCCTATTTCCAGGGCTGGTCAGAATGTATATAAACCTGTATAGTTGTTACTGGCAGCTTTATGTTTTATCTGTATACCAGGTTTGTCTGATGATCAGCTGCAGGGCATTTCAATAACCTTGCTCTCTGGCATGCACTAATGTTTGCTTTCTGCACTTATGGCACAATGTGCACCACTGCTGCCTCTTTTATGTCATTTTAGGAGACTACAACTTTCTCCTAAAGATCAAAAGTTTGGGAAATAGAATGACCCTTCGAGTTAGGCTACTTTCACACTTGCGTTTGCAGGATCTGTTTGTGAGACCCGTCATAGGCTCTCATAAACGGTCCTAAACTGATCAGTTTTGTCCTCATGCATTCTGAATGGAAAAGGATCCTTTCAGAATGCATCAGTTTTGCTTCAGTTCAGTCTCCATTCTGTTTTGGAGGCGGACACTAAAACGCTGCTTGCTGCCTTTTGGTGTCCGCATGAAGAAACTGATCCATACGGATCCGTCATGACTCGCAATGTAATGACACTATTGTGTCTGAGAAAACGGATCCGTCTTCCATTGACTTTCAGCGGAGTTCATGACGTATCCGTCTTGGCTATGTTAAAGATAATACAACCGGATCCGTTAATAACGGATGCAGACGGTTGTATTATCATGACGGAAGCGTTTTTGCTGATCCATGACGGATCCAGCGAAAACACTGGTGTGAAAGTAGCCTAAGCGTCACATCTATGTAGAAGAGTAAAATTGTGAGTCTGGGGCAATAGTTGAATCCAAATTTATGTTACTATTAAACTGCGATCCCAAGTTATTTCACATCAGCACATGCTCACCACATACTTATAAAACTATGTACACCTGACTCTCAGATAAGGCTTTTTAAATACTGCCACTTTATCTCATTCTGCATCACATGCTGCTCCTTGATGAGCATTAGAGGAGGAGGTGATAGACTTATCAGGTCAGGCCCAAGGTTCCTGCATTGGCTAGGGGTTTCTTATCCCAGGGCCAGTACTCCATTAGTGGCCTAACATACAAGGGGTTTCCATCTAGGTACCTACGAATCAGGGAAGAGTAAACTAACTAATGGCCACAGGTAGATGAAAGGGACCCCCTATTTTGAGCAGGACAAGAACCTCACTACCAGTTCTGAACCTTATCTGTTTGATTTTTAAAGGAAATGTGTCACCAAAAATGTATCCGCCAGTTAAAACCAGATAGTAACACATCTCCTTCTCTTCTAATCTGTTTTTATTTTCTGATTGTAGATTTATTTTATTCTATTTTCTGAACATGATTATGGGGGCGACCATCTTGCCTGAGCTGTTCTTAACAGCATTTACACAGCATTAAAAAAATTGCTTTCGGCAGCCCCATGGGCCATAAACAAAATGGTCAGGAGGGGACCTCATTGACTTCTATGAGGCAGTTTTCTGGGCATGCTCTGTGAAGAGGTCATTGTACAAGGAAAGAATAGATAAGCTCTGACAATCACCTAATGTGAATGGTGGATCCTGTCTTATCTATACAGAGGTGATATGTCCTTATCATTACAGGCAGGTTTAGAATCATATACAGTACAGACCAAAAGTTAGTAATGATGGCCAGTAATGATGGCCACTCGTTTTTCTTTACTTAGCTGCTTTTTTCTTGCCATAATACAAATTCCAACAGTCTATTCAGTAGGACTATCAGCTGTGTATCCACCTGACTTCTGCCCAACACAACTCATGGTCCCAACCCCATTTATAAGGCAAGAAACCCCACTTATTAAACCTGACAGGGCACACCTGTGAAGTGAAAACCATTTCAGGTGACTACCTCTTGAAGCTTATCAAGAGAATGCCAAGAGAGTGCAAAGCAGTAATCAAACCAAAAGGTGGCTACTCTGAAGAACCTAGAATATAAGACATATTTTCAGTTGTTTCACACTTTTTTGTTAAGTATATAATTCCACATGTGTTAATTCATAGTTTTGATGCCTTCAGTGTGAATCTACAATTTTCATAGTCATGAAAATACAGAAAACTCTTTGAATGAGAAGGTGTGTCCAAACTTTTGGTCTGTACTGTATATCTGCAGTAAAGTGATTTTTGGTATTTGGAGGGGTTGTTACATGGAAATCCTAAAAAGAGATCTTAAAAACTGAAAAAAAAGGATTTTCTAGGACTGTAAAATGATGGCCCATCCTTAGGATATTCTATCAATCTTGGATAGATGGTGGTCTGATACCTAGCACACCCATTCATCAGCTTAATCCTTTTAAGGTCCCATCTAGAAACACAAAACAATAGTGATAAAAAATTGAATTGTGAAATTCTTTAAAAAAATATTGATTTACATGTTTTATACCAAAGGTTGTATGCCATGTCCTTTAACCCCTCAGCTATTTGCCGCGAAAGAACAAAGTATACTGAGTAAATGACAGAATTAAGCCTCCTTAGCTGGTTCCTTGGACCTCGGTCTGCTGGCCCTTGTTCTGACTGAAATGAAGCAGGACATTATGGCCAAGCTTTTCCAGTATGTTTCATTTGTCCTTTCGGCAGCACATAACATCAGCATAAATGTCTCTTCTTCAGCAGTTTTCGCTAAGCTTGCTCTCCGTGTCATATTAATGTCAGCATCATCTTGCTGTGATGCTTGGAAATTCTGCAGATATGACATTCCCATCAATTCTGCCTCAGGTTTTTGACCTGTACTGATACGTTTTGAAATCTGCCCACATCTCACAATGGACGACATTTATTAAAATTCATTTTATGCAGCACAGACGCTTGTGATTATATGAAAGGAAACAGCAGGGGATTTTCTTATGTAGATACGCTGTACTGCTGTCTCCAGTGAGACATTGTTGCTAGCTGCTTGACAAGTCATATTCAATCAGATTCTTTCTAGTTTGAGCTCTGGTAGACATAATGTACCCCCTGTTGCTTTCTCTTGCACACAGGCACAATATTATTCTACCCAAATTCAATCTTATTAAATAGATACGCGCTTTATTTGACTGAAAGAAAGCTTTTGTTGTACCGTCCATTTACATTTCCCAAACTGGACATAATTGGAGCATGTCTGTTGTTTTGCATAAAGGCCCTGAGTTTTTGAAGGCTGATCAATTTCTCAGATGTACCTGTTTACTCTAAAATACACCGAAATGTGTGACAAGGTTTGTAGTTGTGCATTAATGTTTGAGGTTCTCCAAGTTCTAATGAAAGAACATATACTCCCCATTTAGTCCCCCGCTGTAACTGTGGATTGTGTATACAGTATGTGACCGCTGCAGACAATCACCGGCCTGATCAGTATATGGCCCAAGACCGTTGAGGCCAGTGATTTGTTGCAGAGGTCACATCACCACTGCAGCCTGTAGTCAGGAACCAGAGGGCAGGACCGGAGCTGTGGCACTGCAGACGCCGGGGACTAAATTATTTTAGCACATATGGAGGCTCCCGGGGAGTTTTCTGATAACATGTCAAACTTCAAGGAATCACAAGTGACATGATTTTCTTCTGAATACAAAAAAGGCACAAGGTAACTTTACTTTTTGAAATGCTTTTTTAAAACACGTTTCTTTCGTGTTTTTAATTAATCAAAAGGGTGCCTTATACTATGTGGCAGAAAAATCCGGCAGAAAATACTTAGCATAAAGAATTCCCACGTTACCCTATGGCAGGGATCAACAACCTTCGGCACTCCAGTTGTGGTAAAACTACAACTCCCAGCATGCACACTTGTTTAGCTGTTTTCATAATACCCATAGAAGTGAACGGAGCATGCTGGGAGTTGTAGTTTCACCACATCTGGAGTGCCGAAGGATGCTGACCACTGCCCTGTGGGGTTTAAAAGTGTCAGTCCCTGCCTTGTGTTCACTTGTGGAATAACATTTTGCTGCTTAAGGGCTCATGCACATAAACGTATTTTTTTTTTTCGGCATCTGATACAAACTTTTCACAGGTCGGATGCAGACCCATTCACTTCATTGTGGCCACAAAAGATGCGGAAAGCACAACGTTTCTGTTCCGTGTCACCTGCGAACACATGTCCTATTCGTGTCCTCATTACGGACAAGGATAGAAGTGTTCTATTATGGGCCGGATGTTCCATTTCGCAAAATGCAGAACGCATATGACCGGTATCTGTGTTTTGCAGAGACCACAAAAACAGCTACGGCCGTGTGCATGGGCCCTAAATCAGAATAAGACATTCAATTTAATGGGGGATGTACTCAGCACAGAAATCCTCACCAAAATCCTCACACAAAAATCCACCATCTTGTAAAAATCAGCACCTGCGTATTTTTCTGGTGAATTTTTCCGCCACATTTGGAGGCACGCTAATTTATCAATGGTTTGCCACAAACCTGTGTCAGATGAATCTTCCGATGTAAAGCCGTTCAGAACGATTGTTATGTTACCTATTTGTCCAGTCTCTCAATCTGATTATACATTCAAGCTTCAATTGGCCTAAAAAAAGTTGTTTCAATTTCCAAGCTGTTAAATGTAGATAATATTTGCCATTCATTTGAATATAAATCGGTGTATACACCGCTTGGTGTTCTGTAACCTCATAAAGCATTTCATCCTAGCGTTACTTTAGATCAATCCAGAAGACAGACTGCTGTATACAACACAAAGGAGAGTGAAGGAATTTCAATGAGCGCACTACAGTGATGAATCACTTTGCCTCTTTTCAGATTATTGAAGATGTTAATTATCTGCCAAGCTATTATTCTCGCTCCTCAACAAGTTTGAAAGATGATTTATATTTATTTTACTCAGTAATTGAAAAATCAGCAACAGGTAAATAAATAAAACCACAAATAGAGCCATAAAGCTGCAGCAGTAGAAGACTGACGGGTGTATTAGACGGGTAGATCGGTACTAACAAGCGTTAGTGATCATCTGGCAGTGTGATACCACTGCTGATTATCGTTCATCGAGCAATTGGAATCTTTCAACAGCTTTAAAAATCATCGTTTGCCAGTGGCAGATCGTACCGTCTAATCGTGATCTGCTGCCGGAAAAAAACTAGTCAGTATGGGGAAGAGCAATGGCATAGCAACAATCGCCTGCATGATCGCTGTATGTAATACAGCCTTGACAGCACAGGCTAGAGCTAGGAGTCACTATTAGTTTAAGGCCTCTTTCACACGAGCGTCGCGGATTTGGTCCAGATGCATTCCAGAAAATCGGCACGCATCCGCTCCAATCCGCACGCAATCGCAGTCAGTTTTGACTGCGATTGCGTACGTTCATTCAGTTTTTTCCACGCTGGTGCGAAGCGTTTTAATGCGTTTTTCATGCGCGTGATAAAAAACTGAATGTTTACAAACAACATCTCTTAGCAACCATCAGTGAATCACGCATTGCATCCTCACTTGCTTCAGGATGCATTGCGTTATTCACGCAGACCCATTCACTTCAATGGGGCCAGGCTGCGTGAAAAACGCAGAATATAGAACATGCTGCGATTTTAACGCAACGGCGAACTGATGTGTGAAAAACATCGCTCATGTGAAAGTCCCCATTGAAATGAATGGGTCAGGATTCAGTGCGGGTGCAATGCGTTCGCATCACGCATTGCACCCGCGCGGAAACATCGCCCGTGAGATCAGACCGCTGGCTCTAAAGCTGGCCAATTGTCCATACATTTATAGACTTTTCTGCAGATCTGACAACCAGTATTAGGGCTCTGAAGAGGACATATCAGCGCACCTGACAGCGATCTTCCTCCTTCTCAAAAGGAAAATGGTCATTCCTCTGTGACCTTTTGTTTAAATCACAAGCTTGGGGGGAATTTGGCATAAAGGAAATATCTGAAGTCAGTTTTGCTTGAGTCTACATTGGTGTACTTTATTATTATTTTTTTATTTATTACTATTATTTATATATAAATATTATTATTTAAATATTATTATTATATATTAATATTATTATATTATAATAAATATTATTATTATTTATTACTCCTATTAAAGTGAGGTTGAGGCTTTTTTTTTGTGACTTTTTAAAAAAAGGCTCAATGATAAATGTGCAATGAAACTCATTAAGGCCTCGTTCACATTTCCATGTCAGTGTCACGTCCATGAAAAAAAAGCGTACCTGTTTCATCCATGAAGATGTCCATGAAGAATCCGTGGTTGATCCGTGTGTCCGTTTTTACCATGTGCATGTCATCCGTAATTCACTGACGTTGCTGAGCTAAAAATTTCCTATTACACTTCCGTGAAAAACGGACATTACACGCAGGGCTGTGGAGTCGGTAAGCCAAAGCCCAGACTCCGACTCCGACTCCTCAATTTCCCCTCACCCCGACTCCGACTCCCGACTCCGACTCCGACTCCTACTCCCTCATACATGGAGCATGTTTAAGTGATAACTTTAAACTAATTTGCATAAAATCAATAGTACAGATAAGTCATGACAAAAACAGTTTGTAATCTATCAGGCTTCTCTGGGTACAGCTCACTTAGGGCCTAATCAGAGGCGTAGCTAGAGGTTCAGCACATGGGGGGGCGAAACATACTTGAGTGGGCCCCCCACTTATTGGCTTCCCAACCGCATGTTTCCAACTTCACAGGCACATACTACTAGTTGTGGTTAGAATACTGTATTAGCAAGATGACTGTATAAACTGCTAGATCTATGCTGTTAAGTACAGTACAATAGACTTTCTACATAACCTACTCTAAATACTCCACATAATGCAGTAAAATATAGGATTAATAGGAGTAAAAAAGGGGACTCCTATGTTAAAGGAAATCTGTCCCCAGCTTTTACATCACTAAACTAACAGTCCATTGCCCCCATCAGACTTCAGATCGGCTTAATGTGCCCCCATCAGACCTCAGATCAGCGTATTGTTCCCCCATCAGACCTCAGATCAGCAGAATGTGCCCCCATCAGACCTCAGATCAGCGTCTTGTGCCCCATCAGACCTCAGATCAGCAGAATGTGCCCCCATCAGACCTCAGATCAGCAGAAAGTGCCCCCATCAGACCTAAGATCAGCAGAATGTGCCCCCATCAGACCTCAGATCAGCAGAATGTTCCCCCATCAGACCTCAGATCAGCAGAATGTTCCCCCATCAGACCTCAGATCAGCAGAATGTGCCCCCATCAGACCTCAGATCAGCAGAATGTGCCCCCATCAGACCTCAGATCGGCTTAATGTGCCCCCATCAGACTCCATAATGGAAGCGCTCACTTGTATTCGCCTGATTGTACTAAGGCCATCCCTGCTGGGCCCCCCCAGAGGTATAGGGCCCGGAGCATCACCTCCCTTGCCCCCCCTCTCCCCCCAGTAGCTACGCCTCTGGGCCTGATGTATGAAAACTGTCTAGGTCTAAGACTTTTTTTGTTGCCCATAGCAACCAATCAGAGCTCCCCTTTCATTTCTCCAGAGCACTATATGAAATGAAAGGGGAGCTCTGATTAATTGCTATGGGCAACAAAGAAACTTCTACACCTAGACAGTTTTCATACATAAGGCTCTAGGTGTTTTACATCAGCAGATAGAAGCCATGAGAGCAGCTAACCTCTCCACACATGAGCTCAGAGGAAACATAAAGCAAGAGAGAACATGCACTGGACATGAAGGGCAGCACACAGTCATCTCAACTAAAAGCCTAAATCCTTAGATCAGGAATAGAACAGACATTTATAGGACATTTCATCATTTTCACAAATTCTTATAAAAATATATTCAGCACTGAACTAAATGTACTAATTTATTATATATTTTAGGAGTCGGAGTCGGTCCATTTTATACCGACTCCGACTCCACCAAAATGGTGACCGACTCCGACTCCACGACTCCGACTCCACAGCCCTGAATTTACACGGACACAACACGGATGTGTGTCAGTGATTTTCATGGACTCATAGACTTCAATGGGTGTGCTTAGTCCACATCATGGATCAAAGTAGTGCATGTCCCCGTGTTTTTTTTACTTTCACACAGTCAGTAAAAAAAATACTGAAATGTGAACAGACAAATTTAATTCAATGCGGACAGCACATGTCAGTAATAAATGGAAGCGTGAACGAGGCCTAACATAGCTAATCACACCCACTTTTCTACCCACATTACAAAACTGGAGTGATTGGTGTAAAACTACAAAAAGTCGCAAATATTTTGCGCAAGTGAAAAAAGTTGCAAAAGTCGTATTTTGCGACTTTTTGAAGCCAGAATTCTAGAGTGAAAGAATGATAAATCAGGGCCCACGTGTGCTGAGGATAGGTGCAAGGGTTAGGATAGGGCTCACTGGTAATTGTCCTAGAAGTATGGGAAAAAAATGTAGATCAGCATAGTACTGGCAGACTGCCTGTATTGAGGAGAACTGCTGGATGCAGGAGCAGCGCACTGGGGCAGCTAGAGGTCAATATACGAAGACCAGAGCCCTGGGAGAGGCTGGAATGGATTCTAACACTGTCCGCAGCTTAAGCTACCCTTTAATTTTTCAGAAGTCATCTGATTATCATCACAAGAAAGATTACAATGACATGTAACACCTGTATATAGATAATACAGAATGAAAGTATTCACAATAGAGAATAGACACAGCTCATCTCCCCCCTACCTGCACAATTACTGATAGACAGGCCACACAGCATGTTTAGAAAACTCTCCCCGAGACGTTAGTGAAGATCTCCGTAATACATAATTTAATGGTAAGAAATACAAAGTGTAGGAATTTTAGCACAGAAATGTTATTGTTGCATTGCTTTTCATAAGATGTATATATCCTAGCCGTTTTTTATTCATATCTCGGAAAATACGCTTTAATGTTTATTCACACCATAGTATTTTTTCTTCCGTGTGGTCTCCATTTTTAAAATGAGTCACACATTGACCTCTCCTCTCAAGTCAGGCTAATCACACGTCAGTTATTTTCATGGATGTGCCTGATTAGAGGATCCCACTGCGGGTCCTTTTTATTATCCATTTTTGTGGATGAGAATAGTCGTTTCTGTTGAATGGAATGCATGGAATCTGGTTTTCACCATTTTAGGCCTTATTCACACGTTAGTATTTGTGAGCCAAAACCAGGATTGGAGCCTCCACAGACATAAGGTCTAAGGGAAAGATCTGCACCCGTTCTGTCTTTAGAGCCGCACCTGGTTTTGGCTCAAAATCACTGATGGAAATCACTGACCAAACACTGACATGTGAATAAGGCTACTTTCACACTAGCGTTTTCTTTTTCCGGTATTGAGTTCCGTCAAAGGGGCTCAATACCGGAAAAAAAGGTTTCGGTTTTGTCCCCATTCATTGTCAATGGGGACAAAACTGAACTGAAGACAACGAAATGCTCCTGGAAGCATTCCGTTCCGTCTCCAGAACGGAGAACAAACTGCAACATGCTGCGGTTTTCTCTCCGGTCCAGGCATCCGCACCAAGACGGATCCGTCATGACCCCCAATGCAAGTCAATGGGGACGGATCCGTTCAGTATAACACACTCAGTAAACGGAATCCGTCCTCCATTAACTTTCAATGGAGATCATGACGGATCCGTTCCAGTGATGTTTAAAGATAATACAGATGTAGCATGTGAATCTGTATGCTAATGCTAATGCGTATGAATAGTGTACTTTTACTGCAAGTGAAAGGAGTGAAAGAGGAGAAGCGCTGCTACATCTGTACAACGGGATCCGTTGATTACGGATCCACAAGGTTGTATTATCGCTACGGATCCAGCGGGCCCCTTCGCCCGCCGGATCCGTAGTAAACTCAAATGTGAAAGTAGCCTAAGGCATTACGCTGATAGAAAACTGGACATGGCTGTGTTTATGGGGCCTTAGGTTGGATGCACATTTATAAGTTGTGTTCGGCCAGTTTTTCTTTTTTGCGGAGCTGAACACAATTGATATATGTAAATGTGCACTTCAGTGCTCAGGTCTGGCGCCCAGTGTTTGGCGTATTTGACATACGACATCCCAACCAATGTGCTGGATAAATATGAACAGTCCCTTAAAAACGATGGTATCAGTTCAGGATTGCCAGACATCAGTGCAGGCGTCCTTATTGGAGTGTTTGTTGTGCACGGAAATGTTCAGATGTACTTTGTTACAGCTTGAGGAGGTTCCCAGCCAACAAAAGCACAGTAGGGAAAATACAGCAGGTATAAACCCAGTACTTACAAGACCTCTGGAATCACTTTCTAGAATGTATTAGGGAACACCTCCCCTACTGTGACATTATTTTTGGATCTGTTCCCATTAGCTGTAGGTGTTATCTGAAGATGTTCAGCGTTGCATGGAGTAGTAGAGGAGAATAATAATGTGAAATTCTGCTCACTCTTGTTTTTTACTGTCCTCTTTTATTTTAATATCTTGTGCCTCAGATCCATGAGTGATATCAGTTTGCTTCAGATAGATCTGGATGTATGTTCAAGACCCAGAGACATATTCAATGTCAATCATCAGCAAATGGACGGGGAGAGCGGGCGCTTATGAAGGGTTCATGCACATGACCGTATGTATTTTGTGGTCTGCAAAAATATGGATGACGTCCGTGTGCATTCTGTATTTTGCAGAACAGCTGTCCCCTAATAGAACAGTCCTATCCTTGTCCGTAATGCGAACAATAATAGGACACGTTCTATTTTTTTTTTTGGAACGGACATACAGAAATGGAATGCACACTGAGTAATTTCCATTTGTTTTGCGGACCCATTGAAATCAATGGTTCTGTATACGGTCCTCAGAAAAAACAGACTGGAAACTGAAAGAAAATACGTTCATGAGCATGAGCCCTAACTCCTTCCTAAATTATCACCTACTTGGAGAAAAATCTCCTGTCCCTTTGGCATCAGTACTTTGGTACTCCCATAGATATCTATTGCCATCCGGCAGTGATGACATTAGGACAACCGCCAATGGAATGCAACAGTCATGTGCAGGTGGTCATGGCGTCATCCCTGCAGGACAGCAACAAAGTTGGGGGCACTGTGGCAGCAGCACTGGATTGGCAGGAGTTTTTCCAGTAGCGCTTATTTTGTTATTTGACCACATCTACTTTCTAGCAAATTGTAAGAGTTCCCCAACACCCCTTTAACTTCTGTGGTTGCTTTGTTCTGTACCACTTACAGACTCATAATACATTTTGGTATGCATGGGCCCGGACAGTCTTAAAGGGGTTATCCGAATTCTAAAAGATCCCCTCCAATGCCCGGGCCCCTTGTGTACATTATATTTACCTGCTCCCTGGCACCCGCGTCGCTCCGGATCCCTACATGGCCATCGCTGCATCTCCCCATCGCATGAACATCTGGCGACGGGGGGAGCAGCCAATAGCAGGCCGTGATGGCTGGTGCCAGGGAGCTGGTAAGTATAATGTATATGAGGGGGCCGGGGCCCAGGCATTGGAGGGTCTTTTAAACTTTGGATAAAGAATGTTTTGTATTTCTTGCAATTTATAGGATCTGTGCTGGCTCATTCAGAGGTGTACAGTCATGGCCAAAAGTTTTGAGAATTACACAAATATTATATTTTCACATGATCTGCTGCCCTCTGGTTTTTATGTGTGTTTGTCAGATGTTTTTATCACATACAGAAATATAATTGCAATCATATTATGAGTAACAAAAGCTTATATTGACAGTTAGAATGAGTTAATGCAGCAAGTCAATATTTGCAGTGTTGACCCTTCTTCTTCAGGACCTCTGCAATTCTCCCTGGCATGCTCTCAATCAACTTCTGGACCAAATCCTGACTGATAGCAGTCCACTCTTGCACAATCAATGCTTGCATTTTGTCAGAATTTGTACAGTAGGTTTTTGTTTGTCCACCCATCTCTTGATGATTGACCACAAGTTCTCAATGGGATTAAGATCTGGGGAGTTTCCAGGCCATGGACCCAAAATCTCTATGTTTTGTTCCCTGAGCCATTTAGTTATCACCTTTGCTTTATGGCAAGGTGCTCCATCACGCTGGAAAAGGCATTGTTGATCACCAAACTGCTCTTGGACGGTTGGGAGAAGTTGCTCTCGGAGGACATTCTGGTACCATTCTTTATTCATGGGTGTGTTTTTAGGCAAGACTGTGAGAGAGCCGATTCCCTTGGCTGAGAAGCAACCCCACACATGAATGGTTTCAGGATGCTTTACAGTTGGTATGAGACAAGACTGGTGGTAGCGCTCAACTCGTCTTCTCCGAATAAGCTGTTTTCCAGATGTCCCAAACAATCAAAAAGGGGATTCATCAGAGAAAATGACTTTACCCCAGTCCTCAGCAGTCCACTCCCTGTACCTTTTGCAGAATATCAGTCTGTCCCTGATGTTTTTTCTGGAGAGAAGTGGCTTCTTTGCTGCCCTCCTTGAGACCAGGCCTTGCTCCAAGAGTCTCCGCCTCACAGTGCGTGCAGATGCACTCACATCTGCCTGCTGCCATTCCTGAGCAAGCTTTGCACTGCTGGTAGCCCGATCCCGCAGTTGAAACACTTTTAAGAGACGGTCCTGGCGCTTGCTGGTCTTTCTTGGGCGCCCTGGAGCCTTTTTGGCAACAATGGAACCTCTCTCCTTGAAGTTCTTGATGATGCGATAGATTGTTGACTGAGGTGCAATCTTTCTAGCTGCGATACTCTTCCCTGTTAGACCATTTTTGTGCAGTGCAATGATGACTGCACGTGTTTCTTTAGAGATAACCATGGTTAACAGAAGAGAAACAATGATGCCAAGCACCAGCCTCCTTTCAAAGTGTCCAGTGGTGTCATTTTTACTTAATCATGACAGATTGATCTCCAGCCCTGTCCTCATCAACACCCACACCTGTGTTAATGGAGCAATCACTGAAACGATGTTAGCTGGTCCTTTTAAGGCAGGGCTGCAATGATGTTGAAATGTGTTTTGGGGGATAAAGTTCATTTTCTAGGCAAATATTGACTTTGCAAGTAATTGCTGTTAAGCTGATCACTCTTTATAACATTCTGGAGTATATGCAAATTGCCATTATAAAAACTGAAGCAGTAGACTTTGTAAAAATTAATATTTGTATCATTCTCAAAACTTTTGGCCATGACTGTATGTTACAGAAGTGCAGGGTTGTCCACTATGCAAAAGTTCCTAGCCAGTCCTTAATGTTTGAGGACTTTTTTCCACAGTCCAGATTGTTGTGATTGTAATTAGCTTCATTTTCTGGTTCACAGTGAATGTTTCCAATGTGTTCAGATCAGTATTCTAAGCTATGGACACGTTACTTATAATCTTTATCATTCATGATGGTTTTCCAACACACTCGTGATGAATGCTGGTTGTCCATGGTTGTCCAATAAAAAGACGTAATCAGGTTAGGAACCCTGCAGAGTATGTTCAGCACAATAATTTACATTCACCTGAAGCTGTATGGGGACAATTTAATCCATGGCAAAAAACTGCAGAAATAGATTTTCGTGGATTTTGCTTCAGATTTGCAATGGACTTTGCAAATGGTAAAACTGTGATGGAAATCTGCAGCATAAATTGACATTTCTTAAAATCGTATCCACGTTGCTGGTGCTCTAAAATGTGGCAGATTTTCTGCATGCACATCCATACCAGCAAATCTGCAGCATTTCAGTCCCATATGGACATGCCCTATCGCCACCACATTCCCTATTGCAGTGATCAGCAACCTCCAGCACTCCAGCTGTTCAGAAAATACAACTCCCAGAATGCTTCATTCCCTTCTGTGGGAGTTAGAAGAACAGCCAAGCATGTTTGCATGCTGGGAGTTGTAGTTTCACAGCAGCTGGAGTGCTGAAGGTTGCTGATGTCTGCTCTATCACGGAAAATAATGCACATGAACACAATAGATGCAAGCATAATATATGGACTAAGCCATCACTCTAATGATAAAATCTGAGACTTTTAGCCAATATATTTTGATCAAAACACATCTGTGCACACCTACCAGCGCCACGGTGGTCTCAGTCAGGCAGGTCCTACGCTAAACCTACCTATGCCGTATGGGCATCTACATTCAGGAGAGCAGACCCTGCACATATAGAGTGCTGCTCCTAGTTACCTCTGTGTGGACCAAGCAACCGATGAGAGGAGGAGCACACACCTGTATGTACCACTGATACTTTCATAACATTGACATTTTTTGATAACAGTTTTTTTCGTAAAGACCACACAGCAGAAGAAATGAGTTCCAATAATAATGTGGCAGAAATGCAGAGGCATTTAACTGAAAAAAGCATTGTAGACAAATTCCCTTTAATCTCTAATCTAACTTCCCCACAAGGTAACTTCTAGCTAAACAGTAGCCTGCTAAGTAAACATGGGCAGCCAGTTTAGGAACTTTGGATAGCAAATATAGAGCACAACTGACTTTAAAACTGGTTAGCGAGAAACCAGTCAAAGCGTAACACTTGGCATAGGTAGAAAGACTGCTTTGAAGCTGAGAGCAAGTCATTTAATATACGTACTCGTTGCCAGCTTATTAATTAAACAAATATATCTGTATGATATAGTGTCTACATTTTCAAATAAAGCCTGCAAGAATATGGTAACCTTATTGCAGCGTGATCTCTAGTGCAGACCTTACACTTGATTCATTCATTCTATAAATCTAACATTAAAGGGGTATTCCCATCCCATGAGCCCTGAAAGTGGTGGAGGGCACACTGCACATGCGCAGCCGCTCTCCATTCATTTATATGGGGCCACAGAAAATAGCCAAGAGCTGGCTCGGCTATTTCCATCTGCCTCATAGAAATGAATGGGAGTGGCGGCTGCGAAAGTGCAGTGTGCTCCCATTCACTAATGTGGGGAGAGCGCTTGGCAGTGGCCCCCATTTGCCAGGCCCCTCACAGGGAATATACTTACCCCGCTCCCTGCCTACTGCTGTTGCTGCTTCTCCCCATGCACGGATGAAAACATCTGGTGTTGGGGGGAGCAGCCTATGGCAGACGAGGACGTTGACGAGCCTCCCTAGCATCACCCGCGATGCTAGGTATGCTCACCCCCGTCTGTCATTGACTGCTCCTCCCCGACACTGGATATTTTCATCTGTGCATGGGGAGAAGCAGCAACACTGGTAGGCGGGGGGGGGGGGGTAAGTATATTCCCTGTGAGGGGCCCGGCTTATGGGGGGGCAGTTTATATTATTTGATAACCCCATTAATATATTAACTTATGAGTCTATAGCATACATAGGGTTTGATGTCTTTTTTCCGTACTGGATGACAACCATTCTCTTCCATTGATGTATTTCTGACCTTTAACCTTATTGCTCTTCATCTTTCCCTCCTTATAAACCATAAGCTGGCTTGAAAGGTGATGAGAGGAAATATGCTGATTTACTGGCGCTATGAAACACCTGTTCAGTATAGATCAGTTTCACAAGGAATCCCATTTTTAGCTTGTCCTGGGAAAGTTCAGGAGGACAAAAATACTGAGAAATGTGTGCAGATCATCAAAGAGACAAGATATTCTTTAAATTCTGTGCTCTGCGTTCTGTATGGCCCTGGGTGGAAAATGACACTGTTATCTCCAGGTTTAAGTTACAGGGTACATCAGAACCACAAGTCTTGTAGCCCCAGGACCTGTATGTCAAAGGGACAGAATACATGACTTCTTACCTTTCAATACTAGTAAATCAGATCAGCATGAAAATACAATGTCCAGTGCAGAACTACAAAATATAATGCACAGTCTCATAATGCAAGAAAATAATTCACAATAAAGCCTCACGCTCATGACTATGTCCATATTTTGGTCCTCAAACCACAGATCTGCAAAAGATACCTTCCTTGTGATACCTAGAGATACCTTCCATGTGCATTCTGCAATGTTCTCACTTCATCAATAGAAATTTTTATTTTCATCCGCATTGTGGGCCAGAATAGGACATGTTCTATCATTTGCGGAATGGATATATCATGTTGCTCTTTGGATTGGCCAGGACTGCTCATGTGAACAGTACCAGCCAATCCAAGAGCAGGGCTAGACAGGACTACCGATGCACAGTTTGCATCATATGGTCTGAGAAGCAGTGCGGCCATCTTGAATGACAGAAGAGTAGCCCAGGATCTGCAGCTAAAAAGTTGTAGGCACCATGTAAGTGTTCTGTTTGTTTCCCAGTTAATGTGATTTTCTTTCTTGAACTGGAGGGTCGCTTTCAGGCTTCTATGTTTAATCAGCTGATATTAGATTTTCTAGTGATACTTTAGAAGAATACATTTCATGTGAGAGCCTGCATGGAAGTTACACCTGAACTCACAGACCATTGCCAAGAATTAATGGAAACCAGTGTGTGTCATTAGTCACTTGTAGTAAACACTCCCGTCATTAATCACTACTGCTAGATTTACAATATGGACAAATGTGTGATAAGGTAACAAGAAGGAGAAAACAACTACTGCCCTTTCAGAAATGTCTACTCTACTAATCACTGGTCACTGGAACATTCAATGCAATTTTGATCTAGGAAATTTTTCTGATGCCAGATTTGGAGCAAAGAAGCAATTTTTTTCCCCCTAAGACGAGGAATTTTTTTAACTTTCTCTGGATCAGCATTACAGAACAATAAACTGAACAGAATGGACATGCGTCTTTTACAGTCTTACAAACACTATTACCATATTAATATCTAACACATCCTATGTTATACAACTTACTAAAAAGCTGTATGACCAGTGCTTGATAAATTCTAGGACCTTTGTGCATTCAGTCCCCTTAGGCCAGAATCACACATGCAGTTTTTGTGGCAGCTTTTGATTCAGACGTAGATCAGAAATGGATGTAAAATATATATGAAAGATACTACTTTTGCACAGTTTCACTCCTAGTTTTAGCTTCAAAACTGCATAAAAAAACTACATTGATTTGACTTCTCTGGTTTGCTGTGGGCTGGCCTAGTATAGAGGAATTACTTAAAGGGGTTATCCGAAACTAAAAAATGTCCCGCATTTGCCCAGGCCCCTCGCACTGAATCTATTTACCTGGCTTCCAGCTTTCTGCCCCGCTCCTGGTCCCCGCACCGCCACAGCTGCTGCTCCCCATGCGTGGATCCGGTGTCAGGGGGGAGGCAGTCAATGGCAGGTGGTGAAGAAACTCCCTAGCATTGTGGGTGACACTAGGAAGGCTAGTCCCCATCACCACCTGCAATTGGTTGCCCATACGCCCCCCCCGACACCGGATGTTTTTATCTGCATAAGGGGAAATGCAGCGGCGGCCAAGCGGGGACCAGGAGCGACACAGGGAGTGGGGAGCCAGGTAAGTAGATTCAGTGTGAGGCATATGGGGACATTGTTTAGTTTCGGATAACCCCTTCATCTACTTTAAGATGCTAGCTATTCAATGTCCCAATATGCTGTAGTGTAGTAGGCCCCTGGGCATTGACATTCCTTAAAGGGTTAATGCTATGATACAAAGTGATGGCATATACTGTAACTAGGACATATCATAATTCTGTGATCAGTGAAGGTGAGACTGCCGGGATACACATGGTCTTGAGCATGATGGGGATGCAGTGCTGCGTAGTGGGGGGTCCTCTGCACAGTTGTGTGTTGTAGTTCCCTGCACAGTGGGTGACTGGGAGCGTTCCTAAGGGACACAGAAGTAAACCAGCCCTTTATTGGGGGTCATGGCATTTTAGCAGTCACCAATCAGAAAGAGGCCGCCTATTCTAGCGATACGCCATCACTTTCTGTAGTAGGAATAATAGGAGTAATGGGGTTAACATGTAGCATGTCTGCCATACCTGACACAACCTATGGACAAGTGGCACTGTTTCTGGAAAGAAAGGAAGACCATTTTTTGTAATCTCATACAATCCATACAAATCATACACTGCACCCCCAACCATACATACAATTGTATAAGGATGAAAAATCCTGAAATGTCCTGCAAAGTCATGAATGTATTCACTTTATTATTACCTATTCTTAAAAATCCTTTGCTAAAAGACGTAAGGAAGCTGAATGAGCCGACATGACTTGTTGTACACAGTGTACACTGTATATCGGCTATTTTCAGTGAACGGGTGGGGGTGGATCATGGAACAACGACTGTGGGTTTTTCTTCACAATTGTCCTTGCAAACAACATCTGATTCCCCCTACATAGTGTGATTAAGTGTTACTCAAGAACTGTGATGCAGTATCACTAGAACAACATGATGTATGACTCACACTATGTTTGTGGCGCGCACACTTGTGTGAAGCCGCAGTTCGACTCCTCATAGAGTATGAAATGTCACACTGGTCATCAGTCTGAGCCACATCAAACCGCACCACTGTAATTTAGGATAAAAGAAAAGTGTGAGCTTTGTAAACCTAATCAATGCAGGGATAAAATTAGATCCGAAACCACATTAGACACAGGCTCTCATTGTTTAATATTGAGTTAAGGCCAAGTCCAGTATATTATGTGTGAAAACTGAAGGATACCTATTTTCATACAGTTACCGCATTACTGGTCCGCTTTGTGCCATCTAGACATTTCCTCATGTTTTTGTCCTCCTTGTTGACTGTTTCCCTTTTGTTGAACTCTCACTCTTCTTCATGCAGGTACTTCAAGATGCTAAGAAATGCCCCTGCTACCTCAGTACTAATAATCATCTTCGGATTAGTGCAAAACAGCCTGGAACAATGCGAAGATGCGGCTCAGATGTCAGAGATGAACCTGGATCTAAAATACCACCTTAAGTCCTTCAGCACTGACACACCAATACAAAATTTTCTCCAGCACAAAGGCTACGTATATGTGGGAGCTGTAAATAAAATTTATGTACTCAATGAAAACCTTACTAAGGTATCTGAATACAAAACGGGGCCTGTCCTAGAGCATGGAAACTGTGGTTCACCATGTGAACGATGTCTGAATGAGGTATCTTCATCGAATGGGACCTGGAAAGACAATGTCAATGTGGCACTACTTTTTGAAGACTTCTATGATGATCAACTTATAAGTTGTGGAAGCATAAACCAAGGAACATGTCAACGACACATGCTGAACCCTGAGAAACCTTGGGATATATCAAGTGATGTTCATTGCCTGTATTCTGCTCCAGTTAAAAACATCACAGGCGCCTGTCCAGATTGTGTTGTCAGTGAGCTGGGGAGCAAAATCCTGGTGACGGTAAAGGACAGATTTGTCAATTTTTATGTAGGCAATACTTTATCAAAGTCACAATCTAATCTTCATTCCTTATCAGTCAGGAGACAGAAGGAGACACAAGATGGCTTTGAGCTCCTCACAGATCATTCCTACTTGGATGTCCTCCCCGAGTTGAGAGAGTCCTATCCGATCCGATATGTTCATACATTTGAAAGTGGAAATTTTATTTACTTTTTAACAGTACAAAGGGAATCCCTCAGTTCTCCAGCCTACCACACAAGAATTGTCCGATTCTGTTCTTCAGATCCAGAACTGCGGTCTTATGTTGAGATGCCCATAGTATGTATTTATACAGAAAAGCGCAGAAAGAGATTGGCCGATCGCGAGTATTTCAACATTTTACAAGCTGCGTATGTAAGCAAAGCAGGTAAAACCTTGGCCAAAGAGTTTGGTTACAATGAAACAGAAGATATCTTATATGCTGTGTTTGCACAGAGCAATTCCGACTCTGCTGAAGTATCGAATAGATCTGCTTTGTGTGCCATGTCTATAAACATGATCAATGACTTCTTTGACAATGGTGCAGAAAAGAACAGCCAGTGTCTGGAGCATTTCTATGGAAAAGACAACTACCAAGCATGCATCCAAAAAGTAAGTTTTATGTCTTCCTTTATTCTTTGCCTTGTAATAAAATGTAGCTCATGTATATGTACTAAAGAAAAACATCCTATACCATATAATTGTATTGCCTCAAAGTAACATAAAATCATGCAAGGTATGCAAAATACATTATGGGTAGGGATGAGCGAATTGACTTCGGATGAAACATCCGAAGTCAATTCACATAAAACTTTGAATACTGTACGGAGCGAGCACTCCACAGTATTAGAATGTATTGGCTCAGATGAGCTGAAGTTACTACTTCGGGAAGTCTCACGAGACTTCAGGTAATAACTTCAAAAAATCATTTCTACTGTTAAAAACCTTTTCAGTTCCAAGGTACCAGTTCAGAGCTGAACCCGGACATATCCCCTTCTTCACCCAGGCAGGCCCTCTGAGATGAAATGCTCCAATGCTGTATAGCACAGAACAGGGGCTTTTTTTGTTTACAAATTTACACTGCTAGGCAGAGGCTTCCGCCTAGCAGTGTTCCTGGTGACATCACTGGCACTGATGGGCGGGCTTTAGCACTGCCCTAGCCTTTTTTACAGGGTAGGGCAGCACTAAAGCCCGCCCATTAGTGCCAGTGACATCCCCTGGAACACTGCTAGGCGGAAGCCTCCGTCTAGCAGAGACCCGGTCCATCACCAGATCTGCTGAAAAAGCCCTTGCATTGTGTAATTCAGCGCAGGGCAAGGAAGAGCATTGGAGCATGAAAAGCTTTGATGCTCATCTCACAGCGGCTGTCTGGGTGAAGAAGGGGATATGTCCAGGTTCAGCTCTGAACCCAGACAACCCATTTAACTATAGATTCAACTTTTTCTCCAGAATGAAGCAATGGATCACTAAGTGAAAGGCATCATGACATCAGCTACGCGGCATTGTGCCTGGAGTAACAGTGAATTACCTGGTGACAGATTCCCTTTAGTAGCCTAAAGCTGACTAAAGGTGTTGTTTTCAATTTGCCCCTCAAGTCCAGTTCTTTAGTTGTGATTGCATCATATGTAGAGGCTCAGGGTCTGGGTTTACATTTTTATAATATGTAAATGATCCATATTAATCACATTAAATTTTACAGCTAAAGTCTTTATCATGTTCTGCCTCTCTGTGTCGGGCAGTATATGGGTCAGCAGTGAGATCACTCATTGCTGAGGATACTGCTCGTTTCTGCTTTACTTGAACTTTTAAACTTTACAATTTGTTTGAGAAATGTTACTCCCCTGTAAGTGATAAGGGTACTGTATTCCCGGGTGTACCGGGATCTGACTCCATATATTACTAGTGGTCATGCCTCTAATCCACAGAGATGGCCCAGTGTGTTGATCACCTTCAGTTCCAAAGCAGCTAAATCAACCGAAGGTATTGTTATCATCTTGTAATATCCACCCAAAGTAGAATATTCCCCTTCTTCCCTGCCTGATTTTTTATGCCAGTGTTTAGAAGACGAGAGAAGAAATGTAAGGGTCTTTTGAATTATATGACAGGGAAAAGTGTTCATAGTGAAAACTCGCACATTGTTATCCATGCATTCCTTGTGATGGAACTTAAAATCCAAGCAACGGTGAGAGAGAAGTTTTTGTTGGGAGATGTGTTGTAAACTGTTATAGGACAGGGCTATAAAATGGGTTTATAATAGCTCCAACTTTCACCAAAATCTGGTTGCAACTAAATTCATCCAAAACTATGGTCTGCGAAATATATATTAATATAATTAACACATGGACTAGGTATTTTACCCCAAATATGGACAGAGCTAATAAGTCTCTTATTGTGGTGTGATCAGCCAATGTTTTGGGGGCTAAACATTAGATATATTGTAACATATGGCATTACAACTCTAGGTACCCATTTGACACTGTGGAATCTTGCTTTGTAGACATTCCTCCATCTAAACCAACTGTTGTGGACCCACTGTATGGATTTGACTTAGGGCTACTCTTCAGATTGTTAGCTAAATGGCTCCCCTGGTCTTCACCCTTTCATCCATATACAGGGATCTGGCTGGTCTTCGCTGCAGGGGAACTACCACCGCTACCTATTTAAGTACTATCCGTTCAGTGACAGCCCACCTGGGTGAGTCAAGAGACTGTGCGTGCCACTAAGGAGACAGGTGAAATCTTAGTCAGTAGACAAGCTGAGGTCAGGGCAGGCCAGAATACAGAATCCAGATAACAGACCAAAGCTCAGGGCAGGCGCAACAGGTAAAATAGGGTAAATGGGCAGAAGTCAAGAACACAAGATCAGACAGTAACAAACACCTTGGCAGGGTATAGCAAGCTAGGGAACCCTATTCCTTAGGCACCTTCCCTCAGGGCAAAGCTAGCCATGGGCTTGGGCAGATTAGGATGTGCCATTGGCCCTTTAAGAGACAGGGGGAGCGTGCACCCTAGAGGCAGATAGAGGCACTGCAGGCAAGGAGTGAGAGGCCACAGCTCCAGCATGGAGGGAATAGGCAGAATACTACTCCGGCAGTCATGCCCGCCAGGAAGGAGCAGAGGGATGGTACAGCAGGGAACTAAAGTATGGGCAGGGTAATTAATGGATCAACAGTGTTATAATCAAGTTACTAAAAATGTGATAAAAGTTGTAGTATGCTATTAATATGTGATCACATTCATGCCATAAAAGTGCCATGCATGTTATTTCAATAGAAAGAGACCACCAAGCTTCTGCCACTGGTATCCTGTGTCCAGCTGGGGCATGGCATCAAGATTGGCGAAATCCAGTATATTGATCCCTTTTTCTACTGATATCTGCTGTTGAGGCAGTGCTGGGCCTCCTCCTTACACATTACATCCGTCCCCAGCCTTAAAGTCGTGTGTATTAGCAGCACAAGGCCAAGTCTTTCTATGTGAAGGAAGTTTGTGGTTTTTCTCCAGTCATCATGTAAAGCTGTATCCCAGATCCATGATAAGGACTTATATTAGGGTCACCACCAGTAAGGGAGTTCTGTGCTCATGATGTCATTCAGGTCCTGAGGTCAGCAGCCACACCAATGGTGTCTTTATACCTCATAAAGATGAATCCACCCAACTGTGGAACATGATTACTTGTAGCAGGTAAAATGAATTTAACCAAAATCCGACAATACCCTGATATCATACTGAGCCTGGTCAGCAGCTGCTGCCCCGGGAGAGTCTCTTACATGTCTCAGGAGAATATAGTGACACCAGTTCACAGCTCGGATTAACCCTTTCAATCTTCTAACCTTATTTCAAAGCATGGCAGATGCCACATCTTTGGTTTTGAAGTTGCACATGAGAACTGACAGATTACTTTATTAATTGTACACAGTGTGGTTTCTGAGCCAGCTTTGTGTCTCCTCTTCAGTAACACATTTAATAACCATGTTTCAGTTCCCTCTATGAAAACTGCAATGACTAACGGGATGACTAAAAGTCTTTGAAAGCTTAAAAATAATTTATCCTAAAACAAAACGTCCTGTGTAACTGGATTACCTGATGTTCTTTGTAATGGTAAATGTCCAACAGCCAGGTGTCCACTTCTTAACGTGGACCTTACAGGTTTCCCCCAACCCCTCATACACGTGGATGCTGGACTAGGCCAAGCATGCATGTGTTCTGAATGGGGAGAAGGGAATAAGCCAAACACCTCTGGGGGTGGCTTATCAAAACGGTGGGGTATATTGAAATCCAGCATGCCTGACCCATCTTTTCCCTAACATCTGCCATCTTGGGAGAGTTGGTATGCTCCCATATTAAAGGTAATATTTTTTTTTTTAAAGCAAACCCTGTTTATTCTGATCCTGTAATCATACTCCCTTCTAGCTGGCCCATAATTCTTACTAACTAACTTACATTTGGGAGTTTAGCTAGAAATAGATTTGCATAGAATCTGTAGGCACAACATTTACATGTAGAGTTACTTAAAGAGCATCTGTCAGCAGATTTGTACCTATGACACTGGTTGACCTGTTACATGTGCACTTGGCAGCTGAAGACATCAGTGTTGGTGCCATGTTCACATGTGTCTGCATTACTGAGAAAAATGATGTTTTAATATATGCAAATGAGCCTCTAGGAGCAACGGGGGCGTTGTCATTACACCTAGAGGCTCTGCTCTCTCTGCAACTGCTGTGTCCTCTGCATTTTATTTGACAGGGTCAGATATGATGATGTTTACACTGCCTGGTCCTGTCAAAGTGCAGAGGGCATGGCAGTTGCAGAGAGATTAGAGCCTCTAGGTGTAACACCAACGCCCCCATTGCTCCTAGAGGCTCATTTGCATATATTAAAACAAAATTTTCTCAGCAATGCGGGCACATATCAATATAGGACCAACACAGATGCCTTCAGCTGCCAAGTGCACCTGCAACAGGTCACTCAGTTTCATAGCTACAAATCTGCTGACAGATGCCCTCTAAAGAAGTTGTCTGAGATCATTAAAAATAATCTAGTAATGGTCCCGAATGCTGTAAAAATAAAAAAGATGACATACTCACCCCTTTCTTCTGTGCCGTTCTCTCCACCACTGGCTGGCCTGCAGGCTGCAGTGGTGAGGGGCAGGTATATGTCCAGGCCCTGTCCTCCGTGTTATAACATTCAGAGCTCTGAGAAAGTAAAATGTCTTACGCATGCTCTGCACATCTGTGCTGACAGCAGCCTGTACATTGACAATGAACTGTAAAACCAGTCTGTTTCTGCTGACAGATCTCATTGGCAAGCACGTATAAATACCCAGGAGTCCAGGATTATTATCTGCCCACTGCTGCTGCCAAAGATAGTATTTCCAGTAATAACATGACCTGAGGAAACTGTGATTAATGCAGTTATATAGCGCCTCTAGGTTAGGCTGGACTTATTACCCAACTGAGCTGCTGTTTTTGCCTCCTATAAAACTGTTATATACAGTTTTACTGCCTTCTGATTACTACAACATGGCTTTCATACTATGTAAAAAGCATGGTTTCTGACAACTCACTGTGCCTATCAAGCATTGAGTAGATGCATTGAATAATCAGACATTGGAACATGTTATCGGACTATACCATATTACAGGCCATGGTGATTAGATGTATACTTATAGTATGGTCACCCACGGCAGGTTTGTTAAATACATTTCTTTGAATACGCTATACATTTAAATGGGTTTTGTAAAAGAAAAAGTCTGCTGAGACAACCCCATTAAGATATATGGAAAGAATTTCAGTCTAAGAAGTTTCTTAAACAATCTGCCACATGTGAACAAACCCCATAAGTCTCTCTCAAATGTTGCTGGATTGGCATTAACCATATTAAAGGGGTTGTTCCAAGTATAAAAGTTATCCCTTCTCCATAGGATAAATCACTGATCACTCTGGGACCCCCACTAATCCCGAAAATGGGGGTCCATGTTCCCTTCCAGATGGAGTCCCCCATTCCTCGCCACCCATTCTCTATGGTCCATGTTCCCTTCCAGATGGAGTGGCAGAGCCTGCCCCCATTCCTCGCCACCCATTCTCTATGGTCCATGTTCCCTTCCAGATGGAGTGGCAGAGCCTGCCCCCATTCCTCGCCACCCATTCTCTATGGTCCATGTTTACTTCCAGATGCAGTGGCAGAGCCTGCCCCCATTCCTCGCCACCCATTCTCTATGGTCCATGTTCCCTTCCAGATGGAGTGGCAGAGCCTGCCCCCATTCCTCGCCACCCATTCTCTATGGTCCATGTTCCCTTCCAGATGGAGTGGCAGAGCCTGCCCCCATTCCTCGCCACCCATTCTCTATGGTCCATGTTCCCTTCCAGATGGAGTGGCAGAGCCTGCCCCCATTCCTCGCCACCCATTCTCTATGGTCCATGTTTCCTTCCAGATGGAGTGGCAGAGCCTGCCCCATTCCTCGCCACCCATTCTCTATTGGTCCCATGTTTCCCTTCAGATGGAGTGGCAGAGCCTGCCCCCATTCCTCGCCACCCATTCTCTTTTCCCATGGCCCCCCTTTCATTGGCCATGTCCCTTCAGATGGAGTGGCAGAGCCTGCCCCCATTCCTCGCCCACCCATTCTCTATGGTCCATGTTCCTTCCAGATGGAGTGGCAGAGCCTGCCCCATTCCTCGCCACCCATTCTCTATGCGTCCATGTTTCCCTTCCAGATGGAGTGGCAGAGCCTGCCCCCATTCCTCGCCACCCATTTCTCTATGGTCCATGTTCCCTTCCAGATGGAGTGGCAGAGCCTGCCCCATTCCTCGCCACCCATTCTCTATGGTCCATGTTCCCTTCCAGATGGAGTGGCAGAGCCTGCCCCCATTCCTCGCCACCCATTCTCTTATGGTCCATGTTTCCTTCCAGATGGAGTGGCAGAGGCCTGCCCCCATTCCTCGCCACCCATTCTCTATGGTCCATGTTTCCTTCAGATGGAGTGGCAGAGCCTGCCCCCATTCCTCGCCACCCATTCTCTATGGTCCATGTTCCCTTCCAGATGGAGTGGCAGAGCCTGCCCCCATTCCTCGCCACCCATTCTCTATGGTCCATGTTCCATTCCAGATGGAGTGGCAGAGCCTGCCCCCATTCCTCGCCACCCATTCTCTATGGTCCATGTTCCCTTCCAGATGGAGTGGCAGAGCCTGCCCCCACTCCTCGCCACCCATTCTCTATGGTACTGTCAGAAATAGCTGAGAACAGTGCCCAATTATTTCTGGCAGTCCCAGGGGTTGGACCCCTACTGAATAGTTATTTAACCCTCATCTTTTAGAGAGGGGATAACTTTAATTAATGCCTCGAGAAAGTGTCTCTAGAACAGTCCCCACATTTGCCATTCAATTTTCATATTTGAGCAGATGAAGTTGTTCTCTGGAGACATTAGTAAAGCCCGTTAAGTTTGCTATATTGTATAAAGAAGATACGCTTTTTGCACGTTCTAAGTGCCACTGGCATAAAATTGTATTATGTAGCCAAAAGTAAGAAACAAATGAACAATAAGTAAAAAAGCTTTTCATGCATGATCTGATTCCCATGTTTCTTCATATGCACATCAGGTCTGGATTAGAGGAGAGTTAGTTTATCATATCAGTGACAATCCATGGAATATCGGGAATGTTCTACCTTACTATATCTCCTTCCTGTCACAGATCTCACCGTTCCCCGGCAATGTATTTTATACAGGGAATGTAATGGTCATTTACTGAATTAAGTATAAGACATCTATCAAAAGCCGTAAAACTCGAGCTTTCATCTTTCACTCCAGTAGTAAATCCTCAGTGTCCTAGCTGTAGAGTTACATCAGACAGTAGATAGCATCGAGCACTTATCCACGTACTGCAGGCCAGGTATAACCAGGGGACCCAAGGCATTTCACTGGAACCAGTTTGAGGATGGATAAATGGGGCTCTGAAAAGGTCATATCTTGGGTCCATGATGATGTAAGAAACTAAGTATCCCTTTGTTTAACAAGACTTGGCTTCTTTCAAGTTTCCAGATCGAGATGAGAAGAAGGAAATGAGATAGTGTTGTACCCAAGCATCCGTCATTCAGATCAGTCTGATAGCTCTGAGATCCCAGAATACAGTATCAGTTCTTTCTAGATCATGTGTAGGTTCCACAATTAAGAGGAACATTTGCCTCATTTCCTGGCAAGTTATGGATTAATTTCTGACTATAGTGTTGAATTAGTTTCAAGTTAATTCAGTGAGGTGTTCGATTGGCTTCCTTTTAATTGTGACGGCCATACATTTTAGATAGCTGATGTGTCCTAAAAGGAGAGGGCAGATTAAAGGGGTTCTCCGGGCTGTTCATATTGATGACCTATCCTCAGGAGGGGGGGGTCTGACACCCGGCAACCCCCGCCGATCAGCTATTTGAAGAGAAGGTGCACATCGTGCTAGCGCAACCTTCCCTTTATTATTTACCTACTCGCAATCGCATCCGCAGCGGTGATCAGCTGTAATTACACCCAAGCCGTCCCATACACTTTTATAGGAGGGCTTGCCCCTATTCACTTCTATAGGAGCGATCCATCCCATTGGCACGGTAGGCGCCTTCTCTTCAAACAGCTGATAGGATAGGTCTTAGACAACCCCTTTAAGCTGCTTCCAGCTGAAGGATCAAGCATGTTGAAATCCAACTGCCTAATCTTTTCCTTTCCCTGTGAAAGGTGTCAGAAGGCTCATAAATGCATTAGATGATCAGCCAGTCCAAATGAAAATGGCAGCATTGGCCATCAATCATCTAATGTGTGTGCCTTAGTGTGTTCAAGCAATAATTTTATAGCAGCCATGTTAGGTGCCCTAGGGACAACCTCTGCAGGATATGTGGGTACTGTGTAAACAGGTGTTAAAGGCGGAGTACATGTGTTAGTACAACTGCTAGCCATACTTAGGAATAGAAATTCAAGAAAACTTGGCTCTCATAACTCAACCCTCCTAAGATTTGTTATTACATCATAAATGCCTGTGTTAATATTGGAAATAGCCTTTATTGTCTTTAATATGTTAACCAAGATGTGGATAGAGTCATCCTAGAGACACAGGGTCGAAGTAAGGTTATGTCCCACAGTACCCTCCACTGAAATTACATCAGCGAAAGCAAATGTGTTCCATGTGTTTTAAGGCTGAAAACGAGTAAATCAACATACTGTCAGGCTCTCGGGTACATTATACGTTAATACGCTCTATGACATGCACATTGAACGTACTTCTTATGCCTTAAGTCAGGACATCGGAAATCTAGCTCTTTATATAATGACATCATTTTGACTTTATGGGTCTTAAAGATGGGAAGACTACACGAACCAGGATTAGCTAATAAAATGCCAGTGGTGGACTATTATTACTGTTATTAGTTTTATTGACTTTTGGATTCATTGCATTCTACTCGTTTGGAGCTAGAAGCATCATTTCAATTGATCTTTAATAAAAATTGACAACAATTTTTCCTCTACAGCTTTCCTTTTCAGTGTATCCCTGTAGCTCTGAAATACTGACAGCTCATAGAAACTTAAAGGGAGTCTGTCACCTCATTTTCACCAATATAACTAAGAGCACTGCCACAGAAGATTGCAGACACATCCCAGACATACCTGTGTGCACTGTGTATCTGTATTACATGTGCAGGAAAAGCACTTTTATTCTGCAGGAAAACAGCTCCCAAATGCCCACCTGAAAGTGAAAGTAAAAACAGCTTTCTCTCCCATCTCAATTTCTAACCGCTATATCTTCTGATCTACTGGATATAATTGGAATGCCAGCTTTCATAGAAGGTCAGAACCATTTTTCTATCTTACCAATCCCAAGATATGAGCAGCTAAAGCAGCCCTCCCTCTTCAGTCTGGTTTGCTTTGGGCACTTGCAGCAGCAGAGCTGGGCACTTGGGAACTGTTCTTCAGCAGAATAAAAGTGCTTTTTCTGAACATGGAATACAGACACAAAGTGCACACAAGTATGTCTGGGATGTGTATGCAATCTTCTGTGGGGCACTACTGTTAGTTATACAGGTGAAAAACAGGTGAAAGACTCCCTTTAAGTGTCTATGAGCTGTCAGTATTTCAGAGCTACAGGGATACACTGAAAGTAAAAGCTGTAGAGGAAAAATTGTTGTCAATTTTTATTAAAGATCAATTGAAATTATGTTTCTATCCCCAAATGAGTAGAATGCAATGAATGCAAAGACTCCCTTTAAAGGGGTTATCCCACGAATAATATAAAATGAAAAATAAAATGTAAAATGAAAATAAGACATTATATACAGTGTCGGACTGGAGTGCCTAGGGCCCACTGGTAAAATTTATTCAAAGGGCCCACTGTAAAGCTACAGGCAATTACTACCTGCTACCTCAATGGCAAGCAGCAGTAAGATGCTTAAGATGATTGATTATGGGAGTCTCTGTTGCGACTTTGAGAAGGCAGGTTCTTGATGAAAAAGGATACTGGCTTGCCTGCCTCTGTGCCTAGAAGTCTTCTTGGCCACCTGATGCATCTATAATAAAAAATTGTGTAGTTTGTTAAATAATCTACCAATGTTTTTTATATGGACATAGACAGGTTGAAATTCTGTACACTGAATATCTGTATGTGGTGCAGTCAGTATTCTGTGTTATGCGCAAGGGATGAGCGACTGGGGGCCTTACTTGTTCCCCTGTGGGCTAGCCTGACCTGATCATATAGTACATGGCAGTCTCTTTCTAACAAAGCTAGAACCAGCCCTGTACCTCCCGTGGATCCAGAGATCTCTCTATTTATTGCTCTGCTAGATTTATATCAAGCTGACAGCTCAAGGGGAGTGTCTATTCTGCTGTGGCTCAGGGGGCGTGTCCATGGTCTCCCTATCACAGCTCAGGAGGTAGTTGAAGGATAAAACTGAGCATGTGCAGCCATTTCAGTGAGCAAGGTCAAAGAAATAAAAAGAAGAACAAACAGCAGATACATTTTACTGAATGACTCAGTAGGTATAAAATATTTTTAATTACATGCAAT
Organism: Rhinella marina; assembly: GCA_900303285.1. Classification (NCBI taxonomy): domain Eukaryota; kingdom Metazoa; phylum Chordata; class Amphibia; order Anura; family Bufonidae; genus Rhinella; species Rhinella marina. Next base: position 132,601 of record ONZH01030222.1, read on the forward strand.
TATAAAAGTATTCAAATCCAGGTCCTGGTTTGAAAACTGTAGAATATTTTTAGTCGGACAACCCTTTAAGCTAAGTTCTTATCAAAGTGACAAGAATTTATCGCTAAAGCTGTTTGGAAAGTACAAATAAGATCTATAGATTGAGTCCTCAGGGCAGTCCCCTGACAGATTCACTGTGAATGGTTACAACGTTATTGATAGCATGCACACAGCAAAACAGCTTTTACATGTATTAGAGATGTTTCCATGATTTCTGAATAATTATTACCGTATTGCCCAAAGCATCCAATAATCTTTTCACAGGACTGTTTTAAAACTGTAAGCTGTAGTGTGGTTGATTACTGAACATAGCAGTTACATTTTGCCATTAAAAAATGTGAAAAGGCAAAAAAACCTGGTCAGAAAAAAACCCTTCTTGGCCAGAAGTGGTACTCAGACAGGTTCAGCAACTATTTCTGTGTATTTACATATGCCTCCTTAATATTTGTTTCAGGTATCGAAACCATTGTTGAAGTGATCATCAGTTTCTGTTAAAGGGGTTGTCTCATCTTGCGGTCACTAAGGCGAGACCACCAGGTGACTGGGAAACGTCAGAGCAGGTGGGCGCTCCGCTGTTTCAGTAGCTCCCGCTGCATTTCATGGGAGCTATGGAAACAGCGTAGCACCACAAGCTATGCTGTTTCCCCAGACCGATTGCCTGTACCGTTGTTTCCCGGCCACCTGGTGGTCAGGACTTATTTTCCTTCCTCTCACCACTATTTCTGACGGTCCCATAGCGGTGAATGGAGGGGTGGCTGCACATGTGTTATGTGCTGGTCTTCACTTTGAGGGCCCCGTTCTGGAGATAGGAGTGGAGCCCACCCCTATCTGACATTGATGGCATATTCTAGTGATGGGTCAACCCCTTTAAAACAGGGGGTGAGATCATTCCAAAAATGTGAGTAGTTTTCATTAAACTATTAATTATTTATTATATGAAAAAGCTACTTGTTACAAACTAGACTGACCTCTATATTTTGGGAAATGCAAAACAAATCAGCTATTGAAAAATTAGAAACCACTTTAGGTTTATTTTTTAATATAAAAGATGATATACGAAAAGCATTAGTTTCCTTGTGCAGTCTAATTAAAGTATACAACTGCAATGCTCAGTAGGAAAAAACCACAATAGCTGGTATAGATTTATCTTCCTCTAAGCTTGTCCAATAAGATAAAATAAACGAAACTAAGACAAATGGTTCCCTGGGGACCTTATCGGCTGAATCCCACACATCATTTGGTCTAGTAATTTTGACTAAATTAAAAGTAATAACACAGCTGCATAATAAAAAGCCTTCACACCGATCACAGCAATCTGAAAACAGTAATATAAATCCTGGAGGACAACAAGAATGGCCTGGATTCCTCCTCTTAGAAATGAGGTGTTACCCTACCTAACACCAAATCCACCATATATTATAAAGAGCGTGAAGGAAATAACATCCGACAGTCAATTCATTAACTTCTCTCTGGGGCTGTCATTTGTATTTAGTCACGTCCTGCAAAATATGCAGATACAATACTTAGAAACAGCATGATGGAATAGACGTAGTCTCAGTGATCATCATACAGTAGCATGCTAGCCTTATCTTGGCTTTTCATCATTTTCATAGATTTCTAGATCCCACATCAGTAAAACCAAACACAAGGCAACAGCATTCTGCAAGCACTGAATATATAGATTATCATTAATGCTATACTCACTGTATAAATGACAGAAAATATCAAAAATCACAGAAAAAGATACAAAACATAGATGTAAACATATATGGACTAAACCCTAACTCTGATATAATACAATCTGAGACTCTCAGCCAATATACTTTAAACAAAACACACGTGTGACCACCTACCAGTGCCAAGGTGGTCTCAGGCAGGTCCTACCCTAAACCAACCTATTCTGTTGTGCATCTACATTCAGGAGAGCAGACCCTGCACATATAGTGTGTTGCTCAAAATTACCTCTGTGTGCATCATAGATAGATAGATAGATAGATAGATAGATAGATAGATAGATATTAGATAGATAGATATAGATGATAGATAGATAGATAGATAGATAGATAGATAGATAGATAGATAGATAATAAAGAGATACATAGATAGAGAGATAGATAATAAAGAGATAGATAATAGATAGATAGATAGATAGATAGATAGGAGATAGATAGATAATAGATATATGATAGATAGATAGATAGATAGATAGATAGATAGATAGATAGAATAATAGATAGATAGATAGATAGATAGATAGAGATAGATAGATAGATAGATAGATAGATAGATAGATAGATAGAATAGATAATAGATAGATAGACAGATAGATAGATAGATAGATAATAGATAATAGATAGATAGATAGATAGATAGATAGATAGATAGATAGATAGATAGATAGATAGATAGATAGATAGATAGATAGATAATGATAGATAGATAGATAGATAGATAGATAGATAGATAGATAGAGATAGATAGATAGATAGAATGATAGATAGATAGATAGATAGATTAGACATATAGATAGATATTGGATTTTATCCGTTAATAATCCCTTTGATGTTAAAGCTCACACACAGTTGTTTGATCCATACATTAGGAGAGAGCTCCAGGAATGAGGCGGTGACGCTGCTCTAGGGGATGCAGATTAATGCAAAGGGAAACCAAATGCCTGGAAATAAGTGAATAAGGAAAGAGATAGACAGCGCTGTCAGAGCATTAGAATGGTAATGTGATCTGCCCAGCCTCAGCAAGATGAATGCCGCAGACTTTATTACATTAGTGACTGATTCAGCATTTATTATTTTAAACTGCACCAAAAATGACACTTTAATTCATTATGTGTGCTCTACTAATCCGCCAATCAATTACCTGAAACGTGTTAGTGATGGTTACGTCAGGCAAGCTCTTTCTACAGACACTCCTGTAAGGTTCACACTTCATTGCTGCAACCAGAACCAGTATGATGTTCCCTTTCACACCACAGGGTGTTTTTGTTTGTTTTTTTTTTGTTTTGTTTTGTTTTTTCAGCAATTTTTGGGGGAATACTGTCTGTAAATGGTAAACTATCCTCTGGCAGGTTTGACGGTTGGATTTAACTAGGCCATGGCTGTTCAGGATGAGATCATTAGTACATAAAGTGTTTGCACGTTCACTGGTTTATTAGTCTTGTAAACCTAGAACGCCGGGAACCACAGGCACAATTAGGGAGAGCCCACACAAGGCGGGTTTCGCATTCTTTGTTGTAGTAGATATATCTGGTTATAGGAGAAACTAATTAGTGTATTATATTTGTCTGAGCCAATAACGTTTAATTCCACTGCTCTAATCAAATTAGTATCTACATAAGCGTACATTTCAGTATAATAGGCAGATCTATCAAATTACTCTGCACATGAAGGGCTTTCATTGCCTTTTGGCGATTCTTTGCAGTGGTGTGCAAACTAATACACTAATACACATTTTGAAACAAAATTTAGTTTTGCTTCACAAGTAATCCCAAATGAGAATATTTTTGGGAGGGGGTGATTAGTAAAACACTATTGGATTTTTCAGGCAATGTATATGTGCATCTACAAAATAGATGCTTAAAGGAAGTGTATCATTAAGACAGCTATTTTCAATGTGCTCTCTAAGGATGTATGAACCTGGCACGAAAACAGTTCCGGTAGTCTACAGCCCCCTGTGGTAGACTCTGCATGTCCATGAATTACAAGGACAAGACATTATTTGGATATATCGCTCTGCCCTTCCTTACCTTTCATCTTGACTCACTATATCCAGAGATGTTAGGCATGAGATGACCACCTTCTTAACCCCCTTAATGACCAGGCTGTGCTCCATTTTTTCATTTTTGTTTTTTTACTCCCAGCCTCCCAAAAGCATTACTTTTTTATTTTTCCATTCACGTTTTTTGGGGGACAAGTTGTACTTTCTAATGTCACCATTTACAGTTGCATAAAATGTAGTGGGGAGCGGGAAAAAAATTCAAAATGGGGGGGAATTATAAAAAGAAAAACACGATTTGGCCACAGTTTTATGGGTTTTGTTTTTACAGTGTTTCCTTTGTGGTAAAACTGACCTATTCATTTCATTCTATGGGTCAGTACAGTTACAACGATACCACATTTGTATAGTTTGTCTTGTGTTAACCTTTTTTTTATTTTTATGTGTACAGAGCTGTATGAGGGCTTATATTTGCAGGGCTGTCCGTAGTTTTCATTGATACCATATTGAGGTGTGTATGACTGATAACTTTTTATACATTTTTTTTGTGGGAGGCAAAGTGGCCAAAAAACAGCGAATTGGCTATTTTGACTTTTTCCCGTTTCACCATTTGCTGTATAGTCTAAATATTATTATATTTTAATAGTATGGGCTTTTTTGCATGCAGTGATGCCCATGATGTTTATTTTGTTGCATACCGCATCTGACTCCATCAATGGTGACTAAGAGGAGACAATGCAAGGCCTTGAGCATGTGTTCCTGGTTTTTGACCACCCAGATGCAGTGATCACATATGACCATGGCATCTGAATGGTTAAATGTGTGCGTTCAATGTTATTGCTGATCACATACATTAGCCCCGGGTACCTGCTGCTTAAAACAGTAGACACCCGGCAGCTATGGTGCTCGTATGCAGGCATCATATATTAAGTCCTGAACGCTGACGGTATATATATATATATACTTGTAGATTAGTCGGGAACAGGTAAAAAAAAACTTGATTTCACAATATTGTGTCACGAGGTGTCTATCCTGTATGTGTGACCACTTAATGGTTCTTCTGTGAATTGCTCTCTGTTAAGACATTTGCTGGCATGCCGCGATATTGGATTGAATTTGATTAACCAGAAATTTCTTAACCAAATTCAAGCTAAAGTAAGGATAGGACATCTGTATGGCATGGACTACTACACTGCGGAGAAGTGTATTAGTGGCTACACCTTCCACCATAGCAGATGATCGCCAGGGCTTGACCTGGAGCTCACAGGTAGTGTGTCATCAAATATCATGGAGACATAGGAGATGCAATTCTTATGTGTAAAACTTACAAAAACATAACTTATTTAACCCTTAAGTAAATATGTAGCTTTATATCTGCATTATACAGCGGAACTGCCAGGGAACTGAGGAAACCAGCATTAGGCAGGCATTGTACTCCTGTGCAGATTAAGATCTGTACAAAGTAGGATAATCGAATGTAAGTTAGGATATAGTACGCCACTTCTGCAGACTGTTTCATTGATGTTGGTCCTCATGGGGACTTCTGTACGTGGCCAGTATCATCTGTCTGAAATGAAAGGCAATCATCAATATTAACCGCATTACCAATTAATAGATTCCTATTGAATTTTCAGGGCAGTTAGCATGCTCAGAGAGAAAAATCCTGAGGTACAATACACTGCTCCAGAATTTTAATGAACTGTCTAGACTACATGAGCATGAAACCTATGATGAATCAGATCAGAGTTTATTGGAGGTGCATGCAGAAACGTATAATAAACACCTGAGAATAGAATAAAGCGTATCACTGCAGAACTAGTACAGACTTCTGGGTATTTTTAGCCATGGCTAATTACAGCAGCAGTAATGATTTGGGAAAAGTTGAGATACTGTGTAACTGTATTCATGCATATGAAATAGATACTGAGTCACCACCTTCTTATGTAACATATATTGGAAAAACGGGATAAAGATGAATCCCTCCTCCCAACTCCAATTCTTGGTAAAGAATCATAGCATCACAGCTCATGGTCGCCACCTTCTACAATAAAGAAAAGAATGAAATGATACATGAAAGTCACACATTAACATTGTCCAGGCCATGTATTAGCAGTAGGATCAGACTGTGCATGATGCCGATGACCCACTGTATCCCTAGGATCTGTGGGGGTCCGGCACCCCTGCTTCCCTGCCGATCAGCTGTTTGGAAAGGTGTAGCAGTGGCGCAGTGTAATTACAACCGTTCATCCCATTCACTTGAATAGGAGAGGAAGCTGCTACAATGTAGAAGGCGTGCAGGTAAACACTGAAGAGGACTTAGCACTCGAAAAAAGCACCATGGCATCTTCAAGCAGCTGATCGTCAGGGGTGCCAGGAGCCAGAGCTCTGCGATCGGAAATTGATGGCCTGTCTTGAAGATAGGTCAACAATATTATGACACTGCACAACCCCTTTAAATCTCAACATGGACAATCATTTTTAACTTCTTTCCCCACTGCACAAAAAAAAGAAAACATGTAAACTCAATTAACTGGTAGAATATGCCAACTAAAGTATATGGCATGTGTCATACAGATGAGCACAGTATTCAAACATTTAATTTGGCTGCTTTGCTGAAAATAAAGATACTTACCTCATCTATTTGCTCGCAATGAGCCGGCCGCCATCTTGATTGAAGATCTAGCTCGAAATCTCGCACGGCCTGTGATGATGTCATCATGTAGTCCAGTGTGTTGATGTCATCATGTAGTCCATCGTGATGATGTCATCATGTAGTCCGGTGTGATGATGTCATCATGTAGTCCAGTGTGATGATGTCATCATGTAGTCCATCGTGATGATGTCATCATGTAGTCCGGTGTGGTTACATCATACGTCACCTCGCATGGGATTTCGTCCGAGATCTTCAATCAAGATGGCAGCGACTGGCCTGTCGTGAGCAAATGGTAGGTATGAATTTTTTTTTATTTTTTTTTAACCACCATTCAGGGAAAATCGATTCGCTTTCACGAAGCACAAGGAAATTCGGCTTCAGTGAACTGAATTTTCCCTGAAATTCTAATTCTTCATCAAAACTTGTCTACAATGGAATCAAGCACATATGTGTATATATTATTGTGCTATTTTACTAATTTGATACATTGTCACCTGCCTGCCTTTATTGTTGGTTGCACCTTTGACATTTTAAAATGTCCTATTCCTACTTCTGTGGGAAATAAGCTGCTGCCATATGGGTCTGTAAGCGGCTTATCACTATTGAGAAAACATGAGCTTGGCTTAGAAGGAATAGCTGTTTGGAGGAAACTCTATTGTCGTCTCATCATTCCTTTTTTTGGAAGATCCACTTGTGCTCACATAAACTGGAGAGACAAAGGCTATAAATAATGATTGTGTCTGAAATGCATAAGCCTAACAGAAGGAGTTCATTTCTATGCATTTTTGTATTGTGATTTGTGGATGTTTTGGCTTTTATTCAAGATTGCCTCTGGTGCTGGATCTCTTCTTGTTCTATCCATTTTACCTGAGCAGATTAATGCTTGTACAATAAAGGGGTCTGCTGCCCAGAAACCACAAATCTGTATGGAGATGAAAGATCAGAGTAGCAATTGCCGGTTCCCATATAACAGGGATGAATGCTTCATGTAAATGCAGCCTACACCTCCTGTACTGAGCAGGCAGTTATCAGGAATGAAGAGTTCACTCCCAATAATGGCCTTGTCAGTCAGCCTCTGTAAAGTTAAAGGGGTTTTCTGAGATTTTAATACTGATGACCTACCCTCTGGATCAAGGGCGTAGCAAAAGGCTCATGGGCCCTGGTGCAAGAGTTCAGCTTGGGCCCCCTTCCATCAGTGCTTTGTGGCCAGAGGGCAGGGAAGCACATAGCCTTCGTGCTGTGTGAGGCAAGAAATGAACCCCCCCCATGCCCATGCCAAATTCTTGACCTAACCCCTTCCCTCCAGTCAGAGGTGTAACTTGACCAGCATGCACTTTCTATAATACTGGTGTCTTCTTATGTGGCACAAGGGTCTTTGGGCCCCCTGAGGCTCCGGGGCCCGGTAGCGACTGCTACCTCTGCACCCCTTAGATAATCAGTAACTGATTGGCGGAGATCTGACACCTGGGACCCCTGCCAATCAGCTGTTTGAGAAGGCAGTAGCTCTGCAGCCTTCTCGCTGGTTTTCCTAGGCCAGTGATGACACGTTCATTGGTCACATGGCCTAGAAGCAGCTCATCCCCATAGAAGTGAATGGGGCTGGGCTGTGATAGCAAGCACAGCCACTATACCGGAGCGCCAATGCCTTCTCAAACAGCTGATCGGCAGGGGTCCCAGGTGTCAGACCCCCCACTGATCAGATACTGATAACTTATCCAGAGCATAGATCATTGGTATTAAAATCTCGGAAAACCCTTTTAAGTTTATGGCTACTTTCAGAAGTAGTTCATGTAACCATGTAGCAAAGGCAGCAGTAACATTGGTTCATTGTAACAGATTACTTTATTTCCATAGAAATCACATCTTGAAGTTTGCAAATGTAAATTCACAGACAAATCTAGATTAGCCCCTACTGTAACTACAGTCCTGCTGTGCATTACTCTGGTAACTTGCTGTATGTCTCTTTTCCAGACGTATTTAAAGAATGTCTCCCACTGTTCATCTCCAATTGAAGAAAATCGATTTGAAGTTACCTTGCCAATACAGCGCCTTGATTTATTAATGGGCCAATTTAACAATGTGTTGCTGACGTCCATTTCCGTCTTCATTCAAGGTGACTTTACCATAGCCAATCTAGGCACATCTGAGGGACGCCTTATACAGGTAAACTCAATCACTACTCATTAGACATTATGGTCCTGATTTTATAATTATGCAGTCTGAGTCATGCCTAACTTTGGATTGAGATTATGTTGTACAGCAGAACCGCCTTCGTGTTGTAGCCTTACTACCTAATATGCTGTGTTCTTAAATAATATCACGTTAACATTAACAGCATGTAATACAGTACAATGATTTTTTGCTATACAGTGATTACATCTCTTTGATTCCAGTAGACCATCAGTAGCTCTTTGCACGTTTCTCGGAGACACTGTTGACATGCAACATCAGTCAAAGTGTAGATAACACTTTATCTTGGCATCAGTCCTCAAATTGCCACTGACAGAGCAGCCATTCGTCATCTCATTGGAAAGTTTTAGATGTCTTCTAAAGCTTTATTGTTTGCAAACAAAAATATTAAGTCACAATTTTTCACTTCAAAGCGAGAACTGTAATGTCTACGGCTTGTGTTTAACTGCAATTCATATGTACAGTAACACAAGCAGCAGACATCTCAAGCTTTCTTCTCCAGCTATAGCATTGTCCCTGGTGGAACTTCTCGAGATGTACATGGAACCTATGTGGAAATATTTGGCTAACTAAATACAGGCCCAATGATTAAAGGGGTTGTCCTGACATTTATATTGATGATCTATTGTCAGGATAGGTCATCAATATCAGATAGGCAGGGGTCTGACACCTAACACCCAGCACCCCCACTGATCAGCTGTTTGAAGAGGAGGCCACGCTCCATGTGAGTGCTGTGTCCTGTTCATTACACTGCGTGTCATCTTGGAAGTGCAGTGTAATTACAAGTACTCGCTGTATTCACTTGAATGGAACAAGTACTTATAATTACACTACGCCGCCGATCCACAGGAGATAAGATGTAGTGTAATGAAGAGGAAGCAGCGTTCAAATAGAGCCTCCTCTTCAAGATTATCAGATATTGATGACTTATCCTGACCATAGGTCATCAATATAGATGGCAGGACAATCCAGGAGACTTGTTGACATTGGTTTTTGTTATCATTTGTTCTTAATATACAGTTTTTTGCATAGAAGAATGTCCTCTTAGTGCCATCTAACAATATTGATGCCCCCTTAGTGCCCCTCAGACAGTATGATATTCCTTTTGTGCCCCCACAGAGTATGATGCACCCTTATTGCCCCCCCTCAAAGTAGGATGACCCCTAAGTGTCCGCTCACATTAAGATGTCCCCTAAGTACCCCCTTACAGCAGGGTGATCCCTTGGTGCCCCAATATAGTATGATACCCCCCAAGTACCTCTTCACAGAAGGATGATTCCTTAAGTGCCCCACACACAGAATGAGGACACAGTCTGTGGCTCAGCGCATCAGGCATGATGATGTCACTACATTACCTGTTGTGCTGAAAATGGTAAAGCAGGGAGCTGACGGTTCTCTGATTCACCATTGAATCCAACTGTATCTGCATCCTTCTTTGCAGCTGCCATAAAGCAGACATACCCTGGTGTACTGTCTATACAGACAATACAGGCAGTATGTGTGTGCATTCAATATGGGGGCCCAATAAAAATGAATAGCTACCGCCTTACAAAAAAGTACATTGGGGGGAATTTATCATGAGGGTAATATTAGAAGTCAGTTTTTCAGTTCTCTGCGTTGGAGTACTTTGCACCAAATGTATCAAATGTTGCACGCTGTTTGTTAAATTTGGCTCATCTTCTAAACCTAAGACTTTTGTCTCAAAATACCCCTCTAGTTCTTTATGCCACCACCCTACTGGATTTAGTCTGTGACTTTCAGTCAGTTTGTCAACTTTTCAGAATAGCTGGATTGATAAATCTGAATGTAGTAAACATAGCTAACCACTTTTTCAAAGCTGGAGAGAGAAGTATAAAATTCCCTCCAAAAAAAGTTGCAACTTTTTGCCCAAAGATGCCCAAAAACTTGCAAAAGACCTATTCTAGAGTCAGAGTGTGATAAATTATCATTAATGAAGTTAACATTAAATACACGAGATTATCCATTTAATATACTGGTTAAAGTGCCGTATAAAATTCTGAACCTATACACAAATGTATCAGATTTTGAGTGTAAATCTGGATTTCACTATGGTAAAGATGAGAAAAAATTCATAATTTCTAAATTAGGACAGATGTTTTCAGTGAGAAGCCTGAAGTTGTGAATAGTGGCGTACGTAGTGAGATGTTTTGGCTAAACAAGTGTTAGGGCTTGTCTCCTGCTCGCAGCTTTTTACTAGACGGTGTGAATATGACAAAGCAGACGGGTAATATAGTTCTTGAGGCAGCTGCCAAGCAAAAAGCGGAAAAGAGAAACAATTTCACTTCCTTCCTATGCTGGGACTTGGTGAAAAGCTTTTCATGCTAGTTTTTTTCTGAAACGTTGCAGCTGTTTGAGGCTCTCACATTGTTAGGTTCCAGGCTGGGGCTGGGAAATAGTGCTCGGAGTCCAGCTGTTGGGTGCCCAGTGAATCAGGTATTTTACAATGGATGTGTTTCTGGAAAGTGTAAAAACGAGCAGCGTTGCCAGTTAATATCACTTCTCCACTGTGTAAGAATGTCAGCAAGGGAATTAGATATTTCAGCAGAAATGTGAAAGGCATGTCAGTGTTTATTTCATGATGAACTTGCTATAAAGTAGCGGTTGTGTGCATTATGCACGAGAACCAGAGCATGAAGCATCAAGAATGGTGAAATTGCAGACAGCTTTTCCTTATATAATAAACTTTGTGGAAACCTTTAAACTTGATATCATAACCAAAGACTGGCCCTATGCCTTGTGTTCAACGATTAATGAGTATAATGTGTTTTTAATACTGCTAAATATATATGTGGTCATTTATTAAGACCGGCGATTTATACTCCTGCGTTGGTGGTGGATGCGCCTAAATTATGTAAAGATGCAGGCATCTACATTACTTAGGGGCATGTTCTGGCAACGTACAACAAGTTAAAACCTATGACAACTCCCTTGCCATTTCCTACTCCAAAAACTGGCGTTGAAAATGATAAATGAGATGAGCCTGCCGGCCCACCCTCTTACACGCCCACACCACACCCTATTTTCTCAACACTGGCATGAGCGGTGCACCAGAACAGCTTTGTAACAAAAAAAGTGGTGTATATTGGTTGACCCACCATAGTTCTTTTTTCTCAAAATGACAGATCATTGATGCACACAGTTATGTTCGGACATGTGCATGGAGAACAGTTTTAAGCAGGGAGGTGGACTGGGAGCTTAAAGTAACCTTGGAAAAAAAAAATTTAAAAGTGGCCCCATGTGGAAGGTGGATCCAGACTGACAAAAGGCAGTCCAACAGAAGTTGGCGGGGCCAGCATTACATTAGTGCATCACAAAATACCACCCCAGCAGAACCAAATACCACAGTGCAGCATAAAATACTGCTGCCTTCTTCATAGTATTCAACTGTATCACTGTCCTGCGGATGGTGATACAGTTGAAATCAGGATGGCATCTGTGGATGCCAGCCAGGGGCATAAGTACCTGATGCTCCTAGCATGAAATAATGATAAGCGCATCAGATTGTTATGTACCCAGTTGGCGGCCATGATGAGGGCTTGGGCGCCCCCCGGGCATCAGCCCACAGGGAAATTTCCCTCTAGGGCCTATGGCTAGTCAGTCTCTGGTTTTAAGGCTAGGTTCACAGTGCAGTCCATACAATTGTTGCATGAATTTGGCCCAAAAAGAGATTCCTCAAAAAGGAGATGTATAAGCTGTCTTTGGTGGGCTGGCAGGGCATGTGCTTGACGTACTGCATGCCAGAGGGGACACCAACAAGCCAATTTGTCTTAGACAGAGGCCCACGTGATGTCATTTTTATCTAATACAATGTGCCATCTCTTTGTAATGAGATGTCTTTAAAGGGAACCTGTCATCACCTTTATGCTGCCCATACAAACAGCAGAATAAAGTAGAGACAGGTGATTTGATTTCAGTGGTCTGTAATTTATAAGTTAAAAGTAAGTGGTTGCCGAGAACCAACATCACAAACATTGCAGATTAGGCCTGGAAAAGAGTCCTGGCCACCTGAGAAGAGTCATGGTTATTCATGAATTCCTGCTCTCCCTGCCCACCTGCTGATGACTGACAGTCTTCTACCTAGTTTTCTCCCTTTCTCTCTAGGAGAGAACTGCCAGTCATCAGCAGATGGATGAGGAGAGCAGGAGATTAGGAATAACCATGACTCTTCTCAGGTGGATTTGACTCTTTTCAAGGCCTGGGCTGCAGTGTTTGTGATGTTGGTTCTCAGCAACCACTCACGTTTAGCTCATGACTGACACACCGCTGAAATCAGCATTTCTGTCACTATTTTATGCTGCCCTCAGTACAGTCAGCTTAAAGTTGATGACAGGTTCCCGCATTTCCCATTCCGTTTTAAGTCAATTCTGGCTTTGCTCAAAAACTCCAACTGCAGGGGCATTGTTCCCAAAATACACTGGGGTGTATTTAAAGTCAATTTTGCCTGAGTATGCATTAGCTTACTTTATGCCTCATGTATCAAATGTCACAGGTTGCTTGATAAATTTGTCTTATTCTTAAACCACTTTTGTCTAGAAAAGCTACTTCAGTTTTCCTACTCCATCCTCCTACAGGAATGAGATTGTGACTTTTTTGACGACTTTTTAAAAAAATTCTCAATGATAAATCTGGAGCGAATCTCATTAACATAGCTAACCACACCCACTTTTCAACTCATATTACAGGACTGGAGTGAGTGGTATAAAAATGAGATGGTAAAATGTTTGCAAAAGCGAGTGCAAAAAGTCCCAAAAGACCTATTTTGCATCTTTTTGAATCCATAATTCCGGAGTGACGGAATGATAAATCAGGACCATTGTGTACAGGGGCATAGCTAGAAGCTCACAGGCCCACGTGCTAAAGTTCAGCTTGAGCCACTCACCCTACACAACTTCTCACACTGGTTAACATGCCCATAACTTTCAGCAGTGTTCCCTCCAAACCTTTGTAGTTAGTGAGCGGGGCAGTTGGAGACCTGGGAACTGCTCCCTCTACACATCATATAAATATTCATGTACAGTGTCTTAATAATTAGCCAGATATACATAGCCAACAGGCAAGTATAGCAAACAGATGGTTATAGCCTGCATCCCTGGTGATCTGGGCACAGTATCCCCAATAGTCCAGTGCAGTGAGGAGGTTGGCTTCACTCAGCAATTTCTTTTTAAATCCCTTTTGCACTTGATGCAGTTTTTGTGTCTGAAGTCTGATGGTTATTGTTTGCGTCCCTGTTGGACTAGGGCAGTGAAGGTGTTAATTTCAATATCCTATTGGTCTAGTGCAGTGAGGGAGTTGGCTTCACACAGGCAGTCCCTTCGTCTAGCACACTAAGGGGGGATTCCAGTATCCATGGTGGTCTAGGACAGTGAGGGGTTAGTGTAAGAATCTCTGTGTAGGGCAGTGCAACGGTTAGGCTACTTTCACACTTGCGGTAGCAGAGTCCAGCAGGCTGTTCTGGCTGGGGCATCAGCCTGCCGGATCCGTGCTAACGCTAGCCCAACGTGCCTCCAGAAGTCTGCTCCGGCCCCATTCTCTGTAATGGGGACAAGCTGGAGGTCCGGCCGCAGCACTGCAAACATGTCGAGAGGCGGCTGGAAAAAACTATAGCATGCCTGCCGGACTCTGCTACCGCAAGTGTGAAAGTAGCCTTAATGCATACATGAGGTCCAACGTTTACTAACCTCTCCAGGCTCTATCACTGCACCGGCTGTAGCTCACTGATCATAGAGATGAGTGTAGTGGGGGGATAGAGAGGACTTTGCAGCTGTAACTGTATGGCTGTGGTGAGGGGAACCTCTGGCTCCTCCTGGCAAGAGTCTGGTCACAGCTGATTTAAAACAAGTACAAGTTCTATGCTTGTTCTAAACTGCTTTGTCTATGTTTTTCCACTGTAAGCAGCATTTTTTATATGGGAGGTGTATTACGTCCCTGTCACTTCCCTGAAACATTTTATTGGCAGTGGGAGAAAATGGTCAAAACTTTGACCAGTGTTACGCCTGCAGCAGTAGTCTGGACATCTTCTTACCAGTTATTCATTTACACACAGTGTTTGCTCTGCCACGATGTGCTCTCAATGTCCGGCCAAATAAGTCTCAAAATAAAAATACATTGAAGTATTTTCTGCCCAAAAATATTTGTGACCTCTGAATATCTTTTCTGTTTTTCAGGTTGTTGTTTCTCGTTCTAGCCATGCTAAACCCCATGTTAATATTCCACTTGATCAACACCCTGTTTCTCCAATGGTAGTAATTAATGAAACATCCAAGGATAATGGCTACATGTTGGTTAGCACAGGGATGAAGGTAAGACTTCTTAGGAATGACTATTACCATTGTATGCATAATATAACATATTGGCATCACTAAAACATAGTAATGGATATAATAAAATACATTGCGATTGATCTGTACACGTCTGGACAAAATGTTTTATTCAAGAGATATTTTCTTTGCTATATTGGATTGTATTTATACAGTTCACATGATATCATACTGTAGGGCACCAATTTCTGTACTTGATATTAATGGCCTATGAAATCAGAGGAATACAGAGGTCCATTAGAACTCCCTAGATTTCCATGTTTTTTCTATTAGAGCCCTGTACCTGGAGGTTGTATAGAGCTCCGTACATGAGATTTTATTTTCAAATTCTTTATTGTCTGAGGTCAACAGGAATATAGAACAATTTTACTGTCAATGC
This sequence comes from Rhinella marina, assembly GCA_900303285.1. Classification (NCBI taxonomy): domain Eukaryota; kingdom Metazoa; phylum Chordata; class Amphibia; order Anura; family Bufonidae; genus Rhinella; species Rhinella marina. Next base: position 147,929 of record ONZH01030222.1, read on the forward strand.
AGAAGGTCACATGGAATACAGAGGGAAAAACAAACTTCTACCAAAAAATATATTTATTGCAACCTTTGGAGGATGGATATTGAGTAAAAAGAATCCCATGTCAAGCACACGAATTGGCCATGTCACTGACTGTAGGAAACATTTGTTAATTTCTATATATATATATATGTATTACAGATAATGAAAGTTCCATTAACAGGCCTCGGGTGCGAGCAGCAAAGGTCGTGCAGCAGTTGTATCTCAACCCCTGCATATATGAAGTGTGGATGGTGCAAAGATCATTGCTCCACAAGAAAGGATTGTTCAAATAACGAATGGACTCAAGAAATCTGCTCTCCAGTCGTGAATAAGGTAAAGAATCTAATGAATATACATGGATTGCAGCTGTGGTTGTAACCATAGAAACGAGCAGTGTAAGTGCAAAGGAGGCAATATGGACAATCACAATACATTAGTAAGCGCCTTGTATTAGCATTTATCATGTAGAGAAAGTTATTTGCTGAAGTGACACAACCTCTTTAAACAATTCCAGTAATTATGAGCAAGTCAATTTGTTCGCCATAACGAGTTCTTCACTCATGCTGCTGATGAAGCTTCCTCCTGCTGCGTGATTGACAGGGCCAGACATCTCAAATGGCTGTGACAATCTCGTGCCTAAACAGCTGCTAGCGGCGCAGATACAGTCGCTGCTCCAGAAGCGGAAGCAGAGCCTCTTTCTCTGCCACTCAGAGCAGCAGTGCAGGCACAAGATTTTCAGGGTCAGGGCCAGTACATTTACACTGCGTAGATTACCAGACAGTTATCAGGAATGAAGCCTTCCTTTCCCACGATCACCTGCTTGTGAGTGGGCGTGAAGCACTGCATTTACATACAGTGGTCACCTCCACTGTATAGGTCGTCATTACTGTTCACACAGTGTCTGCATCAAAGATCATTTCATCCGATGAATGAGAATTTTGCATTCTGCATTACCTGTTCACCTGTAGATTATCATGAACGGACATTCATAGGAAGATTCGTTCCCGATAATCTGCCCAACAAGTGCGCCTTCAAATTTAATAGTGATCTGGGTATTCCAAACTAAGTTTGTTTGCATTTAATATCCTTCTAAACAACGGGCAAATTAAACTGCTATGTAAATGCATTCATGTTTATGTATGCCATATTTAAGAGCATTTTCACATTGGCAATGGATGTAATTAAATCAGATATATTTCCCACAGCCCACGCCCAGGTTTTTGTGCTTTCTCTTATTTACAGTTTTAGACTATTTTTATTCATGTGAATGTATTTAATTAGATCCATTTCTAGATGTAGAGAAAATGATTCATGTAACTAGAGATATCATTTGAAGTGCCAATTCATTAAACGGACTGCTTATATGAAATGCATCTGTCACATGGAGTTGACAGGAGAATTTTACTTGTTTTTCTCTTATAGTATTTTTCTCTTACATTTAGTTACTTCAAGCTGAATAATTTAAGAGTTTCAGGTAATAGGATTGGAAAACTTTTACTACAGAAGTTAAAGGGGTTATCTGGGAATTTGATATTTATGAACTATCCTCAGCATAGGCCATCAATATCACATTGGTGTACAGAGCCGGATTGGCCATAGACCTTACAGAGAAATTTCCCGGTGGGCCAATGCCCCGAGGGCCTCCTGGGCCCTCCTCATGGCTGCCCAATGGAAGTTTTTGGGGATGTATTTTGTTCTGCTGGCAGTATTTTGTGATGGACTGTGGTATTTGGATCAATTGGAGTGGTATAATGTGCCACAATATTGGATTGCTGGCCCCGCCTTCCATCAGTTTGGACTACAAGGCGGGGCCACTTTTAGTATTTTTTTCCAGGACCACTCTGAATTGCCAGTCTGCCTCTGTTGCTGTAGATCAACAGTTTGAAGAAGCCACTGCATTCCTGAATTCTGGTGACCATCACGACCTCCTCACAGCTTATCAAGCACAGCGCCGTGCTTTGTATAGTGGTTGTGCTTGGTATTGCAGCTCAGCCTCATTCACTGGAATGGGACTGATCTGCACCTAGGCCACGTTACACATGTACAGTGAGGTCAATGGCTAGGAAGAGGCCTAAGCCAAGGGCGTAGCTATAGGGGGTGCAGAGGTAGCAGTCGCTACCGGGCCCAGGAGCCTGAGGGGGCCCAAAGACCCTTGTGCCGCATAAGAAGACACACAGAGCACTAAGGGAAGGGGGGCCCAAGCTGAACTCTTGCACCAGGGCCCATGAGCCTTTAGCTACGCCCCTGGCCTAAGCGCTCACGGAACAGTGTGGCCTCTTCAAACAGCAGATCGGCGGGGGTTCAGGACTTTGTAACAGTTATTAAAAGAGTATTTATTGCTATAAAGGAAGCTCAAGGTCTGCACCAACTATGAACCAAGGGTGGACATATCAAAGAGGAAGACTATGGGGCTGCTACTCGGCTCTGGTAAGAGGGATTCTAGCTCTGGTTGGTCTTATTCTTTTTGCTATTAGGTGGTGATAACTTTTGTACAACTCTTCCCTCCAGAATTATTAACTTATGATGAAATAGTCCAGGGGTAATCGGAAGGGTATGGAGAGCAAACCTTGAGACTCTGATAGGGGACCCATTATGGTCTTTTGTATAGGGTCCTCTCTCTTCTGTGAATGCCAGTGCTCAGACACGTTATAACATATTCAACATATTTTAGTCTAAATATCGCCATAAATATAATGATGTCCCAAAAATAACAAAAGCATAGCAGTTCTTACATACCAAGAGAAATGGAAGAGAAATGAGTTTGTAGATGTGTTTAGCCTATAAAAATAAATGCTTTTAGCTGCTTGATAAATATGATACAAGTCACCCAAGAGAGAATTCCCAAGACCCTTTTACTCCAGCTTTTAATTAACAATACATTGATAAATGTACCCATTGTGTTTTTTTTGGACTTTTCAGAGTGTGCAATTTACCAGTATATAATATTGTTGCCCGGGAATTCCAGCAATTCCCACAAATACAGATGTTTTGGTCAAGATATGTTATAAAATGTTATATTATTATTGGAATTTCTTATTTGACAAATTTGATAGTAACTAATTGCTAGAACAAGGAGAAAGGAGCACTCACATAGAGCACTCTCTCATCATTGACGAAGACTGGCTGAATAGAAAGTCTATGAGCCAATCACAAATCCATCTCCTGCATTGAGGAGAGAGCAGTCTGTGTGAGCGCTTCTCTCTCATTGCTTTAGCAGTTGTGGGGGTCTCAGCACTCAGACCCCCACCAATCAAAACTTTTAATATGTCACTATAACATGAAGTACAGGTACACTTTAAATAGCCATGGGCCAGTTCCAATTATATCAATGCATTAGTGAGTTTTTAGTTATGCATTCTTCTCTCCCAATTACATGTTAGCTTTGAGTAAGTAGCTGTGGTGCTTTATTATAAAGTCTGAACTATTACCACAGTGTGTTTAATTATAGCTCTTTACATAACTGCCTAGTCATATACACAAAAGTAAAAATATGTAGAAATTAAGACACACAAAAGGGTTCATGCATGTGGCTGCATTACAAATTCATGGTGCCTCCAATTTTCTGATTTTATGCAACCATATTCTATGGATATTTTCCATTTAACATATACTATGTTGCCCCAAAGTCTGCTATTAGAGGAAACATTGTCCTAAGAGGTAAAGAATGAATATAGAAATTTGTTCCAGCAGAAAACCCCTAAAATGGGTTAATAATGTGTAGAATAATATACCATAATTAGTGTCCTACTGTCTCTGTCAGCATGATCATGTATTGTAGATGCATGTAATATTTATTAGAAGACTTTTGCAGTCTTTGTACTCTTTGGTTTGCTTGTAACATAGTAACATAGTAACATAGTTTATAAGGCCAAAAAAAGACATCTGTCCATCCAGTTCGGCCTGTTTTCCTACAAGTTGATCCAGAGGAAGGCAAAAAACCCCTGTGAGGTAGAAACCAATTTTCCTCACTTTAGGGGGAAAAATTCCTTCCCGACTCCAATCAGGCAATCAGAATAACTCCCTGGATCAACAACCCATCTCTAGTAAGTATAACCAATAATATTATTACCCTCCAGAAATACATCCAGGCCCCTCTTGAACTCTCTTAGTGAACTTACCATCACCACCTCCTCAGGCAGAGAGTTCCATAGTCACTACTATTACCGTAAAGAATCCTCTTCTATGTTTATGTACAAACCTTCTTTCCTCCAGACGCAGAGGATGTCCCCTCGTCACAGTCACAGTCCTCGGGATAAATAGATGATGGGAGAGATCTCTGTACTGACCTCTGATATATTTATACATAGTTATTAGATCTCCCCTCAATCGTCTTTGTGTTAAACATTGTAGCATGTTAAAAGCCAAGGATGACATTCAGAGATGTGTGCTTTCATGTACCATTACCTTCATCGTTAGTAGTTATGTACTCTGTTTTTTCGCTTTATAAGATGCACCTGATGATAAGAAACATCTAGGTTTTAGAGGAGGAAAATAAGGAAAAAAATATTTTCCATTAGAACTCGGAACAGGCCCCCAATCTTCATTAGACCCCCAAATTAGACCCTCAATCTTCATCAGACTTCAAATAAGAACCCCATATCACACCTCAGATCAGATCTCCTTATCAAACCTCGGATAGGACCCCCATATCAGACCTCAGATCAGACATCCATATCAGACCTCAGATAAGATCCCCGTATCAAACCTCAGATAGAACCCCTATATTAGTCCTCAGATCAGACCCCCCCCATATCACACCTCAGATCAGATCCCCATATCAAACCTCAGATAGGACCCCCTTATCAGACCTCAGATCAGACCCCCCCCCCTTATCACACCTCAGATCAAATCCCCATATCAAACCTCAGATAGGACGCCCATATCAGATCTGAAATCAGACACCCATATCAGACCTCAGATCAGAAACCCATATCAGACCTCAGATAAGATCCCTGTATCAAACCTCAGATAGAACCCCTATATTAGACCTCAGATCAGACCCCCCCCTCCATATCACACCTCAGATCAGATCTCCATATCAAATCTCAGATAGGACCCCCATATCAAATCTCAAATCAGACACCCAGATCAGACCCTCAGATGACCCCCTTGTCAGATCTCAAATCAGACCCTCATCGAAGATAAAATAAATAAACTTACCTCTTCAGCTCCGCCGCCACTCTGCAGGTCCAGCGGTCTATCCTGCAGTCACCTCTCTGGTCTTCTTCGGGCCATGCTGCACTGTGTCCTGACGTTTGGGAAGGGGGGGTGGGAAAGTGCATCTTATAAAGTGAAAAATACGGTAACTCAAACTATAAGATTTCAATGAATTAGATGGATAACCGTGAAGTTGGACCAAGAGATGTTGCTTTATGTATCATGTAGTTTGCTACCCTGATTATCACAAAGCCATTGTCACATATTCTCTTCATAACTCAACTTCACCACCAAATGGAGAATATTATGGCTCTTATCTGTTCAAATGTACCAACAATACCGAACAGCTTTTCTATAAAGAGGAAACATGCCCAATCATTAAAATTAGTGGTTTATTGTAGAGTTTTATGGCCATTTTTAATAGGTACAGCCATAGAAGGTTTCAAACTTGTATAATACAAACTTTACAATATTTGTTGTATAAATCTACAAAAAAAGTAACTTTTTAGCTAGAAATAGCTTGTGCTAATCTTTTATAGTATGATGTATTCTTCAGTTAAATACACACCAATATGACATCAATGCAAGCTGTAGACAGCGGAGAATTGTGTGAGCTCAGAAGGCTGTTACACAGTTTTAGCTATGTCTGACAGGTCTGCTAGCAGAAGAGAGATAAACCTCTGACCTTATGCTGAATTTCAACAAAAGCTTCAGAGCGGAGTAGAGAAAATAATGTTATGTACCAGAAATGTGTTTATAGGTAGTAAAATGTTTATAGAGAGAGACAGTCAACCATGTAAGTACCCTAGATTCGACCTGGCAAATGTGAATGACACTACAGTTTAGAGCAAAAGTTAATCTTGCTATTGTAAAATCTGTTGAACCTGCTCTTGGTGCAGTCATCTGACTACAAACATCATACTTAATGTCTGAGGATATGCCACCAATGTCAGACAGGTGTGGGCCCCACCTCCGGAACCTGCACCCGTCTCCAGAATGGGACACCCAAAGTGAGCAGATAGCAGCTGCGCATGCATGGCTGCCCTCCATTCATTTCTATGGGACTGCTGAAAATAGCCAGGCGCTGGCATCGGCTATCTCTGGCAGTCCCATAGATGTGAATGGAGCAGTGGCCAGGCTTGCGCAGAGCATTTTACTTTCATTTTAATGGGACTTTTGAAAATAGCCAAGGACGCTTGCTCGGCTATTTTGGGAACTCCCATAGAAATGAACGTAGAGTATGCTGCGCATGCACAGTCCCAGAGGTGGGACCCACACTATCTGACATAGTGATTTGCCACCAGTTTCTTAGATTAGACTAGCCCTTTAACACATTCCATATTTTTCGTACTATAAGGCGCACTTTTTTCCCTCCCCAAAATGGAGGAAAATTGGCAGTCTTATAGTCTGAATGCTAATGACCACTTCCATTATGGGGTACGATCTGAGGCTCAGTGGGGTTGGAGGAGTCCGATCAGAGGCTGATATGGTCTGATTGGGGGTCTGATCTGAGGCTGGTGGGGCTTGCGGGTCTGATCTGAGGCCGATAGGGTCTGATCTCAGTCTAATGGGGGTTGGGGGTCTGATGGAGCTAATGTGAGGCTGAGTCGGGCTGTGAGGTCCCATATGAGGCTGATTTGGGCTGGAGTGTCTGATGGGGCTGATCTGAGGCTAATAGAGGCTGGGGGGTTGATCTGAGGCTGATGGGGGCCAGAGGGTTTGATCTGAGGCTGATGGAACTTGTGGGTCTGATTTGGGGTTCTGATCTGAGGTCTGATAAAGAACAGTGGTCTGATTTGGGGGTTTGCACTGAGGTCTGATGGAAAATATTTTTTCTCTTATTTTCCTCCTCCAAATCCTAGGTGCCTCTTATAGTCCAAAAAATATGGTATATTCTGTAAAGGAAGAGAGTAGGGGGCTGAAACTCCAAAGGAGAGCAATTAATTAAAATTGTATTATATGCAGGCTCCATACTATATCACCTATACTTGTGCTCACCAAAAGAAGAAATTACCATATTTAATATTCTATAATATAAAACTACTGTTCACATTTGATTTGACATATTCTACATACTTACATACTACAAATACAGTGCTTTACATATCTAGCACTGAACCACGTTTTATAGCCTGTTCCTATCCATAGTAACAGTGAAAATTGTACTTAAAGTTGCTTAGGTGAAGTCTCCAACTATTCCCTGCTAGCTGAATGTCTATAAAGAGCTTGCTCTGGTGCTTCTGGAAACTGTTGTCTTGTTGTCTGTCAAAAGCTTGTTGTCTGTAAGCAGTAGAACATGGAGCTCTAAGATATAACATAGGCTGTAGCTTTACAACAGTACAGTGCTATGCATTTACAAAGCTACCTAATCAATATACAAAGTATTTTCCCCTTCCCAATTCCTTTTATTTTTCATATTTGCCACATTTGAGGGTGAATGCACACGATCAGGATTACGTGCGGATTTTACGTGCGGATTTGCGTGCGAAAAATCCGGTCCGTAGGTCATGTACATTATATTCTATGACAATTTGAAATTCTCAATGCACACGATGCAGATTTTTTTAGTGCGGATTTTGACCTGCGGTGCGGATTTTACAATCCGCAGCATGTCAATTTATTTTATTTTTCCTGTCCGGATTTCATGAGGATTTTCTCCATTCACTTGAAAAAAAAATCCGCATGCAAATCCGCACGCAAATCCGCACCAATTGGTGCGGATTTACCGCACGGATTTCACTGAGAACACCTGCGGATTTCAGTGCGGATTGTCCGCAGATAAATCCTGATCATGTGCATTTACCCTGAATGTTCAGATCATTATTATTAGACAACAATAACCCAAGTAAACACAAAATGCTGTTTTAAATGATTATTTCATTTATTGAAGGAAAAATTTTGTTGAGTCCTACCTGACCCTAGGTGAAATAGTAATTGCCCCCTTAGCTACTAAATCAGTTAACCAAATTCAATTGCCAATTGGTTTCAGCGTGACTTGTCACACCCAGGCATGATTACTGCCAGATCTGCTGAATCTAAGCATCAGTTAACTAGAACCTGTCTGGCAATGTGAAGCAGGCTAGGTCTCCAAAAACAACACATGATGCCATGTCCTAAGAGATTCAAATAAAGATGCGAAGTCATTGAAATCTGCCAGTCTGGACAGCGCTACAAAGTGATGCTAAGGCTCTGAGACTCCAGCGAATCACAGTGAGAGCCATTATCCTTAACTTCCTAGGAGTGGCCAACACGCCAAAATGTCACCAAGAGCGCATTGATGATGACTCATCCAGGAGATCACCAAAGCAAACAAATGAACATGCAAAGAACTGCAGGCCTCATTTGCCACAGTTACCGTCAATGTACAAGATTCCACAATAAGAAAGACACTAGGCAAAAATGTACAAACCAGTGCTGACCAAAATAACACAAAGGCTTGTTTTTTATTTGCCAAAAAATATATAAAATACCCCCAACTTTTGGAATAAAAAACTATAGACTGATGAGTCCAAGGTGGAACTTTTTAGAATTCCATTACTTCTGGAATAAAGCTTTTCCACATGCATTGCACCATAAGAACATGATACCAACAGTCAACCATGGTGGTGGTAGTGTAATGGTCTGGGACCTGGATAAAATGTCAACATTATTGAAGGAACCATGAGTCCTGACTTGAATCTGGTTGAGATGATGTGACAAGACCTTAAATAGGCAGTTGATGCTGAAAAACCCTCCAGTGTAGCCACATAAAAACAATTCTACAAAAACAATTCCTCCACAACAATGTAAAAGACTTTTCTTAAGTCGTGATGCTCTCTAAAAGAGAAACACAGTACCAAACCTTTTTCTTTAGACTTGTCTTAAGTCATAGCAATCATGTGATTGCAGTTAAGGCCTTGTTCACACATCAGTTATTTGATCAGTTATTTCCATCAGTTTTTGTGAACCAGAACCAGGAGTGGAGGCTACACATAGATAAGGTATAATGGAAAGATCTGCAACTGTTCTGTGTTTTTGACCCGCACCTGGTTTTGGCTCACAATAACTGATGGAAATAACTGATCAAAAAACTGACGTGTGAACAAGGCCTAATACTGCCAATGCTGGACCAACTAGTTATCAGGTTTAGGAGACAATTACTTTTTACATGGGCAATATAGGTTTTGAATAAATCCTTATCTTTAATAAATGCAATGGTCCTTTAAAAGCTGTGCTTTGCGTTTATGCTTTTGTTTGTTAACTGTATATTATATTAAAACTGTCCTTATCTGAAACATTCGAATGTGACGAATCAGCAAAAAATAGAAGAAATCATTTGAGAGGCAAATACTTATATTATTATTGTTATTATATTTTGAACTAAATTATTATATTACTTTTTTTGGTCACTTTTTACCTATGTTGTTACAGAACAATATAAATGCCTCATAATGACATGTTTGTATTTTTCCCACCATTGTTGCCATTTTAACACAATTTACAATATAGAAAAAAAGCCTTTCCTTTAATAATTGTCACTGCACAGCTTGGCATATTTCACTATTTCTATTACTGAAAGAATAGGAGGCAAACAAAGTTCAGAGGAAGAATGGCTGTGTATAGTGTGTGCAAAGAAATCAGAATATGTTTCTTGTTCTGTATACACTTAATTAAGCAGAACGTGTTTAGGACTTCCTTCCCTACAATTCATTGTTCCCAAAATGTCTTTTCAGGTTACAGACATTAATTGTGCAGCTTCATAAATGCAAATAAATATGAAATGGTTGCTGTAAAGAAATCTATCTATCTGTCTATCTATCTAATATCAATCTACAACCCGTGATTCCAAAATAGTTGGGACACTTTAAAATTTAAAGGGGTTGTCCGGGTTCAGGGTTGAGCCTGGACATAAACTCCCCTTTACTTCTTTAGCATGTAGGACTTCCTTGCTCCAACACTCCCCTTGCCTTGTGCTGCATCGTGCAGGGCAAGGCCTGTTTGTTGTGAGCCAGTGACTTCACAACACTATGCTAGGTGGAGACTTTCACCTAGAAGGGAGCCAAGTGACATCACTGGCTCAGTGGGCGGTCTATAGCGATGTTCTGGGTGGTTTTAGAGGTGGGTACTAATGATACCTGCCACTAAAACCATTTTAAATAAAAACTGAATTGAATGATATGCAAATCACATAGACCCTTATTTTATTCACAGTAGAACATAGAACATAATATCAGATATTGAGAGTGAGACATTTCACCATCTCATGAAAAAACAGCTTATTTAGAACTTGATGGCAGCAACGCATCTCAAAAAAGTTGGGACAGGGGCAACAAAATGCTGGAAAAGTAAGTGGTACTGATAAAAAAACAGCTGAAGATGCCATTTGCAACAATCTCACATGATGAGGTATAAAGAGTATGTTAGAGAGGCAGAGTCTCTCATAAGGAAACATGGGCAAAGGTTCCGCAATCTGAAAAAAATTGCATCTAAAAATTGTGGAACTATTTCAGAAAAATGTTCCTCAATTTTCCTCAAAATTGCAAAGACTTTGAATATCTCACCATCTACAGGGCATAATATCATCAAAAGATTCAGAGAATTTGGAAAAATCCATGTGTGCAAGGGACAAGGCTGACGTTCAGGGGCGTAGCTATAGGGGGTGCAAAGGTAGCAGTCGCTACCGGGCCCAGGAGCCTGAGGGGGCCCAAAGACCCTTGTGCCACATAAGAAGACACACAGAGCACTAAGGGAAGGGGGGCCCAAGCTGAACTCTTGCACCAGGGCCCATGAGCCTTTAGCTACGCCGCTGCTGACGGTCAATATTGGATTCTACAAGTCCTCAGGCAGTGCTGCATTAAAACCAGGCATAACTGTGAACTACGTACATGAGCACAGGAACACTTCCAGACATTGTCTGTGAGGACAGTTCATTGTGGAATCCACAAATACAAGTTAAAGCTGTATCATGCAAAAAAGAAGCCATATGTCAGCATGATCCAGAAACTCTGCTGTCTTCTCTGGGTCAGGGCTCATTTAAAATGGACTGCCAAAACTCCAGCAATTAGTCTCCTCACTGTCCAGACGTTTACAGACTGTTGTTAAAAGAAGAGGGAATACAACACAACTTTTATTAGATGTGTTGCTGCCATCAAGTTCAAAATGAGTTTTTTTTTTTAATGGCATAGTAAAATGTCTCACTTTCAACATCTGACATATGTTCTATGATCTTTTGTGAACAAATATGTGTCTACGAGATTTGCAAATCATTGCATTTATTTACATTTATGTATATTTTATACAGTGTCCCAACTTGTAATTTTGAATTGTAGGATCTATCTATCTAGTCAGCCACCAATTGTGCAAGTTCTCCCACTTAAAAAGATGAGAGAGGCCTGTAATTGACATCATAGGTAGACCTCAACTATGAGAGACAAAATGAGAAAACAAATCCAGAAAATCACATTGTCTGATTTTTAAAGAATCAATTTGCAAATTATGGTGGAAAATAAGTATTTGGTCACCTACAAACAAACAAGATTTCTGGCTCTCACAGACCTGTAACTTCTTCTTTAAGAGTCTCCTCTTTCCTCCACTCATTACCTGTAGTAATGGCACCTGTTTGATCTTGTTATCAGTATAAGGCTTCATTCACACGACCGTATGTGTTTTGCGGTCCGCAAATTGCGGATCCGCAAAAAAAACGGATGACGTTCCGTATGGCATCCGTGTTTCCGTTTTTTTTGCGGATCCATTGTAACAATGCCTATCCTTGTCAGCAAAACGGACAAGAATAGGACATGTTCTATCTTTTTTGCGGAACGGAAATACGGACATACGGAAACGGAATACACACGGAGTACCTTCCGTTTTTTTTGCGGACCCATTGAAATGAATGGTTCCGCATACGGTCCGCAAAAAAAACGGAACGGACACGGAAACAAAATACGGTCGTGTGAATGAAGCCTAAAAGACATCTGTCCACAACCTCAAACAGTCACACTCCAAACTCCACTATGGTGAAGACCAACAAAATTGTAGACCTGCACCAGGAAGAGTATTGGGAGAAGAGTATTGGGAGAAAGTCATATGGTCAGATAAAACCAAAGTAGAACTGTTAGGTAGAAACACAACTCGTCGTGTTTGGAAGTGAGTGAATGTTGAGTTGCATCCACAGAACACCATACCTACTGTGAAGCATGGGGGTGGCAACATCATGCTTTGGGGCTGTTTCTCTGCAAAGGGACCAGGACGACTGATCTGTGTACATGAAAGAATGAATGGGGCCATGTATCATGAGATTTTGAGTGCACACCTCCTTCCATCTGCAAGGGAATTGAAGATGAAACGTGGCTGGGTCTTTCAGCATGACAATGATCCCAAGCACACCACCAGGGCAACGAAGGAGTAGCTTCATAAGAAGCATTTCAAGGTCCTGGAGTGGCCTAGCCAGTCTCCAGATCTCAACTCCATAGAAAACTTTTGGAGGGAGTTGAAAGTCCGTGTTGCCCAGCGACAGCCCCAAAACATCACTGCTCTAGAGGAGATCTGCATGGAGGAATGGGCCAACATACTAACAACAGTGTGTGCCAACCTTGTGAAGACTTACAGAAAACGTTTGACCTCTGTCATTGCCAACACAGGATATATAACAAAGTATTGAGATAAACTTTTGTTATTGACTAAATACTTATTTTCCACCATAATTTGCAAATAAATTCTTTAAAGATCAGGCAATGTGATTTTCTGGATTTGTTTTCTCATTTTGTCTCTCATAGTTGAGGTCTACCTATGATGTCAATTACAGGCCTCGCTTATCTTTTTAAGTGGGAGAACTTGCACAATTGGTGGCTGACTAAATATTTTTTCCCATTCTATCTATCTATCTATCTATCTATCTATCTATCTATCTATCTCATATCTATCTATCTATCTATCTATCTATCTATCTATCTCATATCTATCTATCAATCAATTCTGTCTATCATATATCTATATACAATGGGGGAATTTATCATTAGGAAAACATTTGAAGTCAGTTTTGCTTCAGTCTGTGTTGGAGGACTTTCTGCCACATTTATCAAACGTCACAGGTTGTTTGATAAATGTGGCTTGTCCTTAAACCTAACACTTCTGTCTAGAGAAGCTCCTCCACTTTTCCTACTCCACCCTCCTCCTGGAGTGAGATTGCGACTATTTTGCGACTTTTTTTAAAAAGTCGCAATGATAAATCTGGAGTGAAACTCATTAACATGGCTAGCCACACCCACTTTTCCACCCATATTACAAACTGGAGTGAGTTGTGTACACATGCAAAAAGTCGCAAAAAAATGCGCAAAAAAGTCGCAAAAGCCCTATCGTGCGACTTTTTGAAGACAGAATTCTGGAGTGAAGGTGTGATAAATCAGGGCCTATGTGTCACCTCTCATAGTCTAGCCATTCCTTTATAGGAAATCACTGTGCTGCTGTTGCTTTTTTGACTTTTTTTTATCTATCTATCTATCTATCTATCTATCTATCTTCTGTCTACTGTCTATATATGTATCTGTCTATTATCTATCTATGATCTTTCTATTTATGTATTTAGCTATTATCTATCTATTATCTATCTATCTATTATCTAACTATCTACAGTATCTATTTATACGTCCACCTATTCTGTGGCAGTTTTTCACATTGAATTCAGTGGAATAAGGGCTATGCATACTTTGCTTAGTTCTTCCAGTAACTTTCATAGAGGTCAGTGTAGACATGCCTTAAACGTATAATGTGAGAATACCCCTTTATGTACAGTTTTGTCTTTTATTTCCCAGATCTTTCCAGTAGCTGCTCCACTTGATGGTGGCACTCCTTTAACAATATGTGGATGGGATCTGGTTTTCAGGAAAGATAATTTTGGATTTAAGGATGCTTCAGTCCTCGTTGGAAAAAACAATTGCAAAATAGATGGAAAGAATAGCAAGCAAAACAAGTAAGATGCTTTTATCTAATGCTGATGTTTGTATAACAATATTCATATCAGCCAGCGGGTCCTCTCCATGAGTGGTAGCAAGGAAATGGAATTCACCCAGTTTAGTGGCCGTCCCTTCATGATTGTGAAATGACATGCCTCTTTTGCCAGCCAGTCTCTTCTCGCTGCCATAGCATCCTGTGGGATTCACACAATTCTACCAGTATACCTGAAGTAATATACCCGTAGGTAGAAATTCAGAGTCAGTGGCCATTTACTGTACAGGCCAGATCTTCACATTTCTCATGCAACTAATAAAATGTATGAATATTGGAAATATTGAAATATTCAATACCAAGCTATTCAAAGAGGACGTGTAACCTCTGCTAACATGTCTGTTTTAACAACTACTTACATCCCCCTTTTGATAACAGTTCTGGAGGATCTATTCTTATCACTCATCATGTGCCATTCTTTTTTATGTCTGCTAGAAGTTATGAAAGAATTACTAGCGGTTTTCAGTGAAGGCCCAGATGACCAGATGACACTATCCAGTCATTCCTGCCAGTGTCAGACTGTGCAGGGACACACCCTCAACTGGTAACACCTCTCTAGATCTTCATTGGAAACACCAGTTAATGTATTCATAACTTCTAGAAGGAATAATTAAGGAGCAGCACAACATAGAGTCATAAGAATAGATTCTCCAGAATTGTTATTACATGGGAATGCACGTAGTCACCAGAACAGTTTTAGAAATCAACAATGGGCATCCTCTACAGATTTGTATATCTCAGGGCTAATGGTGTTGAGGGTGAAATTTTTAATTTTGCATTGAGGCTCTTAGTATTCAGTAATATTAGTAATAAATGGCAGGAAATAGTTTCTAATATATTTGACAATTGTATCTAATTTTTAAGGTTGGTCTGCAAATTAGGCCAAGAAGCCACTACCAGATTTAATGTAAGCAGCAGCGTGTCAAATGGAAGGAAGACTGTCAATTTTAACACCTTCTCTTTTGTGGTAAGTGCAGTCTTTAGTGCATTAGAGCATTTCCAGTACATGTACTTATTGGTTGATTTCACCTATATATCTTCTATTGGTTTCTGTGTATAAGAATCCTGTGATAGACAGCATTACACCAAGCTATGGACCACAGTCAGGAGGAACTTTGCTTACCTTGAAAGGACATTACCTGAACAGTGGACAAGACAGAAATGTGTATATTGGTAATGAAATCTGCACCATCAGGAGGTAAGAAATCATGTGCTGTACTGTTGTGTTTTATTCTCCAACCTCCAGCACTCCAGCCGTTGTGAAATTACAACTCCCAGCCTCCAAATTGGCCTAGCTGTTCTCAGAACTCCAATAGAATTGAGTGGAGCATGCTGGTAGTTATAGTTTCACAACAGCTAGGTGCCGAAGGCTGATGTTGTGTTAGAATAAACTAGTCGTACACATTAGCTAGCTGTTCTGCTAAACTTATTCACCTCAGAGCCATCTCTCTCAGCTCCCCCATAGACATGTACTCTAGGCAGAGCATCCATGTTTTTTTTCAGTAGGGAGAAAAGAATAGGTCTCTGTCATTTCTGGCAATGGTCCAGTAGCAACAAAAGATTGGCCATGTTGAAAACTGGCATGCCAAATCCTTGTCCAAACTGGAGACCCCATACAAATGAGATCAACAGCCAATAGTTGTCTATTGTTTCAAACCTGTTGCTTTTCCTTGTTTTATTTTACACTGTCAAGATATCCTATGTAGAAAAATTTAATTTCTGTAATTTCCGTGCACTTTAAAGCTCCCAGGTCTGCCCTGATGGCAAATTTATATCAATCATGATCCCCCACGAATATATATATATATATATATATATATATATATACAGTACAGACCATAAGTTTGGACACACCTTCTCATTCAAAGAGTTTTCTGTATTTTCATGACTATGAAAATTGTAGATTCACACTGAAGGCATCAAAACTATGAATTAACACATGTGGAATTATATACTTAAAGGGGTATTCTCATCTTAGACAATGGGGGCATATCGCTAGGATATGCCCCCATTGTCTTATAGGTGCGGGTCCCACCACTGGGACCCGCACCTATAGCCAGAACGGAGCGGGGAGCGCTGCGCCTGGAGGACCCCAGGTTTCCGGGGGTCCGGCCACCACCAGGCGCAGCTCCCCGCGCCGCTCATAGGAATGAATGGGAGCCGGGCCGTGCATGCGCGGTCGGCTCCCATTCATTTCTATGGAGCCGACGGAAGTAGCCGAGCCAGTGCTCGGCTATTTTCGGCGGCCCCATAGAAATGAATGGAGGGCGGCTGCGCATGCACAGTGCGCCCTCATTCACTTCGGGGGCTCCGTTCTCGATATAGGTGCGGGTCCCAGCGGTGGGACCCGCACCTATAAGACAATGGGGGCATATCCTAGCGATATGCCCCCATTGTCTAAAATGAGAATAACCCTTTAACAAAAAAGTGTGAAACAACTGAAAATATGTCTTATAGTCTAGGTTCTTCAAAGTAGCCACCTTTTGCTTTGATTACTGCTTTGCACACTCTTGGCATTCTCTTGATGAGCTTCAAGAGGTAGTCACCTGAAATGGTATTCCAACAGTCTTGAAGGAGTTCCCAGAGATGCTTAGCACTTGTTGGCCCTTTTGCCTTCACTCTGCGGTCCAACTCACCCCAAACCATCTCGATTGGGTTCAGGTCTGGTGACTGTGGAGGCCAGGTCATCTGGCGTAGCACACCATCACTCTCCTTCTTGGTCAAATAGCCCTTACACAGCCTGGAGCTGTGGTAGCCATGCTGGTTCAGAATGCCTTCAATTTTGAATAAATCCCCAACAGTGTCACCAGCAAAGCAACCCCACACCATCACACCTCCTCCTCCATGCTTCACGGTGGGAACCAGGCATGTAGAGTCCATCCGTTCACCTTTTCTGCATCGCACAAAGACACGGCGGTTGGAACCAAAGATCTCAAATTTGGACTCATCAGACCAAAGCACAGATTTCCACTGGTCTAATGTCCATTCCTTGTGTTCTTTAGCCCAAACAAGTCTCTTCTGCTTGGTGCCTGTCCTTAGCAGTGGTTTTCTAGCAGCTATTTTACCATGAAGGCCTGCTGCACACAGTCTCCTCTTAACAGTTGTTGTAGAGATGTGTCTGCTGCTAGAACTCTGTGTGGCATTGACCTGGTCTCTAGTCTGAGCTGCTGTTAACCTGCGATTTCTGAGGCTGGTGACTCGGATGAACTTATCCTCTGCAGCAGAGGTGACTCTTGGTCTTCCTTTCCTGGGGCGGTCCTCATGTGAGCCAGTTTCCTTGTAGTGCTTGATGGTTTTTGCGACTTCACTTGGGGACAATTTCAAAGTTTTCCCAATTTTTCGGACTGACTGACCTTCATTTCTTAAAGTAATGATGGCCACTTGTTTTTCTTTACTTAGCTGCTTTTTTTCTTGCCATAATACAAATTGTAACAGTCTATTCAGTAGGACTATCAGCTGTGTATCCACCTGACTTCTGCCCAACACAACTCATGGTCCAAACCCCATTTATAAGGCAAAAAATCCCACTTATTAAACTTGACAGGGCACACCTATGAAGTGAAAACCATTTCAGGTGACTACCTCTTGAAGCTCATCAAGAGAATGCCAAGAGTGTGCAAAGCAGTAATCAAAGCAAAAGGTGGCTACTTTGAAGAACCTGGAATATAAGACATATTTTTAGTTGTTTCACACTTTTTTGTTAAGTATATAATTCCACATGTGTTAATTCATAGTTTTGATGCCTTCAGTGTGAATCTACAATTTTCATAGTTATGAAAATACAGAAAACTCTTTGAATGAGAAGGTGTGTCCAAATTTTTGGTCTGTACTGTGTATATATATATATATATATATATATATATATATATATATATATACACTGTATATACAGAGAGAGGCACCAGAGCCACTGCAATATCTGCAACATCTTTAAAGGGAACCTGTCGGCTCTGAAACACCCTCCAAACTACAGTAAGCGTTGTATAGTGTAAGTGACATTGAGTCCGGTTATGTAATTTTTATCTTCATACTCACTTGCATTCTGACTCTGTGCTCTGACAAACCTGCAGTAAAATGCACTCAGTGGACTCCTGTGCTCACTCACATAATGGAGAGGACTCAAAGAAGAGTCCAGTGAGTGCATTTTACTGCTGGTGGCCGAGCACAGCGTCGGAATGGAAGTGAGTATGAAAATAAAACTTACATATTCGGATTCAGCATCACTTACACTATACATCGCTTACTCTAGTTCAGGGGCAGTTTTGGAGATGACAGGTTCCCTTTAAAGTGAATCTTTCACCAGTGACTTTTCTATCAAACTGTATAGAACTATATTGAGTAGACACATAGCTGTGGTTCACCTGATTAAAATCCTGTTTTTCTTTTGTTGATCTGGGGCTTAGTTTCCGAGTTTTTCTTAATATGTAAATTAGGCATTTGGTGCATTGAGGGCGTCACTGTTGCTCTTTTTGCACTCAAGCTCCACTAATTTCTGTAACCAGTCCCTCCATGCCTGCTTTGATTGACAGGGCCAGGTAGTGGCAAAGCAGCTGGTTTGGCCACAGAAAAGAGTAGAGTTTGGGTGTAACAAGAGCAATGGTGATGCCCTCATTGCACCAAAGCCCTAATTTGCATATTAAGGAAAATTGACAGAACTTAGGAACGGAGCCTCAGATCAACAAAAGAAAAACAGCATTTTAATCAGGTGAACCACAGCTAAGTGTCTATGCAAACAGTTTGATAGGGAGGTCACTGGTGACAGACTCCCTTTAAAGTTCATCTGCTTGTTTTATGGCATAACAGACATTCTTGGGAACCAAAGCTGACCATACACTTTCATACTCATTTGGTCAACAGCTATTCCTCCAGATCCCCTCATATACATGCAAACTACTCTGGTGGCAGCTTTTCTCCCTTGAGAACAAAGGATCGGGCATGTTGTAATCCAACAGCCAGTACACCACCATACACACTAAATGGCTGGCCTGTCCAGCTTAAATCTGTGGGTTTAGTGATATTCATGTAATGTGTATGGCCATCTTAAGATATGATATAACAGAGCCCAAACTGATGGCACAAACAAAAGCAGTGTAGACCTGCATCAGATTTATCAAAGGGGCTCAGGCTGGATGATAGATGTGGTGCAGGGACAGACACTTTACATAGCTCTTGACCAAATATTAGTTGGTTTAGTATCGGGCAACTATTCTGCTAAATGCACTAAATGCTCTCTTTCTCACAATCACACCCCCATGTCGGGCTAGATGCAGATAATTTCTCTAAACCCAGAAATTTATGCCAGAATCTAGGTGCAATCAGATTAGTAAAAAGTAGTGGATTGTATCTTAGCCGAAGGTAGTGATCCATTGCTTCATTCTGGAGTACTTTCAATTCATATGCAAATGAGCAGATAAGTGCACCAACGGTAGGGCCAAGCCACTCTGTGCACCCTTGCCCATGCCTCCTTTTCCTTCTTGATTGACTGGGCTAGGGGAGATGACTTTGCGGGAACCTGGTACTCAAAACTAAGCCAACTTCTAGTTGGTATACAGTAATACAAAAGTGTCTAGTCATGCTCCACATTATCCAGCATGAGCTACTGTGATAAATCTGGTACATGTCTAGACAGACTGTCTAAATTTATGCCATCTCCAGGCTTAGTAAATCTTCCCCTATGTACTTAGCATTCATAATATACCCTAGATCAGTGATGCCCAACGTGTGGCCCTCCAGCTGTTGTAAAACTACAACTCATACCATGCCCTGCTGTAGGCTGATAGCTGTAGGCAGTTCCAGCATGTTGGGAGTTGTAGTTTTGCAACAGCTGGAGGGCCGCAGGTTGGGCATCCTTGCCCTCAATGATATTTGGTTTCTGAGAGCAGATCGACCCGTACAGACCCTCCTGTATTTGTGTACATGGTGTACCTCTGTGGAAAAATACATTACTGTATACATAGAGTATATTAAAAAGCATCAACACATTTGGAAAAATTTACAATGCTAAATGCACCAAAATCCAGTACTTGGTATGTGCCAAATTAATTTTGTGTTTCAACACTTTTTTCCTTGCTCAACAGTTATAAAAGAGGAATCATATAATGTGTCACATCATGCACCATCTTGTTAGTACAAAATATTGCTGTAAAGTGTTCACAACGTGGCATAAGAAAGAGGAGGAACCGGTATAACATTCCGAGCCTGTTGTGCCAAATTTATCATTCTACATGTGGCATTTCAAAACCTTTGGCTTAGGCCCCATTCACACGACCGTATGAATGAGGCCATATCTATCCGCAAAATTGCGGGAATAGATGCGGCCCCATTCAGCTCTATGGGGCCGGGAGCCGCGGCACGGAGCGGCATGTCCTATACTTGTCCGTGCGCACGGACAAGTATAGGTATTTTCAATGGGGCCGCACGGCGTGTGTTCCGAGTGCTGCGGAACACACGCCGGGCGGCCCCCGTATATTTGCGGGTCCGCAATAATGCGGACCCGCAAATATACGTTCGTGTGAATGGACCCTAAGTCTGCACTTTTTTTGCTGACTTCCAAAACTATGTATTTTATTCCCCCTAGTACGTGTTCTTTTCATTAAACTGCATCATCTATTCTGTAGTATTCACTTTTAATTAATCTATTTTTTATTTTATGGCTATTGTATGGTATTTTCTCTCATTTTTACAGTGTATCCAATACTGCAATTGAGTGCTATACACCAAGAAAAAAAAGTAACTCCTATCGGGTTATGCTGAAAATTGACAATGCTCGCCGAGAGGCAAGTGCTTCATTTACATATAGAGATGATCCGGCCATTTCTAAGATACACCCAACCAAGTCTTTCCTCAGGTAAGCATGCATGTGATGCGGGAGCTGTTAAATATGAAGGAAGTGAAACATATGGATCTTATAAAGTAGAAATCCAAACATATGAGACTTTCTGTATCCATACTTTCTGTATCAAACTAAACAAAACTGTTCACATAATGCAACAATAGTATTAAAAGGGTTCTCCAGGAATGAAGAAAATGAAAATACTTAAATATTACTTT
Source organism: Rhinella marina (assembly GCA_900303285.1). Lineage (NCBI taxonomy): Eukaryota > Metazoa > Chordata > Amphibia > Anura > Bufonidae > Rhinella > Rhinella marina. The sequence continues at coordinate 169,136 of ONZH01030222.1, forward strand.
ATTATAAATATACAGTGGGGAAAAAAAGTATTTAGTCAGCCACCAATTGTGCAAGTTCTCCCACTTAAAAAGATGAGAGAGGCCTGTAATTGACATCATAGGTAGACCTCAACTATGACAAACAAAATGAGAAAACAAATCAAGAAAATCACATTGTTGATTTTTAAAGAATTTATTTGCAAATTATGGTGGAAAATAAGTATTTGGTCACCTACAAACAAGCAAGATTTCTGGCTCTCACCGACTTGTAACTTCTTCTTTAAGAGGCTCCTCTGTCCTCCACTCATTACCTGTAGGAATGGCACCTCTTTGAACTTGTTATCAATATAAAAGACACCTATCCACAACCTTAAACAGTCACACTCCAAACTCCACTATGGTGAAGACCAAAGAGCTGTCGACGGACACCAGAAACAAATTTGTAGACCTGCACCAGGCTGGGAAGACTGAATCTGCAATAGGCAAGCAGCTTGGTGTGAAGAAATCAACTGTGGGAGCAATAATTAGAAAATGGAAGACATACAAGACCACTGATAATCTCCCTCGATCAGGGGCTCCACGCAAGATCTCACCCTGTGGGGTCAAAATGATCACAAGAACTGTGAGCAAAAATCCCAGAACCACACGGGGGGACCTAGTATATGACCTGCAGAAATCTGGGACCAACGTAACAAAGGCTACCGTCAGTAACACACTACGCCACCAGGGACTCAGATCCTGCAGTGCCAGACGTGTCCCCATGCTTAAGCCAGTAAATATCCGGGCCTGTCTGAAGTTTGCTAGAGAGCATTTGGATGTTCCAGAAGAGTATTGGGAGAATGTCATATGGTCAGATGAAACCAAAGTAGAACTGTTTGGTAGAAACACAACTCATTGTGTTTGGAGAAGATTTAATGCTGAGTTGCATCCAAAGAACACCATACCTACTGTGAAGTATGGGGGTGGTAACATCATGCTTTGCGGCCGTTTCTCTGCAAAGGGACCAGGATGACTGATCAGTGTACATGAAAGAATGAATGGGGCCATGTATCGTGAGATCTTGAGTACAAACCTCAGCAAGGGCATTGAAGATGAAACGTGGATGGTTCTTTCAGCATGACAATGATCCCAAGCACACCACCAGGTCAACAAAGGAGTGGCTTCGTAAGAAGCATTTCAAGGACCTGGAGTGGCCTAGCCAGTCTCCAGATGTCAACCTCATAGAAAACCTTTGGAAGGAGTTGAAAGTCTGTGTTGCCCAGCGACAGCCCCAAAATATCACTGCTCTAGAGGAGATCTGTATGAAGGAATGGGCCAACATACCAGCAACAGTGTGTGCCAACCTTGTGAAGACTTACAGAAAACGTTTGACCTCTGTCATTGCCAACAAAGGATATATAACAAAGTATTGAGATGAACTTTTGTTATTGACCAAATACTTATTTTCCACCATAATTTGCAAATACAATTTTTTTTAAATCAGACAATGTGATTTTCTGGATTTGTTTTCTCATTTTGTCTCTCATAGTTGAAGTCTACCTATGATGTCAATTACAGGCCTCTCTCATCTTTTTAAGTGGGAGAACTTGAACAATTGGTGGCCGACTAAATACTTTTTTCCCCACTGTATCCCCAAATACTTTCCATTAGTTATAATGGCTCATTTTGTCTAGGGAGCAATTATTAGTAGAAACTAAATGCCATCGTATTAGTAAAAAAGCAATGCTGGGCATATGCATCAATCTCGCTGTTCAGCTAGGTGGAGTGGCCAACGCAACAGGGTCAACAATAACCCATGGCAGACGTGCAAGATGTAAAGCTATATGGGGAGATTTATCAAAATTAAAGGAAAACTAGCTTAGTTGTCCATATTAACCGATCAGATTCCATTTTTCATTTTTCAAAGAAGCTCTGAAAAATAAAAGCTGAAATCTGATTGGTTGATATGAGCAACTAAGCCAGTTTTCTTTTACATGAGTTTTGATAAATCTTTTCCATTAGTTCTTCTTTCTAAGAGTGCACTTCATTTTCACCCTCTTACACAACACCAGAGGTTTTTTTTCTATTAGATAAGAGTGGTGAACAGGCAACATTTCCAGGATGCATTGTCCACAGTTGACCATTTTTTCATCCATACTTTGAAATAATCACTCTGACATGAAATCTTTATGAGATTTAATTCACTCTGCAGTAGTATTTTATACTTACTGAATACTGTACAGGTACCATTAAACCTAGACAAGACAAAAGGGTGGCCTGTACTTGTTCAGATTGGCAGGAATTTGGGGGGAGGTAATAGTTATACCATTCCAGACCTGTAAGACCATTGGTATTAGCAGATTCCTTCCTGAATAGTTTGTCTCGATACAAATGAGATGATTCTGCTACTTAGCGTGTCTGGAAACAATGAAGATTACATGCATGAGAAACATATTAGTCTACAAGATAAGACTGCCTGTCATATTTTATTTCTATTCTAGTAAGGCTTTAGTTTTAGATTCAAGTAATAAATGAGATATTTAATACAGTACATATTTTGGTATCCATGTCTTCCTTGTTGAATTTCTTAGGTCAGGGGTATTCAAATACAATATACGTGTTGCACTTACCACTCACCTCAGCCAGCCCCAATATATATATCATATTTATCTGTTTATCTAGTATATACTGTATCTATATATTGCTGCTTAGTTCTGATGTGTATTGTGACATGATGTTTAATGCCGTCCACAGTGGGGGAAGCACGATAATTGCACAAGGATCAAATCTGAATGTAGTAGCTTCTCCTCGAATGGTAATCCAGTTATCTGAACCGAACATACAGTACAATATGGTAAGCATTGCATGTTTTCCACTAGTCTCTTTTACACTATGTTTTACTGTCCTGCATTTTTGATGTTTTAATATGATGAAAGATGTTGGAATAAACAGATACTAAAATGAAACAGCTATTCCAATGGCTTGTGATTGCACATGCAGCATGACTTACTGATGATAATCAAATATCATTCTCCTAAAACCTCTATTCTACCATACGTTCACAGTGACAATCCACAATTTGGAGCAATGTAATGGTTGTCATTTTTTCTGTTAGATCACCATAACGTAGAAACAGCTGAACTGAATAGTAAAGATTTCTTTAAAGGGTTTGCCCCACAAAAATATTCTACATTTTTCAAACCAGCACCAGAATGTGAATACTTTTGTATTTGCATAAAATTAAAAATGTAGTATAGCCACCAAATTATTCAATAAAGTCTATCTGTATATAGCACCCCTGCTGTTTGTTCTTTTCCTTATTTCTTTGTCCACCATGCCGAGGTGGACACAAATGCTCAGTTACATCCTTTAACTGCCACCAGCTGTCTCTACTGTTAGAAGCTGTGACAGCTACAGGGACAGAGCTACAGCAGAAAGGATACCTTCAGCCTTGGTTCCTCTGGCAACAGGACACTGCTGCCACAAGAAGACAGCAGCCACCTGGGGAACTGTGACATTAATTCATAAAAACCTGTAAAAAGTGTCAGAAATAAACTGTACAGTAAATGCATCTCTGCAAAAAATATTGTATTTCGGCTGTATCCTAATGGATAACGTTATAAAAATGGTGCGTAACCAGTAAAATGTGTTTTAAGGATTTAAAAGCTATGTACACCTTTAGGGGGATTTTTTTTATTGGTGCATTGTACTCATTATGAGCTAAAAATATTTTTTCAATTTGTCTTTATTAAAAATATGGAGTCCTTTTCTCTGTACAGAGCTGAGATGCTCTAGTAGCTGGATCTGAATCTTCTCTCTGCTCCATCAGACAGGGAGGTGACGGGCTCCTTATCTCTGCTCAGATCTTATAAATACTCATCAAAGCTCAATCCTTATCTTACCGTTAAGAATGTGACATAGGACCTAAGTGAAAGTAGGATGCACAAAGCTAGAAAAATAGTTAACCCTTTGTGACAGAATGGCTCAATATTTTAATAAAGACCAATTGAAAAAATGAATTTTAGCCTCAAATGAGTAAAATGCAGTCATAAAAAAATTGTCCCTTAGGGCTTGTTCACATCAACGTTATGGATTCTGTTCTGGCTTTCCGTTATAACATCGTTATAACGGAAAATAACGGAATCAATAAGACGGAAATTAAAACGGAAACCTTTAGAGGCATTCCGTTTTGATCCGTCATAATAAAAGTCTATGGGCCTACATAATGGATCCGCCTGGTTTCCGTTATGCTGGACGGAAAACAAGGTCCTGTCGACATATCTTTGTTTTCCGTCCTGCATAACGGAAACCAGATGCATCCGTTATACAGACTCATAGACCTCTATTATGATGGATCAAAATGGAATGCCTCTAAAGGTTTCTTCCGTCTTATGGATTCCGTAATTTTCCGTTATAACGATGTTATAACGGAAAGCGAGGACGGAATCCATAACTTTGATGTGAACAAGCCGTTAAAGGTATATATAGCCTTTAAGAGCCTTGATGTACACTGTATAAAAAAAATGATATAGAGTGGGACAGAAATTAATGTTCAGATAGATATATTAGATAGATAGCCGAATGGAAAGAAGAATGGGTGGATGGATGGATAAATAGATATATTAATCCTATTGTGTTTGGCATCTTGGGCAAGTTTGAGAAACGATTCAATGTTTTCATTAAATTAAAAATCCAGTTTATTATATTTTTGTTATTATTACGGATTCTTCTAATTTATAATAATGCGCTGTTATAATTTTTAGGAAGGCATCTTATTTATCGATGTTCTCCCTGAATTTGATGACAACATTATCCATTTATAGTAATAGAAAGAGCAGACTTGTTTACCAGAAATATGGTAGAAACTTAACTGGCCTAAAAATAATGTCTTGTGGGAAAACCAGCAGCACTTCTCATGAGGCAGAAATAAACACAATGTGGAAAAATCTCAGTCATCTAAGATTCTGCACCTCATCCCAATGACATAGTGTGAGTCTTTTATGTGTTCTTTTAGGAACCGCATTTTCTGTTCAGTATTGTCACACTGTCCCACCATTTTTCCATGATGAGATAACTGAACACAGCATGAATTTCAATCACTTACATGGCACACCTCTGGAAGTGATGAGTCAAACTTGCCTCCTTATAAGAGTTATTAATATAACAGTGACACCAACAAAAGTGACAGACTTCAAGTAATTAGCAAGTTTTATACATCCTGATTTATAATATTTCACTGTGAAGGAATGCAGAGAACTGAGTTTATTAATAATTGCAATATGTTATTAAATATATGGTGGACTCCCAAGTTACAATGTTAAAATGTTATTTGGGTCCCAGACAACCATTGTAAAGCATTGTATCTTGACACCATAACTCTATACAAAAAATTGTTCTAAAGCCTCCAAATTGTCAAAGAAAAAATTAAGGTTATAGAGTATCTAGCACAAATAAAGCAATTCCCTACATATAAAGGTAACAAATAGCTGTTGGAAGCTATAAGTCAGTTTCTGTGTTGAGGACAGAGCTTCCTTAGGGTCCTGTACAGTAAATAGGTTACCAGAAAAATAATATGAAGTCTCCTTCACCTTGTGGTCAATGGAGAATTTTATTCAGACACAGCTAAAGGGCAGTACAAAACATACTGTGGAAGCAACCAGTCCTGTTCACATTCTAGGACAGGTTTCTTGTGGTCATTTTAAATACTTCCTGGGGTTCTTTGAGATTTACATATTGATGACCTACGCTCAAGATAGGTCATCAATATCAGACTGGTGAGCATCTGAACCTGGCACCCCTGCTGATCAGCCATTTGACGAGGCCACAGCACTTCCATAAGCACCATGGCCACCTTGCAGCTTGCCAAACACATCACCCTACTTGAATGTGGCTGAGATGCGCCTAGGCCATGTGACCAATGACTGCGATGTGACATGGCCTAAGCACTCATAGAGCGATGTGGCTTCTTCTAACATCTGGTTAATTGGGGTCCTGGGAGTCGTACCCCTGTCAGCCTCATATTGATGACCTCTCCTGAGGATAGGTCATCAGTATGTAAATCCTGGAGAACCACTTTAAAATGGTGACTGGATCACTATTCTTTCGGGCTTGTGGGTAAGATTTCCTTTTTATTTATTGTTTGTCCTTCAACAATCATAAATTGCCATGATTGTTATGAATAGAGGTGATAGCCAAAAACAAATGATAAAAATGACAAGCAATATATGTCTATAGCCAGGCATGTAGCTATAGAGATGCATAGGTTGAAGTCAGCCGAGGCTACTTTCTCACATAAGAAAACATTGGTATTATAAATGATACATGCTAGGTGGGGGCCCTGTCACAGATTTTGCATTGGGGCCCAGGAGCTCCAGCTGTGAATTTACAGATGGTTAGTAACCCTACTTATGGAGCTTCCTGACCTGTAATACTGCTGAAGGGCAGTGCAGAAGACACACTGCAAGGGTATATGGCTCCTTATATTTTCAGTGTAATCACACTAGACTAAGCATTAGATCAGTTTTACAGCATACATAGATCTTGCACTAATGATTGTCTATGCTTTACATTATGAGAGCTTCAGGACACATCCTGATTTGGACATAGAGAAGCAGTATTATGTGAATTAGACATAAATCCAGGCATATGTAATTACTGTGACATCTTCATATAAGATTCACACCCATAGGTTTCATCTTTACTATTCTGTTCCTTCCTGCCCTACTTCAGGAAGCAGTCACACACATATGAATAACATTATTTATCACCTATATGACTGGTGGTGGAAGACAAAATGAAGAGGACTTGGCCGGATAGTACCTTTTGTTTAGCTTGGCACTGTTACAGTTCCAGAGATTCATGGGAATGTAGCTCTCCGGACTTTTTTGTGGTCTTTGCTATTGACAAACAGATAATTTTCAGTTTTCTCCTATAAGACAAACACACAGCAGAGGGGAAATTCAGTTTTTCCCATTAAAAGACACTTAATTCAATCATAACCAAAGGTGCTGCTTTGTGGGCAGTATTCTAATTGAGTAGCCAGTAGATTAAATTACAGCATTTCCTCATTGTTCTGCAATCCAATATTTCTTGAAAACTAAAACCATCGTACTCTTCAATTGCTAAAACCAATTTGGAGCTTAAAATGTCATGTCAAATCACATAACAGCAAGGTCATCGCAAATGAGATTTTCCTGCCCCTACCAATCAGTCATATTGCATCACTTCTAAAGAGCATTATTAGATTTTATCATTCCATAAGAGCATCTTCTCCACTGACCTGCCTGGTAAAATGTGTGGTCTGCACTCATGAACCACTTCTATGGAACAGCCTCAAAGAGACTTACATATACCACCATTATTAATTTAAAGGACATCACTACTCTTCAGTTGATAACTGGAGCAATGAATTCACCAATAATACAATAAAGAGGAAAGATTACAGAATATACGAGCCCGTCACAGTTCAAGGAACATGTGACCCTCTTCTAAGAAGAAAGGGCTTGGTGTCAGCCTAGGGTATGAAGAGCACTAACTATAAGAAAATGATCTTTCTTTGAGCAACAGACTTTGATTTGAAAGTTGTTTAAAGGGGTTGTCTCACGTGAGATATCGCTAGGATATGCCACCAATGTCAGATAGGTGCAGAACTCCTCCATTCACTTCTATGGGAGTTCCAAACATAGCCAAGCCCCGGCTGAGCTATTTCCGGAATTCCCATAGTGGTGGCCGTTCATGCATGGTGCACCCTTGTTCACTTTGGGGACCCCGTTCTACAGATAGGTGTGGGTCCCAGAGCAATATGTCACCAATGTCTTAGATGACATAAGCCCATCAAAATATTGATTATGTCACATTGTCCAAATAAATTAGGACCACAGTGATTTCAGTTGCACTCAATAGAGGCACAGTAAAGAATTCAGCAATAACACTTTGTTCTATTTTATGATATTGTCAGCATTCCCAAAAATAGAATTCTGCATCCTGCCATTTTTGTATCTGCTTAGACAAGTCTCCCCATATGTATTAGATCACTGCCACCTGCTGGCGGAAGAATACGATATTTGCATGACCTTTACAGTTTATCTTACACAAACAAGGTAACCTATAGGTATAACAATGTTGTAGAGTATATATAAAGACACAATTAACTTGTATATGAATTTCTATAGGGAGTGTTAGGACCTCACTTAAACTAAAGTAAAGCCAGATATGGAACATATTATGTTTGTTTAGTATGTTTTTATTTTCTGATTGTAGATTTTTATGTGATTATGGAGGAAAACCACCTTGCCTGACCTGCTGCTCTTTCTGTATTATCAGCAGTTGCTTTACAGCAGCCACATGAACATACAAAAATTGGTCTCTCTAGATGACTCATTGAGTCATTGGAGGATGTTCTAGGCACGTTCTGTGACCTGTGCTCAGCTCATTTAACAGGAGGTGGAGCAAAGCTGTCCCCGTCCATTATTGTTAATCTTGTTATCCTGTGTTATCTGTCTCCAGCTTCAGAGATGTTTCCTTTTATTGTAATCCTGCCTGTGATAATAATGAGATGACTGCTGAAAAGTGATCTCTACAGAGTTGTAAAACTCAGTGGGCATTGTTTAAACTGAAAACATTTTGAAAACTGAAAACGGATTTTCTTTTGTGACATGCAAAATCATCAACAATTCTTAACAAATATGAAAAAAAAGTTGATTTAAACAATAGATAATTTTCTGATGACATATTCCCTTTAATTTTGAAGTACATTCTCTATTCTTGATTCTGATGCCAATGCACTGTGTCTGGGTTACTTTGAGCTTCAGTGCCTTTGTTTCATATCTTCCAAATTTATTTAAATAGCAGACAAAATATTTTAGAAAGGTGAGACACATATGGTGCCAAATGCTGCAAACATACCATAAAATTCAATTTATAATATTTTTATGAAAACATAGTACAGCATTATATGGCTACATTTTTCATTTATATAGTTTCTTAATCTAGATTAACCAACAGAGAAAAAAAATTTGGATGTCAGTTTCTTGAAACACAACAGCAAACCAAATATTCACAAACTATGATCACAAGGAGACCAGTCCTTGTCCTACAAGGACTTGAGCCCAAAAAGTCCTGCAAGGAAATGAACTGGAAAATGACAACAGGAAAAGCTGTACATATATATACACAAGCACCATCTATTAATTAGCTTTATGCATTTTTCATAATGTCTTTGGCTACAAATATAAATGGCATTCCTTATAGAAGTGTTTGCCTTTTAAATTATTTCACATTTAATGAATATTAGAACAGCAACTTACCATGGCCTTGAGTAGAATAAGAATTAGGAAGCAGTAGGAATATCACTGCCACGTCTTAAAATATTTGAATTATGTGAAGTTGATACTGGCAATTGATAAAGTTCCACGGTGTCTGGTGTCATCATATTTCATGAGGCTGATATAACATTTCTTGAGACAGGAAATTATTGTGCATTATTGTTACTTAACACTCATCAATAAATGGGATGTGCTGACAATGTACTGCTGGTGAATTAGACTTATCAAATATGTTTTGCTTTCGAAATTCGGTACACAGAGTATGTACCGTGAATATATTAGGCTTCTTTCACATTTGTGGTACAGCCTTCCTTGCAGGATGTGCCGGCATAGAATCTGGGTGTTGGCAGGACAAAAACCATTACGTGCAGTGCAGCGTTTGTTTTTTTTCAGACCAAATTCTGGCATATTTGCCAGGTAGTGGCCAGATATCTGCCGGACTCCATTATAGTTAATAGTTTTAGTTTATGGGGCCAGCAGGCATTCTGGTAACATCCAGCAATGCCAGACCCAGAGAACTTCAGCAAGCTGTTCTATATGTCCTAAGAATAGAAAATTGCCTGATCCGGCATATGCCAATCACCAAAGCTGCCCAATAGACCCCATTCATCAAGATAAAATAGCACTGCATGCAGCCTTGTAAACCTAGCCATAGATGTGTTTTTTATTCTAAGTTCTTCCCTTTTTATTTTATATGTTTCACTGTTTCTATTAAAATTTCAGTCAGGTATAAAGAGAGTAAAGGGTAAAAATGATCTACCATTTACCTCGCATGTCAAAACTTTAAACATACCTTCATTTGGTTATAGGTTCTAAGTCATTTCAAAGAAATACTCCTCCCATGCCGCGCTTCCTTTAGAGACCTGTGGTAATGTGTGTAGACCTTATGTCTATGACTAAGTCTTCCTTTGAAACCTTGTACGATGAAAAGTCACCTTCTTGCTGGCAGCTCCTTGCAGCTTTTATTGGCAGTTTACAATGTGTGAACCACAGTTTTACATTATGTTGTGGTATATGTGTGATTCATTTTGGCAACACAAGTGGAAAGTGAATTTCATATTAGCCCTATATAATGAAATAAGCTAGATGCCTGGATCCATAGCATGGTTCAACTGAAAACAACAGCTGGAGTGGTAAACAGTATACAAGTCACATCCAAACTGATCATGTAGGGAATCATTAGGGGTTGTCAAATGGTAAAAAGGTCCTACTCTGTATATATATATATATATAACATGCTTTCTAGTTCTTGTATTCAGTTACAAAAAAAATGAATTGCTTATTATAACGTTAATATTAAAGGGGTTATCCCATGAAAAATGTAAAAAAATGGAAATCAGACATTATATATTACATGACAATGCCTTTCTAACAAAGCTAGAACCAGCCCTGTACTTCACATGGGTCCAGAGATCTCCCCATTCATTGCTCTGCTAGATTTATATCAAGCTGACAGCTCAAGGGGAGGGTCTTTTCTGTCAGAGCTAAGGGGGCGTGTCCATGCTCTTCCTATCACAGCTCAGGAGGCAGTTGAAGGATGAAACTGAGTATGAGCGGCCTTCTCAGTGAGCAGAACAAAGAAATAAGAAAAAAACAAACAGCAGGTGGCGCTATACAGATACATTTTATTTAATAACTCAGTTACTATGCTAAATTTTCAATTACATGCAATTACAAAAGTATTCAGATCCAGGTGCTGGTTTGAAAACTGTGGAATATTTTTCATGGGACAACCCCTTTAAAGACTAGTTATTTGTATACTGCCGAAAGATATGCCCTCTATTCGATCAAATGTGGTAGAGGCAAAGTCAGATATTTTCTTGTGTTTCCAGAAAGAAGTAGTGTTGTGTTTACACCTAATTATTTACAACCATAAATGGAGCCTATAGCTCTGTTTCCATTCCAATACAACATTACATAGTTACTTAAGATGTTCATGAAAAACCATTTAAGCCAGCAATATTGAATATAAGTTAAAGCATCCATTTTGTAAAGTTACATACTGAATTGGGAAACATCTGAAAATGTATATACTGTATGCATGGATATATGGTTGCAACAAGTAGTGAAAATAGTCCATAAAAGACAGAAAAGCTAAAATGTTGTGCTGTTCTAACAGGAGATGAGGATGCCACTGGATGGCAGTTAATTGTTTTTGCTCTGTGTGTGGTTGAGTGATTAGTTATGCATTAACTGTATGATTTCAGACACAGCAAGGGGTTTGCTGAGAATAAGCCGCTGCTAAGTCTGCAATCACTGTGAAGTAAACTATGACGCTAATAAAGTCATCACGCCTAGTTATAAAAGCCTCTCATCTGCTAGGGAGTATCTTTGTCTGTCTTTGCAAAGGTTAACAATGTGATTTATTGGGATTTATGACCCTTTTGTGGTTAGGGAAGACGTCAGCAATACAATTAGGTGCTACCCTACAATGGGTTACTGCTGGCAGCGTCAATGTACAATGTGTGTGTTAGAAAATAAATGGACACATTCTTATTATAAGTTTCCATGGAAATTAACACTAACAAGTATTTAATGGGAATATGTCGTCAGAAAATGACCTATTGTTTAAAGGTTTTATGTGAAATATTTTTTTTAAGAATTTTTGGGTTTGTTTTCAGTTTTCCATGCCTCTATCTATATTTTTTTTAAATCCTAAATGTATGCAGTTTTCACTCCCTGACCATTAGGCCTAATAATAGGGTTGCAAATCCTGTTCTGTAAGGATCACTTCACGATATTATCTCATTGTCATTATAGGCAGGATTTCAATGACAAGTAACACTTACAGTATATCTAGATAGCACAGGATCCACCATTCACAATAGGTTATGTTATAGTTTATCTACTCCTGCTCCCTGCACAATGACCTCTAAACAGGACACAGAGAATAGCTAGGAAATGTTTCCATAGAAATCAATGAATCATTGCTTGTCTATTGTGCCATTATGCTGTTAATGGCAGTTTAGACATAATAGCTGTTTCATTATCTGCTTTTAATTAGAAAAAATAATCTTAAGTGATATCATTTCATCAAGGAAAACCCTTGCTCCTGATGTGCCTAGACTTCCCATACTACTTTGAGATTTATCAGTACCTAAGGAAGGGGAGCCACATTGTGTGACCCACCTTCCTTACTGTAACATACAACAATTAATATTTTTTTCAGAAAGGGGTTATCCAAAGGAGTTCTTATATATCTGTATTTTAAAATCCATATGTTATGTTAACTTTTTCCTACGTTTTTTTTCTAGACCTGTGTACATAAATCCTCTTCTGAGATAATCTGCTCTTCAACCCCTTCCCTGAAAGGGCTAAATCTGACGCCACCAATTGTAACCCAAGTTTTTTTTGTTTTCGATGGAGCCATATCTTCTGCTTTTGAATTTATTTATGTAAATAATCCTGTATTTAAAAAATTGGAAAAAACTTTGGTGATTTCAATGGGGAACATCCTGGAAATTAAGGTAAGATTTACAACCAATCAGATATAATGCAATCTTCTTTATTTGTGTTGCAGTATGTAATGCATTACCATGTATTACCACCATGCCTTATTACCAGCTTTCCTTAAAATCCACTGATATTTCCAGAATTATCCTCCAACATAAATTCTCACACCCAGTCACAATGTTCAATGTTGTGTAGAGATCAAGTAGAGATATGGTAAAAGGAAATACAAACCAAAAGTTTTTAGAAGAGCAGAAATTTAGCAGGGGGACTCCTGTATAACGGGTATATTAGACTACCAGATCATCTGGCAGTCTAATACTGCTTCCAAATGCCTCATGAACAAGCAAATGCTCCTTCATGGGGCAATTGTGATTTTTATACATGCTTAAAAATCCCAATGGTGCCAGCGGTACTGTAATAGCGATCTGTGTAATAGCGATCTGCTGTCGGCACACCTCTTCCCTGCATGGGGACAAGCTATGGCATAGCGATCGCTCCTCCCCATGCCACGGAGAACATCCCTGCAAGTAATAGCAACGATGTCCTCCGCTAGCTATCTGATGATTGCCGGGAGGGAACTCTTCCGTCCCAACAATCGTCTGCGACATTGGGTTCTAATATACCCTTAAGGCTGAGTTCACACTTCAGTTATATAGTCAGTTATTTTGATCAGTTATTGTGAGACAAAAACAATCAAAACAGAGAATAAGTGCAAATTATTTCACCTGACCTGTGAGTAGGCTTCGCTGCTGGCTTTGGCTCACGATCACTGATAGAAATAACTGACCAAATGACTGAAGTGTGAATTTAGCCTATTTTGAATCTCCTGGGTCCAGTGCTAACTATATAACAGGGTCCCTTTCTTATCATATAATCCTTTATTGAAACCAATAATTGGTCATTTTATGTACTGTATGTTTTATTCTTACTTTCTATAACTGATGCTGATTGTGTTGGTTTTAGGGAGACAATATAGATTCTGATGCTGTAAGAGGAGAAGTGCTGAAAGTTGGTAACAAGAGCTGTGAAATTATTCAATCCAAATCAGATTTTGTCTCTTGTGCTGTTTCCAATGACTTGATGAAAAGCAACAGTGAGCTGAAAATAGAGGTATGATCTGTTCTTATTTGTCTGCATACATCTGCTTATATATTATTAGTGAAGGTCAACGTGCTTTCTCCTCATAATCGTTTTGCACTACAGTGTTTGTTCGGTCCATATGTTTGGCTACTGTTGATTGAATTGAGAATGTCTTTTTATGTACATCATGAATAATTAAGCCGCACGTCTGCTGTGAATTATAAGCGTCTACTACTTGTAGCGTGTGTGGAGCTCAGCTGTAATTATCTGAAGATGCCAAACAAGGCAGGTGCGCTCCTGACCCCCTCCAACCTCCCCCACTGCGTGTTCAGGATGATCAAAATGTAGGGAAGATACACAACCTTTAACTCCGGTTTTCATTAAGGAAATGACCTGTCATTGTTGTTTAACAAAGTGTGTTAAATAGGATTACACAAGTAAATCATGAAAGGCCTTTTTCTATTTTTCATTTTTGTTTTTTACTCCCAGCCTCCCCAAAGCCATACCTTTTTAATTTTTCCAGCTTGTTTTTGTGGGACAAGTTGTACTTTCTAATGGCACCATTTACGGTTGCTTAAAATGTAGTGGGGAGCAGCAAAAAAAATTCCAAATGGGGTGGAAGTATTAAAAAAACATAATTGTGCCACAGTTTTATGGGTTTAGCTTTTATAAAAATATGCTGTAAAACCAACCTGTTGCTTTCATTCTACGGATCAGTATGATTACACCGATACCACACATGTATAGTTTTTCTTGCGTTTTAATTCTGAAAAAAAAATAAACACTTTGGAAAAAATGATTTTTTTCTTTGCATTACCATATTCTTACCCCCATAATATAACTGAGGGCTCATTTTTTGCAGGGTGGTCTATACTTTTTTATTGCTATTTTGGAGTGTGTATGATTTTTTTTTCACTTTTTATTCAATTTTTTAAAATTTTTTTGTTTATGTATTTTTATTTTAATTTTGGGAAAAGGGTGATTTGATCCAGCTGGCAGCACGGAAGCACCTCCTTTCAGTTGCAATTGAGGAGGCATGTCCTTTTTGCTGCAGCTCTCTCCCTTTTACAGCTGAGGAGGCAGTTGAAGGATGGAACTCAGCATGTGCGTCCACCTAAGCGAGGTGGACAGATAAAAAAGTAAAAGAACAAACAGCAGGTTGCGCTATCTAGATACATTTTATTAAATAACTCCTCCATTGTCATACTAAATTTTTAATTACATGCAATTACAAAATTATTAAGGTGCTAGTTTCAAAACTGCAGAATATTTTTCATGGGACAACCCCATTAAAAGGATTGTCTCATCACAAACAATGGGGGCTAGGATATCGCTATGATATGCCCCCATT
This sequence comes from Rhinella marina, assembly GCA_900303285.1. NCBI lineage: Eukaryota > Metazoa > Chordata > Amphibia > Anura > Bufonidae > Rhinella > Rhinella marina. The sequence continues at coordinate 184,301 of ONZH01030222.1, forward strand.
GTCTTATAGGTGCGGGTGCCACAGCTGGGACCCGCACCTATATCGGGAACGGAGCCCCGCACTCTGGTCCGGCCACCACCAAGCGCTCTCTATGGCGGCCCCATACAAAATGAATGGAGGGTGGCAGTGCATGTGCAGTGTGCCCTCGACACTTTCAAGGCTTCGTTCTTCGTTCTCGACATAGGTGCGGGTCTTGGTGGTGGGACAATGGTGGTATATACTAGCAATATGCCCCATTGTCTGTGATGAGACAAGCTCATTAAGTAAATAATAAGCTTTTGACAATCTGCCAGTAGTCTTCATAGATCCTCGCCCCTGCAGACACAATGATATATTGTTCATAATGATGGAACATCACGTGACGTAGGAGTCAGTTACTGTCAGCAGCAAGTTGGCTTTCTGTCAAAAAAAAACCCTTTTTTTAAGCACAGATACAGTTAAAACTCCAAATATGTATAACTGTATGATTTCCTATACCCTGAATGACTTTTTAATTTTTGTCTTAATATCAGCTCTTGCAGGAATCCTCCTCCATTGTCATTGGTAAGGTGAAAGTCCAACCAAACTACAATTACACAGGAATAATCACTGGGGTTCTGTCCTGTGGCGTCCTGGTTTTAATTGCACTCGTGATTTTCAAATGTGTAAGGAAGAGAAAGCAGCTCAAAGGTAAAACATTTGTTCTTCAGTGACTTCTTCATGAGGAGCTACTTCCAGCTTCCTGACTATATTTTATTACAGATATAGGCAGTGAACGGGTCCTATTTGATGGCAGGGTGCACACACCTCATTTGGATAGACTTGTGAGTGCAAGAAGTGTAAGTCCTACAACCGAAATGGTATCCAGTGAATCTGTGGACTACCGCTCTACATTTCCAGAAGGTAAGAGTCTGTATTCTCTGCCATAGTTCACATGATCATTCATTAATCTGACTTGTTCTGAAGAATTGCTGTGTTCCCTGTCAGGACTTTCTGTAATTAGATACTAATGGCCTGATACTTCTGGGATGTCAAACCTCCAAGGGACAGAATTCAGACAATGTGCTTGGCAGGATTCTCTAACAGGAGGAATAAACATTTCTTGTGTGCTAAACTTATGAAAATTGTCACCAAAAATATTATATCTATGGCACCTGCCAAATCATGTCTTCACCCAGGCTTATATGTTAACTTTACATAAAAAATATTATATCTATGGCACCTGCCAAATCATGTCTTCACCCAGGCTTATATGTTAACTTTACATAAAAAATATTATATCTATGGCACCTGCCAAATCACGTCTTCACCCAGGCTTATATGTTAACTTTACATGTATGGATTCCAAGTAATATATATTTTTGCTCCATACCTGGACATGCTTATTTACATCATGAATGATACGTACATCTAAAGACCATGTCAGCCAAGGAAACTGTAATGGTATTTGTACTTATTTACTGTACACAACACAGAGGATATATAGAAACCTGTTCTGAATATCCAAATCCAAATGTAATAATTGTGTCTAAATGTAATTATTTAAAAAAGCTACCCACAATGAACCTTCCTTCCAATCATCAGTCTCTATCAGTGAGCTAGTTGGGTAGGAAGGCAGCAGTGAGATTTTTTTTCTTTTTTTTTAACTCAATATTCATAAAAAACATTTCTAAGATTTAGAATGTTTCTTTTTCATTTCAGCAGTACTATAGTACTATGCCATTAAAAATGAAATACAAAATAGTTTCCTTCTCTAGCACTCAGCACAGAGAGATAAAACTCTTAAATTAACAGAGATCCCACTGATCATTGTACTGCTGCTGCACGGGAAAACTATTATCTTCTAGTATAATAGTAGATGTAGAATTTTGGATGACAGTATGATAGCTGTATTGTTCTCTGGATAGGCCAAGATAAAGACGTGTATAGAAAAGCACTGCATCTATCAGTGCAATATGTGATGCAATCATTCTTTTTCCTCTCTCACTGCCATGAATGGTGTACGTAAAAAAGTCAAGTGTGGTTGTTTACTATGCTAAAGGTCCAAACAAAAAAATAAGGGCCCTATTAAACCGCATGATTTTGGGGCCAGTTAGTGTGAGTTTTCATTAGGAATGCCCGTTTCCAATAATTGGCCCATAAAATCATGCGGCTGATCAGCAGATGGGTTTGTTAGCTGATGGGCATCTCTCATCAGGATAAAAGATGCCCAATTATCGGCAGCACATTTTCCTGTGTAATCAGGGATCTGCAGCTGATAATCAGCAGAACTGAATGGTAGCAATCCTTCCTCCCACATTCACTTTACATTGACCTGTGTAATCAGGCTGGTGCAAATGAGTGTGATGGACGTGTCCGTTATTCTCTATCGGCGCTTGCACTGCCTGAACATTGTGTAGTGTAATACAACCTTAAGAGAAAGAGCCAGAGCAGGAAGCTGAATACAAGTAGTGACTTCAAAAAGAGATATCCAGAAAACCATTCACTCCTTTTCTTTATAAAAACTTACATAGAATAGTTATATATGGGCTGTTAATGTGATACAAACATTTCTGATGTTGGTGTCTATTCACATGTCCGCATGTATTTTGCGGATCCGCAAACTGCGGTTCCGCAAAACCCGCACACTGGCCATGTGCCAGCACTATAGAAATGCCTTATCTTGTCCGTGGCTGCGGACAAGAATAGGACATGTTCTATTTTTTTGCAGGGTCGCGGAGCGGAAGTGCGGCCCCATTGAAAATGAATAGGTCCGCACCCATTCCACAGAATTGCTGAATGGATGCGGAACCATTCATACAGACGTGTGAATGGACCCTTAGACATAGGCAGTGGCCATGATGTAGAGGTGTTGACTAGATGGGTGAGGTCTCAGCAAGAAAAGAAATAGATGCTCTGCTGTTCATATTCACTCACGTAGACACTGAAAGTGAATATAGCTATCACTCATTACAAAGGTAAGACAACTCTCTAATGTTCTGCCTTGCCAGGATGACTCTAGTGTGAATCATATTTGTTCTTCATGATTCATACTATATTATGGATAGTATAGTAGATTGCAACACACACTGCCCTGTTCATATTTTACACAAGAGTTAGCACCAATCAAGGTATGTTCAAAACTGAATTACTGTTCCCGGACTGATGTATGTGTACATGTTCTTGTACCAGCAATGATTTTCATAAGCTTATTAAGTTAACTTCCTCTACTCTTCCTTTACATGACTTACACCAAATAAGAATGGTACACTGACTGTCAGGAAAGCTTGGTATACAGCAGGACGAGCTGATTCAGTAAAACTTGTATTTACATATTTAGATCTCTGCTCTTAGGAGTCCAAAGAGTGGCCCTATTAAGTGATCTGTCCTTGCATGATTGTGCATAGAAAGATAACTGTCAATCAATGAGTAGGACTGTCAACTGTACTACTAAGCACAGAACAAGCAGAGATGTAAATTAATAAATTAAGCTAGTTTCATCTCAGCGAGGACAGCCTTCCGAAGCTCTCTGGATCCAGCATAGCCAGAGGTTACCATGATGCCTATTGGCTACTATTGACTATGAGGTCCGGCAGGAAACAGCCTGCCAGAGAGCACAACGCACATGTGAAGGAGGGTTTATACTGAATCATTTCCCAGAAAACAATATACCCTGCTGCCACAGCTAGGCCTACACATGAAAGCACATTATAGCATCATATATTATTATTATTGGCCAAACCCACAGTTTTTGGTGGAAACAGCCAACAGCCTTATATCTATGGGGAGCTCCCAACTCTCCCTGACATATGATGGATTGAGCACTTTAAATTTATGAAGGATTTATGAAGGATGAAGGATTGAGCACTTTAAATTTAAGGTATCTGGCAGTGGGTTTTTTCTTTCTCTCCATTGAAAACACATACATGCTCAGCCAAACTGAATATATAAATGTATGGGGAGCCTGGAGACACAGCTGTTATTGAATATGTATGAGCACCTGAAAACTTGATATTTCCTTTAAAGAGCCTCTGTCAGCATGATCAACCCTATTAAACCAGACATGCTGCGTGGTAGGGTTGATCTTGCTGATACAACAAAAACTTTTCTGCAAAATGAGCACTATTCTCATGCTTGAGAATAGTCCCAGGACAGAGGACTGAAACGTTGCTCCGTGGGTGAATACAGGACACTACAGGACAATCTTTATCATTATCATTGGAAGTGCTGCAGTTTTTTGTTTTTCATATTGTGTTTGGCAGGTTACATCTTCAGTGCAGCTTGGATTCTGATTATGATAGATAGATAGATAGATAGATAGATAGATAGATAGATAGATAGATAGATAGATATGAGATGATAGATTGGGAGATAGATAGATATGAGATAGATAGATAGATAGATAATGATAGATAGATAGATAGATAGATAGATGATAGATAGATAGATAGATAGATAGATAGATAGATAGATAGATAGATAAAGATAGATAGATAGATAGATAGATAGATAGATAATGATAGATAGATAGATATGAGATAGATAGATAGATAGATAGATAGATAGATAGATAGATAGGAGATAGATAGATAGATAGATAGATAGATAATGATAGATAGATGGGAGATAGATAGATAGATAGATAGATAGAATAGATAGATAGATAGATAGATAGATATAGATAGGAGATAGATGATAGATAGATAGATAGATAGATAGATAGAAAATAGATAAATAGATATGGATAGTTAGATATGAGAGAGATGATAGATAGATAGATAGATAGATAGATAGATAGATAGATAGATAGAAGATAGATAGAATAGATAGATAGATAGATAATGATTGATAGATAGATAGATAGATAGATAGATAGATAGATAGGAGATAGATAGATAGATAGATAGATAGATAGATAGATAGATAGATAGATAGATATAGATAGGAGATAGATAGATAGATAGATAGATAGATAGATAGATAGATAGATAGATAGATAATGATAGATAGATAATGATAGATAGGAGATAGATAGATAGATAGATAGATAGATAGATAATAGATCGATCGATCATCCTGAGAATGTACATTCAGTGCAGTAGGTGGTCACATGTAATACACATTTACAATGGAATACTGTTTGTTCTAAAGAGAGCTTTTCATCAGTTTTAACCCCCATAAACTCTCGTTTGCATGTGGTATGTGAGTACATAAAAGTTCATTTTCTCAGGGATTCTTGGTGTAGAATAACATGGGTATGTTTTGTCTCCCTAGCACCTATTTAGCAGTGTTATGAGTTTCCAGGGGTAAACACTGATGACAGGATCCCTTAAATAATAAAAAATACCATGATATTACATATTGAATTGTGATTTTGAGACCCCATATTTCTCAGGCTGGATTTTGGTTGTAAATGATAGTTTAATCCTCTGAAATCGAGTTTTCTGTGCAGTAGAAGGGTTTGTTCCGACTCTCATATTAGATTGTCTAGTTCAGTTCATCTGATGATCGGATAGCCAACAATACATTTCTTTCTGTCCTATCTGCTTCTCTGCATTCCTGATAAGATGAAGATTGCTAGTGAAACTCTCATTCCTAAGACTGCAGGATATGAATCACCTCCTGGCATTTCCTTGGTTTCACAGTTACTGAACCTTAATCTTAAAGCTGAACACACCTAATTTCATATGTATCTTGTAGTTCTCTTACATAAGATATGTAAATTGTGATCTACTATTACACTATGAACAACATTATAGGTTATGTATAAAGCATGTCTTACCTTTCTTTTACTCAGATCATAAAATACAGTTTCCATCTTCAGAATTCCTAATGACAAATAGCTCAGTATTTGACATATTCTTTCAATGTTTGATTTCATTAGTCTAATATACCATGTACTATGTCCACATTGACATTTTTCGCTAGTGTTGATCTGTAGTTTTGCATGTTCTTGTCCTGTGACTGATCATAGCCTGAACCTTATGGTACAATCAGTCAGTTACATGTACCTGTTATAAAATACATACATTCTTTTTTCTTCTCACTGCTGAATCCAGTTGCATATATTCCTTGAGCAATGGGCCAAAAGTATGGTTAAATAACCGACTGGTCATACATCTGTGAAACAACTGAAATATCATGTCCATAGCTAGCCTAAATCTCACAAGGATTGTGATAATACAATCAGAAAAGACTGAAACATCACTGTGAGACGTCTCCCATAGTATGGACACCTCAAATATTATGCATACACTTTGGCTGAAGAAGCATGATAATAACTCTTCACGGATCCTTTAATTGGGGCAGGGTTGGCAATGACACGTCAAAGGCTTCAGCAGTTAAAAATCTAAGTAATATAATATAATGAATTCCATAGTAAAAAGACATATAACATAACAACAATACCTTGCCGGTCTGGGCTCTAACTAAACCTAGGTTTTCTCGCCTAAAACACTCAGCAACACATGGGAGATCAGGCTTTACACAGCCAACAGGTCATGCAGCTTAAAGGCTCCTGACACTGAATGAGCATTTCAGCCCTGTATTTATTCCCCAGTAATGATCCCAGTAGCTACACCTAGGTTTACCTTGGGCTATGGGAAATAGTTGTACTGGAGTGGGGCGAGAATGGCAGGTCCGTCTATCAACTCACCCACCATTCCATAAAAATCCAGGTCCATAAAACACTTAACTACATAAACCAGCAAACTACATTGAAACCACCCAGCTTTCTTGAATTATTTTACCTCACCCAGGAGATATACAACCCCTCCAGTCCTTTACCAGCCACCATACGGGATCAATGACCTCTTTTAATCTTTTGTATAGTACAACAGAATACAATTCTTTTTTAGGGTTTTCAAAATGCTCACATGTTGATCATCACATTTATATCCTAAGCATTTACTTGAATGTCTGTTTGTCAAAACCTGTATGTCTTCATCTTAAAGTTTTCTTTTCTCTTTACACAACATAGATCAGTTTCCAAATTCATCTCATGGTGGATCATGCCGAGTAGCTCCGTATCCTCACAGAGACCTCTCCCCTATATTGTCAAGCGGAGATTCAGACATTGCCAGTCCATTGTTACAGACATATGTCCATATTGATTTAAGTCTCCTAAGTGCAGACCTTGTGAAAGAAATAGAGCACATGGTTATCGGTGTGGACCGCCTCCTAGTGCACTTTAATAAAGTGATAGGGAGAGGTAAGAATTGTACATTATATTTAAAGTACTAAATAATATCATGGTAAAAAAAATAAGAAACAAAACTAAGATTTTGGTTAATTTCAGGACATTTTGGATGTGTGTATCATGGTACACTTTTAGACACTGATGGGAAGAAATTACATTGTGCCGTGAAATCTCTAAACCGTAAGTATAACAGAAACATATGCTTGTTTTCTCTAAGTACTATCATCATAGTAAAATATCTACAGAAACAGTGTGAATTATTTTTGACATAAACTATACTATTATACTCTTATCTTGTTTGCCGAATTGGATAGATTCTTTACTGTAGAAACTACACTTTAGAGGGGAGAAAGTTCTCCCATGGCATTGGTAACAGCACACCCAAAAAAACAAGACAAGATCAAGTAGAGCAAGGGGTCATTTTAATGCAAATATGGCGCCAAAAGGTGCAAAACTTAAATCCCAACTCCAGACCCTCTCATATTTGCAGTGGTTATAATACCTATTAACACTAAAGACCCAAATGACTTGGTCCGAGTATTACAGAAACATACAGGACAGGAAGCTGCCTTTTGTAGGGTAACCCAGCCTAGTATTAGGTCCATTTTCTAGGCTGGTGAAAAATGTGTTTCACCAGACTCTAATCTAGGAAGATGGCATCATGTAGAACAAGATATTTGAAAGAGCCTTCTCATGATGATAACACTTTCTCTTTAAAGGGGTTGTCTGGGTTCTTTTTGTTTACAAATTTACACTGCCAAGCAGAGGCTTCCACCTAGGAGTGTTCCCGATTACATCACCGGCATTAATAGGCAGGCTAGGGCAGTGCTAAAGCCTGCCCATTAGTGACGTCACTGGGAACACTGCTAGACAGAAGCCTCCGCCTAGCAGAGACCCAGTACATCACCGACTCTAATGAAAAAGCTAATGAAATGCTCTGATGCTCGTATCAGAGGGGCTGTCTGGCTGAAGAAGGGGATATGTCCGGGTTCAGAGCTGAACCCCTTTAAGACAAATGATTACCAAAAATCCAGCTCCTGGATTCCCCTGCAGGAAAATGAAACGAATGGCCAACCATGAAATATGTGGTGGTCCACCAGAGCGGAAACCTTTCTGTGACATCCATATGCCCTAATAAAAAAAAATAATCTAAAAACATTAGCACAGAGAAAAGACTGATTTCAATAACTGGATACAGTTATCACCTACATTTATTGCTTTTTTTATAAACACTCATATAATCCACACCTGACTTTGAAAAGGAACTTGTACCTGTAATGATATGAGGCTAATTATTACACAGTGAAAGAATGAAGATTTCACAATAGTTTTTCCTGGTAACATAATAATTTATAATTTCTTTCTAGTTAATTCCCTTTTGTGAATGCTCAGCATATGAAAATAAAACACTGAACGGGTTTCCTGTAAATCTATTACTAAGATTATTTGTAAAATTAAAGGGGTTGGACTATAATATTGATGGACAAACTTTAGGATAGCCCATCAATATCAGATAGGTAGGGGTGATTTAACGGAATGGTTGCAAAGGAAAGAAGCCCCTAGCAACCAATCATATTTTTCAAAGGCCCTATTTAAAATAAAAGAATCATCCTGATTGGTTACTAGGGTAACTACTTTTCATTTGCCAGTTTTTATAAATGTCTACGATTAGAAACTCAGGGTTGAAGGAATGTGATCATATTGCCACTTGTTCATATGTCACCAGACTGAGTTATGTCTTAATTGAATCTTTAAGGTATTACAGATATTGAAGAAGTTTCACAGTTTCTCAAAGAAGGCATAATCATGAAAGATTTCAGCCATCCAAATGTTTTGTCTTTGCTGGGCATTTGTCTGCCCACAGAGGGTTCTCCACTAGTAGTGTTGCCATTCATGAAGCATGGAGATCTCAGAAACTTTATTCGAAATGAATCCCATGTAAGTACATTGAGTATTTATCATACAGAGACATAGAACAAAGTCTGGCCAATTGTTAGTGCCTACTAAGATTCTAACTTCTTTCTTAAGACAGTATGATACATTACCTAAGTCAGGAATTTTTAAAGGGAGTCTGTCAACACTTTTGATCATGCTATACTGTAATAAAACATACCTTTTGTGGAGTATTTCTCATCAGGAGTGGTGATAATATGAAGTTTTATTCTGCCAGATTCTGACTTTGCAAGTGTCCTGGGGGTGGGGCATCACTGTGGACTGTCCCCGGCTCTCTGTCTGCGTTGAGCTACCTCATGGGTCCTCCTTTCTGCTCTGAGTGACAGCTGTGGCATTCAACCAGGAGACTAGTACAGTATAAATACCACTCAGAGCAGAAAGGAGGTGCTATGAAGTAGGTCAATGCAAGAAGAGAGGAATTCACAGTGAATCCCCACCCCCATGGCACTTGCAAGAGCACAGTCTAACAGAATGAAGATTCCTATCCAGACTGCTCTTGATGATAAAATGCTCCACAAAGGGGTATGTTTATCCTGCCCCCGTCATCATCTACCTAGAGCTGTCAGTAGTTCAGCACGCCCAAAACTTCTCCCTTTAAAAAAGCTATATTGATATCAACTCCATGACTTTACTTCTTATATAAGTAATTATATTCTAATATTAACAATTTAGTATTATGCTGGCTGACCTCATATGCCAAACCATGCCATGTGAAAACAAGGATGCATGAGCACATTCATAAACCTATGCATCATGCGGTACCTTGCCAGCCCTGCAGCCACTGTCCAAACCAATTTCTATTGAAAGCTTGATGAATGACGAGATACAGTCAGGGCCTATAGTATGGACAACAGTAAATGGAGTTGGTTTAAAGAGTTTATGGCAATATATATATGCGTATATAGTTTTCTGAATGCAGAATAGAGTGTATTAAAATAGCACAGTAAAATATAACTATAAGCTAAGGGGAGTGTTGCAATTCTAACATTATATCAAGTGGATAGAACTGCCATACCTGACACAGCCTATGGACAAAACCAAGAACAGGCTGCTGCTGAGATAGTAGTCTTTATAGACATGGAACGTTGCATTCAGACAGAGCTGAATACTTGTTACATATTTAAAATGTATTCTATGTTCATTGGAATTAAATGCATATATTAATATTTTCTCTGTTTTATTTCAGAACCCAACAGTGAAGGATCTCATAGGATTTGGCCTACAAGTTGCTAAGGGAATGGAATATTTAGCAAGCAAAAAGTTTGTACACAGAGACCTGGCAGCAAGGAATTGCATGTAAGTAATGCAGAAGTCTTTTGTCCAGGTTCTTGTGCAAGGTTAATAGGTGGCAATCATCAAGATAAGCATTTTTCATATATTTCCAATCTCACATGGTTCAGGAGGTATAAATCATTGCATATGTTTGGTGTCTGATGGAGATGTCCATGCCTGCCCACAGTGGAAGAAGGATTCATCCTATTGGTCTCCTAACCTTTTGTGTGCTTCTTGTCCTGCCATTACTAAACACAGCCTGCAGCATTATTATTATCATTGGGTGCTTTCCCAACTCAGGACTATGCTGCCCCACTGTGCCACTGCCACCCATATTAAAGTCCTTACATACCACATACTGCTTTATTTACTATGGACAACACACTAGTGTCCAGTACAGGGGAATGTTACAACCGAAGGTGCACAGTTTTAGTATGACACAACTCCTTCAAAGAATAATTAAAAGCCAGCAAGCGGTAAAAATTTTGACAAAATATTTCAAAAAATAAAAACACATCTAGTATAACTACTGGAGAGGATTGTACATCAATAAGTATAAATGTAAGATACAGTCAACAATACCTATTGCTAGTGAGACATCCTAGATTTCATCACTCTATAGCACTTTCACAACTGGGAATTAAAGCATTTCACATAAACAGCTATAGTACATAACTCCTAATAATTCCCATAGGCCTGTAAAAAAAATTCCCATGGATGGAGCCTTGTAGACTGGGGTGGGGAGCAAATTCCAGTGTTATAACTGAATGTAAGAAAGCTCAAGCATTTATTGGGGTATTTGATACCAGCAGATCCTTGAGGTATCAATGGCCCAGGGTATTAAGCGTTTGAAAAGTACAAAGACCAGTGTTAAAAGGGTTTTCCGAGATTTTCCTTTGGATAGGTCACCAGTATCTGATAGGTGGGGTCCGACACCCAGACCCCCACCAATCAGCTGTTTGAGAAGGTACAGGCACCATGGCCTTCTCCGTGCTTACCATGCACAGCTCCATACATTGTACAGCGGCTGTGCTTGGTATCGTAGCCCCATTCAGCCGCAGCCCAGAGGATAGGTCATCAGTATTTAAGTCTCAGAAAACCCTTTTAAATAAAATTTTCCATTTTTACAGCATTTTCTGCAAGCTGGGTTGGCTGCAGATGTGTTCTGGTAGATTTACTGACAATGCAGGAAGAGATAAATGCATGTATACGTTTCGGTAGACCTTCCAGGGGAATAAGTTGCTGGGTTTGTTTCCTTATTAGAAACATAATGGCATAATTTTAGGCAATGATTTGCCAAAAGCAAATTTGACCACATAAAGATCAGTTACCTTCCAGTTTGTTACAGCAGGTGGAAATATCAAGGTCAGCATTGCCAAAAGACTGAGAAGGCTTAACAGTAAGCCAGTGAAAATCCTATAGTCTTTGGTCAAGCGATCGGGAAATCACATAAGAAGACTAAAAAATACTGTAAAAAAAGTTTAAAAAATACTTTTAAAAATATTTATCAAAAAAGGGGAGATATATGGGGATAACGGTTTGATACTAGTAACATAGTAACATAGTTTATAAGGCCGAAAAAAGACATCTGTCCATCCAGTTCGGCCTGTTTTCCTACAAGTTGATCCAGAGGAACGCAAAAAACCCTGTGAGGTAGAAGCCAGTTTTCCCCACTTTAGGGAAAAAAATTCCTTCCCGACTCCAATCAGGCAATCAGAATAACTCCCTGGATCAACGACCCATCTCTAGTAACTATAACCTGTAATATTATTACCCTCCAAAAATACATCCAGGCCCCTTTTGAACTCTTTTAGTGAACTTACCATCACCACCTCCTCAGGCAGAGAGTTCCATAGTCTCACTGCTCTTACCGTAAAGAATCCTCTTCTATGTTTGTGTACAAACCTTCTTTCCTCCAGACGCAGAGGATGTCCCCTCGCCACAGTCACAGTCCTGGGGATAAATAGATCATGGGAGAGATTTCTGTACTGACCTCTGATATATTTATACATAGTTATTAGATCTCCCCTCAGTTGTCTTTTTTTCTAAAGTGAATAAGCCTAATTTTGATAATCTTTCTGGGTACTGTAGTCCACCCATTCCAGTTATTACTTTAGTTGCCCTCCTCTGAACCCTCTCCAGCTCTGCTATGTCTGCCTTGTTCACAGGAGCCCAGAACTGTACACAGTACTCCATGTGTGGTCTGACTAGTGATATGTAAAGTGGCAGGACTATGTTCTCATCACGGGCATCTATGCCTCTTTTGATGCAACCCATTATCTTATTGGCCTTGGCAGCAGCTGTCTGACACTGGTTTCTGCAGCTTAGATTTCTGTTCACTAAAATTCCTAGGTCCTTTTCTATGTCAGAGTTACCCAATATTTTACCATTTAGTATGTACTGGTGACTTGCATTATTCCTTCCCATATGCATAACTTTACATTTGTCAGTGTTAAACCTCACTTCCAGTTTATCTTAGGTTATGGGGATCTTGTCATTAATACTTTAGGGAAGAAGACGGATTAGTGAAAAAGATGGATGAGTAGTGGTAGATGACCTTACTACTATTAGTCGCATACATGTTACATTTCTAATTGCTTTGTAGACATAGTGAGGGAGATTTATCAAACTGGTGTAAAGTAGAATTGGCTTAGTTGCAACCAATCAGATTTCACGTTTCATTTTCTAAAGGAGTTATGAAAAATGAAAGGTGGAATCTGATTGGTTGCTATGGGCAACTAACCAGTTCTGATTTACACCAGTTTGATAAATCTCCCCCAGTGTGTCCTTTGTGAATATATACTTACCTGTATGGAACTGCATGGGATAAAGTGCATAATTAAGAGGGGTTTGCTCTTTCTGCAGTGGACCTAGCCTGTTTTACAGTAGAGTTCGGCAATTGACACAGCTTATACCTGGATGATACTTTTCATGGACTGGACTGCACACAGAGAGCTTGGGGGGAGGGGATATGGGGGGGATGTTTTAGTTTTTTTTTGTATCTCTTTTTTGTTTTTTGCTTCATATGGCCAAAAACTTAATAAAAAAATATCTGAATAAAAAAATTAAAAACAAAAATATAAAAAGATTCAAATCACCCCCTTTCCAAAGTTAATACATAAAAATAAACAATAAAAATAAGCATAATTGGTATTGCGCACCCGAAAATTTCTCAACTAATAAAATATAAAATTATTGTGCATGGTGAACACCGCAACGGAAAAAATAACTTTTGTAGACCTTTCAGGAAAATAAGGTGCTGGGTTCGATTTTCTATCAGAAAATTGATGGCATCATTGTAGGAAATGATTCTAATTGCCACATAAACATCAGTTACCTTCCAGTTTGTTACATCAGGGTGAAATATTGAGGCCACGATGGGCAGAAAGACTCAGAAGTAAACATCTAGGTCTACAGGACACTGCACGTAGACATTGAGCACTAGGGTCTGGCAAATCACTCAAAAGTCTACTGATTCAATTCGGGTCCAGATAAATTCTACCCGAATCAAGAATGCTCCAATTGGCTTGAAAATGTCTGTATGACACTATGAGGTCTCAAAGGACTCATATTTCTCTCTCTTACCTCTCTCCCTTTTATTATTCATAATTTCTCTCTCTCACACACACATACAAATGCATTTAAGGCTTCAAAGTTCAGAAGATCAGACCAGAAGAGACGTTTTCTTATTAATGCGGGCATAGCAAAGGCACAGACATAGCTTTATGTGTCAATTTTTATCCCAAAGGGAAAATATTTATTCCAGGAAATGTGTATGGCCTCTGAAAAGGATATCCAGTCAAACAAAGCAAATTTCTTTCAGGGGATATTTAGGAAGCTGATCTGGCATTCAGGTTAATTATAGTGCAGATTTAAATGTTAGTTTTACCCGTCTGGCATAACGAGAGCTAAAGCTATGTACTTCCTTATGATTCATTGAATGTGGTAAATTGCAAGTCAGGATAACATTATAAAACTTCACCAACACAAATTGCAGTTGCAATCAATGCCATGTCTCACGTCCTTTTGCCCATAGAGAAACAGGGATAAAACTAGATAAACTGAGATGATAGATAAATAGATAGATAGATATTAGATAGATAGATATTAGATAGATAGATAGATATAGATAGATAGATAGATAGATAGATAGATAGATAGATAGATATTAGACAAAATAGATAGATCACACTAGATAGACATTTATTAGAAAGATGCAATTCTATATTGCCTTTTTGTCCTTGTAGACATTTTTTGCACCATCCCAGTCTGCCCCTTCTTTATAGCTGTATTTGTAATTCTTAGATGATTGATGCCATGTCTGAGTCATTTCTCATTTAGACTTGTAGCAATAAAATCCACATTTAATTAAAGGCAGGTCATTGTACTTAAAAAGTCTTTAAATTTACTATGACATAATGATTTTAACGCCATAGAGCTGTAAATTAAAGTTAAAGTGAATAGGTCAAATGGCAAACAGGAGAAGTCTATGCTGCAGCAGCGTAACGTAATCTATAATGTAGAGAACAACACATTAGAAATGTTACATTGCTTTTACTGTGACCTGGAAGAATCTGTTACTAAACAGACATTCATTATAACAGCACAAAGGTTTCTATGTTGCTTGAGGACTACAGATGCAGCAGAGCTAATATTAGTTCTTTCTGAAGTGTTTTAGAGATTTTTGTAGCTTGGCCCAGAGCAGGGGACTATATATTATAGGAAAAAAACTTTATTCACCGTTTCTGTGTCGTGCCACTCCTACGCTGTGGTCCCAGGTGCTCTGTCCCCCCTGATTTTGCAGCGATGATGTCATGTCTGTCATTCACATTCTCATCCAATTGCTGTTGCCAGTCACTGGCCTCAGCAGTCACATGCCATTCATGCACATATGACAGCTGTGGCCATGGATTGGCTGCAGTGAAGTGAATGATGAATGGCACAAGACAACTGCAGGACCAGTGAGGACTGGAACATCTGGGACCACAGGACAGGAAGTGGTGGGACACAGAAAATGTGATTAAGGGCTTTTTCCTTTATTTATATAGCATCCGGCTCTGGGCTAAGTTTTAAAAAATCTTTGAAAACTCTGTTAATTAGTCTAGAGTTAAATAAATACAGCATAGCTCAAAGGTAATTTTTTATCATTTTATTATCTTGCCCAGTTCTGTGATGCAGGTTTGTTTTGATGCTGCCAGGGCTTGCTGTGGGTGGGGTTACTATCGTAAAGGACTGCTGTTTCCATAATCCACTCCCCTCTCACAGATATTGCTTTAGTTACAGTTGTCTAAATGCCCTTCTATTGCAAGGTATATGATAGTGCTGCAGTTAGTTACACTTCATAGTCGGCAATGTGGCCTTCAGTCCAATAGGGGCACTATGGTGCTACATTTTCATTACACATATAAAGTATTATAATACTGCTCAATAAAGTGGCTAAGATGCTAAAACTAATAATTTTTGTTTCTATTCATTAGAAAATACTATACAATGGGGGAGACTTACTAAGCTAAATGCACCCAAATTCTGGTGGTGTACAGTACATGCGTACATGCTTTTACACTACACTTATCATATGTTTTAGACACTTTTTGCAGCTGGTTTGACAATATGAAAGAAAGCTTTCTACTTTTATGTATTTTATAAACATTCCTTAGGTAGCTTAATGTTATTGCTTTAGTTATTTTCCTTCAATGGGAGATACAATACACTCAGGGACACAGCAGCAGACGAGGCTCATACATAGGTAGAATATATTCCAAGATTGCGTTATAGCCACATTTGAACCTGATCTGCAATTGTTTTCCTTTTCTTATCCTACCTACATCATTGCATCAAGCGCTGTCTGTCTAACTGAGATGCCGCTAGGAAATTTAGCTTGCTCTCTGTTCACTATTTTCCCTGGCACCGTGGCACCCAGGCCACCATCTGTTCTTGTAACTGCAGCTTGGCTCAAAGTGAATAGGCCCATTCTGCAGTTGTCTACACAGTCAGGAGTCAAGAAGCCCCATTGTGCAGAGAAACCTAGAAGTGCTGCGGCCCCAAGATTGATGGGGTTCTAGAGGTCAGACACCCATTTATCATAAAATGATGGCATATCCTAGCTAAATAAAATCACTTCATACGTTGGGAATAACCTTTGAATGGATGTATTCATGCTTTTATAGCAACATTCAGGGATGTGGATTATTTGAAGGACATCAATGAGATATACTCTGCTAAGTACACCAGCAAATCAACATAAAAATACACCAATAAAAGAAATTCTTTTCAACCTGCAAAACCTAAGGTCATACAAGTATTTTAAAGAGCCTCTGTCAACATGATCAATACTATTAAACATGGCATACTGCCTGGTAGGGTTGATCATGCTGATTAAAACTGTGCCTTTCATTTGTCTCTATGTGAAACAACTGCAGACATATCTGTGTTTTTATCCATATGCAAATTAGCATGTTGGAGCAACAGAGGGCGGGCTGAATCTCTGGAGCACTGCTTTTGTAACACTTCTGTGCTCTACACACTCCACCCTCACCTTGATTGACAGGGCTAAATATCAGCATGCTGAGGGCAGAGTTGTCTCATAGCTTGTACATATCATATACACTACTTACTATAGCCTTACCATGAGAAGAGTGGATTTGTATGTTTACAAAGCTAATGTATATTATTGATTTATTCAAACCAGTTATATGTATTAGTAATATGTATTAGGGCGGGTTCACATTGGTGTTATGGAATTCCATTGTAGGTTCTGTTATAACAGAGTTTTAACGGAATATGAATTTTAGGACGGAATGCAAAACAGAAGCCTTTAAGAGGCATTCTGTTTTACTCCGTCCTAATACATGTCTATAGGGATACATAACGGTTCCATTTGGTTCCGTTATACATGACAGAAAAAATAGTCCTGTCAACGGAAAAAATATAAAAAACACAAAAATTTTAAAAATTCAAATCATCCCTTTCCCAAATTTATATATAAAAATAAATAAATAATAAAAATAATAAACATCATTAGTATTGCTGCAATTTGCTGTATTTTTTTTGCAACATTGCTCCTAAAAGCATTGAATAAAAAATGGTACCAGGTAAAACTACAGCTTGCCCAGCAAAAAATGAGCCCTGTGGAAGGAAAAATAAAAATGTTATGGCTGTCAGAATATTTTTCTAAAGGTTTGTTTTTTCAAGTAGTAAAACATAATGGCAATATAAAATTTATATAGTTTCTATCATCCTACTGACCGACAGAATAAGATTGTCTTGTCATTTTTAGCGCATAGTGAACACTGTAAAAATAAAACCTAAAAAACTATGGCAGAATTACGTGGGGTGGATCACCCCACAAAGATGTTTTCCCATCTTCCAATGCAAGCTATGATAAATCAAATAGTACCAGCTCTTGGAAGGCTGGGAGGAAAAAACGTAAACGTCCTGAGTTGCCATGACCATATGTTAAGAATCTTTTTGATTTGAAGGCATTCCATACAAAAAATATTTTTAGTTTTATCACCGGAAAGAACAATATCAATTTCCCATCATTAAGCCACACGCTTTTATCATGAAGATGAATGTTAATAAGTTCATAGGTTTCCCTGCTTTATACTAAATTACAATCATATTTCCTGTGTCGTACTTCTTAGTTTTCATTAGCCTGAATACAGTGATGCGAATAAGATAATTGTACACATATGAACAGTCCTTATCCTGTATTATCTTAAGCAATAACTGCATTTATTAGTAAGGTCCCAACTTCCAGCTAATGTTAGGAAATGTGTTCTAACATTAACTAATTGCTAGCTTGTGGGGAGCTTGGGTACACTGATATCATATTCTAATAATTTTATGCTTCAGTTCCTGTCCATTTTCAATATACTTGTTTGTTGTCAGTGGATTAGATCTGGCAGCACATTCAGAGGCAGCAAACTTATTGCTCACTGCTGAAAAGTGGATACAGTTCAGGCAATGCTCTGTGAGAGTAGGGCCATACAGTCAGGTGTTTTATGAAGTTTTTGAATCCAAAGTCAAGAGTGGATCATAAAAGAAGGGAAAGCATACAGGACAGATACTTTCTTGACTCCACTCCTGGTCTTGGCTTCAAAAACTGCTTCTAAAACCTGCATATGTGGCAGCACCTAACAGCCTGGACTTCAGAATGTGATACAGTGTAACAAACTATCAGTAACAATGAGGCAGCCTCAAACAAGGCGTTTGAGCTGCAGGCATCATGTTATAGAGCAGGAAGAGCTGAGAAGATTAATATATAGTTTTATGGGAAAAGATTCAGTAAATTTGTATTTTACACATTTAAATTCCTGCTCATTCTGGGTTGCGAAGTCAACAATACGGTTCTATCGGTGACTGACAGCTATCTCTGTATACACAGTCATAGAGGGCAGGCTGTCATCGCTGATAGGAGCATCTCCCTGACTTCAAAAATCAGAATGATCAGGAATTTAAATATAGAAAATACAAGTTCTACTGAATCTTTTCCTATAAGCTATATATCATTCTGCTCAGCTTCTCCTGCTCTATAACATGATGCCTGCAGATTACATTGCATGTTTGTGGTGACAGGTTCCCCTTGATGTATTTAGCTCACAGGGTGTTCCCATTCACTGACAGTGAACAAATAAAGAGGCCCTTCAACTTACAATGGCCTCGGATACAGAATACAATATTTGAAACATACAATGGTCTTTTCTGAGCAATCGTGACTGCAATAGTATTTTGTAACTCTGAATTCTTCAAGAGTTGGAGAAATATTAGTTTGAAATAGAGCAAGGCTGTAAAAAACCATTCAGTCATGAATTTAATGTCCTCCTGTAGGCTTGATGAAACATTCACTGTCAAGGTGGCAGACTTCGGTCTTGCCCGAGATGTCTATGATAAGGAATACTACAGTGTTCACAACAAAACCGCAGCCAAACTGCCAGTGAAGTGGATGGCCCTGGAAAGCCTGCAGACCCAGAAGTTCACCACCAAATCTGATGTGGTAATTATTTATTGTATTCATTACTCTTTAACTATATTTTGTATCATTTTTAATGCAGTTTTTGTGTTGAGAGTTAATGTTTTTTTCAGGAATATACTGTAAATTGATAGCCAAATTTAAAGTTGAGGCAGAACTTCAATGATAGTGGGGAAAAAATGAATTCCTTTCGTTTACCTATAGTTAGTATTTCAACTCATTTTGGGCGGTTGGAGTGTTGCCCAGAAAAACTGTTACATTTGCACAAGGGGCGGGGTTTCCTGGAGTATAATATAACACATTAGGAATAACATCAATGGAGTATTCTTAGAATAAGTCATCAATGTGTTATTGGATGGGGTTCAATCCACACGATTAGCATTGAGCACCATGACTGCAGGCCTCTGAGGTCTGAGACCCTGTTTGATATTTGTTATGTGCCTCTATTGCTATACCCTATATGGCCAGTATTTCTGGAAATTGCAAATTACAAAGAATTTAAGATAACATTTTCCCCTTCACCCTAGTACAACACATTAAGTTTATCATATTTAGGTTTCCTAGCAATGCCAAATAATTTATCACAGCTAGGCCTTCCTCTGTCATAGCATCTAAAGTAACATGTAAAGCAATATTCTTATTACTGAGAATTACTCACTTGTGTATCTACTGATATATTCATCTACAGTCCTTACAGGTGAAATAGCCCTTGGTGGTTTCATGATCTTACAGTTAGTAAATTTGTGGTAACTAATCCTGTGGAATTGAGGCATTTCCAGTTATGAGCTTATTATAGATTACATAATGCTGGCTTTTAACCCAGGAAGGGATTGTCATTGAAGATCTGGTTACCACATTATTAAACAGAATGTTTCAGAATGACTACTTTGGTAATGAATATTAAACCGCCATTACAGGGCAGTGATCAGTGTGATACGTTGGCAAGGAGTATTAATGTGAGGCGGCAATAAAAATGTCCACATCTAACGCCAAATACATTCAACATAGGATCAAGTATCTATATCAAATGTCTCTTATTATATTTTGCAGTGGTCATTTGGCATACTACTATGGGAGTTAATGACCAGGGGAGCACCACCCTATGCGGATGTTAACTCTTTTGATATAACTGTATATTTATTGCAAGGACGGAGACTTCTGCAGCCTGAATACTGCCCTGATGCACTGTAAGTTTCAGATGCGCCATGTTACATATGGCTGTTACAATGTTCTGGTTATATTGATATCTATGTTACCTAAGTATGATAATACTGTAACCTGTCAATGTGTTGAAAATATTGTGATAGTTAACTAATCGAATGAAAACCTAACTAAAATTGTTATAATACTAGGTCAGAAAATTTGAAAAACTTGCTCAGGGTTGAATAGGTGCACGAGTTCCTGAACATAAAAAAGTAATTTTAAGGTGATCACTATAGTCATTATAGTTGGTAGAGTAAACTAGGGAGACTATGGGCAAGTTGACAACCCAACCTAGATAAATTTCCTACAATCTAGAAATCTCCATTTTTTTTAAACCACAAATGTTATGGTTCTATGGTCCATAGTGATATATTTATGCTTTCCCTCCCTGATGCAGGAAAGGACTTTATTGTTTATATTTTTACACTGCTAGGAGGAGGCTTCCGCCTAGCAATGTTCCCGGTTATGTCACCGGCACTAATAGGCGAGCTTTAGTGCTGCCCTAGCTGATTCACAGGCGTCACCGGGCTCATTGTTAGGTGGAAGCCTCTGTCTAGCTTACCCATGGTGAGCCCAGTATGTCACTGGATCTCCAGAAAAAGTCTTTGCCCTGCGCGATTCAGCACAGGGCAAAGGAGAGCATCAGAGCATGAAATGCCAGAGGGGCGGCCTGGGTGAAAATGGGGATATATGTCCGGGTTCAGCTCTGACATAGAATGTTGGGAATCAGCCAGTCAAAAACCTCTGCGTACGTGTTTTGTGCTAACAATTCCCAACGTATTTGCCAGGTAGCGGTTGGGTCTCTGCATACCCATTATAGTCAATGGGGTCCGACAGGCAGACGGCAGTATCCAGGAATGCTGGATCCGGAGACCTCCAGCAGGTTTTTGTAGCCTTTTGCAGATTAGTATTAAAGATTATTACTTGTCCTATTCTGTTGATAGTATCCTCTGCTTCACATTATTAACAGAAGTCAAGTTGAAAAAAATCTAAGGATAGTTCTAACTTGAGAGGAGATCTTTGATACATTTGCCGAGGGAGGATGTTTTTGTAATTTATAATCTGGGAGTACTGCTTTTTATTATCTAATATCAGCTACAATGTTTATCTTAAAGCAATCCACTTATAATTTATCTAGTCATGAACACATTTTTCAATGATCTGTAGTAATTGGTCAATTCAGTGTAAGACATGATTAATCAATTTTGAAAGTTTTGCTGATTTCATAATATTTCCAGACACAGAAAATAGCACATAGCTTAGTAAGAGTGTCTTTAGACCCCATAAACAATATTATGTTTTTTCCAAAACAGATTTGACGTTATGTTGAAATGTTGGCATCCAAAACCAGAGCTACGTCCAACGTTTTCTGAACTGGTCTCAAGAATTTCTTCCATCTTCTCAACTTTCATTGGGGAGCATTATGTCCTTATCAACACAACTTATGTCAACATAAAATGTTCAGCTCCATACCCATCTCTATTACCGACAGAAGAAAACATGGATTTTAACCTTAATACGTGATTCTTCACTTCAAGAGATTTCTATTTGTCCATGTACTTCTTCAATGTGTTATTTCAGCGCTGGTTGCGCTGGTTTGCGTTTTGTTTTATTGCACTAGAAGCAGAACTTTCTTTTAATAAGGACAACTACAGACTGATATCCAGAAGATGGTACAAGATAAGCAACATTTTTCACGTTTTTCTTTGTTTAGTCTTCAGTTGCCATGTGTTCACCAAATACAAACAAGATAGCTCATAAAGTAAAGGCGGACAATCTACTGTATGGCTGTTCTTGTAATTGTGGTGACCGTATTTTATTTTGTGTTGTCTGTATAGCACTTTTATCTAAGTAGATACTGCTACCTAAGTAAGTGGGTCAATATCCTCAATTAATGGGAGAAAAAACATGGACAATGAAAAGATATATAGCTCGAGAAGAATAACATTGCTACAGCTTATGGCAATTATATGAAAAATCTAACGCTCATAAGAAACAGATGAAGATGCCATAGTTAAAACTTGGAAGGCCAAGAAAGAATAAAAATGTGTCATTGGTGAATAGGTGGTAGAACGTTTGGACGTGATCTCGGCTGATGTTTTGAATACTCATACTGGACCAAGATTATTTGTCAGTGACATAATTGTTACCAAGTCAATGTGTTGTGATGCTTTCATAGCATTTCTGTTTAATTCCAAACGTTTTGGTAGTCAAATATAATTGGTAGAGTTAAGTTAAAATGTTTCAGCGATCAGGTATTATTATTAAATGTTTGAAGAAACCAAAAAAATCTGTCATAAGGCAAGTTGCTTAGATGTATTAAAGAGAATCTGCCAGAAGTTATTGATAAGAGGCACTTACAGGGTGTAATGTATAAAGTTAAAAACAGTTTTGTTATCCTACGTCTCTGCTGAGATAAGTTTGCTTAAATGCCTAGGCCCAAAGCCCGTGGCTGCACTACTGAGAGATGAGGCCTACATGTCTCCGTTTGATAACTCTGAAATATAGTGTTGTTGGCTCTTTTGCATGGATTCAACTCATTGCCAACATAGTCATACATATGTATCTGCCACATATATATGCTACTATAGAAGTCAGATAGTCATTAGTTATTGATGTGGATGGTAACTTCAATCTACACAAGGTCTCCATGGCCACAATGCCCCTAACGGATACATGAAAGGGGACATATGGTGAAAATCTCTCAATAGTGCAGCTTTATGATTTGAGATGAAACTTCAAGCTATCATATCTCAGGATTCAAGATATAATATATAATGTACACTACATGGCCTTATACGTTTCGTCTGGTAGGTCTCTTGTAAAGCCTGTGAAGGGCATGTTGTGATCTCACATACATTGAATAGTGTATTGCACAAACAACACTACCCCCTTTCTTGAGAGTATTTGGGAGTGGGGGAAAACTGATGAAACTGAGAGATGTACAATAAATATGATGTTAAATATATGTTTCTTTTGTCATATGTAATTAAACACTGGAATTCAGATGTACAGTTCATGTCCTTTCTATTAAATGGTTGAGCAAGGTCAGCCCAATGATCCTATCAACAGAACCAAATGTTACAACTACCAGACTAGCTGCCAGGAAGGAGCCCAGCATGGACAAGGACTCGTCCTGTTACTACATAAACATTTCTCAACAGCTGGCACTTCCAAAACAGAAGTTTGGTGGCACCATGTAACAAGAACATACTTGTATATGATGTAAAGCGTTGGTGATTCTAGAATATTAGGAATGTGAACACTGGAGCAGCACATTTATTACATAACTTTACAAAGGACATGCTTGTTCCTGTGGAATTGTTCAATGTTGTACAGATATTTGGTGTGGGATGTAACTGGATATGTTGATTTAAAGTATGACAGTTAAAGTTTTATATTTTTATAATAAATGTTTATTTTTAATGCAATGTACAATATTACGTTAATGTGCAATGGTTAAAATATTGTAGAATATTTGTGATGTTTCCAAGTGCTATTAAAGTTCTCAGACATAACCTTCTTTCTGACATAATGTCTAATACTCATTGATAGCTTATTACAACTGTGACACAAAACTATCACCCCCCTAGTTTCTGCTTAAATTTGCTTTGGTCATAAATCAGCTTAGCATATTGGCATTCTGTAGCTTGCTGTGTAGTGTGTCTATATATAAGCCATGTACCGGGGTGGGCTTCCCAGGATACAGCAAAGTCACGAACGAGGAAAACGACTCAAACACCAGTTTTGCCAAAACTGTATTTTTACTTATATGTGGTAATGAATGCGACCACAGATGCTGGTTACATACAAATAAATTTTCATACACCAAGCCAGAAGGCTGAGACCCTTGTGCTGTACAGCAGGGTACACTCCGGTGGATGCTGGAGGTATCAGCAATAAATTTATCTACTGGCTGGCTCAAGTAGACCACACTTATTTGGGTGCGTGATGCGGTCTAGTCTGCGATACAGCACAACAGCTTACAATCTTATTACATGCTATAGTATTCCCCCCAATAACTGATCAAATAGCACATGCCTATAGTGTTTCCCCTGAATACACTAGCCTGGCTTAAATTTGTTATGGAGCTCTCTGGTGTGAACTGGCACTGTAAACGTGAAGTCCTTGTTATGAGTAATTAACAATAGTTGTGGCCTGACACAAACAGAAAACCTAACTGACTACAGGTCTGGTCTAAGTCTCTGGGATCCTAGGTGCCAAAACTGTAATGAAGTATGTGCATGATTATTCTTACCTACCCGGGTCTGCTCTGTATAAGCTGGTGACTGTGGATGGAATAGGGGTTTCTCCAACAATTGTGAGGTACCACAGTGTCTGTTGCTTTACTCCCCAGCTCTCATCTGCATTTATGGCAGCAATTCCATTTCCTCTGGACAAGATCAGGGTCATGGACACGATCAGCTCCACTTGGCTGCCGCTCTGGTCCCTGAAGGATGCTCTCACATTTGGATGTCAAGGGATTCTCTCCTTGCACAGCTCCTGTATGCTTCTCCCAGGCTTATTCTATGATGGCTGCTGTATCACTTCCTTTCCAGGCTTGTAACTCCACCTGTGAGAGTTTAACTTCTGATGAATATAGAAATATACAGTCTGTTAGCTGTGCTTAGGAAACAGCGGCCCCTTGTGGCCAAACAGCAGAATGTCAATTCAAATCATTTAAAGTGTATTTTTAAGTTAATTTTACCTTTCTGATGTCTGTATTCAGCCCTTAGCAACCCTATTTCTCTGTGCCTCTATTTCAGCATCTTCCTAAGATGGCCACTGCTGCTCTTCCTGTGGTGATCTTTTCACTGTCCTTGAGGCCATCCTGTATTTTCCTCACTTCCCATAAGCCCTTGCTCTCCTCACATGAACTAGCAGGACCAATCAGAATGCAGATAACCTCCCCCACTACCCCAGAGCAGTGTGTATCCTCCCACATACAGCTAACCAGAGACAAGCCCTGTAATTACACGAAATCAGTAAGCATTTGTTTTAGGCTCTTAATAGTCAACTCTCAGCTCTGCAGCTGCTCCCTCATTCTCCTACACATTGACAGGGGGGGGTGCTTTAGCTGCTCATATCTCTTGTTTGGTACCTTTGTATTGTCTGAAAGCTGATATTCCAAGCTTTCAGACAATACCAGAATGACCTATATCTGTTCAGTACAGGGGAAGATATCACTGATAGAAATTTGGATGCTGTGAATGCAGCTGAAAGTGACAACAGGTTTTGCCTGCGATTATTCCAAACTCAATTTCTAACAGTGATTTCTCCTCTGTTACTTGGACTAGAACTGTCATTCTGGTCTTGTATGAAAGCCAGTTGTAATGCCAGCTTTCAAACATAACCAGTTGCATGTTCCTACCTGGTACCATTCAGTAGATATCAGCATGTAAAGCAGCCCTCCCCCTCCACTTTCTGCCTCAACCTAGCTCCAGGCACTCAGGGCTGAGCTCCTCCCCCCAGTGCTGACCGGTCTCTTGTTATCAGATAGAGAAGACGACCTGCACATGGCAACACTCTGAGATGAGAGGTGCTGAATAGGAAAGTAGCATGCATTTCTGGGAGTTATTATCAGGGAAAACTGAAAATGATTACACTTTAAAGCACAAAAGCACTTATACAGCAGGGTATACTATACCATTAGGGGATAAAAAAAATGAAACGGCAGTTACACTTTAACTTCATTTACACAGGTCATCAATACCAGATCAGTGGGGATCTAGCTCCAAGCAGCCCAGCAATTGGCTGTTTGAGGTAGCGTCGCTTGTGTCTCCCTTGCAGCACCGGCAATGTGTAATTGCAACTGGTCGTCCTATTCACTTGAAAAAGCTACAAATGAAAAGACACATAGATAATTTTAAAGTAGAAGCAACATTCGCATGAGCACCACTGTCTCTTCAAACATCTGATTGACAGGGGTGCTGGGAGTCGGGCTCCCACTGATTTGATATTGATGACCTATTCAATACAACAGGTCATCGATATATTTACACTGCACAACCCCTTTAACCTGTGTATGAATAAGTACACATGCCCAAATATGTCTTTACATCTGAACAGACACTTCAATGAACACTGGACTGCTTACCCATGCATTGTATGGGTGAAGATCAAGTCACAAGACATCCCCCTTTGCTTTCCCTTTGGTGCTGCAGTCAGCCTTGATTGTTGCATACAGTGGGTTAAACAATGGAGATCAGAGGTCTCCATTGCTAGAGCTGGACTGCAGCTGAACCCATATAGTCAGAGTACCATAACAGTATGACATATGTCCCCTGAGGACTCCTCTTTTCAGTATGCTATTACTGCACTGGTCCTCAAGGGGTAACTATGTGATAGTGATCTTGTGGCATTGTCCTCTCATTGTTTTTCACTGCTGTCTATCTTTTGGACTCAAGCCATCACCCTGGGAAGTACCAGCAAGACAACATCCAATCAAATCCATACCACTGGTTCAAATATCTACACATTTATGTGATAAATACAGTAAAAAGTAGTAAGAAAATTTGTGCGTTTTTTCAACAGTGTTATGTAAAACAATACACATATTGTATCTGGTCTGAGGGGCACATACAGCACCGTGTACAGCAGGGATGCCCTACCTGCGGCCCTCCAGCTGTTGTAAAACTACAATTTCCAACATGACCTGCTGTAGATTCATAGCTATAGGCTGCCCAGGCATGCTGGGAGTTGTAGTTTTGCAAAAGCTGGAGGGCCACAGGTTGAGCATCCCTGGTGTACAGTAATACACATGTATTCCTTGTGGCAGCAATTTCTTTCAATTTAATGATATTTAAATAACTTACTCAAGCAACAAGAGCCAAGAAAATAGCAAGTCAATATCTTTGTTCCCATGTCCAGTAGCAATGCGCCTCCTCCTAAGCTCCCTGATAAAAGTGTCTTTTATTTGTTACATTGACCTTTTATCACATTGGCTTCAGTGATTCAGCTCTGTGTTCCGCATGATGGTCTCTAGTTCTCTTTAACAATGTTTGGCAGGAGCTGCTACATTACTCACGTTACGTTAATTATATTGTCAGTATTTTTCAGCTGGATCAAAGTCATCCTGAAGAAAGCTTGGAGTCACAAGTCTTTGGACTGAAGTGCAGCTGTTGTTCAAGGAAGTAAAGAATGATCCTAGTCAACTTCTTATTGAGCCCCATCAGTGAGCCCCATCAGTGGGTAGCTAGCTTGTTAAAAACAAATGAACCACAAATGCCTGGAAGCTTCTTTTGTGAGCTCTGGACAAGTTTAAAGGTACCCAAGAGGTAAAAGGTACTCTAACAATATATTATATTATTATATATTACAAGTGCTGTGTTTTTAGGACTTGGATGGCTGATGTACAATGGAAGAATTTATGCCTATATTATACAGTTACACAGTAATTGAAATTATGTTTAACCCTTAATTCCATTTGTCATTAGGTAAACATCTAGCCCTTTTATGAATGGTATCGTAATGTATCTGTCATCACTACCTTTTGAGGTAGAACATAACCTGTAAAGATCCTTTTCCAATACTGATGTCAGAATCCCACATCCTTCACTTGTATCATTCATATAAAATACAACCCAGAAATATTTTCCAACTCTTTTGACACCAACTTCAGTCGGATTTCCTTGGCTATCCAGTAAAAAAAATGTACCTAACAGAAAGTTTTATTTAATAAAAACTAACATTTTGGCGAAAAGATAGGACACACAGTGAGCAAGTGGCACGGAGGCTCTATGTATATAGTATGATGCCATTAAATGTGGCATATGGTTTGAGGGACCGTCACAGAGCAAAATATGCTTGCCCTATATTCATTTAAGGCATTCTCAAGGCCTGTACCTAAAAAGAAACTTTCAGGTAACCTGTGAAGATGAGATACATTGTACAGTACGTACCCTTACATTGCTCTGCCAATTCCGTGCTCCTGGCTGGGATCATGTGACTGCCCTGACATTGTGGCTAGATGTGCTCCTCTTTCTTCCTGTTTAGTTACATCTACATTATGCCGCTGAAAACCAAGAAAGAGAAGCACATCTAGCCACAATGTCAGAGGAAGAGCCTGCAGCCAGTCACACCATCATGTGATCCCAGCCGGCATCGCAGAATCGGCACAGCAACGGCACTGAATCGGCACTGATCCAAATCTTCTCCCCACAGGTTAGGTGAAAAACTTTTAAGGTACTGGCCCACAGAACCCCTTTAAAGGGAACCTAAAGCTTAAAAAATGCACCATAAACCACCAATATTATCTTACAGATGTATTGCGCTGTATTGTTGGGATACCGGCGCCTGCACATTATTCACCACTGCTGTGTACTTGTCTTAAGCAGCTCAGCACTGGTGCAGACTCACCCGTGCATGAGCGTGCCACAAATGCGTGCTCCTGGTCCTGTTACTGAATATACGCACGGCATTGATTTGTAGCCTGCTCATGCACGGGTGACCCAGGCAGCTCCTCTGACATGAACATTGGAGCATTTTATGATCTGATGCTCTCCTTTGCCCTGCACAAAGGTATTTTCTGGAGGTAGTGACATAGGCCTCTCCATGGAGAAAGCTAGGAGGAGGCTTCCACCTAGCAGTGAGCCCAGTGACGTCGCCGGCACTAATGGGCAGACTTTAGCACTGCCCTAGTATGTAAAACGGTTAGGGCAGCACTAAAGCCCACCCTTAATCGTACTGTCGCTGGAGCATGGGTAAGATTTCAGGGCCTAGCATCAGAACAGTGAGGTTGCCTGGTCTCTGTGAGGAAAAGGAAGTGGCAAAGGGGAAAAGGTCATCAATATCACTTGAATGATGGAGCAGTTGTAATTACACTGCACCACCTCTACAAAGGAGACAACACGCAGATGAAGCAACACTCCCATGAGTTCTACCACCTCTTCAAACAGCTGATTGGCAGGGGTGCAAAGAGATGGACCCCCACCAATCCGATACTAATAATTTAAAACACTGCACAACCGTTTTAAAATTAACATCAGTTGCACCAAATCCACATCTTTGAGACCTTTAGAAAGAGTGCTATAGGCACCTGGAAATGGTTTTACAAGGATTGCCAAACAACTAGACCTCAATCAATCCACAGTCCTGAAGATCACCTACATTACAGACCAAAAGTTTGTACACACCTTCTCATTCAAAGAGTTTTCTGTATTTTCATGACTGTGAAAAATGTAGATTCACACTGAAGGCATCAAAACTGTGAATCAACACATGTGGAATTATATACTTAACAAAAAAGTGTAAAACAACTGAAAATATGTCTTATATTCTAGGTTCTTGAAAGTAGCCACCTTTTGCTTTGATTACTGCTTTGCACACTCTTGGCATTCTCTTGATGAGCTTCAAGAGGTAGTCACCTGAAATTGTATTCCAACAGTCTTGATGGAGTTCCCAGAGATGCTTAGCACTTGTTGGCCCTTTTGCCTTCACTATGCGGTCCATCTCACCCCAAACCATCTCGATTGGGTTCAGGTCTGGTGACTGTGGGGGCCAGGTTATCTGGCGTAGCACCCCATCACTCTCCTTGGTCAAATAGCCCTTACACAGCCTGGAGGTGTGTTTGGGGTCATTTTCCTGTTGATAAATAAATGATGGTCCAACTAAACGCAAACCGGATGGAATAGCACGCCGCTGCAAGATGCTGTGGTAGCCATGCTGGTTCAGTATGCCTTCAATTTTGAATAAATCCCCAACAGTGTCACCAGCAAAGCACCCCACACCATCACACCTCCTCCTCCATGCTTCACGGTGGGAACCAGGCATATAGAGTCCATCTGTTCACCTTTTCTGCGTCGCACAAAGACACGGTGGTTGGAACCAAAGATCTCAAATTTGGACTCATCAGACCAAAGCACAGATTTCCACTGGTCTAATGTCCATTCCTTGTGTTCTTTAGCCCAAACAAGTCTCTTCTGCTTGTTGCCTGTCCTTAGCAGTGGTTTCCTAGCAGCTATTTTACCATGAAGGCCTGCTGCACACAGTCTCCTCTTAACAGTTGTTGTAGAGCTATATCTGCTGCAAGAACTCTGTGTGGCATTGACCTGGTCTCTAATCTGAGCTGCTGTTAACCTGCGATTTCTGAGGCTGGTGACTTGGATAAAATTATCCTCCGCAGCAGAGGTGACTCTTGGTCTTGCTTTCCTGGGGCGGTCCTCATGTGAGCCAGTTTCTTTGTAGCGCTTGATGGTTTTTGCGACTGCACTTGGGGACACTTTCAAAGTTTTCCCAATTTTTCGGACTGACTGACCTTCATTTCTTAAAGTAATGATGGCCACTCGTTTTTCTTTACTTAGCTGCTTTTTTCTTGCCATAATACAAATTCTAACAGTCTATTCAGTAGGACTATCAGCTGTGTATCCACCTGACTCATGGTCCCAACCCCATTTATAAGGCAAGAAATCCAACTTATTAAACCTGACAGGGCACACCTGTGAAGTGAAATCCATTTCAGGTGACTACCTCTTGAAGCTCATCAAGAGAATGCCAAGAGTGTGCAAAGCAGTAATCAAAGCAAAAGGTGGCTACTTTGAAGAACCTAGACTATAAGACATATTTTCAGTTGTTTCACACTTTTTTGTTGAGTATATAATTCCACATGTGTTAATTCATAGTTTTGATGCTTTCAGTGTGAATCTACAATTTTCATAGTCATGAAAATACAGAAAACTCTTTGAATGAGAAGGTGTGTCTAAAATTGAAAAGAGACTGTATGAATTACGTCTTCCTTGATGGTGTCCCAGATGGAAACCTTTGCTACCCAAAGAACATCAGGGCAAAATCAGTGCAAAACTAAAGTACAACCAAGAACACCTATCAAAGACCAGGACTTCTAGCATAATGTCTACTTGACATACATATTTGGCCACAGAAAAAAAGACATTTTGGTGACATTTTCAAAAAGATACGGATGCCAAATATAAAGAATGATGGTGGAAAAGTTATTATTTGAGGCTGTTTTGCTGCATGAGAGTTTGGGAAGCTCATGTCATACAATCTACTTTGATAGTGCTGGAAGCTAATGTGAGACTCCTGGGGTATTCCAACCTACAGAGACATTTTTACGGATGATATAGTTGTCAAAAACAAGACATAGGAAATCTCAACACATACAGTACCCACTTTAAGCACAGTTCAAGAATTAACCAAAAGGATGTTGTATACTATAGTGTAAAGTTTTCCCCAAAGAGTGGCACTTATTACTGTAACAATGGGAGGGTAACCTATAATTCTAATGGCCTTGTAAAGACAGGTGCTGATAGCTGGACTCACTAGCTTCAGTGAAAAGAATGGTTTTTAACCACTTCAACCTTCTTGTTCACATTATACACTTTATTCACGTTATAGATTAAACATTATACACATCATACATTATAACGTGCAAAATGGCCATTAAAATGGACAGATATCCAGAAAATGGCCCCGAAAAACTGACATTGTGTCAAAATTTCATTTTTTTCACTGTGACCTCAGTCTATTAAACTGAATTAGGCAAATGCTCAAAGTGGTATTTGAGGCCTCATCTTTATATGCCTGTTAATTTACAGAACAAGTAGAAATGGTTTCCTGTTGTACAATTGTATAGTGATTCACAACACAAATATGTCAAGTTCCAAAATGCCCATGGATAAATAGTGTTCATTATCATAGTTTTATCTGCTGCTTCATTTTAGAATTAAACCAGATGTGATCGACCCTAATGTTGACTGATTGGCAAGTTCCATTGATTGTTTTATGATTTTTTATTACTTTGACTGAGCTTGCTAATCACTATTTGGTTTCTCACCAATTAACAGACATCTTAAGTATTAATGGATGCTAATATGCTGAGTCTCTTCACTCCCAGATCCTTCATTTTCTTGTTCTGTATGTGATATCAGGGTCAGTACTTTATATAAGTGTATGTAAAATCACTGTGATATCTATGTGCCACCTTAGAATCTTGTTTTTGTATACAAAACGTAATGAAAATTTATTGAGAGTTATTAAGGATAACATTGGACCATCTGTCAGACCACTGAGGCTCAGTGAACCTTTCTACTTGAGCCTGTACATACAAGTAAAGTAACCAAGGAATGGATGAAATAGAAGGGAGGGCACTTGAACGGGTTAACCAAACCCCAGGAAAATTAATTCTGTGAAACTGGATCTTTTAACGTAGCTATTAAGAACTGATATGGCTTATGAAATGTGGGATCTCTCTTTCTTTGTTCCTAAAGCAGATTTTGTAATGGTAAACGTGCTCCTTTGCTTGCTGACCAAAAAAATCACACCTACAAATATCTGGTTTTAGATTGAACATCCATATGATTTTAGAATATTTGACACTATAGGTTTTTGTTCAAAGATTGGAAACATGAATAATCTGACAAACATGATGGTTTGGAATGGCAATAGCTGGCCACAGATCTAACAATTATGGTTAACAATCTAAATCATTTTACAGTTTTTTACAATTACTTTTGTGTGTTTTGTACTAAAACAATCCTTTTCTCTCACGTAACATGAAGTTTTTAGGCCCAAAAGCAAAAACATGTCACAGAGCCACCACCTACCATGTACCATGAAATAATGACGGCCTCATATTTATGTATTTGGGCACCCTCAGGCACCAGGTCATCCCTGTACCTCCTACAGTAAGGCTCCTGCCCCTCTTTACTACATTACATTAAATAAATGACAAAGGCCCAGCTCTATTATATCTTGTTCATTTTGTAGTTTAAGACTAAGGAATAATTTCACTTTTTTGTTAAAAGAAACTAGCATCTAAAGAAAATTTGCCAGTGCGATTTTGGACCATTGTCTGCAGTAATACATGAGTACTACTGCATATAAGGAGTCCAGATCACAATTTTTTTTATTTTCCTACTGCCCCCTGTTCCCCTGCTGTCAGCACTCAGAACTGCATTGAAATACATTGTCAGGACTGCCGTGCACATGCGTTTCCTCAATTATTTTAGAACAACACAAGTGACCAGACTGCGTATTTCAGCGCATTTTTGAATGTTGACAGTGGGGGAACCATGGGCAGTAAGAACATATAAAATAGTCATCTGGACTCCTTATCTGCATCTACTACTCATGTATTACTGTAGGTAACAGACCAGAATCGGGGTGATAGATTCCCTTGAAACACCAGCAGTGAAACACATTTTGCAAAAGATCAAAAGAAGTAAATCATTTTACTAGTAGAAGTATACAGTTTAGTAAAACATACAAGCAGCCTGCTTTAATTTTTAGTTTTTAATACATAATAAAAACGTTTAAAAAAAATAGAAAATACTTTTCTGGCTATATGTTATTGAAGCCACAGTAAATGTTATTACCGTCTTTTGTTGGGAGCATCTCCTGACCCATGTGATAATGTTAATGTAAAAGTGAAATACAATAGAGCATTTCTGCATACTTCTGTCGCCAGTGCTATTTACAACAATGTAAGTGAATTACAAAATTGACACACTTTGAATGATTTTTTTCCTGTTTTCTTAACAAAATATTGTATTGCACAATAAGAGTTCCTCTTAACCTTTTATGAAATTATTATCGAACTTTCCTAATATATATTTGAAAGAAGAAACCTCCTGATTTAACTAATTCAATATTATCTTAAAAAAACACACTATAGCATTGCGTATTGGCAGGAAGTGTAGAAAAAAATAGCTGGCTTTAGACACAGCCCATTCTGTACGTTCCTTAATGAAATATACACTTGATATCACTTAAGTCTTTTTCAGTTTATTAACGGTATGGAAATTGAAGTGGTTCTGAGATAACTATGAGATAACTGAATTAGATGTACACCATACCCCATATCAATATCTCTAGCAGCCACCCAGTATAACGGTAATATAGCACTCAGGGGAGTGTATACTATTATGTGTTATTAGAATCAGTAGAAAGTTTCCAGCACCGTCGTACGGCAGCTCAGCCCTCAGTCACTTGTTTTGGAGCTGAGCTGTAGTATCCCGGCACAGTCGTTACACAGTGGACAGAACCTTGTACTTCCGTTTTGTCCACTGTGTGGTTGTTGCTCAAAATAGCTCAGTGAGTAAGGCCACCCTACGGTGTCCTAATTTTTACTGCTATCTTCCCGTATGACGGCTGACTTATATTGTAGGTGTATGTCTGTGTGTATGTGTCTGTCATGTGTGGTGTGCTGTGGACGGATCCGTCATGAACTTCATTGAAAGTCAATGGAGGACGGATCCGTTCACCATTGTGTCACACCAAACGGATCCGTCTTGGTGCGGATGCCCAGGACGGAGAGCAAACCGCAGCATGTTGCGGTTTGCTCTC
Source organism: Rhinella marina (assembly GCA_900303285.1). Taxonomy (NCBI): domain Eukaryota; kingdom Metazoa; phylum Chordata; class Amphibia; order Anura; family Bufonidae; genus Rhinella; species Rhinella marina. The sequence continues at coordinate 219,157 of ONZH01030222.1, forward strand.
CGATCTGGAGACGGAATGGAATGCTTTCAGGAGCGCTCTGTTGTCTTCAGTTCAGTTTTGTCCCCATTGACAATGAATGGGGGCAAAACTGAAGCGTTTTATTCCGGTATTGAGCCCCTATGACAGAGCTCAATACCGGAATTATAAAACGCTAGTGTTAAAGTAGCCTAAGTCTACTGTACTGACTACAATCAGTAGTTTATTTTTTACCAGTATTGGGGCTCACTCCACAATATATAGACTATTCATCATCATGTGGATAATCTATCCCTGATTCTCCGACTGCTTCTCTACTCTAGGATAAATATATTCTGCCCATAACTGAGAATTTCCACATTCCTTACTAAAGAGGACCTGTGACCACTGCTGATATATCTGTCAGGAGAGAGTGCGAATGCACATATATGTGTTCCCCATGAAGTAACAATTCTTGAGAATCTTTCCTTACAACTCTGTGCTGTATTGTTCCTCAGTTATTCCTTTTAAATATTTATTAATAAATTGAGAACTGTGTCCCATTGTCAAAGGAGCACATTTAGCACCACTCGGACAGTGTGAGATTGTGCAGGACACACTGTAAACTGGTTACACCTAATTGTCAATGTAATTATACATTTCTAGAAGGAACTACACAGAGTTCTAAGTCTAAGAAAAAAATGCTGCAGAATTGTTATGATATGGTGAACACAAGCATTTACTAAAACAGGCAGATGTGATGACAGGTCCTCTTTAATTTATTTGCCCTTCTTCCCCAAAGTATCAAACAGATCTTGATGAACGCAATAAATAGAAATGACACAACAGAAATGGTATAAAAGGCACTTTGTTTTGTAATACTATTCATTGTTGGTTACTCTAGGTCAAATAGATGAGCAATTTTCTGTATCATTGTATTTGATTAAGGATGTATTAGACACCCCGATGCTGCAAGCCTTTGTCGGGAGGGAAGGGTTCCTCCCCTGCAGTCGCCAGAGAGCTATCAGAGGACATCACTGCTATTACATGTAGTGATGTCCTCCACAACATAGGGCGGAGCCATCGCTATGCCATCTCTCATCCCCATGCAGGACAGCGTTGTGTCGGCGGCAGATTGTGATTACACAGCATGATATGCCGCCGGCATGCTGAAAGATCTGAATTACCCAATGAACGAGAATTTGCTCGTTCATCAGGCAATCGGAGGCAGTATTAGACTACAAGTATTACTACGAATGCTTTTTAGTGATAAGCGGGCAAAAAAATCTGCCTGTCCAATATACCCTTTAGGAAGCTTGTCAGAAGTGATGTTAACATTTTCAAATGAGCATATACAGATATCAAAGATGAGACAGCAACAGACTTGACAATGAAGCGGGATGCAGGCTTGCAAAGGGGAAGGTCCTCATGCCCCACCACACTGCTCAAGAAAATCCAAATGCTATTCAAACAGCTTATTGCCGATGGTCCTGGGTGAAGGACCCCACCAATCAGATACTGATGACCTATCCTGAGGATAGATCATCAATATAAATCACTGCACAACCCCTTTAACTCTTTTTTGCCTAAGCAACCAGATTGATATGTTAGAGTCAGTACAGCTAGGAATGAATTGGATAGCTGCTTGCCTTTGACCTTCTGCTTAGATTATTGTTTTTTTAACTCTGCCTTGACTTTCTGCATATTGGACTATGAATTTCATCTCCTGACTTTGTTACTACAAACGAGTTCTGCTTACGTCACCTTTAGTCCTCCAATTCCAAACTAGAGGTGCTGCCAAAGTGGCAACTCTGAGGATTCACTATCCTGATACTGATGAGGAACAAACACTGTGCAATGCTGATGCCTAACGATGGGTTTCTGGTTTTTCTGATACCCTTAGTCATGACTCAACAGTCTATAATAAGTTGGACATTGGTGTATAGAGCAGCTACTTATAGGTGACACTAGAGAAACAGCTCTGTTCATTCTGGAGGAGAGATATTTTCCATACAGTAATTTCCCCTTCCTGATCCCTAAACACAGCACTCACTGAGAACTCATATGTAGTGATGAGGAAGGCAGGGATGGTAAAGAAATCATCCCAGCCTTCTCTATGGGGAGCCCTGCTGTCACTAGCAACAGGCTCCCTGCTCTTACAGCTGCATGATTAGTGTGCAACTGCAGTCTCTGCAAGGACATTTATAAATGTCCATGCAGAGACAAGTGTTGACCACCCTGAAGCATAAAGTCAACAGCTGGTCAGCAAGGAGTTAAGTACTTTAATACAAATGTGGACATGAAGGTGGGGCTCAAAGCATGCAGAGACAGATAATCAGCTGAAATCAGAGTTGGCTGTGATACATGCATTGATGCCAGAGTTATATCACTGGGAGTGGTAGTGAACAGGAATTGAAAAGCCTCTCTTTTAGAATAACCTGTCTCAAACACCTGAGTCACATAGATGAATGATATAACCAAATTTAAAGGGAAACAAAAGTACCTACAAGTGTTTTTCATCTCAGTTCCTGAAAATGTAATGCAATACCGCTGACTCAAAAAACATTTAGGCTGGGTTTTCACTTTCACGTTTTTATGCAAAAGCCAAGAAACAGATCATAAAATAGGGACACATATAAAGGAAATACTGAGTCACCCCCTCTATATGAACCCATTCCTGGCTTTAGCTTAAAAAGCTTTTTAAAAAATTCTGAATGTTGAAACACAGCCTTGGTGATCAGAAGTAATAATCATTGTATTTTCTGCAGATATGTCATAACTGATCAAAATATATAACTGTACTAAGTGAACCTCCCTAAAGCCACTAGTTGTGAATGATGTCTCGTAAAAGTCAAGTATTAAGTATATATCCAGGTTTATTATGTAAAACATTGTTTTACAGTTTCTTAAAGTGGTTTTCCGAGATTGTAATATTGATGACCTATCCTCAATGGTCAACAATGGCCACTTTCAGATGAGCATATTGAAATCCGTCAGTATTCTGGCTCAGGATCCTGATAATATACCATCAGTATTGTCATCAGGATTGCTTCAGGATTTCATCAGGACTTACATGCGTATTTCTTCCTTCCTTCATTATTTATGCACTGCACAGACTGTAATGTGCATATTTGGAAACAAATCCGCCCAAAACTCGGACATGCTGCGGATTTCAAATATGGACGGAAATTAATCGCCCGTATTAATAGCTCCATTCATTAACATTAGCAGCGGATTCTGGTACATTAAATCTTGACTATATACACATTGCATCTACGCTCATCCGAAATCGGTCAATATCAAATTGGTAGGAGTCTGACACCCGGCACTCTCGCCAATCAGCTGGTTGAAGGGAGACCATGCCCTGGGCGAGTGCATCCTTCCCTTGTTTGTTTATCTGCTCGCCATCGACAGTGCAGTAGTGAGCAGGTGTAATTACAAGCCGTCCCTTTGAAGTGGAATGGACAGCTTGCAGTTTCACCTGATTACTGCTACTGCTACAAACAAGGGAAGGCTGCACTCGCACTGCGCGTGGTCTTCCGTTCAACTAGGTGATCGGCACAGGTGCCGGGTGTCGGACCGTCACCAATCTGATATTGATGACCTATCCTGAGGAGTTTTCTAGTGCACATGTTGTCTAGTGCCATGGACAAGAACACCTATACATTTTTTGACTGCGGACTGTTCAGTCAGCAAATTGTGTAAATGGCAAGATGGTATCTCATAGCTCGAGATGAGCAACAATTATTTTGCTTATGGCATTATTGTGGGCAATTATCAATGTTTCAAGCTTGTAAATAGTAAACTAATAGTACATGCCAGATACCATATATCAGATCAGTTAGTTTTTTCATCAATCTCAAAAATGAAAAGAGCTAAAATGCTATTACAAGTTAACACAATAAAGAAGTCACATCTGGAAATGATTAGACATAATAAGTAATGATTAAAGCCTTCCAGTCAAATAAATCTGTGTGGTAGAAGACTTAGAGCAGGTGCATAGATATGTTTAAGTGCAGCCCTTGATTCATTAGTGGCAAGACAGAATTTATAGATGAGACAGAATGACTCTTCCCATTTATCACTAAAAAGGTACATCTTATACAGAGCCGTTCAACTGCAAAAAGACTACGTAAAGACAGAAGCATTTTATATAGCTGCTTCTATATGGTGATTGTCTAGCTTAAAGTTTTATGTTAAAAGGGTTCTCCGGGTTTTTAATATTGATGATCTATCCTCAGGATAGGTCATCAATATCAGATCGGCGGGGGTCCGACACCCGGCATCAGTGTCGGACTGAGGTGCCATGGGGCCCATCAGTAAAATTCATTCTTGAGGCCCACTGTAGAGCAAATACTACATACTTATACAGCAGCAGTAACATGCTCAAGATGGTTGATTATAAGGGTCCATGCAATGATTTTGAAAAAGTGGTTGCCTGGAGAGAGAGGATACTTGCTGGCCTGTCTCTGTGCCTAGAACTCATCTCCACTACCTGCTGCATCTATAATAATAATGCAAATAATCTACCCAGTTTTTTTATATGGACATAGGCTGGTTGTGATCCTGTACACTGCCTATCTCTATGTAGTGCAGTCAATGTATTATGCCATGTGCCACTTGTGCAGGGGGAGAGGTTTGGGAGCCCACCCTTGCTCAGGGCCCACCGGTGGATTCACCTATTCCCCTGTGGGCCAGTCCAAGCCTGTCCGGCATCCTCATGATCTCCTGTATGAGGAGACGGTGCACGCAGTGCCGTCTCCCTTCTTCCCTTCTCCCTTCCTGGTCGCCATAGACATACATCAGCGGAAAGGAAGAGAGAAGGGAGACAGCACGTCATATAGCTGATCAGCGGGGGTGCTGGGTGTCCTGAGGATAGGTCATCAATATAGGAGAGGTCGGACAACTCCTTCAAACTCCTCCTGTCTGTAGACACAAAAGACTGGAGGGGACCCCACTGACTTCTAGGGGAGATTTTTTTAGGCATGGTGAGTGACCTGTGCAGAGTTCATTGTCCAAGGAAAGGTTAGACAAGTTGTGACATCACCTATTGTGGTGGATGATATGTTATCTAAATACAGGTAATATCCCTCATTGTAATTATGCCTGTGATGATAATGAGATTACTACTGAAAAGTTACCTGTACAGAACCAGAAGTGTCAACATTTTATTAGGCCTAGTATCCAATGGTTTTAGATATTTTAAAATTATAATTAGTGACATGGAAAATTAAAACTAAAATCTTCAAAAATTCAAAAAAATATGTTCAGGATAAAAATGTGATTTAAACAATAGGTTATTTCCTGTTTACACATTCGCTTTGATTCCATTAAAATGCTCAGGAAAAATCACTTAATAACGTGACTAAAATAGAAAACCTTAAATAGAAACCTAAAAAATTCACAAAAAAATGTTTTATTAAAGTGACACTCAAGACAACAGCTAAAAACCAAGAGTTTGAGTCTACGCACTCACCCCATTTGCATACCTAGATAAAATCTTTCCTGCCAATATGAAGATCTCGCAGGGTCTTCTGTTACTGTATAGTACCACTCCTGCAGCTTGCCAGCTCAGTTAGATGAGTGTCATAGCCTTCCCCATTGATATATTTGAGTCCAATGTTGGGAAGTGGGCTAGCCTCTATTATGGGCACAACTAAAAATCCTGATCAAGAGTCCAAACGGTGTAAATCTGAGCTAAAGCCAGATGGACGTGCAGTTTTAATGCATTTTTAGAAAAAAACTGGAGTGTATAAAAAAAAAAAAGAACTATGAAGGAAATATTTTTCCGATTTATTTCAATCTAATCCTTGTATTGCTTAATCTGGATAGGTCATCAGATCTGACACCCTGGACCCCCGCAGATCAGCAGTTCAAGAGGGCAGCAGCGCTTGCAGCAGTGCCACAATCCTCTCTCAGCCTTTTCTATGCCAGCGACGATACGTTCTTCGGTCATGTGGCCTAGGGGCAGCTCGGACCCAGTTTACAGAATGATACTGCTGCACCCAAACAATACATCATAGCTGGGGCATAGATAAAGGCTCATGGGCCCTGATGTAAAAGTTCAGCTTGGGCCCCCCTTCCCTCAGTGCTTTGTGGCCAGGGGCAGGGAAGCACGTAGCCTTCATGCTGCCTGTGGCAAAAATTGCGGCCCCACGCATTCCAAATTCTTGACACCCTAATACCGGTGTCTCCTTATGAACCATAAGGGTATTTGGGCCCCCACAGCCTCATGGGCCTGGTAGCAACTGCTACCTCTGCACCCCCTATAGCTAACCCCCTGTGTCACAGCCCGGGAAGATGAAAAATCTGCAGCACTAGATTGGAATAGGCACTAGAAACAATGGTAACCGTTTTATTATTTTACCAGTCCCCCATCACTTCGGTAACACCTGGGCGCATTATGCCTATATGCTGATGAGTTGATCCCTCACCATACATGACAGGTGGCGGCTGTATAGTACAGCAGGCTTACAGCTGCAATGATGAGGAATGGTGATTACGCCTAATCCTGTCAATAAACCCCTCAGATGCTGCGTTCAACAGAGATTGCAGTATCTGTGAGGTTAGGTAGAGGGATGTGGCTCCCTCTGACTTGCAATCGGAGCCCCACAGTGAAATTGCGGGCCTCCGCTCAGTTACCATGACAGCCTGGGCCCTGCTGGAGGTTCCCAGGCCTGCCATGGTAAGCTTCCTGCTAAGCTGTAAACGCTGTAAAGAAAAAAACAAATGAAAAACACACGAATCACTATTTTTAAGTCATCTTATCCCCCCCCCCAAAAAAAATAAAATCAATAACAGTGATCATGAAAGCTCTGTAGACAGAAATATAAAAAAGTTGTCAGACAATAGCGATGTAAAGAAAACGTTTGCGTAAAGATTTTTTTTATATATATTTTTTTCCCGTTTTCCAGTACAAGACATGGTGCCATTAAAAAAAAAAAAAGCATCTTGTCCCGGAAAAAATAAGCCCTCATATGACAGACAAATAAAAAAAAAAAATTATGGCTATTAAATGTGGGGATTAAAAAATCAAAAATGCAAAAATGAAAATAGGCTCAGTCCTTAAGGGGTTAAATTGAACCTGTTAAGCAGTGAAAATTAAATATTTTTTTAATATGCAGTGGTAGTGGTGTTTTACTGTTGTAGTTTTTGTACCAACATTCTTCCTGGTGTTTTTGAAGCTCTTGATAGAGAAAAAAAAAAATGCCATACCTAGAGATACTGTTTTGATTAAAAGTAAGCAATAGACCCCCAAACCACAGAAAACCTAAATGCTATATTTTTTATACATTTTAACCACAAAAAATGTGCAAAAAATGTGTGAAACATACCATCAAAAATACTGCAAATTGCTGTGAGTGAAGTAAATACATATGCTTTGCACAAAATTAAATACTCCAAACTGCAAGATTCGCTGAAGCAGAAATCTTTAATGAAAATGTAACAACACTGCCATCTAGTGTCCAACCTTTAGCTTGTTACTTTCTTATTTTCACACAAATACTGCACATAGCAACATTAGTGGGGACCTAACCAAGAAACTGGAGAGACTATGGTTCTAAGTGGTTCAAGAACTGTTGTCCTGTAAAAATTCAGTTAACCCCAGTTAAACCTGTGTCATGTGCTCATTGTGGAGCTAAAGCTCTAGATCAGGATCAGCAACCTTCAGCATGTCAGCTGTTGTGAAACTACAATTCCCAGCATGCTCCATTAATTTCTCTGAGAGTTCTTAGAAGAGCGAAGGAAGTATGCATGTTGGGAGTTGTAGTTTTGCAACAGCTAGAGTGCCAGAGGTTAGTTACCCCTGTTCTAGATGCTTGATGCACTCAGTACCTGCAGACGGGCCTGTATTTACAGCTCATAGTACCATAGGCACTGAGGATGAATATGTCCTCATGAAAGGCACATGTGGACTTGCCAACTACCGCTACGATTCACTTGTATCTGACAAATGTAATAATAAAATGGACAGTGTTAACAAAGGAGAAGATCATCATTTATCATTGAACATCAGTGGTGATACTTCATCACTATACTCATCACTATACTGTAACTAGTTAACACCACTATAATGTGACTTGATAATACACCATACACTGACTGGATAACACCACTACCATAGATATCACCAACTTACCTGGTACCACGGTCTGGGCTCAGGCTTCACTACACCCCTTGGTGATGCGAGTGTGTTGATGGATATTTAGGGATTATATGTATTAGGTGTGTGGGGTGATTATGGCATGGCTCCTTTTGTATGTTAATTACAAAATGGGCCACATGGGGGCAATAGAGGACTAAAGTTATAATGTATAAATATTGATATAATATATATACTTACCGATAATTATGTTGATCTGATCCATGGGTCCTGGGTCCACAGGATGAAGGATGAGGATGAAGATAGAGAGCTTGAGCAGGCAGCAGGTGACGGTTACGTGGTCCGGCAAACCTATAAAAGAAGAAGTAAACTGTCAGTGCTGGACAAAGAAGAAACTCCCCCACTTCCTTGTAGCGATGTACCTTTAAAAAGTGGGGTAAGTCGCCCAGCACACGCTGGGTGGCCATTTTTTTTATTCAGTTGATTGTGTTCCTAGTGATGATAAATAGTTAAAAATGGTATTAAAGAATGGTTTATGAATAAAATATTGAGGCCTTTATTATACCAATAAACAATATTAATAATATAAATAAATTGTTCATATTTAAAGGGGTTGTCCAATTTCTGAAACAGCCCCAATATGTGCGTCACCCGGGATGCTACGGAGGCTGGTCCCCGTCTCCACCTGCCATTGGCTGCTCTCCCCCGAATGTTTTCATCTGTGTGCAGGGAGAAGCATCAGCGGCTGTGCAGGGACCAGGAGCGGCATGGGTAGCAGGGTAAGTATATTACCTGTGAGGGGCCCGGCACATTTTGGGGGCTGTTTCAGAAATTGGATAACCCCTTTAACCCCTTCAGGACCCTGCCATTTTACTTTCACTTAAGGACCAGGCCATTTTTAGCAAATCTGACATGTGTCACTTTATGTGGTGATAACTTTAGAACGCTTTTACTTATCCAGGCCATTCTGAGATTCTTTTTCTTTTCTCATCACATATTGTACTTCATGACAGTGGTAAATTTGAGTCAAAATATTTCATTTTTATTTATAAAAAAATACCAAGTTTACCAAAAATTTGCAAATTTCCAAATTTCAATTTCTCTACTTTTAAAATACATAGTAATACCTCCAAAAATAGATATTACTTTACATTCCCCATATGTCTACTTCAGGTTTGGATCATTTTGAAAATGACATTTTATTTTTTTGGGACCTTAGAAGTTTAGAAGCAAATCTTGACATTTTTCACAAAATTTCCAAAACCCACTTTTTAAGGACCAATTCAGGTCTGAAGTCACTTTGTGAGGCTTACATAATAGAAACCACCCAAAAATGACCCCATTTTAGAAACTGCACCCCTCAAGGTATTCAAAACTGATTTTACAAACTTTGTTAACCCTTTAGGTGTTCCACAAGAATTAAAGGAATATGTAGACAACATTTCTGAATTTCACTTTTTTGAGATTTTCCATTTAAATCAATTTTTTCCATTAAGAAAGCAGGGCTTAACTGCCAAACAAAACTCCATATTTATTACCCTGATTCTGTAGTTTACACAAATGCCCCATTTGTGATCGTAAACTGCTGTAAGGGCACACGACAGGGCGCAGAAGGAAAGGAATGCCATATGGTTTTTGGAGGGCAGATTTCACTGGAAAAATTTTAAGTTGTCATGTCACATTTGAAGACCCCCTGATGCACCCCTAGAGTAGAAACTCCAAAAAAGTGACCCCATTTTGGAAACTACGGGATAAGTTGGCAGTTTTGTTTGTACTATTTTAGGGTACATACGATTTTTGGTTGCTCTATATTACACTTTTTGTGAGGCAAGGTAACAAAAAATAGCTGTTTTGGAATTGTTTTTATTTTTTTTATTTACAACATTCATGTTAGATCATGTGATATTTTTATAGAGCAGGTCGTTACGGATGCGGCAAAAAAAATCATGTTTTAGTGTCTCCATAGTCTGAGAGCTGTAGTTTTTTTATTTTTTGGGCGACTGCCTCAGGTAGGGGCTAATTTTTTGCGGGATGAGGTGACGGTTAGATTGGTACTATTTTGGGGGGCATACACCTTTTTGATCACTTGGTGTTGCACTTTTAGTGATGTAAGGTAACAAAAAATGGCTTTTTTGACACTGTTTTTATTTTTTTTTACTGTGTTCACCTGATGGGTTAGATCATGTGAGATTTTTATAGAGCAGGTTGTTACGGACGTGGTAATACCTAACATGTATCCTTTTTTTATTTATTTAAGTTTTACACAATAATATATTTTTTGAAACAAAAAAATCATGTTTTAGTGTCTCCATAGTATGAGAGCTGTAGTTTTTTAAATTTTTTTGGGCGACTGTCTCAGGTAGGGGCTAGTTTTTTGCGGGATGAGGTGACGGTTAGATTGGTACTATTTTTGGGGTCATACGCCTTTTTGATCGCTTGGTGTTGCACTTTTAGTGATGTAAGGTGACAAAAAATGGCTTTTCTTACACTGTTTTATTTTTTTACTGTGTTCACCTGAGGGGTTAGATCATGTGATATTTTTGTAGAGCAGGTTTTTACAGACGAGGCGATACCTAACATACAGTATACTTATTTTTATTTATTTACGTTTTACACAATAATATCATTTTTGAAACAAAAGAAAATCATGTTTTAGTGTCTCCATAGTCTGAGAGCTGTATTTTTTTTTTTTTTGGTCGATTGTCTCAGGTAGGGGCTCATTTTTTGCAGGATGAGATGACGGTTTGATTGGTATTATTTTTGGGTACATATGACTTTTTGATTGCTTGGTATTACGTTTTTTGTGATGAAAGGTGACAAAAAATGGCTTTTTTTAGCACCGTTTTTTTGTTTTTTTTCACGGTGTTGACCAGGCGGGGTGGATCATGTGATATTTTTATAGAGCAGGTTGTTACGAACGTGGCGATACCTAATATGTATATTCTTTATTTTTTTTTCAATTTTTTACAATTTTATATGTCTCTTTTTATGGGGAAGGGGCTTTTTTTTTTATTGAAACGTTAATTGCTAAAAAACTTTATTTTCACTTTTTTTTACTTTTGACTTATGTCCCACTATGGGACTTCAACATTTCAGCGTCTGATCCCTGTTTCAATACAGCACAATACATCTGTATTGTGCTGTACTGAACTGTAAGACGCTGACAGTTGCCTAGTACTGTGGCTGGATCTCCTGGGATTCTGTAGCTGGCAGTCCCAATGCCTATGCAAGGCATCAGGGCTGCCATAGCAACCATCCCCCCCCATTAAGTACTGGCCAGTTAGGACGAGCATTCTCATCCTAGGTCGGCAACGTGTTAACTCAGTTGTTATGGTTTCATTATTTAGTATATAACAAATCAGTAAAAGATACAAATTATGCCACCATGCAGTCTGAGTCACCTTGCCAGTGGTGTGTATACTAGTGTTCTAGTCCAATGGCGGCGAGTCCATGGACCTATCAGGTTCTGATCCAGGGACTCAGTTAAATCCCCTGCTGGCAATACACCTTTGCCAGGTATAAGGGTCAACCAGTTACTGGAGCATTTCTTAAGGTGTTTCGTTGGAGAAGGTTTTTACCTTTAGCAGAGTTCACTATTAATAATCATGTATGGTTTTAAACCCCGATTTTCGTGGATGTCTGGGTCCAGTTCTGTTAATCCGGCTGTGAAGATCTGTGCACAGCTTGAGCCAAAAGCATCCAGTCTGTAAATGCTAATAAGAAGTGGTCTGTAGGGCTCTGTGTTGGGTGATTTGGTATGGTTCTGTACCAAAATTTTATGTCTCAGGGTGCCTTCTGGTAAACTGTTGCCAAAATTTATTGGACCGTATAAAATTCTGCCCGTCATCAATCCAGTATCGGTCTGTCTTCAGCTGCTATCATCATTTAGAATAACATATTCCATAAGTCTTTGCTCAAAAACTATGTACTGTCTGCGATTCCTCCACCTAAACATCCTGATCCTGTGATTATTCTAGATGAGGTTGAGTACGAGGTAGTGAGAATCCTTGACTCCCAAAAGGTACCAGATTCTCTCCAATATCTAATACATTGGAAAGGATATAGTCCTGAGGAGAGGACATGGGTACCAACTCGGGATATCCATGCTCCTTGTCTTATTAGCTAATTTCATGACCAGTTTCCTTCGAAACCTGCTCCCCAGGTTGAGGGTCCGGTGGCCCCTCGTAAGTGCTCCAGTGCCGCAGTATGGGCTCGGGCACCCACGTGTAATGGACTGCTTGCTAACCCCTCACAGCACAGACATGCTGGGGAGATGACACGAACATAGTGTGACTGGAGAACACCACCATAACATAACTGGATAACACCACCATATTATGACTGGATAACACCTCCCTAGTGTCACCAACTTACTTGTCTGGGCTCCAGCACCGCAGTCTGGAATTGGGCTTGACCATGCCCCCTGCTGATGCAAGCATGCCCATAGTAACAGAGCGCTCGCTAACCTGCTCCTCACATTGCACGCACCCTGCAGGAGATAGGCGGTCTGTGTTCATGCATATTTAGGTATCATATGTATTAGGTGTGTGGAGTGATTATGCAGGCTGAGTCCCTGGACCTTTCAGGTTCTGATCCAGGGACTCGGCACTCTATTTAAATCCCCTGCTGGCAATACACTCTTGCCAGTTATAGGTTTATCTTGCTTGCTGTGCTCCCGGTTCTGTCTGTGTGTATTTGGATTTGGTATATTGACCTTGGCTTGCCTTTTGACCTCCATCTGTCTTATGATTCTGTACAGTGATACCTGTCTGGTTCTGACTTTGTCTTGGCTATTTTTGACTACCCACCATCCTCTGATATTGTACTGTATTGTCTGCTTTGCTTTTCACCTTATTTCGTTTGACCCTTCTTCTTAACACCACTCTACTGTGACTGGATAACACCACTCTACTGTGACTAGATAACACCTCCTTACACTGACTGGATAACACCACAATACAATGACCTGCCCAAGTGCCTCACTGCCCATTCTGCCCCCCCCATGTGCCTCACTGCCTCTTCTGCTCCCCCCTGCCCTATGTGCCTCGCTGCCCCTCTGCTCCCCACTGCCTCTTCTGCTCCCCTGCCCCCACCTTATGTGCCTCATTGCCTCTTCTGCTCCTCCCCTGCCCCAGATGCCTCACTGCCCCTCCCCCCCCCCTTTCCTCAGGTATGTTACTGCCATTTCTTTTATCCTCTTACCCACCACCATTTCATGCTCCAATACTCTCACTTGCCCTGCGCTGGATCATGCAGGGCAAAGGCTATTTTTATTTATGTTTTTACAGTGCTAGGTGGAGGCTTCTGCCTAGCAGGGTTGCAGATGACATCACTGGCACTGATGGGCAGGCTTTAGCTAAAGCATGCCCATTAATGCCAGTGACGTCACTGGGATCACTACTAGGCGGAAGCCTCCACCTAGCAGTGTAAAAACATAAACAAAAAAGCCCTTGCCCTGCCAGATCCAGTGCAGGGCAAGTGAGAACATCGGAGTATGAAATGGTGAAATGGCATTGCCTCCTATCCAAACAGCTGATCAGTTGGAGTGCCAGGTATCGGACCCCCGCCGATTAGATATTGATGACGAATCCTGATAATAGGTCATCAGTGTTAACGACTGGAAAACCCCTTTAAGAAGGGAAAATCCGTCCCTAGTGGAAATGATCTGTTTGGGTCTTTGGAGCATCCAGGGTTAATAACCCCTCCTGTAACCGTGTATCAATGTTGTGACATGCCATGTGGAAATCAGGAACATCAGGGTATAAAGGGGAAAAGGTGGAAATCCATTTAATGATCTGCATAGCACTCAAAAAACTGTACAGTACATACATGGAACACAAGGATGTTCAATAAAGAGGAATTCACATGCTTCTTGATTAAATTTATTTAAATGAAGTCCCTCTTCCAATATTTCTTTGAGTGCCATGTTGTCCTTTGTTGGATCAGTGTCCAGTTTCTGAGGTGTCCTGCAAAATAGTGAGAATGGCATTTTCATAGTCACTCTTATCACCACTACTGCACACCCTTTGTCTGAATTGCGCACAATAATATCTTTCAGGTTTCTCAAGTCCTTCAGGGCTGTCTGTTCAAACACAGATATATTCATTTCAGTCCTTAAAACACATGGTATGGAATTTGTACCTAATTGATATAAGGTATGAATAGCAACTTGTTCTAGAAAAGAGGCATTCTGAAACATGTTGCCCATGGTGTTAGGCACCAGTACAGTATAGAGTACAAGGGGGAATAGTAAAGGGTATGATTAGTGTTTACAGTACAGGGTATAATAAAGGGGCACGGTACTGTGTATGATAAGGGGGCACAGTACAATGTATAATAAAGGGGCATAGTTCAGTATATGACTAGGGGCATGCTTCTGAGGTACTTATCTGCGTCCCACAGCCCGCGACCCCGTTAGTTTAAGGTGGGCAATGGAAGAATATTGCTCCCGTCCTCACTGTTCAGACTCATAGGCTGCAAGCCACTAGGCCTGAATCCTATGAGGCAGTAGAGTGGTGTAGAGAATCATCGCATGAGACTTGGCACAGGAGGTTGCGATGATGCAGATGCGATCACCTGTACCAGGATACCGCAACTCAGGACACAGGCTGGAAGGGGCTTCACAGACAGTGGATGAGAACAGAAGACGGGTATTTTTTAAATATGTTGGCACTACCGGGGGCACTGTGGGTGACAGGAGAGCATTGATACAGGCTGGAGGGGAGCATTATAATACTAGGGGCACTAATACACACCAGAGAGCTACAAGGGGGCCATAATAATGGTGGCACTAATACAGACTGGAGCCCTGTGATGGGGTAATATAATACAGGGGCAGTACAAGGGGTGCATTAACACTGGCTTGAGCACTACACAGGGCTTTATAATACAGGGAGCACTACAAGGAGGGCATAATACATACTGGAACTACAGAGGGCATAATATAGGGGGCATATAGGGGGGGTTATAACTGTACGAGGGCATTAGAACTTCAGGGGGCACTGCAGGGAGGGCTTTGTAAATACTGGAGCTACTGCAGGGGGAATTGTAACTACTGATGGTGACTTTATTACTACTGTGGGCTCTATAAGGGTGCCATAGACAGGGCTTCGTTACTGCTGGAACAGTGTATAAGGGGATTACATTGCCAATTCTGTAATGTTCACTTTGTGGTATAAATAACTCTCTGGGTTAGTACGATTACAGCGATACCAAATTTATATATTTTTTTGTACGTTTTACTACTTTTCTACTATAAAAACAAACAAGTTTTTGCATCGCCGCATCCTAAGACCTTTGTATTTTTTGTTCTACAGCGCTGTTTGAGGGCTTGATTTTTGTAAGACGACTTGTAATTTTCATTGGTATCATTTTCAGGTGCACACAACATTTTGATCACTTTTTATTCCTTTTTTTGTTGGGCATAAGCAAAAAACAGCAATTCTGGAATTACTTTTTGTTGTTAACTGTGCAAGATAAATTATGTCATAATTGTATAGTTCAGGTCACTTATGGATGCGGTGATACCAAATTTGTGGAGGGGATTTTAGATTTATAACTTGGAGCTTTTTAACCCCTTCAAGCGACAGCCAGTTTGGACCAAATGCCGGAGCCCCATTTTTCAAATCTGACGTGTCACTTTATGTGGTAATAACTTTGGAATGCTTTTACTTATCCAGGCCATTCTGAGATTGTTTTCTCGTCACATATTGTACTTCAGTGGTAAATTTGAGTCAAAATATTTCATTCTTATTTATAAAAAAATACCAAATTTACCAAAAATTTAGAAAAATTTCCAAATTTCCAAATGTCAATTTCTCTACTTTTAAAATACATAGTAATACCTCCAAAAATAGTTATGACTTTACATTCCCCATGTGTCTACTTCAGGTTTGGATCATTTTGAAAATTACATTTTATTTTTTGGGGACATTAGAAGGCTTAGAAATTTAGAAGCAAATCTTGAAATTTTTCACAAAATTTCCAAAACCCACTTTTTAAGGACCAGTTCAGGTCTGAAGTCACTTTGTGAGGCTTCCATCATAGAAACCACCCAAAAATGACCCTATTTTAGAAACTACACCCCTCAAGGTATTTAAAACTGATTTTACAAACGTTATTAACCCTTTAGGTGTTCCACAAGAATTAAAGGAAAATGTAGCCAAAATTTCTGAAATTTTTTCTTTTTTGGCAGATTTTCCATTTAAATCATTTTACTCCGAGAATAAAGCAAGGGTTAACTGCCAAACAAAACTCAATAATTATTACCCTAATTATTACAGAAATGCCCCATTTGTGATCATAAACTGCTGTACAGGCACACGGCAGGGCGCAGAAGGAAAGGAACGCCAGGGCAGATTTCACTGGAAAAATTTTAAGTTGCCATGTCACATTTGATGCACCCCTAGAGTAGGAAACTCCAAAAAACTGACCCCATTTTGGAAACTACGGGATAAGTTGGCAGTTTTGTTAGTACTATTTTAGGGTACATACGATTTTTGGTAGCTCTATATTACACTTTTTGTGAGGCAAGGTAACAAAAACTAGCAGTTTTGGCATTGTTTTTATTTTTTGTTATTTACAACATTCATCTGATTAGATCGTGTCATATTTTTATAGAGCAGGTCGTTACGGACGCGGCAATATCTAATATGCATACTTTGTTTTATTTATTTAAAGGGGTTGTCCGGGTTCAGAGAAGAACCCGGACATACCTGCAATTTCACCCAGGCAGCCCGCCTGAAGAGGGCATCGGAGCAACCTATGCTCTGATGCCCTCCTTTGCCCTGCGCTAATTAGCGCAGGGCAAAGGAATTTAGCCAGGTTCCGGTGACGTACCGGTCCCTGCCGGGCAGAGGCTTCCGCCCGGCAGTGAGCCGGTGACGTCATCGGCGCTGATGGACGGGCTTTAGCGCTGCCCTAGCCAGTAAAACGGCTAGGGCCAGCGCTAAAGCCGGCCCATTAAGGCCGGTGACGTCACCGAACTCACTGCCGGGCGGAAGTACCCGCCCGGCAGCGAGTATTTATAAACAAAAGAGACCTTGCCCTGCGCGATCTAGCGCAGGGCAAGGGGGGGGCATCGGAGCATGAGATGCTCCGATGTCCTCTTCAGGCGGGCTGCCTGGGTGAAATTGCAGGTATGTCCGGGTTCTTCTCTGAACCCGGACAACCCCTTTAAGTTTTACACAATATTTTTAAAGCACAAAAAAAATCATGTTTTAATGTCTCCATAGAGAGCTGTAGTTTTTTTAATTTTTGGACGATTGTCTCAGGTAGGGGCTCATTTTTTGGGGTATGAGATGACGGTTAGATTGGTACTATTTTTGGGGGAATATGCTTTTTTGATAGCTTGGTATTACATTTTTTGTGATGAAATGTGACAAAAAATTTTTTAGACAGTTTTTATTTTTTACGGTGTTCACCTGAGGGGAGAGATCATGTGATATTTTTGTAGTGCAGATTGTTACGGACGTGGCGATACCTAACATGTATACTTATTTTTATTTATTTAAGTTTTACACAATAATATCATTTTTTAAACAAAAAAAAATCATGTTTTAGTATCTCCATAGTCAGAGAGCTGTAGTTTTTTTATTTTTTGGGCGATTGTCTCAGGTAGGGCTCATTTTTTGCGGGACGAGATGATGATGGTGGTTTGATTGGTACCATTTTGGGGTAAATACGCCTTTTTGATCGCCTGCTATTACACTTTTTGTGTGGCAAGGTGACAGAAAATGGCTGTTTTGGTATAGCTTTTAAAAAAAAAAAAATTTTGCGTACACCTGGCGGGGTGGACCATGTGATGCTTTTATAGAGCCCATCGATACTGACGCGGCGATACCTAATATGTGTACTTTTTCTTTTTTTTTTTTACTTTTTTTTTACTTCATTTGGGGAAAAAGGGCGCTTTTTTAACTTTTTTTAAGCTTTTTTTTTTACTTTTTTACACTTTTTTTTACTTTCTTTTTACACTTTTTTTTTACTTTTTACATTTTTTTTTATTTATCAAGACCAGTGAAGATCCAGTGGGCTTGATGGCTATATAGTGCATTGGAATAGTCATCTATTGCAATGCACTGTATCAGTGTTACACTAAGGCTTCATTCACACGACCGTATGTGTTTTGCGGTCCACAAATTGCGGATCCGCAAAAAAAACGGATGACGTTCCGTATGGCATCCGTGTTTCCGTTTTCTTTGCGGATCCATTGTAACAATGCCTATCCTTGTCAGCAAAACGGACAAGAATAGGACATGTTCTATCTTTTTTGCGGAACGGAAATACGGACATACGGAAACGGAATGCACACGGAGTACCTTCCGTTTTTTTTGCGGACCCATTGAAATGAATGGTTCTGCATACGGTCCTCAAAAAAAACGGAACGGACACGGAAACGAAATACGGTCGTGTGAATGAAGCCTAAGGCTGATAAGACCCTGAGGGTCTAATCAGCCTTAGGTACATGGCAGCCAGGATGCTTTTGTAAAGCGTCCGGTTGCCATGGTAACCATCGGGCCGCTGCCAATGCAGCAGTGGCGGCCCGATGGCAGAGAGAGGGAGCTCTCTCCCTCTTAACCCCATGGATGCTGCGGGCGGCTACTGACCGCAGCATCTATGGGGTTAAACAGCTGAAATTGGTGCCAGCACCGATTTCAGCTGTAGCAGCAGAGTGTGAGCTGTAATTACAGCTCACACTTTCTGCTGATGGCAGCGGCTCCGATCCTGAGCCGCTGCCATCACTGGAAACAGCGCAGCAGGAGGGGGCACAAGGAGGCAACTGGGGGGCACAACAAAGGGGGGCACTACAAGGGGGGCACATACATCTTACCTGGTTTCAGGCTGTGATCTCCAGAGTGGAGATCGCAGCCTGAAACCGGCATTTTAGCACTGAAGCGCTCCGATTGGTTAGTCTGCAGAGACTAACCAATCGGAGCGCTTGCTGGCAAGGGACCACTCTGATTGGTCCATTGCCGGCTTCCCCGAGGTTTCTGCTCTCTGGGAGAGCGGAGACTCCAGGGCTATGACACTTTATAGTGTCACAGTCCCGGTAAGCAGTTTGGACGTAACTGCACGTCCAAATGCTGCAACTTACTTACAGTTACGTCCAAATGCGCCAAGGGGTTAAAGAGGACCTTTCACCAGTCCTGACATCACAATATAGGTACCTGACAGTGTAGGACACATCGATGAGATGTCATATCCCTTTTTTTTTTTTTTTCCGATGGGCTGCTCTGTTCCCCCACTGTGTGTCCCATTCTGGTTTCCCACCTTGTATGCTAATCCATACCATTGGTACAGGGATTTGGTGACGGACGTGTTTCTCAGGGGTAGAAGGTGAGCTTTTTTTTCTCCCTGACTGTGACGTGCTTAGATGACACCAAGCAGGACTGAAATTCAGGCCTGGAATTTCAAAACGGACAGGCCCACTTGTTGAGTGACAAATATGAAATGAGAAATATGTTTGTGCGCCCTCAAATACCGCTCTTCTCACTGCCACTGCTAATAGCATATTTGCCACTGCTAATGGACATTACATACAGCACTACCAAACATACAGGAGAATACAGCTAGACATTCATCTTTTATCCAATGACATGTAGATGTTCTCTTTCCTCATCGTCTTCATTGGGAGCAGACTTCACAATGGCATTTTTCAGACATGTCTCATCTCTGCAGTCTGCCACAGAAATGTTGAGTTCCTCATTTTTACATCATCCCCCCCCCCATCCAGATGCACCAACAGTGTTATCCTTTTCATACCCCCAATACTGTGCTCTCCAATGCCCACAAACACTATACTGTAGAAATAACAGCACCATACAGATAGTCTCTCAAAAGTCCCACCAATTATAATTCTCTCCTAGAGTGCTCTCATTACTAATAGTGTCCCTTACAGTGATAATGGTCCCTAAAAATGCCCCTGTTAACAGTACTGCCCTCCATATTGTACCCAATAATAATAATATACTGCAACTGTTTCCTAGTTTGAATAATAGTGCCCTCAGCAGTGATAAAACTCTTGATAGTGCCCCCAGTATAAATAAGGCCTCCTAAAGTGCCCTAGTAGCAATAAGGTCCCCTAAAATGCTCCCAGTAGTAATATGATCCCTTCATAAGGCCCCCTATAAGTGTTGAGGGAACTTGTGTTTTCAAGTTCGGCATACAAGGTTCGTGTTATCTAAGAATTCTGTTATGGATTCTGCTACCACGGACCATAAGTTATGGTCCGTTATTTTAACCACATTTTTATTGAAACATTTTTGGTCACAAACTTCTTGTTTTAGGGAGTTCAATTTTGCACTTCACTGTGCAAGGTAGGGTGGGTTAGCAGAATTATTTTCTTTAGAGGGAGAGATCACACTGACAGAAAACTGCTCAATATTGTATTATTGAAGGCTGAATTCACACCATGCCTACGCTATAGATGG
This sequence comes from Rhinella marina, assembly GCA_900303285.1. Classification (NCBI taxonomy): domain Eukaryota; kingdom Metazoa; phylum Chordata; class Amphibia; order Anura; family Bufonidae; genus Rhinella; species Rhinella marina. The sequence continues at coordinate 239,644 of ONZH01030222.1, forward strand.
TTAATTTGTTAACCCTTCCAGCTCAGCATCATACTATCAAATCCCTGTAAGCAGCGAGTTAAGGTGCCCGATAATCGCTCATTCATCGGGTGATCCTGTAGTTCGTGCAGGCACCACCAGTTATGGTTTCTGGGCGGCAGATCATACGGTCTAAACAGTGATCTGCTGCCCAGAAACAATGATTCCTTATGGATTCCTGTATAGATCTCTGCATGTAAACGCAGTGGTCTCCTTCACAGAACAAGCAGCCGGCTGTAGGGAAGAAACACTTCCCTCCCGACAATCGGCTGCACATCGGTGCATCTAAAACCACCTTTAGTGATCAGCACTGTAGTAGTTACAAGCTGTGATGGCATTGGCTTGTGAGTTGTGCCCACACCATCAATTGTGGGTGTCACTGTCAGCTTTATCATGTGTATGGATGATGTACCGGTATGTGTAATATGTGGGTTTGGATTATGTTATACGTCACATTAATGACCAGCCTGTTTTCTGACTAAATGACCAGGTGTTTTTTGTTTTTTACATTTTTTCATTGTCGCTTTCCAAGAGCTATAACTTTTTTATTTTTCCATCAATATGGCCATATGAGGGCTTGTTTTTCGCGGGACAAGTTGTAGTTTTTAATGCCACCATTTTGGGGTACACATAACTTACTGATTAACCTTTATTAACTCATTCTAGGGGGGTTTCAGAAAAAAACAGCAAAACCATTATAAACTTTGCAGTGTTCATTTTTTTACATAAAAATATATAATATATAACTATAACTTTATTGTCTGGGTCAGTATGACCCAAGACCGATAAAAATACAATGACATTTACAAAACTATGCCAACATAAAGTAGACAGAATGTCGAATAATAACTATTTTGTGAGGTATCACTATCTGTCTCAAAAGCAGAGAGATTCAAATTTAGAAAATAGCACATTTTTCCAAATTTTCTGTAAATGTTGAGGTTTTTTTATAGAAAGAAAAAAAAAACATATTGACTACTTATTTGTAGCACATAATGTGATAGCTATGGGGATTAAAAACATAATTTGGGTCATTTTTACTCTATTTGTTTAACAATAAAGGGGTTGTCAGACTAATTAATAATCTGAACATATGTCGTAAAATAAAAATGATGATGCTCACTTTTCTTCTGAGCCATTCTCTGCGCTGACAGACTGGTCCTTCTCCTGTGGTTTGTCTACAGCAGCCCTCCAGCTGTTGCAATACTACAACTCCCAGCATGCCTGGCCAGCCTATAAGTATTATGGCATGCTGGGAGTTGTAGTTTTGAAACAGCTGGAGGGCTGCAGTTTGAGCATTTGTCGTCTACAGATTGCAGTGGTGACATGCTGGCACTCGACTGCTGCAGCCAATTACTCTCCTCATTGATGTCCATACAAGACCGCTGAGGACAGCGATTGGCTGCAGCAGTCGTATGCCCTACACCTGCATGTCACAGTAAAGAACCACTCTGGTGAGAAGAACCAGACTTGTGGAGCAGAAAATAGCGCTGGAAGAAGAGGCATATAATCATTGTTACAGCATTTAGGACTGTTGGGGGACACTCAAAATTTTAATTATGTCAGACAATCCCTTTAATTTTTTAAAATCCCATAAAGCATGGATATTTTCATTTACCATTTATGCTTTTCTATTACAATATACAGGACCTTTCACCGTTCCTGACATTACTGTTTTAATAGCTTCATGCATTCCCCATGTAACAACAATTCTGGAACATCTATTCTTATGGCTCTATGTTGTGCCATTCCTCTATTATTTCTACTAGAAGTTATATGTGAATTGCTATTTGCCTTCAGTAAAGGAACAGAGGGGAGGTAACAAGTTGGGGGGGGTGTACCTGCACAGTCTGAACATGGCAGCACTGATTGGATAGTCTGTCTGTGCAGGTACACCCCCCCAACTGGCCACCTCCCCTCTGTTCCCTTACTGAAGGCTAATAGCAATTCATTCACAACTTCTAGTGCAAATAATAAAGGAATGGCACAACATACAGACATAAGAATAGATGTTCCAGAATTGTTAGTAGGTGGGGAATGCATGAAGCTATTAAAATAGGCATGTCATGAGTGGTGAAAGGTCCTCTTTAACCCTTACACTCCCAGCGCCGTACATGTACGGCGCTGGGGCGATGTGGGCACATGGCGCCCGCTCGCAAGTGCGGCAGGCGTCATGGCCGGCATGTCTCTGCTGTTTCTAACAGCAGAGACTTGCAGCTACTTACCGCCATCGGCGGCGTCTTCCTGGGCGTCTAGATGCCGTGATCACACGTGATCACGGCATCTAGTTTCGTCTGAACCCGGAAGCGTTCGCTTCCGGATGGTGTACAGACACCCCGTGTGGCCAATCGGGGTGTCTGTACACCGTATGAAAACTGTAATCCTCGCTGGTGAGGATTACAGTTTTCAAAGTGCAATTCTTATTCTGGCCACTAGATGGCAGGCCAGGATAAGAAATGAGCAATTCATGGATTTCTGAGTCTAGAAAATCCCTGATTGCTCATAAAGAAAAAAAAAAAAGCCACAATATATAAGCCCATATATGAGCTTTCAAATAGTAAAAAAAAATTAAAAAAAATGTTAAAAAATATATAAAAAATAAAAAAGATATAAAAGTTCAAATCACCCCCCTTTCCGTATAATTAAAAAATAAATACCTAAATAACAATAAATATAGACATCATGGGTATCACCGTGACTGAAAACGCCCATACTTTTAAAATATAAAAAAAAAAATTCCAATACGGCGAATTGTGTGGCGGAAAAAAGCGTCCAAATGGCGATTTGCCGTTTTTTGTCTTTTTTTTTCTAAAAAAAATTAAATAAAAAGTGATCAAAAAGTCATACACACCCCAGAATGATATCAATAAAAACTTCAGATCGTCCCGCAAAAAATGAGCCCCCATACAGCTCTGTACACATAAATACCAAAAAGTTATAGGGGTCAAGATTTGACAAGGAAAAAAAAAAAGGGGGCAACTTTCTAATTATTTTATCACTATGAAAACGCAGGAAAAACTATACATATTAGGTATTGCCGGATTCGTACTGACCAGTAGAATGAAAGTAACGGATCAGTTTTAATGCACATCAAACGCTGTAAATAAGAAACCCGTAGAACTGTAGCGGAATAGCGTTTTCTTTGCAATTTCACCCAGTTTGGAATTTTTTTCCCGCTTCCCACTACACCATATGCAATATTAAATGGTGGCGTTAGAAAGTACAACTTGTCCCGCAAAAAACAAGCCCTCATACAGCTATGTGAACAGAAAAATAAGAGTTATGGCTGTTTGAAGGCAGGGAGCGCAAAACGAAAATGCATGACCGAAAAAACCTCCGGGAGTGAAAGGGTTAAGGCATGTTTATGACTGCAGTGACACCCCAGGATTTCAGCTATAAGTGACATGCTCCAGCATACAGCGCACCTCTACAGTTTCTCACACAGTGCTTCCGACGTCACACCCACGTGACTCTCGCCGTTCCTGACACTACGCGCGCTCCCGAGCCTCCTGGGCGCGCGCTAGTCCAGGCCTGCTGTGACGTCAGACTCCGCCCAGAGAGCGCGCGCCGTCAGTCAGGAAAAGGGGGTGAAGAAGATGGCGGACGTGGACGATCAGCTGTCCGATGAGGACAAGGTTGGTGTGTCGCCGTGCGCTGGCGGCCTGTCCGCTCTTTATTATCACGGTCTTGTGAGGTGCTGTGCAGGTACACGGTCAGACTGCGGGGGGCGCTGTGTCTCGTCTGGTATTGTGTATAGGCCCCGGTGGAGGCCGGTTACGGGCTGGGTCAGCAGGTGACTTGAGTGCATGGTGACAGCCTAGCTCCGGGGTAGCAGGCTCCGCTCTGCACATGCTGCTCTGGGCTGCGGCTCGGTTCTTCCTCCTCTGCCAGTGTGTCCGCTCCTTGTAGGGCCTTAGCCTAAAATAGGAACCAGGAGGGTGGAGACCCGGACACCAGGGGTGCCCACGGCGGAGGCTGGGCCCTGGACATGGCAGTGCCTCCAGCAGGATGATGCCAGGCTGTGCCCTCAGAGGTCTGGTCGGTGTGGTATCAGCACTGCCAGGAGGTTCCCTGCTGTACATGACATACCCCAGGAGGAGCAGGGCTGTGCCAGGGGGAACTTTTCTCATGAACCCAGCACTTCCTGTCAGTGTGACTTCCTCCATATAGTCTGTACACATGGCAGGCGGCCTGCCCCTCTCCGAGTATATCATTTGTGTCACATTGCCTGGAAACGGCTGTCAGTCAGTCTCTGTCTGTCTGTGGGCCGGTCAGACGGTCTCTGTCAGTTGGTCAGTCTCTCCCTCCCTGTTTCTCTCTCTGACAGTCTGTCTCTCCATGTGTCTCTGTCAGTCAGTCTCTGTCTGTCTCTCACTCTTTCGCTCTGTTTTTCTCGCTTTGATTCTTCTTGAATCGAATGTCACAAAATTCCAGTTTGGTAGAATCAGAACTTTTTGAAAAATTTGGGTTGAATTTCTAAATGTTGTTATCCGTTTGCTCGTCTGTAGTGCCCAGTGCATGCCCTCACTCCTATATGCCATACTGATAGGGCGGCTGTAGTGGGGCAGCAGGGAGAGAGTGCTGCCATTTTAATTTGTATCTTAGAGGGGTTATCACTGTGTACTGTAGTCTCTGTGAATGAAAAGTTACTGTTTCTACAGCAATGTGGTCACATGACCTTGTCACTATGTACGTCACCACCCAGGACAGAGTGACACCAGGGGTGGGGACAGAAAATCATGTCAGTCCTACACACTCCTTCATTGCCATATGTAGTTCAAAAGTAAGGGGCCCCACAACAGAATGGGGAGCTGGACCGCCCGGCCCCTAGACTTCCCTCAGGGCCACTGCTCAACTGTAGACAGCAGAGAGGAACCAGTGCTGCCTGTACCTGTGATGGAGGGGTCTACCCCGCTAATAGCCTGCATGCTGACCTGCTCCTATGCTGTGTGTGAATAGGTACGTGTAAAACTGCTCTGGCTGTTGGGATTTGGTCCCTGGTGTAATGGCGGCAGTCCCTGGCTCCAAGTAAATATATGAATGTCACACCGTCTGAAGCAATGGTAAAATATTTAGGTCCCGTTTTTTCACCGCTGATTCGAGGGCATGCTGGTGATGTCCACATCCAAACCAACATGTAAAGGGTTGTCCAGGCGGAAGATTTTGATGACCTGTCCTAAGGGCCCCAATATGCCTGATATTCGGGGAGGACAATAAACACCCCCATTAGTGCTGGTTTGCACTGTCATGTTACACAGGCTGATGTCAGGTAAATGGGGGGAGGAAGGACCGGCAGAACACTGCCGACTACACAGGAGATGTGCTGCCGATAATCGTCTGTCTTTCATGCCAGTAAGTCCTAGTTCACACTTCAGTTATTTCATCAGTTAGACCAAATAGCTGATGTGTGAACTGGGCCTAAGCCGACAAGCATTGGCTACATGATTATACTGGCCAGTTATCAGGACGGAGCGTATATCAGTCGGCTGGAGCAGAAAATAGACCAGTGGGTAGATCCAGAAGCGGACTGCTCCCCCCCCCCATTCAGGTTTCCTGCCACAACCACTACTTCTGATCTGTGGGGTGCCAGGTGTCGTACCCCATCTTATATTGGTTATCTATTCTATGCACAGATCATCAATATGTAAAGCCAGATTTGCTGTACTGACCTCCCTCATGAATCGTCTGCACATAATAGGACACCCATTAACCCCTTAACCCCCTGTTTTGCCAGAGTCCAGCTCCAGCAGTGGGAAAAGTGGCTAACTGGAGGAGGTAGGGCTGCTCCTGAATAGTAGCAGTTAGAAACATGCAACTGGTCTTGACAGCAATATGTTCAACACAGAGGAAGATATCACTGATAGAACTCGGGATGCTGTGCGTGCAGCTGAAAGTGAAGGTAAAAACAGGCGATTATTCCTGACTTGATTTCTAACAGTGATTTCTCCTCTGTTGCTTGGACTTTAGCTGTCATTTTGGTCTTGTATGAAAGCCTGGACTGTCAGCTTTCAAAGAAGACCAGTTGCATGTTTCTAACTGTTACCATTCACACTGCCGGAGCTGGACTTGGGCAAAACAGTTAGGGGGTTAAAGGGGTATTCTGGTTATAAAAAGTAATCCTCTATCCACAGAATAGGGGATAACTGTCAAATTGGTGGTGTTTATACCACTGGGGCCCACACTGATCATGAGGACGGGGGTCCCATACCCCATGGAGCCCCCCTGAAATGGATGGAGCGGCTGGTTGGAAAATAATCCTGCTGCTCCATTCATTTCTATGGGAGTGCCGGAGACAGCCGAGTACAGCGCAGTTTTAGATGGAGCAGAGCTCTGCTGTAACTACAAGCTCCGGTATTTAGCGCAGCCTTGTGCTCTGTTTGCTACAGTCTGTGACCACGGCGTGGGATCCAGTGATCTGATCGGAGGTTGGGTAACCTGGTGTTGCCCTAACCACAGCCTGTGCCATAGGGATGCAGAGCATACAGGAGTATACTACTACATAATAATTCTAAAATCTCACCCCTATAACAGACCTCAGACCAGACCCCATCAGAGATAAAATAACTTACCTCTCCTGCTCCACCACCACCACTCTGCAGGTGCTCTCTGGTCTTCCCTGGGCCGTGCTGCACTGTGACTGCATTTCACATCATGGTGTGCGCACTATGTTATGTACACACCGGACAGTGCAGGGAGCGGTGAGTACAGCCAGCACTAGCAGCAGTAAATGTACCTGATGTACGAGCAGATAATTTGATGTGCACACAACAATAGCAGGCTGTGATTGGGACGAGCCTCCATAGTGTCACCCAGGGAGATGCCGCAGCCGCTGTGGGAGCATCAGGAACGACACAGGTATTACCTGTATACAGTGCTGGAGTCTTAACTGCCATGTATATGCTCCATCAGAGCAGTTATAGTAGTGTGTGAGCCCCTCTAGAGCTGTGGACATGTAGAGCCTGCGCAGCCCCACTGAATTGTATGCTATAAAATACTGAAGGGAAAACCTGTCACCAGTGGAAATGTGCAACCTGTGATGCTGCTGGGGAGTCACCGAGCGCTGTTCTCCATGTAGAAAGGTGGAGGTTCTGTATCCAGTGACTTCCTTACTGTATAGTGCACCCTGCTGTCACTCACTGACTATTGCCATAAATGGACTTGTAGGCAGTTGTCACCAGGAGGAAGTGCTAGTGACTGCGGTGTACGGTAGGTGAGCCCAGCAGAGCGCGCTGCAGCCTGCACTTTATTTATGTAAAATGACATGTGGAGATCTGCTGTCAATTACAGACATGAGACAGGGAGCTGCCCATTCCCCCGCTGTCAGGACTGCTGTGCATGTGCAGGAGTCCTCTGTATCATGTTAGCACAGCGCAGGTGACCGGAGTGGACAGCAGGGAAATAAAATATGGCCATATGGACTCTCTATTCATACTACTAGTGTAATACAGCAGATAATAGCCCAGAATGCTGGTGACGGGTTCCCTTTAAAGGTTAACGAATAAATTGCAGGGTACAGCTACATTCTTGGAGTGGCACTTAGGCTTTTTTATGCTGTGATGATTCCATGGTCGGTCACTTCTTTGTTTTCTTGGCCGCGGTGATGACTTGTCCTGAACGCTGTAGACAGTGATTATACATTGGAAAGTGTTGAAACTGCTCTATGCCAGCGTGAAAGCTGTACGTCCTGCTGTGAGCAGAAGCTTTTATATACTAAGTGCCGCAGATTCACTTTGTTTATTGTAGGTGTAACTTGTATCATGGGTTGTTTTTAGAAAAGCAGCCAGCACTTTCCATAAGGCACATGCTTCTAATGACTGTGCTGATAGCTCTTCAGGTCCCACCGCTGGGACCCGCACCTATATCCAGAACGGAGCCCCGAAAGTGAAGGCGCCCTCCATTCATTTCTATGGGGCCGGTGAAAATAGCTGAGCACTGGCTTGGCTATTTCCATCAGCTACATAGAAATGAATGGGAGCGCTGGCCGTGCATGCATTTCTATGGGGGCAGCGGGGAGCTGTGCCTGGTGGTGGCCGGACCCCATGGAACCCAGGGCTCCCCGCTCTGTTCTCGATATAGGTGGGACCCACACCTATAAAACAATGGGGGCATATTCTAGCGATATGCCCCCATTGTGTAAGATTGGAATACCCCTTTAACCTTTCACCATATTAAAATGTTGTTTTCATCTATAGACAGCCAGTGGTATAGTACCCTGAATCTCTGCTGTGGTGACTCCTCAGGGCCTGTGGGGTGGGGCATGACCAGGCATTCAAGGTGTTCTCCGGGAACACACTCAAGGACTGGTTGCCGGAGGCCGCGGTGACGGCAGGACTGGTTTCCAGAGGCCACGGTGACGGCAGGACTGGTTTCCAGAGGCCACGGTGACGGCAGGACTGGTTGCCAGAGGCCACGGTGACGGCAGGACTGGTTGCCGGAGGCCACGGTGACGGCAGGACTGGTTGCCGGAGGCCACGGTGACGGCAGGACTGGTTGCCGGAGGCCACGGTGACGGCAGGACTGGTTGCCGGAGGCCACGGTGACGGCAGGACTGGTTGCCGGAGGCCACGGTGACGGCAGGACTGGTTGCCGGAGGCCACGGTGGCGGCAAGGACTGGTTGCCGGAGGCCACGGTGGCGGCAGGACTGGTTGCCGGAGGCCACGGTGACGGCAGGACTGGTTGCCGGAGGCCACGGTGACGGCAGGACTGGTTGCCGGAGGCCACGGTGACGGCAGGACTGGTTGCCGGAGGCCACGGTGACGGCAGGACTGGTTGCCGGAGGCCACGGTGACGGCAGGACTGGTTGCCGGAGGCCACGGTGACGGCAGGACTGGTTGCCGGAGGCCACGGTGATGCCTATTTCCTTCTCACTGCGTGGTCAGGGTGAGCTTGAATGGCGCTGTTCACACACGTCTGTGGGGCAGATGTAAACCGTACAGCAATCTGATATTTATCACCTCTCTTGTGAATGGATGATAACGGTCAGTTACAGAAAACCATGTTTAGTTGTAGCCCTTGGAAGTAGTAGAAACTGGAATTAGTGTCGGTCTGTCTGAAGTGGCCAGCCCTCAGCAGTAGGAGTATGAGTAGTACAGTCACAGGGTCAGATTGAAAGTGGGGGCAGCACTGTGCTCAGTGTCAGGCCAAGGACAGCATTCACATGGAGTTTGTATGTTCTCCCCGTGTTTTTGTGGGTTTCCTCCCACACTGCAAAGCCATATTGGTCGGGAACTTAGATTGTGAGCTCCACTGTGGACAGCTTGATACTAATGTCTGGAAAGCGCTGCGGAATATGTCAGCGCTGTGTTAGTGAGTACTGTGCAGGAATATAAGAAGAATCCTATAGGGTCACTTTACCAGGACGCCCTTCATTCTAGTGGTCAGTGTGGGTTCAGGGGGTCAGAACCCTAGGAATTAGTAAAGCTGGCTGTAACAATAGGAATAATATCATCTGAAACCTTTGATTCCAAAAAAATTCTGCCTCTGGAGAGTGGCCTGGTGAATGGCTGAGGTTCTGGCATATTGTAGTGATGTATGTCCTACATGTGCAGGCCCCAAGGAGGGCTTACATTTTACATTATATTAAAGGGGTTATCCAATAGTAGAAATTCCCCTCCTATAGACTATACTTACCCGGTCCCCGGCACCCAAGTCCCTCTGAATAGCTGCACGGCCGCTGCTGCATATCCCCGTCACATGGATCAAAATATCCGGCGACAGGAGGAGCAGCCAGTAGCAGGCCACGATGGTGACCAGCCTCTCTAGCATTGTGGGTGACGCTGGGGTGGCTCACCACCATCGTGGCCTACTATTGGCTGCTCTCCCCGTTGTCAGATGTTTTGATCCCCGTGCCTGGGAGGCAGATGGCGGTGCAGGGATCTGGAAGGACGCGGGTGCCTGGGGGCAGGGTAAGTAGTGTCTATAGGAGGAATATTTCTACTAATGCAAATTGTAGCTGTGTAACATTGAAAATGCACATCTCAGGCCTTGCCTCACGTAGACTGACTCGTACCTTCCCCAGAGGAGTCTACTTTGTTATAAAGTTGTCTTTTTTTTCTTCTTCTTTTTAGGTACGTGTAGCTGCAAAATTCATCATTCATGCTCCGCCTGGAGAGTTTAACGAAGTGTTTAATGGTAAGTAATAGTGTTAGTGGTGGCGCACATGCACTGCTCTCTCCATTCACTTCTATGAGAGTTGCTGAAACAGCCAAGCACACTTATTTGGCGAGTTTCAGAACTTCTATAGAAGGAAATGGAGAGAGCCACAAATGTTTGGCCACATCTCTAGTCAACGCAGACCCTATTTTGAAGAGGGATGTGTGTCCCAGAGGTGGGATCGCATCTGTTGGACATTTATGGTACGTCCTGTGGATACGCCATAAATGTCTGAGGTGGAAATACCCCTTTAAATACAATGATGTTCTTGTTTTGCAAATTTCTTCATGATAAAGGCAGAGGAAGGGAAGCTGTCATGGCTGTGTGAATGAAGCCATGACCTGGCTATGGGTGCAGCAATAATCACTAACTAGAAAGGTTTTATGTAGGCTTTAGGCTCTCCACCTCTTGGGGGTACATCCCATGTCTCTACATTCAACTCCCGTGGCTCCTCATCTGTTAATGTGTAGTGTTGGGGGCACTTTGATGTATTTGGGTAGGGGACATGGGTTTAAGAATGGTCTATGGAATTAAAAAGGGTTTTCTGAGACTTTACAAGTGATGACCCATCCTCTGAATAGGTCACCGGTATCTTATCAGTGGGTGTCCGACCCTTGGGACCCCGCCAATCAGCTGCTTGAGATGGCACCGGCCCTCCTGTAAGCTCCCTGGCCTTCTCCCTGCTCACCAACCGCAGTGCCTTCCATTTAATAGCGGCTGTGCTTGGTATCGTAGCTCGGCCCCATTCACTTCTATGGGACTGAGCTGCAGCTAGACGATGTGACAGATGAACGTGACGTCACTGACTAGGGAAGGCTGCGGTGCTGCTGCGGGTACAAGTTCCTTCTCAAATAGCTGATCGTCGGGTGCACCTAATCCGCTTCATTTTTGGTTGTTAGTGGCGATCTGTACAATTATCAGATTTACCATTCTCTATAAAAAGATGCATGAACGTCAGTGCTAGAGCACACTATTTCCCAGAATACATGCCAGTTTCTGTGGGAAATATCGGGTCATGTCATTCCTATTTCCAGACTTGCATTCCAGCTGGAAAAGTTGTCAGCGGGAGGGAATCTTTGAAGTGTGTCATTTACCATGGCCACATTGGTATATTACAGTAATGCCATACAGTAGCAGGTGATGGTATTAGCAGCAGCTAACCTTAGCCTTCATGGAGGTGTAAATGGTCGCCTCTGCCCTTTGTACTGTGCCTTTATTGAAAGTAGGGGTGCCCAGCGCTTCCCGGTATCTCTGATCTGCGCTTGCATTGATTTGGGCACCGGCACAGTAGAAGGAGAAAAACAACGATATGGATAGTGGCGATTATTTTACACCAAAGACGCCAGAATGGGGCTAAGGTAAGCCCAGAGGCCAACTAGCAATCAATGTGTGGATCAGGTGATTTAACAAATAATCTGCTATGTACATTATTTGCTGAATTTACTTATTTTCATCCTTAAAGAGGTTTAATCTCAGACATTGGTGGCATATCACTAGGATGTGGGGCCCGCATCTATCTTTAGAATGGACCCTGAGAGTGAAGGAGACTGTACTGCGCATGTGCGGCTTGCTCTCTATTCATTTCATTGGGAGAAATGTATGGAAAGCGCACAGCGGCAGTGCGGCCACCGCTCCATTCACTTCTATGGGACTGCGAGAAATACAGAGGTATTTCCTTCCTGAATGCTGCTCCCGTGACATTGTAATGATTTCCAATGCTGTGTACTCCTGCCCACCCTCAACTCTAATGTCATGGGTCCATGTCATAGGAGTAGCATTCAGGACGGGAAATGCCTGCCACACACAGGGTATTTCTCTCAGGCCTTTCACTGGATGCAGCAGATGTCAGGTACCCTGACAAATCCATATTCAGCTTGTAGATGAGGGGGTGCTCTTTCTGGAGCGTACTCTCTCCTGTTCTCGTCTGAGGCACTAAAGAGCTATATTCAGCATATACAAAGCCAAATGTGGATATCACATGACGGGGGAGCACTAAAAATACATAGAGGCAGGGATTCAAGAGCCATTTAAGAATGAAAGGAAGCAAAATCAGGTAATAATATAGATTGCAGATAAATTCTCCTGATCCACACAGTGGTTATATAGAAATGTAAAGGACGACTACACTGTAATGTTTATGGCCGTGTGCAGGACTTCAGATTAAAGGGCGATGCTTTGCTGAAAAATATAAAAGTACTACATAGACTGGCAAATATTGTCTGAATTTGTTCCTTATAAATATTCTTAAATTCTAATTCTTCCATAACATTTTTCCCATGCAGATGTTCGGTTCCTGCTTAACAACGATAATTTGCTCAGGGAAGGTGCTGCTCAGTAAGTATCGGGTTCATGGAGTCTTCACAGAAATCCTAAAGGGGTTGTGTCACTTCAGTAAATGGCATTTATTATGTAGAGAAAGTTATTACAAGGCACTTACTAATGTATTGTTATTATCCATATTGTCTCCTTTACTGGCTGGATTCATTTTTCCATCACATTATACACTGCTCGTTTTCATGGTTACAACCACCCTGAAATCCATCAGCAGTGGCTGCGCTTGCACACTATAAGAAAGAATTGTGAGCTCTCTGTGGCCGGTAGTGCGCTTAAGCCTACGTTTTTCCTATAGTGTGCAAGCATGGCCACCGCTGATGGATTTCAGGGTGGTCGTAACCATGGAAATGAGAAGTCCCAGTATGTAATTGGAAAAATTAATCAAGCCAGTGAAGGAGGCAATATGGACAATAACAATACATTAGTAAGTGCCTTCTATTAAAGGGAACCTGTCACCTCCTAGACAGAAAATAAACTGTTAGCAGTACCTTACTTTAGGGACCAGTGTGAGGCAGATGCATATCTTCATAGGGACAAGCGATTCCTGTAACAGTCAAAAATCAATCTTTCATTCCTGCAACGCGCGCTTTCCTGCGTCATCTATAAGTCAAGGGGGCAGTGGCCTCCTTGCTCCAAGTCAAGATAACCACTCCCCTCTTGTAAATGAGTGACACGTCTGCCGGTGGCCGGGGATCGCGCAAGTCTCGCGCATGCGCGATGAGTTCCTGCGCGATTCCGGCTATTCACTTCGCCGGCGCTTTTAACACTACAGCGCATGCGCCGCATAGGCAAGCAAGCGCACCCCTTGCGTGCGCCGGGCGCGCTCTGGCAAGCGCACTCGCTTGCCTATGCGGCGCATGCGCTGTAGTGTTAAAAGCGCCGGCGAAGTGAATAGCTGGAGCCGGGATTGCGCAGGAACTCATCGCGCATGCGCGAGACTTGCGCGATCCCCGGCCACTGGCAGACGTGTCACTCATTTACAAGAGGGGAGTGGTTATCTTGACTTGGAGCAAGGAGGCCACTGCCCCCTTGACTTCAAGATGACGCAGGAAAGTGCGTGCTGCAGGAATAAAAGATTGATTTTTGACTGTTACAGGAATCGCTTGTCCCTATGAAGATATGCATCTGCCTCACACTGGTCCCTAAAGTAAGGTACTGCTAACAGTTTATTTTCTGTCTAGGAGGTGACAGGTTCCCTTTAACTTTCTCTACATGATAAATGCCATTTACTGAAGTGATACAACCCCTTTAATTAGAAATTTGTTTTAAAATGCTTTTTCAGACAATAGAAAGCCATCCTGACATAACTCTAGTATTTGAAGGAACTGCAGTTTCTAGTTTTAAAGGGAAGGGTATTTAGTGGCATCACCTACTGAATGGTCTATACAGTTTCTAGCAGTCCACTTACATTCAGGCTGGCATTATGTTATTTGCTTGCCAAAGCTTCATCTGACAGATCAAGGAGCATGAAGTTTGAGAGCTGAACAATACCAAGAAGACTGATAAGAGTAGTCCACCTTCATGGCAGGCTGGTAGTTCAGAGACCCACACACTGTGGTATTAGTGTAGTACAGAAGATGCAGGATCCACACGGAGCTGCTAACTGTATGGTCACTTGTGTCTGTTCTGCACAATGGACTCCTATTTGCTACGGATCTGCACAGGCGGGGTTACTTTGCTGGGAATACGTAACATGCTATTGGCTGGTATAATGGGAAGTGTTACCCCTGCGGAGGCAATCTCTACCCCAGCGACCAGGCCCTCCGATCTCTGGGGAGAACATTATGTAAGAACATTTATACCACGTGCCTGTGACTTGCACTGTGCAGGAATTGGTGCACAGACTGCTCAGCTGTATTTTCGGTGCTAGTTCATGAACGTTTTTCTGTAAAGTTGTATTATTACAAGCTGATTTATAACATTGTTTTCTACATTTAGTGCCTTTGCACAATACAACTTGGATCAGTTCACCCCCGTAAAAATTGAAGGCTATGAAGATCAGGTATGTGGTGACTGTTCCCCATTATTTTTTTACAATTATCACAGTTATTTTTACTGATCTGTTATTTCTGTCTGAATTTGCATTATATATTGGTTATTTGGTTGTGCACAATTATAGTGTGGAGATGCATACAGGACTGACCCTCACATCCACTATACCCGATTCCTCATGTCTGGCACCTTTCTATGTACCAAGTGAGAACGGGCTCACTAGGGATACTTTTTATTTTATTTTTTTGGAGACTTGCTAACACACAATAAAATTATGAAAAGTCATTGATATCAGGGGCCAGGCCAGTTAAAACTACTAGATCCTTTTGCTGTTCAGTGTAAGGGGACTGAAAATTACAGTAGATATCGCCATGTTCCAGAATGTCTGTCTGAACTATTAAAATAAATATAAAAATATTTATAGTCTGCAGTGAATGCCGTAATGGATAAAAAAGTTTGTGTTTTAAGTGGTAAACATAATAGAAACTATATAAATTATAGTTGGAACTGACCTGCAGAATAAGGCTGTCATGTCATTTTTAGCGTCAGAATTGCCTTTTTTTTTTCAATTTCACTCCACAAAGAATTATTTTCCTGTTTTCTGTTTTTTTTTCCCCCCCAATGTAAGATACGTTAAAATAAATGGTGCCACCAAGAAAAAGAAACCCTCGTACGGCTATGTGCCTGACAAAGAGCCATAAGAAGGAAGAAAATTGGCCGTGCTCTTAACCCCTTCCCGCAGATTGATGTAATAATACATGTAGTAACCCTCATATGCTGCGATCGATGCTGACCGTGGCATATAGGAAGTTCACAGAGGGAGGGACTCCCTCTGTCTCTCCATCGGCCCATGTGGCAATGAATAAAACTGGCAAAACTTTAAAAAAAAATAAAAGCTATATAAAATAGTTATGTCTGTAATTGAACTGACCAGCAGAATAAAGATGTCATTTTCCTGCTTGGTGCACGCTGCAATAACAAAACACAAAAAGCAATAGCAGAGTTGTTGCCTTTTTTATTCCCGCTTGCAGCATGCTGCGGTTTTCTCTCCGTCCTGGGATGTGGAGCATCTGGGATACGTCAGGACCCACAATGCAAGTCAATAGGGACGAATCCGTTTTCTCTGACACAATAGAAAACGATCCGTCCCCCATTGACTTTCAGTGGTATTCATGACGGATCTGTCTTGGCTATGTTATAGATAATACAACTGGATCCGTTCATAACGGATGCAGATGGTTGTATTATCCGTAACAGAAGCGTTATTACTGAACCCTGCCGGATCCAACAAAAACGCTAGTGTGAAAGTAGCCTTAATAATAATTTCTGTTATAGTCACTTATGGAAAGCTGTTGAAATTTGCAGATACCATCAGTTTTCTTTTCTGCACCATTTTCATTGTTTTCCTCCATTGTTCCCGGGGTTATTATTGGTTTCCATGGGATACGACCACCTGTGCCATCCTGCAGTGATGGCCGCACTTGCACATTGGTCTCTGAGTACTCTGATAAACATGGCTGGATTCTCAGGAACTCGTCCGGTTTCATCATGCGCAGTAGCTCCCGGCCATCTCTCAACGGCTTTGGCGCATGCTCAGCTTTTTGAGGTCTGTTTAGCGGTTGGCTAAAAGATGTAAGACCCCTTTCACACGACCGTATTCCCTCCGAGACATGCGGTCTGTGAGCGGGCCATATGTCCCGGAGCGGCATCGAACGTGCGCACAGCATCATTGATTACAATGATGCTGTGCACGTCGGGCCGCCCGCGGGGCTATTGTCCCACACTCATATGATTTTGTGACCGTATGTGTCGGAGGGCTTACGGTTGTGTGAAAGGGGCCTTAGACTAGCAGATCCATTATCAGGGCTCTCCACTTCCATGTGATCCCAGTGTTATCTCTGTATGTAAATGGAGAGTTCAGTGTGCACTTCAGAGGAGGGGGACAGAGAGCTGATATACAGAGCCATGCTACATGGCAGGGAAAGGGAGTCTCCTCCACGCACAATGACCACATCCAGCTCTCTGCACTGGTTCTATATTAAGTCATCACCTGGCAGCCGACATACCTGAGATGTATGTGCAGCCGCTGGCTTACGTACCTGGATGTGAGCAGAACATCGCCATCTTCTCTAGGCTGTAGTTATAGCTCTGAGGAGCAGGCTGTGTATGAAGTAGAAGCTGCACTGGATTTTGTATGGCCTTTCTGAGGCAGACTCCTGATGCTATATACTTAACTGTATAACGGCATCAGGAATGGCCACCCGGAGCTGTGGATATCATAATGTGATAACCACTCAATCCACATAATGGGCACAGCAAGGGAGGCAGGAGAAGAAGGGAGTTGAAGAAAAAGTGGAAGATGGGATTTCCTCTTTAAAGGGAACCTGTCACCTCCTTTTCTGAAAATGAGCTGTTAACAGTACCTTAAAGTAGAGCCGAGTGTGATCCTAATGCTGTTGTTGAAACTGAGAACTGCCGGATGAAAACGCTGAAAACTGAACTTTTAATCTTGCTGCGCGGGCTTTCCGGCGTGGGCTTGAAGTCAAGGGGGCAGCGGCCTCCTTGCTTCAAGTCAAGAAAGCCACTCCCCACTTGCGCTTGACTGACAGTTAGCCCGGGTGCCGGGGATCGCAGAAATCTCGCGCATACGCGTTGCGCGACTGAGTACTGCGCAATCCCGGCACCCGGGCTGTCAGTCAAGCGCAAGTGGGGAGTGGCTTTCTTGACTTGAAGCAAGGAGGCCGCTGCCCCCTTGACTTCAAGCCCACACCGGAAAGCCCGCGCAGCAAGATTAAAAGTTCAGTTTTCAGCGTTTTCATCCGGCAGTTCTCAGTTTCAACAACAGCATTAGGATCACACTCGGCTCTACTTTAAGGTACTGTTAACAGCTCATTTTCAGAAAAGGAGGTGACAGGTTCCCTTTAAAGGGGTTGTACCACAAATAATAATCTACAGTTCTCAAACCAACCCCTGCATCTAAATACTTCTGTAATTGCATGTAATAAAAAACGGAGTTATTCAGTAATGTGTATCTGTATAGCGCCACCTGTTATTTATTCTTTTCCTTATTTCTTGACCACTTCACTTTGGTGGTCACACGTGCTCCGTTTAAACCTTCAATATGTCATCCGCTATATCTTCTGTTAGAAACGGTGACAGTTACAGGGAAACAGCTGCAGTAGAAAGGACACACTCCCTGAGCTGCCAGCTTGATATAAATCTAGCAGAGCAACTGGAGCAATGAATGTGCAGATCTCTGGATCAACGTGAGGTACAGGGCCAGATCTAGCTTTGTTAGAAAGGTATTGTCATGGACTATGTGATGTCTCATTTTCATTTTTGACAAAGGGATTAATTTGTCGATTTCTTTTATCTCAGGTATTAATAACAGAGCATGGAGATCTTGGTAATGGAAGATTCCTGGATCCTAAGAACAAGATTTCATTCAAATTTGATCACTTGAGAAAGGAGGCAAGCGACCCTAGGCCCTATGAAGGAGAAAATGCTATAGAGTCTTGGAGGAACGTCATTGACACTGCAGTGAGATCCTATGTGAAAGATCATTATCCAAATGGAGTTTGTACTGTAAGTAGTGGGTCCTACTAAAACTTGGATTGTGTGTTGTTTCGGCACCCTTTACTAGGTTCTCACTGTGGAAATCTTGATGTTTTCAGGTGTATGGCAAAACAATAGATGGGCAACAAACAATAATTGCATGCATCGAAAGTCATCAGTTTCAAGCTAAGAATTTCTGGTAAGTAATTCCCTACCTGTCACCAAAAAGAGGTGGAAAATAAGAACTAAAACATGGGCTTTAATGATGCTTGCAATTGAAATCAATTACACACAATGTCGCCAACACTGACCACCACGCTGGACCTCTTGTTGGTGCACCACTACAGTGACAGAAGCATATTCCCATTGGGTAAAAGATGATGCGTTTACCCCTGAGGGTAACTGAGTGGAGTCCCCCCCCCCCCATGCTGAGGATCTAACATGTACCTTCAATTCCGTGTCCTGGGTGGTCTGATGTCACATGTTTCTCTCCTCGGCCAGGGAATACAGTATAAGAGAAAATGGGCCAAGTAAGAAGTTAGTTTGTAGGGGCAGGGCACTAATGTCACTCAGTCAGTGTACTGGGGCATATTGAGAGCTGCGGACATCCTCTAGACCAGTGATGCCAAATCTTGTACAGACCGAGTGCCCAAACTGCAACCCAAAACCCACTTACTTATCGATAAGTGCCAGCACAGCAATTTAACCTGAATACTCCAGTCCTAAATAGCATATATTTCAAATACTTTATCATTTATCTATAATATCCTGCCTACATTCACCGCAGCCTTCTCGCAGCTCACCAAGCACAGAGCCATACATTGTACAGCGGCTGTGCTTGGTATCGTGCTCATCCCCATTCACTTCTATGGGGCTGAGCTGCACCTAGGCCAAGTAACTGAGCGCTGCTGCCTTCTCAAACAGCTGATCAGTGGGGGTCCCGGGTGTCAGACCGCCACTGATCAGATACTGATGACCTCTCCAGATGAAAGATCATCAGTATTTCAATCTCCAAAAACCGCTTTAAGTGATTTCCCTGCTTCCTTCTAAAAGAGGGCCTACAGTATGACTTCTTGGAAACTTTGTGTAAAATCATACATTGTATGTGTGTGTATACATACATATATACACACACAGTTGAGTCACATTATTGTGACCACCATCTAATATCCAGAGTAACCACTGTGTGCAGAACAGACAACAGCTAGATGGGTTGGGAGTGACTCAGTAAGGTCCAGGTAGGTTGTCACAGGTATCTGGAACCATGCTGACTACAGTAGATCATGCAGCTCCTGGACGGTGCATGGGGGAGGATCCATAGAGCGATTGCGACAATTGAGGTGGTCTCACAGATGGTCAATTGGTTTCAAGTCTGGGGAATTAGGGGGCTAGGATAAGTGGCCCAGAGAATGCCATGAAAACATTTCCCAGGCCATAACGCTGCCACCACCAGCTTGTGTTCTTCCAGTAATGGTTGCAGGGTGTTTAACTCCGTCTGTCTGTTCAGTGAAGCAGAAAACAGGACTCATTGAAGAAGACAGCCCTTTGCCAATCAGCAGAGGTCCAATATACATACTGCCACCAACATTGAAGCCTTTTCAACTTCCACCCATCTGCTTCTGAGCCCCATACGCAGTAGGGTTCTCTGATTTAGACACACTTCTGGTAGCCCCATGGTTCATTTTGGTGGTGAGCTGCACCACTGTAGCATGTTGATCCACCCTCGGACACCTTTGTAGCTGATATTTCACCTCTCACATCAATGACTAGTGGTGCTCTGCAGTTTCCATTCACTTGGTGCCATTTGCCACTCACAATACACTTTAATCACAACAGCACACGAACAGTTCACAAACTGTAATTTCAGAAATACTGTCAACTTTGCCAGAAAGCCATCTTGATCCCAGAAAAGACCAGAGAGTGATGAGTACAGCCAGCACAAGCAGCGCTACTCTCGCCGCTCCTCCTGCATACTAGTGAGCGCTTCTATAATAGATAGTATTATCTATTATAGTATTATATAGGTTATATAGATATTAAATAGACAACTGATTACATAGACATTTTTGTGCTCTTCACTAGAGATGAGCCAATCATTCAAAATTATATTCACCGAATTTCTGACAAGATTCGTATTTAAACAAACTTATTCGTCGAATCTACGTAAAAAAAAAAACAATCGTTGTCCTGTGTAAATTACGTACGTACAGTCAGCGTAGTTAAAAGTATGTAATATGTAAGCATTAGCGTACAAAAGTGCATACGAATACTTAGCGTACCATTGACGCACGAATGTGTCATACGCAGGAGACTAGGCCGCGGCCTACAGTCTTTAGAGGAAGACTACATGAACTAGAAAAATAAGGTGCTTACTGCTACTAGCGTTCAATAAGTTAATAATTTACTAAAAACACCATACAATAAGTGCATTAATAAGACACATTGCAGTACCAGAAAAAGAATACACACAATGGGCTAAAGTGCTGAACCATTAAAAACAGTGTAGCTAAAATACAGCAAAGACATAAGTATGCAAACATTTTTAGTGCAATCAGTTTCACATTTGCAAGCATAGAAGGCTCAGATATACGTTTGAGTCTCTCTCCTTATGGCTCCTAGTTGGCTTGGCAATGATAAAACAGTCTGTCTGGAACACATATTCCAAAATTCAATTGTAATCCACGTGAGGTAAAATTGTAATCCAAACAGGTAATGTGTAATCCACATGAATAATAGAGAATAGCAGCAAATAGAGAACCCTTTTTGCAAAAGGGGCTCCCAAATAACCTGAGAAGGGGGGAAAAAGGAGAATAGGCGCACGTCGGCG
Organism: Rhinella marina; assembly: GCA_900303285.1. Taxonomy (NCBI): domain Eukaryota; kingdom Metazoa; phylum Chordata; class Amphibia; order Anura; family Bufonidae; genus Rhinella; species Rhinella marina. Next base: position 260,523 of record ONZH01030222.1, read on the forward strand.
CAACAGTGAATTTTCTGCAGAATGGGGGGAGTCCTGACAGCCATGTCCATCTGGGTGAGAGTCAAACGAGGGCAATACAAACAAACACACAAACATAAAAGTGCCAGCTAGCATCTCACCCGTCAGGTGCAGTCTATGGTGTAGCTCCCATAGGTCCTCCTGCAGTCCTTGACAGCAGCCAGTAGTAGGTTCCTCAGATGAGGGACCTGAAGTCCTCCTCGCTTGAGCTGCTGCTGAAGCTCATCAGAGGACGCTCCTGCCTCTTGAAGGCCACGCTCGCTGTAGTGGTGGAACTCCACCATCTTCTTCCTTCAGTTGGACTTGACCGGGCAGTGGTCATGCTGGTGAGCGCTGCAGCCACTTGCACTTTTCCGGATCCTCCTGCCGGGACATCAGGGGTAAGGACTTCTGGCTGCAGCGGTTCCGGAAAGGTTGCATCCAGGGAAGAAGGCCCAGCTATCCTGGCTGCTGCTGGCTTCACCTTCCAAGGCAGCTGGTACTGGTGGATGACCATTGATCGGAAGGTGAATGATGATGTAGTGAGCTGACCCAGCTGAAAGGACTGTGGTGGTGCTGGCAGTCCAGGAATCGGAGGCCGGAGGACGCCATCTGGGAACTCCTGCAGGCAGCGCAAGTGTCCTGGACCTGGTGGTTCATCCGGCCACACTTCTGGTTCCGCTTTAGGCACCAGAGGCTTTGACAGGAGGGTAACCCCGGTAGCAAATGGGCCTTTCAGGGACGCCCTGGGGGGTGTACTCCACCTGATTTCCCCCCCCCCCACGTACAGGCTATGTCCGTTTCACCGACCTTCCATCTTCGTCATCCTGCAGGAAGCCAGACCCTCTCCCAACCGAGAACCAAAGCACAGTTCCCTTCCTGAGTTCCAATTAAGGATCTCCCGGCCTAGGGTGGTCAAGAACTTGTATGACCCAGTCCTCCACTGCGGTTTTATAGTCCAAGGGTCTGTGCATGGGCCGTCACAGATGGTGGAACAATTGGGTTCTGGTGTATGGAAGGGGTGGAGAAGTATATGCTCCAGCCGCCTCTGCCGTACGAGACATAGTGGACACTCCAGCCGCCTCACGAGTCGCAGGCGCAGCAACTTCAGCATGTGGTAAGGACACAGGCAATGAAGCTTGGTTTTTCTGAGTTGAACTTGTGACATCCTGATGTCTGGAGCACGCGGTGGTACAGGGAGCTCGAACCCAAAGCACATTTCATCCCAATTTGGGTGCAGCTGTTTCTTAGCCATGATGCTTGCTCTAAAGTCAGCGCTGGTCTAAACTGGTTCAGAGTGGCTTCAGAGGAGAGTGGAGTACTGAAGGAGGAGTCTTCACTCCCTATACGTGCAAAATAATTAGATTGATGAATCGCTTCGCTCATCTCTACTCTTCACCTGAATCTCTGCTCCCAAGCATCTTCAGGAACATTTCTGTATAGTAATGATATAAGCAGCTCTCTTATGAGTTGGACTTAAAACTTTGCAGTGTGTATATTTTCTATTAAATCACAAAAAATGAAATACATCTTTTTTTTAAACTGTTTTACAGGAATGGACGCTGGAGGGCAGAATGGAAGTTTACAATCACACCATCCACAACAAAGGTGGTCGGCATTCTAAAAATTCAGGTATGGCTGTTATGTAGAGTTTGACTCTAATGCAAGTAGAGGCTGTGTTCATTCATGTCGTTTATGCCTGTGTCTACATGAAATTATCTTCACAAAATCATCAAAATTGAAGAGAGAAAATATCTTGGCATGCACTCCCTGTATCCTGCCCCCTCCCTGGGGTCAATAGGCTGTACAGGCAAAAGTGATATTAATAGGGTGTGACCTTTCTTCACGCTGTCACTTGCAGCTTGTCTAGCCCCTACAAGGCACACAGGAATATTGCACCTAAATAATGTGTATGGTGTCATATGAAATATTCAGAGCATTAACCCATTAAGGATGCAGCCAGTTTAAATTTTTTTCCTCCTTGTTTTCCGAGAGCCATACGTTTTTTTTTACTTTTCTGCTTACTTTGCCGTATGAGGACTTTGTTTTTTGGGGCAATGAGTTGCTTTTAATGGCTTTATTTGATTTACATTATTTTGTATTGAAAAAATCTGAAAACTATTCTTTATGAGGTGAAATAAAGCAATTCTGCCACTGTTTTCTGGGTTTTGTTTTTAAGGCATTCCTTGTGTGCTAAAATTGATATAAAGACTTTATTCTGCAGGCCAGTGCCATTATGGTTATGCTAAATTTAAATAGTTTTTAATATGTTTTGCTGCAAAAAAAGTTATAAAAAATGGCAATTGAGCAATTTTTTTTTTTAACCATTACACCGTTTGCCTACAAGATAAAGTACTTAATAGATTGGACCCCCTGCACTTATGACAGATATGTCTATCCTATATTGCAAAGGAGTTAATTTGATGCCAAGATCTAAGTTATAGCCATGGCAGGTCCTTGGTACTGAAAGGGTTATATAGGGTTGACTGCCATCCACAGTAATGAGAATTGGAAAGACTAATCCAATGTGATGTGCTTCATACGGAGCTAAAGCTTGTTATTAAAAGAATCATGTTCTCAAAAAATGTTGGCAAATGGGTAGCTTTAGAGCTAGAACCCCCATTGCCTCTACTGGGCCATGTCTGTGCCCCTGGTATTGGTATAGTGAATGTCATCATGGGGGTTACTGCTGTACAGCGGACCTGTCTCTGACTCTCTACTGAGCACTGTCTCCATTTTATACTGTACGTGTGCAGCCAACAGACAAAAAAAAGATGCAAAACAGGAAGAAGATCTCCTGAAATATGGCAGACATGTAAAGGGGTTTTCCGAGATTGTGTGGGGTTTTTACACTGATGACCTATCCTCTGGAACAAGCAGAACAGAAACAAAAGAGCCCAGCACCTAGCTGAGTACTTCTGCCACTTCACTGTAGAGATTGGTGGGGGTCTCAGCCACTAGACCCCCATTATCAAAAGTTATGATATGTCAGTTTGTTAAAATGATAGTAACCTGTAACTGACAAATTCATCTCAGCTCAACAAAGTACTCTTATTGCTTCTGCTTGTATGGCCAATTCACATCCACGTTTTACCTCCCCTTCTACATTAGCATCTTACAGAGCAGGAGGAGCTGAGCAGATTGTGATAGAGATATATATGTTATGGGAAAAGATTCAGTAAAACTTTATATACTTAAAGGGAATCTGTCAGCTCTGAAACACCCTCCAAACTAGAGTAAGCGTTGTATAGTGTAAGTGACATTGAGTCCAGTTATGTAAGTTTTATCTTCATACTCACTTATATTCTGACTCTGTGCTCCCACAAACCTGCAGTAAGCGGTGTATAGTGTAAGTGACATCGAGTCCGGTTATGTAAGTTTTATCTTCATACTCACTTCCATTCTGACGCTGCGCTCCCACAAACCGTCTGTAAAATGCACTCAGTGGACTCCGGTGCTCACTCACATAATGGAGACGACTCAAAGAAGAGTCCTCTCAATGCATTTTACTGCCGGTTTGTAGGAGCACATCGTCAGAATGGAAGTGAGTATGAAGATAAAACTTATATATTCGGATTCAGCATCACTTACAGTATACATCTCTTACTCTAGTTCAGGGGGGGTTCGGAGCTGACAGGTTCCCTTTAAATTCCTGCACGTTTGTCCAGGACTCCTTTCAGTGATGACAGTCTTCCCCCTATGACTGTGTATAGAGGATAGCTGTCAGTCACTGATAGGACCGTCTCCTTGTCCTGAAAGTCCAGAATGAGCAGGGATGTAAATGTAGAAAATACAGGTTTGACTGAATATTTTCCCATAAAACTACATATCAATCTGCTCAGCTCCTCCTGCTCTTTAACATGCTGCCTGCAGCTCAAACACCATGTTTAATGTGACCGGTTCCCTTTAAGTAAATTCTAGTTATAAAGCTTGTTTCTTTTCGTACAGGTTCATTATTATGAAGATGGTAATGTTCAGCTAGTGAGCCATAAAGATATTGCGGAGTCCCTAACGGTGACGGTAAGTGCACAATATTACTACAGCAGTGGTAAGGACCTAGGGGTTTGTGAAATTGTATGCCCCCTGCACATGGCCCATTACACATAGAGGAAATGTTTCTGATTTTCTCGGGCAAACAGCAGTTAACCAATTTTAATTGATACAAATTAATACCATATGCTAGAAAACATATTATCAAAAACCTTACACTTGTACAATAATTAAAATGAGTGTACAGCGTCTGTTTTATAAACCTAATTAGATACAGTTTATATGGATTAAACCCAATGCAGCGATCCGCTGTTATCGCCAAGGGAGGCCATGGTAAAGCATATCCTTTCCCTCACATGGCCGTCCATATAATGCAAGGGCCGGGTCCACAAGAGCATTTATACTTTCTGGTACATAGCTGCTCCGCTGTCGTGAATGATTTCAGATGTCGGACATCCATTAAAGCGGCTCTGTCACCAGGATCAACCCGGTTAAACCAGACATACTGCCTGGTTTGAATCTTGGGAGACCTCTTTTTCGGTTATTTTTTTCTTTCTTTCTTATTTAACTCCTAATAAAAGGCTATACTACAATAAATAATATATAATCATATAATAACAATACAAGGTCTTACTATATTGGTAATAGTATTGTTCTATTAAACTATTACTGGTTAATTCACAGTCACAGTATATGATTATAAAGAAACAGCAATATTTATTAGCTTTTTAAGCCTAAAAACCTTATTCTCAATATGATAAAGTAATTGGGGGTCATTTACTATGCAGAAATACGCCTATCTTAGGTGCATTTTTGGCGCGGATTGCTGTGCAAAGTTTATTTGTGCCGCAATCTGCAACTTCCCACCTCACGCCAGTTCTAAAAAAGGGGAAGGGGGACGGGCCAGCACTGTCTCATTCATAATTTGATATGCCTGTTTTAGGCATAGAAAATGGTCTACATGTAAGCCAGCAAGGAAGCTTTCTTACATTTAGACTGGCGCTGGATACGTCAAAGTTATGTAGAGCCCAGCACCTCTTTATAACTTCAGCGGATCCACCACCAGCTATAGGGGTTAAGACCGGTGTCTAATAAATGTTCCCCATAGACTTTACTATGGGTTAAATGTGGAAAACCATGCACTTATCATCAATTTATAGCATTACCACATAGAGATGCATGTTTTTTCTACGCTTATCACTGGTGTCTTTGTAATCATATATTGTGCCTGTGAGTAGATGATCTTTCTGAGCAGATCTCAGTGTGGTGACGCTATAGTACATAGAGTAAATGATGTGTAGATGCTAGCATACAGCCTGCTGTCTAGCTCTGTCAGTTAAGGGGAGGTGGGAGTGTGCAGAGCAGTGCTCAAAACATTCAGCCCTGCCTCCTGGTGCTCAATCTTCTCATTTGCATATGATTAAGAGCGCAGATATCTTTGCAGCTGTTCGTCATACATCTGGTCTATTAAGGATGGTCAGTTGCTGTAGTAATGTGGGTTATCGGTATAATTCTTGCAAGGGCTTTGCATGAACTGTTCTGTGGGCTGGAATTACTCTACGTACTTTAATGTGCAGTTTTTTTTTGTTTTTTTTTTAATTCTCTGATTTATTTTTCTAATTTAGAATGAAGTTCAAACTGCAAAGGAGTTTATTAAAATTCTAGAGGATGCTGAAAATGAGTACCAGGTATGTCTTCCAGATGTGAAAAGTGATGTACACCTTTGCAACTAGTATTTTGTTCCAGTGCATCTAAAATGAAAATCTGCTGTTCAGTATAAAGCTCATTTGCAGGGCTATGTGGCTCTATGGTAACAAGCTACAAAAAATCATGGAAGTAGTTATTCCTTACCTACACCGTGGGGTAACTCATGACTGCAGGATCTGTCTACACACAGGGTTTCTGATCTGTTGTAAGGGAACTGCAGAAAAGAGCTGTGTCCCTGCACTATGTATGATGGCACTAGGCGCTCTGCAGTCCTACTGCAAAGTCTGATGCGGCCATGAATGGTAAACCAGTGTTCAGTGATGAAAGCAGGTTCTGCCTTGCTACTAATGATGACTACATCAGAGTTCACAGGTGGGCTGGAGAGCACCTCCTGCCATCATACATAGTGCGGAGACATACAGGACCAACACTTGTGTGAGGTACTATTAGCTACCGTGGAGGGAACTTTGACCAGTCTTCGGTATGTCCAGGACATCAGCGAACCATCCCTGCTTCCTTTTTTTAACTTGGTTAGATGTGTCCTAACAAAATAACGCTTGTGCTACTCAATGTGCTCTTCAGGGTATCCAACATAAACCCTGGACAGCTTACTCACCAGATCTCTCCTCTGTAAAGATTGGATGGGTTGACAGATCTCCCATGCAGAGCAGCTAGCAACCACCTTGGCTGAACGATGGATCCAAGTTGAAAGAGCTTGACATGGCCTACCACAGGAGCATACCCAGCATCTGTATGACCATATGGCGCCAGCCAGTAGTAATGTGAATCTGCTGCAGAACCCAAAATTAATGGTGCACCACCTTGGTTGTGTGATCATTGACCAAGCACCACTAGCAGTTTATACTTTGTCAATCTCAGCTCAATTAAATGAACTTTTCCAGCTTCTTTTTATACTTTGCACTAGTGTATGAGAACTATATGTACATTTAGTAACGCTGGATCTGGTTTTGTCACTCCTTGAGTTGAAGGACAAGTAGAGAAGATAATCTGTGTAGGCATCAAAAAGCTCTTAAATGGTTACTGCCACGATAGTTCCGCACACTGGGGCTGACCTCGGACCAGGACCCCACCTCTATCTAAACTAGCTGGTCTTCTTTAGGAAAGAAGCATTTGGCGTGCAGCTACGTGTCCATTGAGATGTGGGAGAGCTACAGACACCTGTCATGGTTGCATAGCTTACAAAAAAATAGCAATTTATTATATATAAGCAATTTATTATATATATAATGGTTATCCTATAGACAGTTAGTGGGCGGCCTTCTTGGCTTTTCCTAGGCTACTGATGACACGTTCATTGGTCACGTGGCCTACATGAAGCTCAGCCCCATAGAATGAATGAGTGCAATACCAAGCACAGCCACTATACAATGTACGGCGCTGTACTTGGTGAGCAGGGAGAAGGCCATGGCGCTCGCAGGAGTGCTGGTGTCTTCTCAAACAGCAGATCGGTGGGGGATCTGGGTGTCAGACCCCCACTGATGAGATAGTGATGACCTATCCTGAGGAAAACTCTTTTAATCTGCAGAGTGTGATATTTACATGTCTTATTCTGTTTCTCTGACTTGTGACCTCTGTATACATCTCATTAAACATCGTGTCTCTTGTCTTTTCAGACTGCAATCAGTGAAAACTACCAGACTATGTCGGACACTACTTTCAAAGCCTTACGCCGGCAGCTGCCAGTGACACGCACCAAGATCGACTGGAACAAGATTCTTAGTTACAAAATTGGCAAAGAGATGCAAAATGCCTAACGTGAACATTGCATGACTGGATGATTTTAGTGTCTGTGCATATAAATAAACATGGTTACAAAAGTATTTGGAACTGCCAACTCGCCCGGTCAGCATGGCCCTTTGCTCTAAAATAGGACATCACTAGATTCTAATAATTCAGCTACAGCACAGCATTTCCCATATTAGTTTCATTTCAATGTGTTTACATTGGGGGTGGTAAATGTGCTGTATATGATTAGTCCCCAGAAAGCAAATAGGAGACGACTCTGTAAGGAAAGACCTGGCGGTACAGTACAACACTCCATTGTGCCAGCTCTAGGAGGAGGCTCTGCCATTTGTCTGGATACTTTGTTGTACCTTTTTATATTTTGCTAATTTGAAGTAACCCGCCCCCCCCCTCCCCAAGAGTCAATAAATTAAATTTAAGGCCAAGCTCCTCTCTCTCTCTCGTTCTGAAATTGATAAATCAGTCATTGCTTCAATATATATAAAATGCTTTCTTCCCATGACAGCTATTCAAATTGGCTTGAACTCCATCTGCCCTTAACTCTTATTTTATTACATAGCCGCCGATGTATTATAACAAGGCAAATTGTAATATATATAATCCTGTACTCCTTCTCATGTCTGTCAGTTTATTTTTTCTGTTTCTGCACTTGAAATGTATTACAATTCAATGTGACATTAAAATGCAGATTTTCTATTTCGCTGAGTGCGTCTCTCTTGTGGCAGATCACCGATGGTTAGGTTTTCCTACATGAAAGTACACACTTATTCAAGGGGTTTTCAGAGAGTTTAACTAATGAACTGTCCTCTGAATAGGCCATCAGTGCCTGATCGGTGGGGGTCCAACACCTGGGACACCTGTGCCTGTTTGAGAAGGCACTGGCACTCCTGTAAGCACCGCAACCTTTTTGCTGCTTTCTCTAGGCCAGTGACGTCATATGGCTTAGGTGCAGCTCAGCCCCATTCAAGTGCCCACCAAGCACAGCGCCGTACATTGTATAGTGGCTGTGCTTGGTATTGCAGCTCAGCTCCATTCACTCGAATGGGACTGATGAATGTGATGTCAATTGGCCTAGGGAAAGCTGTGAGAAGGTTGCAGCACTTACAGGAGCCCCGCTGCCTTCTCAAACTCTGATCGGTGGGGGTCCTGGGTGTCGGACGGACATCGATCAGAAACTGATGACCTATCCAGAGTTTAGGTTAAAAAGTTTCAGAAAACCCTTCCAAGGAAGGCCCAAGCATCTTTCCTAAGGCGTCATGCACATGGCTCATCATATGGTGAGCAAAATGGAACCAAACTGCAGTTGCTTTGGTCCTTCAGATCCCTTATGGATCAGGTTCTTCTCAAGAAGCACTGATACGACATGCAATGGAGCGATATTTGGGATCTGTGTGATATTGGTTCCAAATACTTGTTAGCATGAGGCCTTGAAGACCAGATTTGGTAGTGAGGCACCTCACTGATTCCTCTTGTCAGTCTGTGGCAGTGCTGGTGACATAGGGTGGTCATGTGGGGGCAAATCCATGGCGGTTTACAGCGCCGGAAAGCAATGTGCTCCTGCTTCGGTAACCGCTTACCTTCGCTGAGATCAGGGAAGCCATTGCCTGGTAATGATAGGATGAAGCCTGCTGGAGGCGCCGAGCCATATCACAGGTATATTCCAATACAGACCTGTAGGTGGCAGCACTGCATTGGAATCTGCTGAATTCTATATTGAGTAATGAATCAAATCCCATACGGTGTAACAGGGATTTTTTTTTTTCATTGCTTCACCTCCCAAAAAATTGAATAAAGAGTGATCAAAACTTTATACGCATGCCAAAATGGCATCAATAAAAACTATGATGGTGTCTAGATGCATTGACATTAATAGTTTTTTTTCAGGTCTGACACCCCCCCCCCCCCCATGATAGAAAAAGGCCACACCAAAAAATGCATGGATTTCATAGTTTTATTTATTTTTTTTTTTTACTAGCCAAAAATGCAGTTGGCGTTTCTACCAGTGGGTCCGACACATTTGGTAAATCTCCAAAAAATAGTGTGGATCACACATCCACATGCCCTGCATTGATCTGTTATTGCTTCTCAGCATTATTTATAGTGTACCACACCATAATCTGCATTCTGTATATGATCAACATGCATAGGTCCACTCACCACAGCAGGCACCTGGGACTAATGTCCGCGACCGGCAGTAACGCCGATTGCAGACTTTTAATCCTTCAAACGTGACCATGGCATTTCAGGGAGCAAAAACCCAGTAGCGGGGCCTGGATGGGGGGAACTGGATGCAGTGTGTGGAAGCTTCTGTCCTCCTGAATGATACGGTGGAGTGGATGCATTGGAGTGTATGATAGAAGCAATCTAATCATTGCTTGTTATAGGGTCATAGAGATCCATTCTTCTGCAGGGAAAGATAGAGAGATTGGTGCTTTCAGTAAGGAAAGTACTTCTATAACCAGTCCAGTTCATTCACAAAGCTATGTCTCTCCTGGGCCCGTTTAGTTCCACCTTCCGCGGCCTCAGATTCATTTTTGGATACTTACGACAGTGTGAATGGGTCTGTATCTATTCTGCAATTTTGCGGAATAGATGTGGCCCCGTTCACTTCAATTGCCAACATGTGATGTTGCCGAGCCGCAGCTCTGCAAGAAAAAATAGAACATGTCCTATTCTTGTCCACAATAGCGGACAATAGGCATTTAGAACGTGGCGCCAGGCCATGTGTTCCGCATATTGCGGTTGGCATCCGTGGTATTGCGGATCCATCTGAACGGTCCCTTTAAATTAGAGTTTCTAGATCAGAGGGACAGGTCAGATCAGATCAGGGTCTGGAAAAGGGAATATGTCTCCCGGAGAAAATTCTCAAGAGTTCTCTTTTGTGGAGCAACTTCAGGATTTAGGAAAAGGTCTTCCATGGAGGCACAGCTCCCCAACGGTGTTAATGACAGATGTCATCCCCACAGATTGGGGTCCACCTAGCTGAGTTGTGTTTTCAAGGAACTTGGGGGCAAGAAATGATAAGTTATTCACATACTGAATAACTTGGGGCAGTTTTGCAGGCTCTCCATGCGTCTGTCCTTTCCTGAGGTGCTCTGATGTGAAGATTTTCTCTTATAGTAGATTTGAACAATCAAGGAAGATAGGAAATCCATCCCTTATTCTAATAACCTTTCTTGTGGAACAGAATTTTTGGTGATTAATAGCAGCTCATGTGAAGGAGAACATCAAGGTGGACTCCTTGAGTTGGTGCAAGTTACATTAGGGAGATTGGTGCCTCAACCCAAAAGTGTCTCAGCAAATTCTAGACCTTTGGGGTGCACAATATATAGACTTGTCTGCAACCAGAAAAAAAAAAACTTTGAAGGGAAAAATTCTATTATCTATATCCATCAGATTGTCCATTGGCTATACGCTATATGTCAGAGATGGGACTGGCCCCTGAGTAATGCATTTCCACATCTAGAGCAGGTTAGGGCTCATGCACATGAACCCATTGTTTGTGGGCATCTGATCCGCATTTTATGCAGGTTGGATGTGGACCCATTTACTTCAGTGGGGCTGCAAAAGATGTGGCCAATACACCATGTGCTCTCAGCATCCGTATGTCGGTTCCATGGCATCCGCAAAAATATGGAACATGTCCTATTATTGTCCACATTATGGCCAAGGATAGGACCATTCTATTACAGGCTGGACGTTCCATGAAATGTTGAATCCACATAGCCAGTATCCGTGTTTTGCGGACTGCAAAACAGGCAACGGTTGTGTGAATGAGCCCTAAGATGTCGCATCCTGATAGCTGTGTTTTGGTGTCAGGCCTGGATCTCTTTTCTCCGACCTCACAAAACCTCAATGGATACATGAGATGTCCATGGAGACCATGGACGGCACAGGTCCATGATTCATGGGTGTATGAAAGAGGCCTAAGTACACATCATGTGTGCACACAGAATACATAATATTGTTGAGGCATACACACAAAGTAAGGCTGGTGAGTTTTATTTTTTTACAAGAAATACTTATGCACCCTGAGTACTGCTCTTTAACACTCAGTGCAAACTACTAGTCAGGCTGGAGGCACATGCCCTCCCCACCTCCGCCTGGTTGATAGCAGCAGTAGTACAGGACGGGGCCCTGCGTATTGTGGAATAAGCGGCGCATGTGGACAGGGACCTGTCAGCCGCCTGTGTGGTAACTGTGAGGGGGAGGGCAGGCACCTTTCTCTAGGATTGGCTGCAGTGTGGGCCGCACACACAGGCAGGGCTTGGGGCAGCACACAATAAAATATGGCTGAAGCTGGGACAGGCTTCCTGGAGCAGCTAAAGTCGTGCATGGTGTGGTCGTGGACGTATCTATGGACGGTGTGGTTCTTCTTCATGCTCTTCCTGGTCTACATCCTGAGGGTCCCGCTGAAGATCAATGACAATCTGAGCACAGGTAGGAGGAGGGGGGCTGCCACGTTCTCTGCGCCCGGGAGGCAGGCGGAACTTTCTGCAGCTACTTGTGGAAGTGCAGGGCACGGCGGGCTCTGGAGGAGAGGGCAGCCCGGGCACACAGGGCACCGCTCCGCGGGCACTTCTTCTTCTTCTCGTACTTTTATGTTGTTTTCTTATGGAGTTTTCAATGGATGGCGGCGAGGAATCTGCTGGGTCCTAGCGCCGACAGTGCCGGCTGATGTGTGGCTCTGTAGTCACTAGCTTTATGATGCGCGGTATTACCTTCTGTGACGTCACTAGCGTGTAATAATAGGGCTACGACGTGACGTCAACTTGTGGTAATGAGTGTGACTGAATATGATCATTTCTCCTCCATAGAAGACAAGTCTACAGAGGTGTCCCACAGCTTCTAGATGGCTCCACAGGGGTTCACCCCCCCTGCCCCACTTTCTGATTTGGAAATGACTTGTGACTAGACCCTGCCTCTATGTTGTCAGTGGCAGTACGATTATAGGGGGTCATTACCTTCATAAATATGGCTATGGTGGGGTTTGGACAAACCCCAGGAACCCACTCCATCTCAAATTTCACTTCTTCGTAGGCTGACCTCTATGAAACATTTTCTGCACCGCCGTACAACATGGTGGCTCCTCGAGGGTCTTCTGAATGTACAACTTGACCACCCGTTGGCCAGTCATGTCATACTCTTGTGGCGGGCCAAAATCGGCCCATGACTAGTGCTGCAATATATTTAAAAGAACCTCAAGTAGCCAACATGGCGTATTTAGTGGCCTTGTATAAAAACTCAGAGGTCTGTGAGGCAGAAGTGAATTTCCAGGTGTATTGGCTCCGTGGCTCTTGGGATTTGTCCACATGTCACTATGGCTAATTTCAGATGAGCTGACCTGAACTCACAGCATCATTATGACTTATGATGCTGTGAGTTCATGTCTGTACTGACAGCATTATATGAAGACGTGCGGTCGGACAGGAACTCGTGATATCTTAGATCTTTATGTTGCTGTGAGTTCAGGTCAGGGATCCAGTGGTCAGTCCGGGAAATGTGGCCATTACATGGCGCGTATTTCCCAGACCGAACAGGCTCATGTGAAATTAGCCTACAGTGATTTTACACCCAGATGAATCACGTTTTCGGAAGCTATAATTCTGCCATCAGCCATCATTTGGCTTACTGGTTCGTACAATGCTTGGCCAAAATGTCCATAATTATTAATTTTTAGCTAGTTTTATAAAGTGCATGGGCAGTTTTAGCCACTTTTTAGACACTGAGCAGAGGGCGCTAGCTAGAGACGTACAAGACGATAATTCCCCTCCTAAAGACACCAAGTGGACATTCATGGTGGTCTGTGCTAGTGATAACCTCCCTTCAAGTTACATTTTGTAAGGAACTGATCTGTGGGAGAGCCACCAGTTGGCCCCCCACCAATCAATATTCTGCCATTTTCAGACTGTGTGTCAATGGTACACCCCACCAACAGTCTGGTTACCTCCCCTCTGTACCCTTACTGCAGACTGCTAGCAATTAATTCATAACTTCTAGTAGAAATAATACAGGAATGGTACAACATACAGACATAAGAATAGATGTTCCAGAATTGTTATTACGGTACATGGGGAATGCATGAAGCGATTAAAACAGGCAAGTCAGGAGTGGTGAAAGGTCCTCTTTAAGCCAATTTAAAGGGAACCTGTCATCAACTTTATGCTGACCTCACTGATGGCAGCATAAATTAGTGACAGAAATGCTGATTTCAGCGCTCTGTCACTCATGAGCTAATAGTAAGTGGTTGCAGAGAACCAGCATCATAATAATTGCAGCTCAGGCCTTGAAAAGAGTCAAATCTACCTGAGAAGAGTCATGGTTATTACTAGAGATGAGTGAACGTGCTCGTAACGAGCACTGTACCGCTCGGCTCCCCTGCGCTTGGTGGGCGCAGGCAGCCGCTTCCGTCGGGTGAGGAGGAAGGAAGCGGCTGCCTGCGCCCATGCGAGCGCAGGGGAGCCGAGCGGTACAGTGCTCGTTACGAGCACGTTCGCTCATCTCTAGTTATTACTAATCTCCTCATCCATCTGCTGATGACTGGCAGTTCTCTTCTAGAGAGAAAGGGATACAACTCGGTAGAAGACCGTCAGTCATCAGCAGGTGGACAGGGAGAGCAGGATCAACCATGACTCTTCTCAGGTGGCCGTGACTCTTTTCCAGGCCTAATCTGCAATGATTGTGATGTTGGTTCTCGGCAACCACTTACTTTTAACTTATAAATGACAGACCTCTGAAATCAACTTCCCTGGCTCTACTTTATTCTACCGTATGGACAGCATAAAGGTAATGACAGGTTCCCTTTAACTCAGAAATGTGTGTGGCTTATCTTTTATTATAATTAAATCAAATGTATTAGATTAATTTGTCCTTTTACAGCCTGATGATATTCTTAAAAAAAATCTTTATATAGATTTTTTTTTTCTTATGGAGCGCTGTATCAGTGCACAGTCTCTGCTGCCCATGCCATTAATCCTGCCATGAGCTGCAGGGACCCGCACATGCTGCACTGATACAGCGGGAACACGGCACTGATTGTAGCCATGCTCCCACTGTAATGACTCCGATGCTGGATGCATAAAGGGGTTGTCCTGCCCTGTCCATGTATATTGATGACCACTTCCTGATCAATACACTGCCCGTCGTCTTGGAAATGCAGTGTAATGAGGAGTACTCGCTGTATTCACTTGAGTGGAGCGAGTACTTATACTACAACACTGCTGCACAGGAGACGACGCGTAGTGTAATGAGCATGGATCGCCGCCTCCTCTTCAAACAGCTGATCGAGGGGTCCTGGGTGTCTGAACCCTGATGGCCTATCCTGACAATAGGTCATCAATATATATGGCAGGACAATCCCTTTAAAGGGAACCTGTCATCTCCGAAACACCCCCTGAACTAGAGTAAGCGGTGTATAGTGTAAGTGATGCTGAATCCGAATATGTAAGTTTTATCTTCGTACTCACTTGCATTCTGACGCTGTGCTCTGACAAACCTGCAGTAAAATGCACTCACTGGATCCAGTGCTCACTCACATAATGGAGAGGACTCAAAGAAGCCTTCCTTAGGCCTCTTCACACTAGCGGCAGCACGGATCCAGCGGGTGAAGGGTCCCGCCGGATCCGTGCTGCCGGAACCGCGCTCCGGCACCAGACACTATCTTGAGGAGGAGGGGAGGTTATACTTACCTGTCCCAACAGCTCCCGACCTCTCCCAGCAGCTCCAGAGGACAGCGCGCACAATAGGAAGATTCTCCACAGCGCCCCCTGCTGGAGGGAGGAGGGAGCTGCGAGGGAAAAGTGCAAGGTAACGGATCCGTCATGAACTCCATTGAAAGTCAATGGAGGATGGATCCGTTTACTGAGTGTGACACACCGAACGGATCTGTCCCCATTGACTTGCATTGGGGGTCGTTCCGGATCCGTCTTGGTGCGGATGCCTGGACCGGAGAGCAATCCACAGCATGCTGCGGTTTGCTCTCCGGTGTGGAGACGGAACAGAATGCTTTCAGGAGCATTCCGTTGTCTTCAGTTCCGTTTTGTCCTCATTGACAATGAATGGGGACAAAACTGAAGCGTTTTATTCCGGTATTGAGCCCCTGTGATGGAACTCAATACCGGAATTTGTAAACGCAAGTGTGAAAGTAGCCTTAGGCAGCTACACAGAGGCTCCTTATCACCATTGGCCCTCACTAACACATTTGTGGGGCGCTGATGTATTACCATAGTAATAGGCCTATAATGACTGGGTATTAGGCTGTCCTTCACACGACTGTAGCCTGTCTGTGCCCGTATTGTGGACCGCAAGATGCGGAGCGGAGTCACCGATAGGAAGCACTACAAAGCACTTCCGTGGGCTTTTGGATCCGTGCCTCTGCACTGCAAAAGATGGGACATGTCCTGTGTTTTGCTGTATATTGCGGATCACATGGACACATTAAAGTCAATGGGTCCGTGCCACAGTACCAGATTCACACGGCCGGTGCTCGTGAATTGCGGACGGGCCTACGGTTGTGTGAATGAGCCCTAATAGACTGCCTATCACTTTAGCAATGATAGGCTTTAATGCAGTGGTATACAAGGTACTGTATAACAGCCATGTCTGCTCGTGAGAGCGAAAAATAAAAAAGTGATCTAAGGTTAATAAAGTATATTTGTATAAGCAAAGCTAAATAAATGAAACATTTATTTCCATAAAAAGTGGCTTTATTTTGTAAATGTGGTAAAATAACCCCCCACACATCTATAGTACTGTGCTGTGTGCACCACAACCTGTATAATAAAGATAACATGTTATTTGCACCACCCGTGAACGATCCAAAAAACACAGTGATAATGGAATTGTCCCTATCCCCCCCCCAAAAAATAAATAAATCGCCCAAACCTACATGAAATAAAAATGCTGGAATCTTGGGATATTTAGTGTGTTGTGCATTTGGCGTCTGTGTGTTCAGAGGTGCTGTACGTGATCTGTCATATGGATGGGTTTCTGTGGGTAATGTATACATCAGGCCATTAGGCAATGCTTTCTGTATGTTCTGTGGCCACAGAGGATAAATATAGCCGGAGCTGCCGGCATCCGTCTGATAGCTACAGCCAGGCTGCAATATACACAGTTCTGTGCAGCCCATAACCATGGAAGTCTGTGGAGTCCTGCTGCGTTTTCATATGCCCCTAACTGAATGTAGATGGCTTTCTGATCAATTTGGACAGAAATAATTATGTCACGTTCTGATAGACGCCACATTACTAGCATTTCTAGCAGAGGAACTTATCTCTGTAATACAGCACGGATGCATGTAACCTATGACCGCCACCACTATGCCTTACCCTTCATCGCTCTCTGTTCAGCTTCTTAAGGCCTCTTTCACACGAGCGTCACGGATTCAGTCCGGATGCGTTCAGGAAAACTCGCACCATTCTGCAAGCAAGTTCAGTCAGTTTTGTCTGTGATTGCGTTCAGTTTTTTCCGCCCAGGTGCAATGCGTTTTGATGCGTTTTTCACGCGCATGATAAAAAACTGAAGGTTTACAAACAACATCTCCTAGAAACCATCAGTGAAAAACACATTGTATCCGCACTTGCTTCAGGATGCAATGCGTTTTTCACTGAAGCCCCATTCACTTCTATGGAGCCAGGGCTGCGTGAAAAATGCAGAATATAGAACATGCTGCGTTTTTCACGCAACACAGAAGTGATGCGTGAAAAAAAACGCTCATGTACACAGACCCATTGAAACGAATGGGTCAGGATTCAGTGCGGGTGCTATGCATTCACGTCACGCATTGCACCCGCGCGGAAAACTCGCTCGTGTGAAAGGGGCCTAAAGGGGTTATCCCATGAGTAATACCATATAGTACATGACAATCTCTTTCTAACAAACTTGGAACCAGCCCTGTACCTCACATGGATCCACAGATCTCCTCATTCATTGCTGCAATTACTCTGCTAGATTTGTGGCAAGCTGGCAGCTCAGGGGGCGTGCACTTTCTCAGAGGGTGTGACCTTTCTGCTGCAGCTGGTAGCAGTTGAAGGCGCGCGCCGAATCAGCGCTTCCTGCTCTTCACTGTTTACATGCTGGCCGTAACAGGGTAGTGGTGAGTAGGTGTAATTACACCTAACTGTCCCATTCATTTGGGAAGAATCGCTTTCATAGACTTGTATGGAAGTGATTCTTCCCATAGAAATGAATGGGGCGGTGAGGTGTAATTACACCTACTCACCACTACCACGTTACGGTCAGCATGTAAACAATGAAGAGGAGGCAACGCTGATACGGCGCACGCCTCCTCTTCAAACAGCTGATCGGCAGGGGTGCCGGGTGTCGGACTCCCACCGATCTGATATTGATGACCTATCCCGAGGATAGGTCATCAATATATATAACTCGGAAAACCCCTTTAATTACATGCAATACAGAAGTATTCAGATCCAAGTACAAGTTTGAAAAATGTAGAATATTTTTTGTGGGCCAATCCGTTTAAATATTATCTACATTGATCTCCCAGGTGGTCGGTGCCCATAGAATTTGGGGTTGTTTTCTATTACATATTTAATACGGTTAAAAACTTCATAGATGGAAAAACCGCAGTCACACACAGCATACACTGTACCGTAACCGCAGTATTTTACAAAACAGCAAAAATAATTTTTTTAGTATTAGAAATGAGGCAATTTATTTTAATGAATCGATTTGACTCCTCAGCAGGACCTCTTCATCTGAGGGCAGCTGTCCCTGCAGGTGGAGAAGTGCCCACCTTCTGCAAACTTGACAGGACCGGACATTTAGCCTGGCCCTGACAATTTCCTGCCTGTGCCATGACAGACCACTGATGTCAGCGTGCCTGGCGCTACGTTATGCTGCACTCAGTGTGGACATGACAGGTTCCCTTTAAAACAGTGATGGCGTATCTTCAGAGTAGGCCTTCAGTATGGAGTTTGTAGGGCAAGGCTCCTGGCACCCCACTGATCAGTTGGCTGAAGCTGTTGCGGCTCTCGGGTTCGTGCTGTGGCCTCCTCATTGTTTACCAGGCACAGTGCCATAGTGTGACATGAGTTACATTTTCTGAAGTCTTCTTACAGTCTAATCTCGTGCACTGTCTTCTCTTAGGCTTGTTGACGGTTTGTGGCTGGATCTGGACTTCCTCTTGAGGTTGATGTCTTCTCTGAAGTGAATGTTCAGATCACCTGATAAGGGTTGTAGATGATGATCTGCAACCCAGAAAGGAGCTTTTTACGGCGGTCTTAGTTGTCCCCCTGCACTCCCTTAGTATACAGTTAATTTATGGCGAGGCCTGCAGCTCCTCATAAGTTCAGAGCGTATAGGGCAGGCCGTGCCCCTGGACAGTGTTGCTTTTCATCTACTTTTTCTGCCCCCATCCTGTCTGTGTTTTACATGGTATAAAAAATAGTTTCTACTATTTTTGCGCCAGAGAAGCTTTAACCCCTTAAGGACCCAGCCATTTTTCACCTTAAGGACCAGGCCATTTTTAGCAAATCTGACATGTCTCACTTTATGTGGTGATAACTTTAGAACGCTTTTACTTATCCAGGCCATTCTGAGATTGTTTTCTCGTCACATATTGTACTTCATGACAGTGGTAAATTTGAGTCAAAATATTTCATTCTTATTTATAAAAAAATACCAAATTTACCAAAAATTTAGAAAAATTTCCAAATTTCCAAATGTCAATTTCTCTACTTTTAAAATACATAGTAATGCCTCCAAAAATAGTTATGACTTTACATTCCCCATGTGTCTACTTCAGGTTTGGATCACTTTGAAAATTACATTTTATTTTTTTGGGACGTTAGAAGGCTTAGAAATTTAGAAGCAAATCTTGAAATTTTTCACAAAATTTCCAAAACCCACTTTTTAAGGACCAGTTCAGGTTTGAAGTCACTTTGTGAGGCTTCCATCATAGAAACCACCCAAAAATGACCCCATTTTAGAAACTACACCCCTCAAGGTATTCAAAACTGATTTTACAAACGTTTTAACCCTTTAGGTGTTCCACAAGAATTAAAGGAAAATGTAGCCAAAATTTCCGAATTTCACTTTTTTGACAGATTTTCCATATGAATCATTTTATTCTGAGAATAAAGCAAGGGTTAACTGCCAAACAAAACTCAGTAATTATTACCCTGATTCTGTAGTTTACAGAAATGCCCCATTTGTCATCGTAAACTGCTGTACAGGCACACGGCAGGGCACAGAAGGAAAGGAACTCCAGGGCAGATTTCACTGGAAAAAGTTTAAGTTGCCATGTCACATTTGATGCACCCCTAGAGTAGGAAACTCCAAAAAACTGACCCCATTTTGGAAACTATGAGATAAGTTGGCAGTTTTGTTAGTGCTATTTTAGGGTACATATGATTTTTGGTAGCTCTATATTACACTTTTTGTGAGGCAAGGTAACAAAAACTAGCAGTTTTGGCATTGTTTTTATTTTTTGTTATTTACAACATTCATCTGACAGGTTAGATCGTGTGATATTTTTATAGAGCAGGTCGTTACGGACGCGGCAATATCTAATATGTATACTTTTTTTAATTTATTTAAGTTTTACACAATATTTTTGAAGCACAAAAAAAAAATCACATTTTAGTGTCTCCATAGTCATAGAGCTGTAGTTTTTTTATTTTTTAGGCGATTGTCTCAGGTAGGGGCTAATTTTTTGCGGGATGAGATGACGATTAGATTGGTACTATTGTTGGGGGCATACGCTTTTTTGATCGCTTGGTATTACATTTTTTATGATGAAATGTGACAAAAAATGGCTTTTTTTAGACAGTTTTTATTTTTTATTTTTTACAGTGTTCACCTGAGGGGAGAGATCATGCTATATTTTTGTAGAGCAGGTTTTTACGGACGTGGCGATACCTAACATGTATACTTATTTTTATTTATTTAAGTTTTACACAATAATATCCTTTTTGAAACAAAAAAAAATCATGTTTCAGTGTCTCCATAGTCAGAGAGCTGTAGTTTTTTTATTTTTTGGGCGATTGTCTCAGGTAGGGGCTCATTTTTTGCGGAATGAGATGACGATTAGATTGGCACTATTTTTGGGGGCATACGCTTTTTTGATCGCTTGGTATTACAATTTTTGTGATGAAATGTGACACAAAATGGCTTTTTTTAAGACAGTTTTTATTTTATTTTTACAGTGTTCACTTGAGGGGAGAGATCATGCTATATTTTTGTAGAGCAGGTTTTTACGGAAGTGGCGATACCTAACATGTATACCGTATTTTTCGCTTTATAAGACGCACTTTTTTTCCCCCAAAAGTAGGGGGGAAATTGCAGTGCGTCTTATAAAACGAATACAAGTGAGCGCTTCCATTATGGAAGCGCTCACTTGTATGTTTTAGCTGCCGGGGGGCCGGGACCCCCCCCCCCCATCAGACCTCAGATCAGACCAGCGTGCACCATAGCAATAAAATAAAAAACTTCACTTACTTGTCCTGCCGCGGCTCCTCAGGCTTCCCGGCCCGGCGCTGCACTGTCCTGAACGCGTACAGCGTCAGGACGTAGTGCGCGCACTATGACCTGACGCTGCACGCAGTCAGGTGATAGTGCAGCGTCAGGAGCGCCGGAGCGGAGCCGGGGCGCTGGACAGGTAAGTGAAGTTTTTTATTTTATTGTTATGGGGCACGCTGGGCTGATCTGAGGTCTGATGGGGGCACAGAGTGGTCTACTGGGGGCACTGTGAGCTGGTCTGAGGTCTGATGGGGGCACAGATTGGTCTAATGGGGGCACTGTGAGCTGTTCTGAGGTCTGATGGGGGCACAGATTGGTCTAATGGGGGCGCTGTGAGCTGGTCTGAGGTCTGATGGGGGCACAGAGTGGTCTAATGGAGCACTGAGCTGGTCTGAAGTCTGATGGGGGCACAGAGTGGTCTAATGGGGGCACTGTGAGCTGGTCTGAGGTCTGATGGGGGCACAGAGTGGTCTAATGGGGGCACTGTGGGCTGGTCTGAGGTCTGATGGGTTACGCTGGGCTGGTCTGAGGTCTGATGGGTTACGCTGGGCTGGTCTGAGGTCTGATGGGTTACGCTGGGCTGATCTGAGGTCTGATGGGGGAACGCTGGGCTGATCTGAGGTCTGATGGGGGAACGCTGGGCTGATCTGAGGTCTGATGGGGGAACGCTGGGCTGATCTGAGGTCTGATGGGGGAACGCTGGGCTGATCTGAGGTCTGATGGGGGCCTGATGTGATGTCCTGAAATGTATGGGGGGTCAGATATGTGGTCTGATAAAAATATTTTTTTCTTATTTTCCTACTCTAAAATCTGGGGTGCGTCTTATAAAGCGAAAAATACGGTACTTATTTTTATTTTTTAAGTTTTATACAATAATACCATTTTTGAAACAAAGAAAAATCATGTTTTAGGGTCACCATAGTCAGAGAGCTGTAGTTATTTTATTTTTTGGGCGATTGTCTCGGGTAGGGGCTCATTTTTTGCGGGATGAGATGACGGTTAGATTGATACTATTTTTGGGGGCATACACTTTTTTGATCGCATGGTATTACATTTTTTGTGATGAAATGTGACCAAAAATTACTTTTTTTAGACAGTTTTTATTTTTTACGGTGTTGACCGGGCGGGCTGGATCATGTGATATTTTAATAAAGCAGGTTTTTACGGACGTGGCGATACCTAATATGTATATTTTTTATTTTTTTTTTCTATTTTTATGTGTTTCTTTATGGGGAATGGGCTTTTTTTTTTTTTTTTGAAACTTTATTATTATTTTTTTTTTTTTGTTAAAACACTTTTATTTAACTTTTTTTTTTACATTCCACTTATGTCCCAGTAAGGGACTTTAACATTTCAGGGTCTGATCCCTGATTGAATGCAGCACAATACATCTGTATTGTGCTGCATTCAACTGTCAGCGTCTCACACTGTGAGACGCTGACCGTTGCCTAGGAGACCCAGCGCTGTGGCTGGGTCTCCTGGGCTTCCGTAGATGGGAGTCCCGATGCCTCTGGGCAAGGCATCGGGGCTTCCATCTCAGCCATCGGGCCCCCCCCCACCGCCTCACGGGGACCCGATGGCTTTAAAAACTGCCGCAATTACCTTGTATGCTGCGGTCAGCGTGACCGCGGCATACAAGGGGTTAATCCGCCGGCATCGGTGTAATCACCGGTGCTGGCGGATACAGCAGAGGCCCGGCTGTTAGTATCAGCCGGGCCCCTGCTGTAGATTGCGGCAGCGGGCAGCCAGCGGCACGTTAACCCTAGGACGAGAATGCTCGTCCTAGGGCGTTAAGTAACGCCATATTAGGACGAGCATTCTCGTCCTAGGTCGGCAACGTGTTAAAGGAGATTTCCAGGATTTTACTACTGATGACCTATTCTCAGTATAGGTCATCAGTATCTGATCAGTGTGAGTCAAACACCCGGGACCCCCGCCTATCAGCTGTTTGAGAAGCCTCCTGTGAGCGCCGCGGCCTTCTCTTAGCTTTCCCTCAGCCAGTGACGTCACGTTCATCGGTCATGGGGCTGAGCGTGATACCAAGCACAGCTGATGTACAATGTACGGCGCTGTGCTTGGTAAGCTGCGAGAAGGCAGTGGCGATCAGAGGTACCTTATTGAACAGCTAGTCGGCGGGGGTCCTGGGTGTCGGACCCCCACCGATCAGATATTGATGACCTATCCTGAGGATAGATCATCAGTAGTAAAATCCTGGAAAACCCCTTTAATAAATGATGCCCAAACTGTTCAAACTTGGTCACACGGCAGGTTTTGTGCATGGATTCTGTGCAGAATCTGCCTCGCATTATCGGATAAATTACACAGGACTGTACATGGGCTATACCATATTATTGCATGTAGGGGTCAACTGCCTGATATACATGTACTTGCCTTTCTTATATTAGAAAATATTATTATTCCCTGTTATATAAACGATGAAGGTAAAAAAATAAAAACTGAAATACCCCTTTAACAATGAAGACTGAATAGGCAATGTGGTTGTAATTAATTAATATGATGCTGGTATGGCTCATATGGCAGCACAGTACTTGACCACAAGGTGGCCATATCCTAGCCATAACACAGCTGCTCTGTTACTGCTGCTTCCTGCTCAGCGATTAGTGATCACCAATAGTGGTTTATTGTAGGGGCATTTGGGTTGGCAGCCTCGGGCCCAACATCTCTGTGGGGCACAATGCCACCCCAAATACCCACATTGAAGAATACATTCTGCAGCGCTAAGCACTGCAGTGTCCCCTAAAGCTGTGCAGCTGCACAGCTCCTATTCCCGGCTATTCTATAACTGGCAAACTTGTCTGTGCTGCTGTGTTTTTACCAAAAGAGGAGGAGGTCAGAAGAACAGTGGCAAGAAGGAGGAGGGTGCGCCAGCTTTGAGCTGCGGACTACAGGTACCATCTGTACCCAGAGAGTTATCGCAGTGTTCTCTGTGGTGTTACATAGTACTGCAGGTGTCATCTACTGCATTATTTGTACTCAGACAGTTATCACTGTGTTTTATATGGGGTTTTAGAGAGTTATCACTGTGAACAAGTAAGGTAGATGTTCACAGCAGGCCTATGTAACACCGCAGATAAGGCCCCATTCACACGACCGTATGTATTCCGTGTCCGTATAAAAACGGAACGCAAGACATACGGAAAGTCTTTTTTTGCGGACCCATTGACTTTAATGGGGCTACGGACGTGATTTTGCGGCCAAGTATAGGACATGTTTCATTTTTTTTGCGGGAGAACTTCCGTAATTTACAGATGCGAAATGCACACGGTGTGCATTCCGCATTTTTTTTCTCATATGGAAAAATGAATGGGTCCGTATGGTTCCGCATCTTATCCGCAAAAAAGCGGATAAGATGCGGAAATGTAGATACGGTCGTGTGATTGGGGCCTAACACAGTGATATCTGTGAGAACTGAAAGTGTAGTAGATGGTACCTGCAGTCCTATGTAACTCTACAGATAACATCTTCTGGATAGATAATTAATGAGACTGGTGGGGGTCCGATTCCTGGCACCCCTGCCAATCAGCTGTTTGAGGAGACTGTGGTGCTCCAGCGAGCGCCGCAGCCTCCTCGCTGCATACCAAGGACAGCGCTTGATAGTGGCCGCATTTGGTATTGTGCTCAGCACCATTAACTTGGATAGGACTTAGCTTCTCCTAGGCCACGTGACTAATGAATGTGATGTCACTGGCCTAGGAAGAGGACACTGTGCTGACGGGACACTGCAGTCTCTTCATACAGAAAAAAAAAACAACAACTATTGGGCAGCACATGGAAGAGGGGATGTGAGGGGAAAATGGAGAGAGGCCCAAGTTGGGTAGAAACCCCTGGGCCTGTGATGCACATAGTCTGCCCCTGGTGATCACTTGATGGGAGCCGCGTAAATGTACCAGCTGCTGATTCTTAGCAGACCCAGATCAGCTCGTTGCATGCCAGGGGACTAAATTTCTCATGTAACAGGGGGCACGTTTATCAAGCTTATTTGGTTTTTACACTGCAATTAGACTGATCCTACTGCATACTGACGAGAGGCAAGCACCCTGAAACGGCTGTCTAAGGAAGGATATCTGGTCTGACTATGATGATTTGATAGTTGTGGCAAATTGCACTGTGACTCCATTCAGTGCCCAGACTGCTGCACAATGATATTTAGACACACAGTGGGTGTCATAGCCAAGATCGCCATGTAGTCCAAGCCTAGTACTTGCTGTTGCCAGGGAAATCTTTAAAGGGATTGTCCACTTTAGAGGTCAGCTGTTCCGTTACGCAAAATACGGAATGCACACAGACGTCATCTGTATTTTTTGCAGACTGCAATATACATACGGTTGTGTACATGAGCCCTGATTCTCAGGACTGGTCATCAATATCAGATCAGCAGGAGCGCTGCGATCTCTTCAAACAGCTGATCAGTGAAGTTGCTGAGTATTGGACCCCCGCTGATCTGATTTTCAGATAGGTCTTCAATATAAATAAAGCGGACAACTCCTTTAAAGGGGTATTCACAGCTGTATGTTTGGCACATATGCTATAAATGTCCAATCGGTGAGGGTCTCCCCTCCATTCATTTATGTAGGAGTTCTGAAAATAGCGGTGTAAGCATGCTTGTGTAATTACGGAACTCTCATAGTGCGCATGGCGGCCAACTCTCCAATCATAGTGGCCTCTTCTCGAGATACTGTACGTGCCGGTCTCCCCTCTGGAACCCACAATCAGACATGTATTGCATTCCGTGTCATAAATGTCCAAATAGGCCAACCCCTTTAACCAGTGCCTGAGCGATTTCATCCCCTGTCTATAGTGTGTGTCCTGTTTTGTTGTAGTGAAGAATACGGATTTATACACATTTACTATGCCAAGAATGGAGAATTTCTGCCATGTCCTTTCTTTGATTGAGATTAGAGTTAAATGTCAAATCTCTGGAGGACAGAGCACATTGTGAGCGGCTCCTTTTCATTTCTAGGATATTCTCCTAGCAGGGTGACAAGCTTTGGCCGTGTGTCATTGTATGAGGCCTGCTGCAGCCATTTAGCCTGATTGCTCGCTGGAGATGAGAGGATAATATTGGATGCGGTTTTCCTTATTTATTTTAGGAGACCGCTGCTGTTGGAGATTACTTTAGCTCAGCAGTATTTAACCTCGGTATTTAGAGAGGGTTTTGCTGGTGAATGTTATCATAGTCTGTGTCTCTGTAGAGTCCTACGCTTTATGTTTTTTCATCATAAGGGATGTATATCTTAGCTGTGTCCTTGCTGGACAGATTGACCGGAAATATTACTTTTATATTTTGTGACTTGTACTGTAATAATGTGGGTTGGTGGGAGAAATAGATTTGCTGATAAGTACAAATCCTCCTCCAGGCATTCATTCCCCTTCTTGGGTACGGGCGCAGCAGGTTGGGCATCAGAGTAGAAGCCGGGACTGGATGGATTCTATCTGTCAGAAGTGGATTGGGAACTCTGTGGCCCCATGTTGTAGGCGGAGCCCAACTGGTAGCAGGTTGGCCAGGCCATGTAGGCAGGGTTTTTGCAGAGCAATGTGTAGTTTTTAATTATACTATTTATGCCTTTTTATTTAATCACTTTTTATTCAGTTTTTTGGGAGATGAAGCACCAAAAAAACTGAATTTGCAGTTTTTTATTTTTTATTTCCGCTACTGTATGGAATAAATATGTTTATATTTTAATAGTATGGGCGTTTATTATATTTTTATTGTCCATTTTTGTTTTCAGTATGAAATAAGGGTCAGAGCTGATTGAGAGGAATTTCTGTAACTAGAAACCTTCACTAGTATTCATGTACAATGCACTGGTATCTACAGATACATCTCTATATAACAGGACTAGTGTTGAGCGAAGCGAGCTTCGGATCCTCCATCCAAAGTCGCTTTGGATTAATACTGTACAGAGATCCATCTCTGTACAGTATTAGAATGTATGGGCTCCAATGTGCTGAAGTCAAGACTTCATTGAATAACTTCAAGTAGTTAACTTTTAAAGTGGAAAACCACTTTAAAACTTGGAACCGAACTTTGCTTTGGTTCCGAGGTACCAATTGGAAGCTTTAGTAGTAATCATGTACAAAGCACATTATTTAGTACTGTATTTTTCACCCTATAAGATGCACCTGCCCATAAGATACACCTAGGTTTTAGAGGAGGAAAATATTTTTCATCAGACCTCAGCTCAGAGCCCCGAAAAGGCCTCATATCAGAGGTCATGTTAATTAGACCCTAAGTCAGACCCCGTCTAATCAGACCTCATATTAGACCCCCAACTCACCTCTGACACCGCCATACCTGTGATCCAGCAGTCTTCCTGCCTCTCTGCTGTGATCTGACATCGCACAGTTGGAGGTGAGAGAGTGCGCTTACGTCCGAATTTTATGCGTAGGTCACAAAACAACGTGCGGTGACTGCAGAAGGAGACCAGTGATCGGTGAGTACAAAACCAGCACAAGGAGAACTGTATTCACTGCCCCCAGTCATACTGTACTACTGAGCAATTCCATAATGGAAATGCTCATAAGTATTCGCCTTATAAGGCACACTGGCATCTTATAGGGCGAAAAATATGTTAATTAAAAAAATGTAATTAAGCGAAATAAATGACAATTAACATATTTATACACTTTATACATATATGTATACTACGTGTATGTAAAAATGTGGTTATTCAATTACTTTTTTTTGTGATTACTAAATAGACTTTTGCTGTCTGCTAATGTCCTGGTATATAGAGATGTATATGTAAATATCAACGCATTGTACATGAATACTACTGAAGGTTTTTCCTTCCATTAATAAAAGGGTGCTATGTAGCATGAGTCCTGGAATAACTCCAAAACTATTTGCTTCTTACAGATTTCTTTTGTTTTTCCCCTTTTTCCACACTTACATATTTCAGATTCTCAAACAAATTTGAATATCAGACAAAGATAACTTGAGTAAATATAAAAAAAGATTTAATTTATTAAGAGAAAAAGCTATCCCAAACAACCCCCCCTCCCCCCAATGAGTTCAATTTCACTAGACACACCCAGGCCTGATTACTGCTAGACCTGTAGAATCAAGAAGTCACTTAAATAGAACCTGTCTGACAACATGATGTGGGCTAAAAGATCTCAAAAAGGAACACCTCATGCCCCTATCTGAAAGCCATTGATACCTATCATATAGAAAAGGTTACAAAGCCATTTCTAAGGTTTTCGGACTCCAGCAGAAAATATGGAACAGTGGTGAGCCTTCCCAGAAGTGGCTACCAAACTTACTCCAACACCGCATTTACAGCTCATCCTGGAGGTCACAAAAGAAACCCAAAACAACATCTAAAGCACTGCAGGCCTCATTTGCCTCATGTTCACGATTCAACAATAAGAAAGAGACTGGGCAAAAATGGTATCCATGGGAGAATTCTAAGGTGAAAACCACTTACCAAAAAGAATACAAAGGCTCATCTCACATTTGCCAAAAAAACACCTTGATACTACCCAAGACTTTTGGGAAAATATTCTTTGGACTGAAGAGACAAATGTGGAACGTTTTAGAAGGTGTGTGTCCCATTACTGCCTATTCTGGCATAAAACTAACACATCATTTCATGAAAAAAGATAGACATGATGGTGATGTTGTGATGCTCTGGGGCTGCTTTGCTGCTTCAGGACATGCTGTAATTGATAGAACCATGTATTGTGATACCAGAAAATCCATAAGGAGAATATCCAGGCATCAGTTTGTGACCTTAAAAAGGTTTTCCAAGTTTTTTTAAACTGATGACCTATCCTCAGGATAGGTCATCAGTATCTGATCAGTGGGGTTCTGACACCCGGGACCCCCGCCAATCAGCTGTATTGAGCTCCGTTTCCTTCTCGTATTTCCATTGTATAGCAGCTGTCCTTGTTATCGTACTCGGCCCCATTCACTTGAATGGGGCTGAGCTTCTTCTAGGCCATGTGACACATGAATGTGTCATCATTCGGCCTAGGAAAAGCACAGAGAAGGCATTGGGGCTCATAGGAGTGCCAGTGCCTTCTTAAACAGCTGATCAACGGGGTCCCAGGTGTCGCATCCCACATATCAGATACTTAGAGGATAGATCATCAGTATAAAGATCTTGTAAAACCCCTTCCTACCACCTAACTGTTTTGCCCGAGTCCATCTCGGACAGTGTGAAAAATAGCTAACTGGAGGGGGGGGGCTGCTTTAGATGGTGATATCTCCTCACTGTTAGCAGCTAGAAACATGCTTACAGTCAAAATGACAGCTAAAGTCCAAGCAACAGAGGAGAAACCACTGTTAGAAATCAAGTCAGGAATAATCGCGTGTAAAACCTGTTTTTATTTTCGTTTTCAGCTGCATTCACAGCATCCCGAGTTCTATCCGTGATCTCTTCCTCTGTCTTGAACATATTGCTGTCATCACTGGTATTGTCTGAAAGCTTGGAATATCTGCTTTCAAACAAGATCAGTTGCATGTTTCTAGCTGCTACCATTCAGGAGGTAGCAGCATCTAAAGCAGCACTCCCCCTCCAGTTAGCTACTTTTCCCACTGCTGGAGCTCCACTCTGGCAAAACAGTTAGAGGGTTAAAGGGGTTCTCCAGGAATTAAGAAAATGAAAATACTTAAACATTACTTCATTATTAATATATTCCCGGGGAGAAATCATTAGGAAAAATAAAATGTCTGCCATCCTACTAGTCCACACAAAACCTGTCCTAATTACACAGGAGGACAAGTTAAAGAGCTGCGCCATCTTCCTCTCTTACTTGTCAGGGATTATGTTCCTGAATACAGTTTAATATGATCTTCAGATGATTCTCTGTAGGAATGGAGTTCAGGAGGAGACATTAAGAACTGAGTGGAGGGTGTAGATAATGAGCAGCAGCACTTGTATGCAGTCTCTATTACCACAGCTCCATATTACCACAGTCTGTCCTGTCCATCCTCTCAGTACTTCATATCTCCTCATGAACTCCATTCCCACAGAAATTCAGCTAAAGATCTTATCAGCTGTATTCAGGATAATAATCCCTGAGAAGCAGAGCAGAGGGGAGGCTGAAGCAGCTCTTTACCTCAGTGTTGTGAAGTCTCTTGTCCTCCTGTGTGACGGTGGCCATTTTATTTCTCCCAATGATTGCTCTCCCACAAAACAAGCCATTATAACTAATGAAAGGTATTTGGTAATATATTTACAATAAAGTAATATTTACGTATTTTTCTTAATTCCCAGAGAACCCCTTTAAGCTCAAGCATACTTGGGTTCTGCAGCAGGACAATGATCCAAAGCACACCAGCAAGTCCACCTCTGAGTGGCTGGAAAAAATAAATAAAATTAAGGTTTTGGAGTGGTCTAGTCAAAGTCTGTACTTAAAACGGTTGTGTCACTTCAGCAAGTAGCATTTTCTGTATATGAGGTTAATATGTCACTTACTAATGTATTGTGATTGTCCATATTGCCTCCTTTGGTGGCTGGATTCATTTTTCAATCACATACACTGCTCGTTTTCATGGTTGCGACCACCCTGCAATCCATCAGTGGTGGCCATGCTTGCACACTATAGAAAAAAGTGACTTCCTCTCTGGTGGGCGGGACCGTGGGAGCGAACGTGGGCTGGTGATTTTTTTTTTTTTTTTTTTTTTTTTTTCTATAGCGTGCAAGCATGGCCAATCATGCTGGAAAGCAGGTTGGTTGTAACCATGGAAACAAGCAGTGTATAATGTGATGGAAAAAATGAATCCAGCCAGTAAAGGAAGCAATATGGAGAATAACAATACATTAGTAAGTGGCTTGTATTAACTTTCTCTACATGATAAATGGCACTTGCCGAAGTGATACAATCCCTTTAAATCCGATTGAGATGCTGTGCCATGACCTTAAACAGGCCATTTATGCTCAAACCCTGCAATATGGCTGAATTAAAGTAAGTAAGCAGTGTATAGTGTAAGTGACATCATGTCCGGTTATGTGATTTTTATCTTCATACTCACTTCCATTCTGATGCCGTGCTCCCACAAACCTGCAGTAAAATGCACTCCGTGGACTCCAGTGCTCACTCATATAATGGAGAGGACTCAAAGAAGAGTCCTCTCAATGTATTTTACTGCTGGTTTGTAGGAGCACAGCGTCAGAATGGAAGTGAGTATGAAGATAAAACTTACATAATCGGATTCAGCATCACTTACACTATACAACGCTTACTGTAGTTCAGGGGGTGTTTCGGAGCTGACAGGTTCTCTTGTGTGTGTGTGTGTGTATGTCCGCTAAAGGAATCCGCACCGCTGCAGCTACAATCACAAAATTTGGCACACATGTACATCAGGTGTCCGGGAAGGAATTAGAACAGTTTTCAGCTCTCCAGGACGTACCGTTCCTGAGATATTCCCAAAACATGCATTAGCCAATAGGAGCCTGGTCACATGACCCTTATCAGCCGATAGAAGCTCACAGGCAGTCTCCACACACAACAGGCTTCCATGACAACCTAGCCAGTTCACTGCTGTAGGTCTGCATTAAAGAGGCAGAGCACTGTGGATGAGACTGTTAAAGAGGTATTCCGGTTACCATAAATATAACTTATGTTTTAGATTAATTCATCATCAATCATTACCTCATATAATGTAAATTTCACATATTTACTGTTTAGTAGTAATAAGAGATGTATTCTTCTACTGCTACCCACTCTGTTTACTCCTAAATTACTAAGGCATCAACCTGTGATTCAAAAGAAGGATTTAAAAGCCCTACCTCCAGGTCCAACTAAGTCACGCCCCTGACCCGGTCAGGCCACGCCCCCTCTCACTCTTCAGCTGACAGGGATTGCAAAAATAAAGGTAAAAATCACCTTCTGTCGCTGCAGGGGTGGGGGGAGGGTGACTTTCTCCCTGCAGCTCATTGCTCAGACTGCACAGTGCTGCTGTGTGAGAGTGGGGTGTTCAAAAGGACATCCCTGTGTCCATCAAGGCCTTGCGCATGACATGACAGGCTTCATGGGGATGGGGGCACTGCTTCACGTTTGAGGGAATGGTCGGTGAGGTCTGGCTTTCTGGGTTGAAGACAGTGGCCACTCTAGCTGCTGTGGAGGTCACAGATTAGATTAAATATACCCGGGCGAAGCCGGGTCTTTCAGCTAATATATATATATAATCTCCATATACATATATCTGTATCGTGTGTGTATATATATATATATATATATATATATATATATGTGTGTGTGTACTAGCTAAAGGACCCGGCTTCGCCCGGGTATATTTAATTTATTTCTTTTACTGTTTGTTTGTGTGTGTGTCGTTAAAAGATATCGAGAGTGCCCTCTACAGTGCCTGCCCATTTAACAGTGACCTCTACACCGGACGCCCCTTTAACAGTGACCTCTACAGCGGCCCGCCCCTTTAACAGTGACCTCTACAGCGGCCCGCCCCTTTAACTGTGACCTCCACAGCAGCTAGAGTAGCCACTGTCTTCACCCCAGAAAGCCAGACCTCACCGGCCATTCCCCCAAACATGAAACAGCGCCCCCAGTTCCCATGAAGACACATCACTTAACATGAGGCCACGCCCCCCCCTGGCTCCGTGAAGACATGGAGGAGAAGCTTTCTGAGTGTGAGCTACTGAAAGGGTGGACATCCCTGTGTCTGTCCAGGCACTGCGTCGGACGGAGAACAGGTAGCCAGAAAACTGGACTGTCCAGCCTAAAGCCGGACATTTGGCCACCCTAACATCAGCCTGCCCCTAGGGTGGCCAGAGGTCTTGTTTTAGGCTGGACTGTCTGGCTTTCAGACTCCCTGTCCTCTGTCATGCGCAGGGCCTGGATGGACACAGCAGCAGCACTCTCAGCAGCAGCACTGTGCAGTCTGAGCAATGAGCTGCAGGGAGAAAGTCACCCTCCCCCCACCCCTGCAGCTGACAGAAGGTGATTTTTACCAATATTTTTAATCCCGGTCAAATGCAGCATGGAAGGGGCGTGGCCTGACTGAGTCAGGGGCGTGACTTAGTGGGATCTGGGGGTTGTGCTTTTAAGTCCTTCTTTTGACGGTGGCCAGAATTACAGGTCGATGCCATAGTAATTTAGGAGGAAGGTGGGTAGCAGTGGAAGAAAACATCTTTTATTCCTACTGAACAGTAAATATGTAAAATTTACATTATATGAGGTAATGATTGATGATGAGTTAGTCTAAAACATAAGTTATAGTTATGGTAACTGGAATACCCCTTTACCATTGTCATCCACAGTGCTCTGCCTGCAGACCTACACCAGTGAACTGGCTAGGTTGTCATAGAAACCTGGTGTGTGCCTGTGAGCTTCTATTGGCTGATAAGGTTCATGTGACCAGGCTACTATTGGCTAATGCATTTTTTGGGAATATCTCAGGAACGGTACGTCCTGGAGAGCTGAAAACTTTTCTAAAACCTTCCCGGACACCTGATGTACATGTGTGCCAAATTTTGTGACTGTAGCTGCAGCGGTGTGGATTCCTTTAGCGGACATACACACACACACACACATACACTCAGCTTTATATATTAGATATATATCTATATATCTGTATTGTGTGTGTGTGTGTATATGTGATATATATATATATATATATATATATATATATATATATATATATACAGGGCCGGCCTTTGGGGTGTGCGACCCGTGCAGTTGCACAGGGCGCTTCACTCCCGGCCACTTAAGGGGGCGCCCTGCCAGAGCGCCCCCTTAATGGCCCGGCCGTGCCCTGCAAGTGCCGCACAGTTGGGGGCGGCGGTGGGGGCAGAGGGAGATGAGCGCTTCCCTTGTGGAAGCGCTCATCTCCATAGTCTGCCTTTGGAGATGCAGGGCAGGGGAGGGAGAGGCGTCTCCCCTGCCCGTTCCTCTGATAGGCTGCAGGCCCTAGGCCTGCAGCCTATCAGAGGCCAGCTCAGGCGGCGCGATGACGTCATCGCGCCGCCTGAGCCGTACAGCGTGGGACACAGGCCGGAAGAGGCCTGCATCGCATCCCTGCCGGCTCCATGGAGGTAAGTAAGTGTTTATTTTTTTTTATGGGGGCATTTTTTGATGGGATTTGGCACATGGGGCGGGGCATTTTACTGGCACAAGGGGGGCACTGGGGGCATTTTTACTAGCACAAGGGGGGCACTGGGGCATTTTTACTGGCACAAGGGGGCGCTGGGGGCATTTTTACTGGCACATAGTGGCATTTTACTGGCACATGGGGGCACTGGGGGCATTTTACTGGCACTGGGGGCATTTTACTGGCACAAGGGGGGCACTGGGGGCATTTTTATTGGCACATGGGAGCATTTTACTGGCACATGGGGGCACTGGGGGCATTTTACTGGCACTGGGGGCATTTTTACTGGCACAAGGGGGCACTGGGGGCATTTTTATTGGCACATGGGAGCATTGTACTGGCACTGGGGGCATTTTTACTGGCACAAGGGGGCACTGGGGGCATTTTTACTGGCACATAGTGGCATTTTACTGGCACATGGGGGTATTGTGGGCATTGTTACTGGCACATGCGGGCACTGGGGGCATTTTTACTGGCACTGGGGGCATTTTTACTGGCACTGGGGGCATTGTTACTGGCACATGGGGGGCACTGGGGGCATTTTTACTGGCACTGGGGGCATTTTTACTGGCACTGGGGGCATTTTTACTGGCACATGGGGGCACTGGGGCATTTCTTACTGGCACATGGGGGCACTGGGGCATTTCTTACTGGCACATAATTTGGGGGGCATCTATGGGGGTGGGACACTTTTTACTGGCACATGATTTTGGGGGGGAATCAATAGGGGGAACTTCTGGCACATTATTGGGGGGCACTTCTTACTGGCACATTGGAAGCATTATTACTTCTGGGGCACAGTGGGGACATTAGTACTGTTGGGGGCACTATTACTAACAAGTGCACTCTGGCAGAGAATTATTAGTTGGGACTTTGGGGGCACTATTACTGTGGGGGCACTATTACTGTGGGGGGCACTATTACTGTGGGGGCACCCTGGCACAGTATCAGCGCAGTTATTTCTGGGGAGCGTTATGTTTACACTATTACAGGACACTATTTGCTGGGCGCAGTTATTTTAGGACACTGTGTAAACTAAGATTTTTTTTTTTGTCAAACTGCAGAGATGAGAAATGGCTGAAAAATGGCGTCTGGTCTGAAAGGAGAAGATGAGAAAAGAGAAGATCTACATCAGAGGAGACGTCACTGGATGTAAGAGGTATGTGCGCTATATTAGGTTACATTTCAATATAGAAAGCTATAAATACAGTGCAGAGATATATAGTGTGATATAGGACAGTATAGAGAGCTATAAATACATTGTAGATATATATATATATATATATATATATATATATACTGTCTTACTCTACCTACCTATATCACTCTATATATCTCTGCACTGTATTTATAGCTCTATACTGTATGACGTTAGTACTGTCACTCGGGGGGGGGGGGGGGGGCGCCGAGAGAAAGGGCGCCATCTACCCTAAGGCCGGCCCTGTATATATATAATATAATGTCGTAGGAC
Source organism: Rhinella marina (assembly GCA_900303285.1). NCBI lineage: Eukaryota > Metazoa > Chordata > Amphibia > Anura > Bufonidae > Rhinella > Rhinella marina. Next base: position 296,012 of record ONZH01030222.1, read on the forward strand.
ACCCTTCTTTTATTTCAGAACCAAAAGAGAAAATGAAATTTCGGAATGCCCCAGCAAATAATAGGCTATGTCCGGAACATAACTGCCATATTAGATCTAGGGCAAATTTTTCCAGTGGGCAAGGAGTCATGTAGCATATCAAAGAAGACCAGAATTTTCTCAGAAATCGATTCCCACAATCAGATTTGCAATATTTCTTGTGGTTCAAAAGTTATCAATACAGAAAGTTGCAAATAACAACCGGGAACGTTCCCTGTGATGCACAGCTATTTGACATGTTCAAAATCCCTGGTGCTGAACACAGAACTTAGAAGTTTTTAAATTTTGCTGATAACTTTTGAACCACAAGGGATATTGCAGCAATCGATTTCTGAGAAAATTCTGGTCTGGTTTGATATGCTACATGACCCCCTTCCCATATCGCCATATGCCACATCACTGGTGGAGACAGCATTGAAATCGACTATGCATCACTGCTGTATGGAGACAGCATTAAAATCAAAATGTTTGACCGACTCAACTTCGGATCGATCATCCGAAGCTCGATTTGCTCAACACTATCTCACAGTTTTGGAAATGTTAGTTTACCGACATGAAAAATTGAGGTGTATGGAAGTAAAGCTCCCTCTTGTGGCCAAACAACCTAAAAGAGGAAAAAAGACAATTGGTTAACCAGTTCAAGAACAGATGATGTACCCCCTTCCTGAATAAGATCATACAACACCTTTGGTAGAGTATTTAACATTAAAATGTTTGTTGTATTGCTGATTTCTCCTGTAACTGGGGCTGACCTATTAGCTTCAGTTACAAGAGGAAGAGAGAGATCCTCCTGACATGCACTGCAGAGTTGATGTGGGTCTACAAAGACCTAGCAGCTCATGCAGTCACCTAGGATCCGGTGTTCACGTGGTTACAAGGAGCATATTGCCACTACCTGATCTGTATACATTGTGCTCAATGAGTTCTGTGTATACAGGGATAGGGAAGGCATGGATGGTGTAACATTGGTGGCCTGTGCCCACGGTTGTCCCGCTTCTCCAGGCAGACATGAGTACAGATCCACTCACCCTGCTACAGTCGCCGGTCTAGGGGTCCGGACCCATTGCCCTCTCGCAGCAGACCCAGAGTCCCATCCATACTCTGCTTCAGGCCATGGCCTGTGATTCCAAGTCCAGCTTCTCCACTCTGTCCATAGGGCATGTGAATTCCCTGCCTCCTAAAGGGCCAGCACGCACAGTGATTACAACATCCAGTCTTCTGGGGTATGATGCCACAAGGTTTGGACACCTGGATTTGGGGATTTTATGCCATTCCTCTCAAGTTCTGTAAGGTTGGAGACTGTCGTTGGACAGCCGTTTTCACGTCTCTCCAGAGATGTTTGATGGGTTTAAAAGTTTAGACTTGTCCATAACCCACTCCTGTGTTGTATTGGCTGTATGCTTAGGGTCATTGTCTTGTTAGAAGGCAAACCTTCAGCCCAGTCTGAGGTCTAGAACACTCTGGATCAAGTTTTGCCAAAATCTTGTATTGAACAGCTCCAGTACATAATGATGAGTCTGAATATTCATGAGCTCCTGGCTTTCCCCACCCACCCATCATATGGAAAAAACCTCAGTTAGAGGCAAGTGAACAGGGAGAACCGTGAGCTCATAAATATGGGGACTCATTGGCATTTACTGGAGCTGTTAGAACCTAGTTGCATAAAACTGCTGACAGATTCCCTTTAAAAGTTAGTGGTTTGCCCTCTAGCCCTAAAGAAACCCAAGCACCCGTCTTAAAGTAGGAGTACAACTTGGTGTTACTGTCATGGGAAGCCGGCGGCTCCATGGCAACGCTGTACGGGGAGGACCTGGGGCGCTCCCTGCTGCCGCGCGTCCAGCGTCCTCCCCGCCCCCCCTTAGACAACGAGCATATATATATATATATATATATATATTAAGGTCACGTGGCGCTGACCACGCCACGTGACCAACCTTGGGATTTTTTGAGCGCTGGTAATGTTTTGTCAGTGTTCACTCTGTAGTATGCAAATTGGGTCATGTGATGCTGGCCACATCACATGACCCATTTGGAGGTCTATTTAAACAGGCAACCTGCTGGTCACAGGTTGCCTGTGATTGGTCTATCCAGCAGTGCTAGTGGTTTTCTGTGAGTAATTGGTTTCAGCGTGTATTGGACTTCGGCTTGTGAACTTTGGACTTCGCCTTCTGTTTATTCCCTGGTATTTGACGTGACCTCTTGATACGACCCTTTGGCTAGACTGACCCTTGTATATTGTGTTGTGTGTGTTCTGTCTGTTATTCCCTTCCCTTTACGCCCCTGCACTTACGTTGGTCAGGGCCTGTCGACCAGTTACGCGCCGTTGTTTAGAACAGGCCGTGTAAGTAGGCAGGGACAGTGGTTTGGGCTACAGACAGGGCTCACTACTTCCCCTCCCCTCGTGACAGTTACTGTGTGAGTGCAAGTGTTGGGGTAATATCAGCCTGGATTCCACAGGATGGATCAGGGTGAATTGTGAATATGGAGTCTCTGATCATTTGGAATCTGTTGGGTCTGCTAAAATTATCCTGACCTTTGATAAATTGTATATTTGTCTTAACTGTTTGTGAGAGACCTTGTCCATTTCTGTCTGCTGCAAGAAACAAAGAAACTGGTCTGGAATATTTGTGTAGGGCTTTGTCCGTTTTATCTGATAGACTAAACAAGTAAATGTCTACAAGGTATTATTCCATTTATTTGACCTGAACGATAATAAAAAGATCTGTTTGGAAACGTGTGTTCAAGACAGTTAGTGGTTCTCCATGCTTTTACTATTCATGACCTATCCTCCGGATTGGTCATCAATATCAGATTGGTGGGAGTCCGACACCCGGCACCCCCTCCGACCAGCTTTTTTAGATGACGGCGCGCGCAGTCTTTCTTCCGTTTTACCACTGATGTCTATGGCAAAGCAACGGCAGAGCAGGAAGAGACACTGGAGATGGCACATGCACACTGCATGCTCCATCTCCTTATACAGCTGATCGGTGGGGGTGCCGATCTGATATTGATTACCTATCCTGAGGATAGGACAACTATATTAAAAGCCTGGACAACCACTTTTATCTGCCAAGGTCATCTTAGGGTTCTGATTTATTACAGATCTGAGAATTGGCCACTCTTCAAGTTCCAAAATAATAACAGATTAAGAAGATATGTACAGTGACCATGATGGATTACATAAACTGGCTACATTCTGTTAAGGGGTGAAGCTCTTTGGTTAAAAATCTGTATAAAAGCTAAAAGCTGGATCTTTTTAGTTAAAAAAGTTGGATCTCACCTATGAAGAGATAGGAACATTGGTGAACCCAATCAAGTCTCTGACTGCTTTTGCTGAAACGGGCTCCCTAGCTGATGTTGCTGTCAGATGATGCTAACTCAACTGGTGATGTAAGCGCCTTCATTCTGGATGAAGTGTGATTGTAATTATGTAATTGGTAATTATGTGGTGTTGTATCTAACCCTTGTTAGTTGTAAGTTTTCTATTCTTTGTATTTACCTAATTTGCTAAAAAAAAGAAAATACATTTACCTGATTATCCCTATTCCCTTAATAAATGTACTTTCTTTATTTTACTATTCTTAAAGTAGTGTGTGTTGTCTCTCTTTAAAGAGTATCTGAACCTGAAATGGCGTATTTGTTAGCAATACACTGGGGTACGTGGACTGTTTTTGGCGTGTGATTAAATGCTCAGTTTTCAGAGAGGTGACCACAAGATTGAGTGAGTGGAGTAAGTTAACACTTAGGAGTCACACATGTGGCAGGGCAGTGCATATATGACACATGTATACCAGGTTTTAGTACAAATTGTGCCACAATTCTGGTGCATTTTTATTAACAGCTTTCCCCAATATATAGACAAGCTAAACTCTTGCACTGAGCCATTGGTGTGCTTAAAGGAAATGTCACCTTTTTAAAATTTTACATTTTTTTTCTGCCACTTAAAGTGGTTGTCCCACGAAAAATATTCTACAGTTTTCACACCAGCACCTGGATCTGAAGACTTTTGTAATTGCATGTAATTAAAAATTTAGCATAGCCACTGAGTTCAATAAAATGTATCGGTATAGCGCCACCTGCTGTTTGTTCTTTTTCTTATTTCTTTGTCCTGCTCACTGAGAAGGCGGCACATGCTCAGTTTCATCCTTCACTACCTCCTGAGCTGTGATAGGGAGAGCTGAGACACGCCCCCTGAGCTGCAGCAGAAAAGACACGCCCCTTGAGCTGTCAGCTTCATATGAATCTAGCAGAGCAATGAGATCTCTGGATCCATGTGAGGTACAGGGCTGGTTCTAGCTTTGTTAGAAAGAGATCACCATGTACTATAGGATGTCTAATTTTCTTTTTTTTTTTTACATTACTCATGGGATGACTACTTTAAGGCAAGTTAATGACACAATTTTTTATATTATTTCCTGAACATGATTATGGGGGCAGCCATCTTACCATAACTGTTGTTAACCGCATTTAGAGATACTCTTTACAGCAGCCACCATGGACATAGACACAATGGTCTCGAGGGGACTCATTGACTTCTATGAGAGCGTTTTCTAGGCATGCTCTGTAACCTGTGCAGAGGTCATTGTATAGGCAGGTAGCAGATAGGCTGTGATATCACCTGTTGTAAATGGTGGATCGTGTATTTTCTACATATAGGCCTTATCTGTCATTGTAATCCTGCCTGTGGTGTTAATGAGATGACTACTGAAAAATGATCTCCACTGAGCAGGAAGTGACATCTTATTAGCCTTAGTGGCTAGTGTGAAAAAATACAGAATGATATGCTTTTCCCTAAATATAGATTGGGACATGGAAAATTAAAAATATCACTAATTTATAAAAAAATGTTTAGCATGGATTTATACAATAGGCAATTTTCTGATGACACATTAGCTTTAAGAGATTCTCAGAGCATCTTTCTATGTACAGTACAGACCAAAAGTTTGAACACACCTTCTCATTCAAAGAGTTTTCTGTATTTTGAATACAGATTTTGAATTTGTATTATGACTATGAAAATTGTAGATTCACACTAAAGGCATCAAAACTATGAATTAACACATGTGGAATTATATACTTAACAAAAAAGTGTGAAACAACTGTAAATATGTCTTATATTCTAGGTTCTTCAAAGTAGCCACCTTTTGCTTTGATTACTGCTTTGCACACTCTTGGCATTCTCTTGATGAGTTTCAAGAGGTAGTCACCTGAAATGGTTTTCACTTCATAGGTGTGCCCTGTCAGGTTGACTAAGTGGGATTTCTTGCCTTATAAATGGGGTTGGGACCATGAGTTGTATTGGGCAGAAGTCAGGTGGATACACAGCTGATAGTCCTACTGAATAGACTGTTAGCTGCTTTTTTTCTTGCCATAATACAAATGCTAAGTAAAGAAAAACGAGTGGCCATCATTACTTTAAGAAATGAAGGTCAGTCAGTCCGAAAAATTGGGAAAACTTTGAAATTGTCCCCAAGTCTGTCCATCCAGTTCAGGCCGAACTGGATGGACAGATGTCTTTTTTCGACCTTGTAAACTATGTTACTATTACTATGTTAAGTGAAGTCGCAAAAACCATCAAGCACTACAAGGAAACTGGCTCACATGAGGACCGCCCCAGGAAAGGAAGACCAAGAGTCACCTCTGCTGCGGAGGATAAGTTCATCCGAGTCTCCAACCTCAGAAATCGCAGGTTAACAGCAGCTCAGATTAGAGACCAGGTCAATGCCACACATAGTTCTAGCAGCAGACACATCTCTACAACTGTTAAGAGGAGACTGTGTGCAGCAGGCCTTCATGTTAAAATAGCTGCTAGGAAACCACTGCTAAGGACAGGCAACAAGCAGAAGAGACTTGTTTGGGCTAAAGAACACAAGGAATGGACATTAGACCACTGGAAATCTGTGCTTTGGTCTGATGAGTCCAAATTTGAGATCTTTGGTTCCAACCACCGTATCTTTATGCGATGCAGAAAAGGTGAATGGATGGACTCTACATGCCTGGTTCCCACCGTGAAGCATGGAGGAGGAGGTGTGATGGTGTGGGGATGCTTTGCTGGTGACACTGTTGGGGATTTATTCAAAATTGAAGGCATACTGAACCAGCATGGCTACCACAGCATCTTGCAGCGGCATGCTATTCCATCCAGTTTGCGTTTAGTTGGACCATCAATTATTTATCAACAGGACAATGACCCCAAACACACCTCCAGGCTGTGTAAGGGCTATTTGACCAAGAAGGAGAGTGATGGGGTGCTACGCCAGATGACCTGGCCTCCACAGTCACCAGACCTGAACCCAATAGAGATGGTTTGGGGTGAGCTGGACCGCAGAGTGAAGGCAAAAGGGCCAACAAGTGCTAAGCATCTCTGGGAACTCCTTCAAGACTGTTTGAATACCATTTCAGGTGACTACCTCTTGAAGCTCATCAAGAGAATGCCAAGAGTGTGCAAATCAGTAATCAAAGCAAAAGGTGGCTACTTTGAAGAACCTAGAATATAAGACATATTTTCAGTTGTTTCACATTTTATGTTAAGTATATAATTCCACATGTGTTAATTCATAGTTTTGATGCCTTCAGTGTGAATCTACAATTTTCATAGTCATGAAAATACAGAAAACTCTTTGAATGAGAAGGTGTGTCCAAACTTTTGGTCTGTACTGTACATATAAGTAACTCTTGAGCCATCAACTCCACAGCATCCCAATGGCTTCAATGAACCCTGTAGGGGCATTGTTATAACCTGTGTACAGGTATTCTCACCTTGAAGCATTGCTGATGCAGTCACTATATGGAATTTGGTGTCAGCAAGCAATCTCAGAGCGTGTCTAACACCTGCCTGCTGCTAACAGCACAATCATTTTTACGTTTTAGATTTTTGACATTTTTACTTACCTGTTGATGAAATTCCAGTTTTACTAGGTTTTAAATTTTAGGGTTCTTCAATATTTTTTTTCTTTGAGTATATGCGCTGATTTAATGCCCTAGAAATAAAACAAATGTTGCCCTGGCACTGATAGAATATATTGACTTGTGTAATATGTTGGTCATGTAAAATATATATATATATATATATATATATATATATATATATATATATATAATATATATATATATTTTTTTTTTTTTATTATCCAGCATACAGTAGCTCATGTCAAGTTAATAGATGTCTAGTTATTGGCATAAAATCTACCTTCATGGTTGTGTATTATCTTTTTTTGTCCCAGTTTCCTAGCTTCTTTTGTTAGTAGGTGACCATAGTTCAGGCACGGTATTGAATTTGCTATAAAATTTAAACACAGGACAGAGGAGAAATATTCAGGAACTTTGCACCTTAGTCTGATTGATTTTGTGACGATAATTGTAGCTCTGGAGCTACTGCAATGGCTGCTGCACCATCCTTACTTCCTGGACTCCGTTAGGCCTCATGCACACAGCCGTTGCTCTGCCGTTTCATGCATTGAGGACCGCAATTTTCGCTCCCCAGTGCAGAGGCAACATCTGTGCAGCTGCCCCAGACCCACATCAAAATAGTTCTGTTTTTTTGCGGTGTGGAGGCAGGGAGAGCACTCCATGGGGTTCCGTGCCTCTGTTCCACACTGCACCTTCCGGATTGTGGACCCATTCATGCGGTATGCACACGGCCGGTGCCCTATATTGCGGATCTTCTGTTTGCGGGCAGCAATACGGTCACGGCTGGGCAACAGCCGTGTGCATGAGGCCTTAACGGTATCTTCACATAGCACTCTTAAGCTAGTTGCACACTAGTGTTAAAATCTTCCACTAGGCTGTTCCAGCAAAGGAAAGGGATTGAGCACTGTCGGCCCCATTGACTATAATGGGATTCAAGGGGGATCCTGCCTGTTTCCAGGATTAGTGCCGGGATTTGACTGTATAAAAAAAAAAACGGCACTGGTGCTTAAAGCCTCGGATCCACAAAAGAAAAACAGCGTATTAATCAGCTGCACCCTAGCCCTGCGTCTATGCAAAAGGCTTGATAGGGAGGTCACTGTTGACAGATTCCCTTTTTAAGGGGTTATCAGAATGAACATATTTTTTTTTGTTTGTTAAAGGCAGGCCTGTATATTGCACGTGACCACTGCAGCCAGTAAGTGGTCTCAGTGGAATTTTGGATGAAAACTTTTTTTTTTACAGAAAATTGAAGGCAGGGATAATAACTTGGCCACTGTGTGGCACTGTATTTTCAGCAAACGTTGCTCATGACAGCAAGTAAAATTTAATCTTCCATCATGCAAATTTAGATGAGAAGCGGTAAAATGTGCAGTGCAACATAAGAGATTTTTTTATTTTTTTTCCTGTGGTATACTGGCCATACAGAGGCCTAAAGGTCACTCTTTTGGCCTCCTGGCTAATGTAACTCCACATACATGTTTAGTTTATGTCAGGAGCTTTACATGCTTAATGGGGTTGCCCCATAGAAATGAATGAAGAGCACATGCACAGTGCACTCTCCTTCACTTTCAGGGGCCCGTTCTAGAGATCTGACACTGGTGGCACATCCAAGCGATATGCCACCAATGCCTCAGATGAGACAACCGCGTTAACCTACATCACATACTGGGGTGCACCATCAATGAGGCCAGGTGAGGCATCACCAGGTTAGGCGCAAGAGGGGTCAGCCAAAGGGCCATGGGCTGAAGGGAAGGGGTTAGGTGAAGAAATTGGCATTGGGGCGGTAGGGGCACCGTTTCTATTATCGCCTCAGGCAGCAGAAAAGCTAGGTGCACCCCTGATCACATATATGATGTGAACATGCCTTTAAAAGAGAGAGATTTCCTTCTAATATGAGTTCTGGCGTGGGACAGATCTCTAATAGTAGCAAACATTTCTCCAAACAATACCACACATTTTTTCAGTTACCAGCTAGGTTGGGCAAATTTCAGAACAGGTTTTCCCTTAATTTTAATTTTTTTTCCGCTATTTTCAGTAGTTTTCTTGGAAATCTATGCTTTTTATTTTGGTTTTATGCATAACACGTGTTTTTAGTTTTTCAATGCTGAGGTCTCATTTTTCCAAATCTTGTTTTCCTTGGCAAAAAAATAAAAAAATCTACATAAATAAATCTGGAATTCTTGTTGGCGACAATCCCATTGAGTTCTCTCCCCACGTAGCACCTCATTTCTGGCTGGCTTCTGTGAATGTACAAGTGCAAGGCTACCCTCCGTTTACTGCTGTGCAAGATGTAAGAAAGGGGATGTCTCCTTTTCATTGTGGCTTTGGTGACAAAGGAATTCCTATTTGAATTACTCTGCTTTCTGCGAGCCCCCTCCTAGGCTTTGGTTAACAGCAGTCGGTCATTGCAGTGTCCTGACGTCATTCAGTGTGTGCATAAGCTGTGCTATTGTCTTAGGAGCGAGTAGGGCTGAGGACTGCAGTATCTGGTTTCTGCTACCTATTTCTGCCTCACTGCATCATACAAGAGACATATTGGCCTTCGCTTGCCCATTGGTCTGCACGTAGATGCTCATGATTTTTTCTCCTCATCAAGAGGGCTCTTTCGGTCTGGGCGAGAGCGCGGTGCAGCCTCCAGCCTTAGAGGAAGGTATCTGGCAGCTGGATAGCTGGAGCTGCATTGTCTGGCTTCATGAACCCTGCTGTGTGAAAGCCTCCTACATTAACTCCATCATTTCATCCTAATTTATTAAACCCGGATCCACGGCTAGCCATGTTTGGTACAGAATCCTCACGTAAGTAAATGAATCCCAATCTTTCTTTTATGGACATCATGATAACATTAGAAATAATTGTGAAGGATGCTCAGGCTTCATTTATGTCTTGGGGGGGTTCATCATCCTAGATGCAGAGGAAGTAATAGAGGGGCGAAGGCTTTCCCAGAATCTGTTGACAGAGGGGGAAACATGTCAGTGATTCGGTAATGGATACGTCTTTGGATGAGAGGCATTGCTTGTCTGTCGGGAGGGATGCAGGATAAAGACAAGGATGATGCTGCCAGCTGCCCAGCTATGGGTGCAGTGTGGCCACGTCTTACATTTTATAGATACATCTTAGGACCGTGTTACGTGGTGGATTAGACTGTTTGAGGATGATGCTGTATCCTCCATCAGACATGAAAGTCCAGGATGCTAACGTTATATAACATTACTATAACTGAAGGCTTGAAGAATTGCCAATCCCGAGCCTGGTCATATGCGAATGTGAAGACCTTGGCTCTAGAGCCTCCACCTGACATTGTATAACCTCAGAAAGAATAGATCAAACACGTGTATCCCCTTTATATGGAGGTGCAGAGGTCATGTGCGCTATATGGTGTGGCGGCCCTCTATATAGAAAGCTGTGGAAGGAAATGTCCTTTTTTTTTTTTTTTTTTTTTTGTCTGCCATGGTGCCGCAAGGAAACATGCAGGTGCACACAGCCCTTTGTTTGTGGGCAGGGGGGCACCAGACACCCAGGGCTCTGACCTTGCCACATGCCAGTCACCGTGCCACCTATGACAGGTCAAGGGGGAGAAAAGCGGGAACAAACTATATACTATTTCATCTGACTTGGGACATTTTATATTGGACAGAATATTGAAATGTTCTGTTTGAAGGTTTGTTCTAATTTTCTTTAAGATGTGAATGATTTGCAGCCATTTTCTTGATGTTCGGTAGTTTACCAATACAGGGCTGTGCACATGGAGACTGGTGGACGTGGACATCACACTGACTATTCTTGGTGTGGTGGTTCGATGGTTTGGAAATCACTGCTTTGGGTTTAGTGAAGTTTTGTTTTTTTATTTGTTTGCATGGGCAGTCTTAGAACTGCGCACCTGTAAATCCCAGTTGAAGCTGAGGAACTCCATTTTTTTTGGTCTTCAGTCACTGCAGCAATGCTGTGTCTGCACCATGAAGGAGAAGATGTTACTGGACTGCTAGCAATGGCTGCCTCTTCCCTGTGCAGCATTCATTCTGGATGATTCCATTTTTATTGCCTGCCACCATTTCTTTGTATATTCCAGGATTTGGGTGCTTGGAGGATGTTCCTGTTATCGTTTGCACATGGTTTTCTATTAAAGCCACACACATACTATCTGTTTGCTCTCTGCGGCTAGCTGTTTCCATGGTAACCAGATTGCTAATAAAGAGGAGGGGGGTTACCATTGTGCTCATTCTAGCATGGCAGCAGCATGTGTGTGTGTGTGTGTGTGTGCTGAAATGCATTACCTGCAAATTGAAATGCTTACAAAAGGCTTTATTGAAGTGGATATAAAATATTAACGTGGCTTGTGTACAGCTCTGTAAATAAGGACATTAGTGGTCTTCTAGGTCTCACTGATTTTGAAGTTTGAAAGTGTAGTATCTTTGAAATACAAAATTGCCTATTTTCTGGTATTATGCCATTTCCCTGGGGATCACTCATGAGCAGGCCAGTTGCTGCAGTTGGATTATGTGACTACTGTAGTTATGATTAGAACTTATAATAGATAGATATATGTAGATCCTACCTAGGGTGTTATAGGAGTTGTCCTGATTGGTCACACCTCCAGTGACGAGGAAGAAGAGACTGATGGGGATCTGGAAAGTGTCAGGATGGGTGCAGCAGGGGATTGGTGAGGTGAGTATTACTACTTTTAAGCCATTCCTACTTACCGTCTGGACAACCCTCATGTTAAGGTAATGACCCATTCAGACCTTTATGCAACTAAAAGGGTTGTCTAGCCTTCTCTGAGTGGTGGCCTGTCCTCAGGATGGGCTATCACTAGCCGAATAGTGGGTCCTGAAACCCTGCACCCCATCCGATCAGCTGTTCAGATGTAGCATTGGCGTCTGAGCTACCCAGCACAGTCAACTTTGTAGTGGACACTGCTCTCACTGACTTCAGTACTACACTGAACAGCTGATCAGCAAGGGTGCAGAATGTCAAACCCACACCGATCAGCTAGTGATGGCCTATCCTACGGTTCGGCCATCTCTTAGAAAAGGCTGAACAACTTCTTTAACTAGACACATGATAAAAAGATCAGGTTAAACACTAGAGACCCAAGGGAAAGCTTCACCGGTCATGAAGGAAAAAAAGAAATCACAACCCTTTACAAGCCTGATTCTTTTTTCTTATCAGGGCCTAAATAATAATTGTGTGGTCCATACCAATGTTTCTCAGGAAATGCACATTCATGTTTTGAGTTACAGTTTGTGGTACTGTTTTTGAGCCAAAGCCTGAAATGGAACCAGTAGGAAGGAGTAGTACACGTCCTTCATTAGTTTAGGATCCAGCTCTGGCATTACCTCAAAAGACTGTAGCAGAAACCGCAAGGGTGATTCCAAGCTGAACAAACAACACCACTGATACGTTATATGTAGTCTTTCTTTTTTTCTAAAAATGAAACCAGGTGGTAAAAAAGTGAACTCTTCCTTCTTCCTCAATCAGCCGGTTGTGACTAATTAATTAAAGGGCATCTGTCAGCAGATTTGTACCTGGAAACCTGAAACTGGCTGACCTGTTACATGTGTGCTTGGTAGCTGAAGGTATCTGTGTTGGTCCCATGTTCATATGTACCTGCATTGCTGAGAAAAATGATGTTTTAATATATGCAAATGAGCAACAGGGGCGTTGCCATTACACCTAGAGGCTCTGCTCTCTCTGCAACTGCTGTGTCCTCTCCACTTTGATTGACAGAACCAGGGGTAATGATGTTTTCACTGCCTGGCCCTGTCTATAAAAATGCAGTGTTTGTTTTTTGTTTTGTTTTTTGTGACCATCACAGTTCCAGAATGTGGTGTATTATGGTGGCCCTAATGACAGTCATTAGAGGTTATGTTACATTGTGGTCTTCATGTCGCACGAAACATTGTAGACCCTGCCTAATGCTTCAATTTCTTACAATTTTCCATTCTGTCCACATCCATAGTTACGTTCCGTAGCCCCGCAAAGAAGATAGAGCATGTCCTATTCTTGTTCAGAGTCATGGTCAAGAATAGGCATTTCTATTACAGAGCCGGCTATGTGCAGTCTTCAAAATGCGTAACGCACATCACCAGTACCCGTGTTTTGTGGACCGCAAAACACTTGTGGACATGTGAATAGACCCCAAGTTAAAGGAAACGCTCTGGTTCACATCCAGGGCTGTTTTAGAAAAACTTTAAGGTTTTAGTTTTAAGCTGCCTATACACATGAGATGAAAGTCCTATATGAAACCTCTTGTGTATGGCAGGCTGTACTATATGGCTACCTGAGCCTATATTTGGACATTTTAGCTACAGCAAGAATAGCACGGTGCTATCACTATTCTTGGACTCAAAAAATAACTCCCATCCCATAAATCCCATCCAAGGAGTCTTAACGGAAAACTGATGGATCACAACTCCATACTACTCTGCCATACTATCCAAACTATGCAGGACATCACCTAATCACTATGGATTGTCTGGGTGCACGGGGGGACAAGCTAATAATCAGGCCGTGACGGGGACGAGCCTCCCTAGCATCACAGGTGACACTAGGGAGCCTCGTCCCCGTTGCAGACTGCTATTGGCTGCTCCCCTGGTTTTGATCAGGAGCGACTCGGGTGCCAGGGAGCAGGGTATGTATAATCTATATGAAGGGCCTGGGCATTGGGGGGTTATTCTAGGGGTTGGATAACCTTTTTAATGGATGATGTCTATGTGAACAGCCCCTAACAATACTAAAAAACCTTAAAATCTGAAAACATAACTTTTAAGAATTCAAGAAAAAAAAAACTTTAAAGAGTGTTCTACACAACTTTTCACTTTTCTTTCAAAGTTTTTTTTTTCTTCTGTACAGTAAAGAGGTGGCTCTGGCTTATAGTTGTTTTTTATGGCTGGTACATTTGTCTAGGACTTTCAGCCATGACAAATAGGTAGCATTTTCGCTCTTGTGTATATCCAAGTCATTACACTAATGCTTCTCAATATTTGACAAGCTGAGCATGCATTGCTATATATACCAGCTTGCCTGCTCATGTTAAAAGCTCTTCATGGTGATTGCCTACATTAGTAGGTTATTTGGAGGCTGCAACTGCACTGGAACTAATAGAAGTCTGAATGATGAGCTTGTCAGGATGATCTATGTTCAGGTGCCCAAAATTGAAAGTACTGGGACTTCAAGGGGTTGTGCGGCAAAAAATAGTCCTGTTTGGCTTACTAATCCCTGCCCCTGCTGTTCCCTTTCCAGTGATTCCTGGGTTCCCTGTCCATGTCTGCGATCTTCCCTGCTAGGGTTGCACCGGGTATCGAACTTTCGATACCCAATTGATACTTTTGCACCCAGATCGATACGATACCGGGATTTACTATTTTCCAATATTGCGCAGCCTAGTATCTTTTAAGAGAATATGCTGTCTGCCACCCTCAGTGAGCATCATGTTTCTTCTAGAGCTCTATTAGGGTGAGTAGGACAAGGGATCACCCTAAGGGGGCTAGTACAAAAGTTAAAAAAAAAAAAAAAAAAAGCCAAAATATTAAAAGTTTAAATTGCCCCCTTTCCCAATTTTACATATACAATTTTACAAAATATATAAACGATAGACATAAATAAATAAACCTATTCGTTATCGCCACGACTGAACTATTAAAACATTAAAAAATATTTTATATACGGTGAATGCCGCAATAAGAAAAAAACATGTGATTCACAATTTTTTTTTTTTTTGTCACTATTATGGGCCGGACTTTCCAAAAACTGTGGAATGCACACAGCTTTTTTCGTTTTACTTTTTTTTTTTTTTTGCGTGGTATCCAAATCGGATCAAAATTTTGGCATCATGACAACCCTGTTCTGTACACAGAAATATGACCACTCAGAAAAATCACTGACTAAAGGGTTTATTCCCTTTTAATGTTAAAAGAACTTTACAGGTTTGTTCAGGATTTTGATATTGATGACGTATCCTCAGGGCCTGAGTCCCATTTCTCAAAAAAATAATGCTTCTTCCTGCCCTCGATATCTGCCATCTCATATGTACAGTTTATATAAGGCTTTAATGCTGAGGAGATATTGCTGCACGCTTCCTTCTGCTTATGTGGACTGTCTAACTTTGCCAAGGGCTCCCTTTTTGTTATAGCCCCAAATCTTTTTTTCTTCAATACAAATTACAGGGTTTTTTTGTTTTTTTAACGGGCATTGAGAACCAGAAAATCTGGTCGAGGTTTGAGGCCGTAGATCTATTTATAATTATGCTGTAGTCTAATAAATTGCATCAGAAGGATACATAATCCAATGTGCCATCTGTTCTGGTTTTCTTTTTTTCCCAATTCACTCATGTCTTTCTGTGAAATGAAAATGGTCTCATTTGATTTGCATTTTTGATCTTGTTACACACAAATGAAGACAGGCTATGGAAATTCGCAGTGTAGTCCAGAGCAGTGTATGACACGGATCATTTCATCCAGCTTTTATACGTGGTTCCTCGGTGACCTGAGCATGGGCAGGGCTTTTCTGTGTCGTGTAATAAATGCTTGCACATAAGCTTTTCAAGCAAGATACCTGTGTACACTTTGTATCATAAATCAACTAATTTTATTGTTGTAATGCTTAAGAAACTCAAAGGTGACAGCCAGGAACCAACGTGTGTCCTACAAGGAGCTCTCTGAAAGTAGAACACAGCAGAGAAGGGACATTCCCTGTAGAGCTCCATTCAATGTCTTCAAACCTAGAACTCCTCAGTGTCTTAAAGGGATCTTCTACTTAATAAATGGATTAACCCTGTAAGGACTTGTGAATTTTGAGCACTAAAGATAAGCTGGAGATGATCTTTAAATTGTATCATCATCGTCCAGTTTCCATGTAAGTCATCAGAGGCTTGCCATATGCTGCAACTGTCCAAATTCTCACATTACACTATTATTTCCCCGTGGGCAAAGCATGTATTGTCTTGCAGCCAGCAGTATATTCCTGTCAATTAGTATTAGGAGGAGTTTTGTTTTCTTTATGCACATTCTTTCTGTATACTTCATTGCCAAGGTTTGATGGAATAAACCTACTTAGAGTGAATCTGTTACCATGAAATGCAGTGCAACATGTATATGGTTTTGTGGGAAATACTTGAATAAACCTTGTAACTTATTCAAGGACCGTATTTTTCGCTCCATAAGATGCACCTAGGATTTAGAGGAAGAAAATAAGAAAAAAAATATTTTTCATCAGACCCTCCAGGCTCCCATAGACCCTCAATCCTCATCAGACCTCAAATAAGACCCCTATTCTTCATGAGACCTCAGATCAGACCCCATTCCTTACTAGACCTCAGATCAGACCCTCAAATCAGATCCTTATTGATTATTTGACCTCAGACCCCCATCACACCTCAGATCAGACCCCAATTCCTCATCAGACCTCAAATAAGACCCCTATTCTTCATGAGACCTCAGATCAGACCCCATTCCTTACTAGACCTCAGATCAGACCCTCAAATCAGATCCTTATTGATTACTAGACCTCAGACCCCCATCACACCTCAGATCAGACCCCAATTCCTCATTAGACCTCAAATCTGACCCTCATCTTACATAAAATTATCTTACCTCTCCAGCTCCGGACCGCACAACCACCCTGCAGATCCAGCTCTTCTTGCACACACCGCTCCCTGGGCCTGCACTGCACTGTGACCTGACGTCACACTGCATAGGGTCATAATGCACACATTACACCCTGACGCTGTACACAGTCATGACGTGTGGCTCCTAGAGAAGACCAGGGAGCAGTGAGTACAGCCAGCACCAGGAGCGCTGTATTCACCACCCCATGGTCCTACCGTGCACTACCATGGTCCTTCCATTATGGAAGTATTCCATAATAACTAGTATTCGCTCCATAAGATGCACTGCCATTTTTCCTTCACTTTGGGGGGGGAGTGCCTTTTATGGAGCGAAAAGTACAGTAAATCCCTGCTACTTCTATTTTTAGGAGTCAAGGAGGAGGTCCTATTCAGTGATTGACAGCTATCTTTCAATGCATGGTCATAAAGGGAAGGCTGTCAGTCACTGATAGGACTTACTAATTCAGAATGATCAGGAATTTGAGTGTATAAATTACAAGTTATACTAAATCCTTTCCCATAAAACTATATATCATCTGCTCAGCTCCTCCTGCTCTATAACATGCTGCCTGCAGCTCAGACGTAATGTTCAATGTGCCTGATTCCCTTTAATCCAGTGTCTATACCTTTTATGTGCTATAGTTTTTTTGTACTTTGCCATTGATATGTCATTTGTTTTATATTTAGGGTTTTTTTTCATTTGTGTTGCTTTGCTGACACTCTACAATCAGACCTAGAATTACATGTGTGTGTATATACACATACCATTATTTTTCCATTTGGATTTTTGGATGTAGATTGTGTGTCTGTGTGTTTTTTCAGTGGCTGTTTCACCACTTTAATCCACTAATTATAACACAGAGTGTTATGGATACACGCTCTGAAGTAGCAATGACCACGTGTCATGTAGTAGTTCTCTGTTCATCATGATTGCAGCTACACAGATGACTCACAGAGAGAATGACTTCAGTACTGTGTTGATATAGTATCACTTCATACATGCATTTTTGCAGATTTTTGACTATTTGATGCATACTTCAGGAATAGCATGCAAAATTGCTTGTGAGACTGGCAGTCACACTAAAAGAAAGTAAACTTTCATTATTGTTGAAGGCAATCATATTTTTATTATATTTTTTCTACATTTTTCTTTAGTCTGTAGGTAAACTAGACAGCAGAACTCTACCTACTGTATATCTTTTGGCATGCAATGTACAAATCATATATATTACTTTCCTTTCAAGGTAGCCATAACTTTACGCAAAAGTGGTAGTCACTTTACGCCAGTGGCCCCCAACCTTTTTTGCACCAAGGCCCGGTTTCTCGCTAGACAATTTCCCCAGGGCCCGGGGGGAGGGGGGGCGCGCTGCAGTTGTTGGGGGGCAGAGCATAGTGCCCCCCACATAGTAGTTATACCGGCATAGTGTCCCCACACAGTAGTTATAGTAGCATAGTGCCCCCCACACAGTAGTTATAGTAGCATAGTGCCCCCCACACAGTAGTTATAGTAGCATAGTGCCCCCCACACAGTAGTTATAGTAGCATAGTGCCCCCACACAGTAGTTATAGTAGCATAGTGCCCCCACACAGTAGTTATAGTAGCATAGTGCCCCCACACAGTAGTTATAGTAGCATAGTGCCCCCACACAGTAGTTATAGTAGCATAGTGCCCCCCACACAGTAGTTATAGTAGCATAGTGCCCCCACACAGTAGTTATAGTAGCATAGTGCCCCCACACAGTAGTTATAGTAGCATAGTGCCCCCCACACAGTAGTTATAGTAGCATAGTGCCCCCCACACAGTAGTTATAGTAGCATAGTGCCCCCACACAGTAGTTATAGTAGCATAGTGCCCCCCACACAGTAGTTATAGTAGCATAGTGCCCCCACACAGTAGTTATAGTAGCATAGTGCCCCCACACACAGTAGTTATAGTAGCATAGTGCCCCCACACAGTAGTTATAGTAGCATAGTGCCCCCACACAGTAGTTATAGTAGCATAGTGCCCCCCACACAGTAGTTATAGTAGCATAGTGCCCCCCACACAGTAGTTATAGTAGCATAGTGCCCCCCACACAGTAGTTATAGTAGCATAGTGCCCCCCACACAGTAGTTATAGTAGCATAGTGCCCCCCACACAGTAGTTATAGTAGCATAGTGCCCCCCACACAGTAGTTATAGTAGCATAGTGCCCCCCACACAGTAGTTATAGTAGCATAGTGCCCCCACACAGTAGTTATAGTAGCATAGTGTCCCCACACAGTAGTTCTAGTAGCATAGTGCCCATAGTGCTCCTCTCCTTCAGTTTTGTACAATAAAAAAAACAAAAACTTATACTTACCTCCATCAGCCTGGCAGCGCTGCGATGCAGGCCTCCTCCGGCCTGTGTCCCACTCTGCATGGCTCAGGCGGCGCAATGACGTCATCGCACCGCCTGAGCTGGCCTCTGATAGGCTACAGGCACTAGGCCTGCAGCCTATCAGAGGAACGGGCAGGGGAGACGCCTCTCCCTCCCCTGCCCCACCGCAGCACAGGCATCTGTATCGCCGTCCTGAGGACGGCGATACAGATGACTATGGAGATGAGCGCTTCCACAATGGAAGCGCTTATCTCCTTGGCCCGGTGGTTGGGGACCGCTGCTTTACGCCAACTCTTATGTATTCACAAAGCTCAGGGAAGGTCTGGATTATAATGCGAAGATTGGCTGCGTTTTCTGTGGACAGATTAGCTGTTTTGTTGATTGCAAGTGGACATATTTTAACCATCTGACAACCTTCACATTTAGGCCCCATTCACATGACCCTATGTATTCCGTGATCCGTATAAAAACGGAACGGAAGACATACGGAAAGTCTTCCGTAGTGTTCCGCAATTTTGCGGACCCATTGACTTTAATGGGGCTACGGACGTGATTTTGCAGTCAAGTATAGGACATGTTTTATTTTTTTTGCGGGAGAACTTCCGTGAGATATGGGATGCGGAATGCACACGGTTTTTTGCTCCTATAGAAAAATGAATAGGTCCGTATGGTTCTGTATCTTATCCGCAAAAATGCGGATAAGATGCATAAAAGTACATACGGTCGTGTGAATGGGGCCTTATTCTGGAGTCTGAATTGTCAGATAGCTTCTACTCCGTGCCCTTCAGTGTTCTTGAGAATTAGATTAACAATTCCACAAGAGACTAATTTTAAAGAAACTGACATTTCATTTTCCCTATAGATTAAAACTGAATTATTATGAATGCAAATGGTGGCATTAATATCCGAGTTCAGCAAGTGTTCTAAAAAATGTCAAGGGAAGTCTCACAAGCTTTTTTTTCTAATATGCATATACAGTATATATTTTTTTTTTATTTTTTTTAGAAATAGTATAGCACTTTAAGGGTAAATGCACACATTCAAGATTTATGTGCTGAAATCTGAAGGTGTTCGCAGGGAAATCTGTGCGGTCAATCCGCATCAATTGTTTCGGTTTTAAGCCTCATTCACACATCAGTGTTCTCCATGGACAGCACACGTCTCCATTCATTTTAGGCTTCTTTCACACAAATGTTGTGTTTTGCGGTCCGTATGGCATCCGTTTTTTTTTTTTTTGCGGATCCATTGTAACAATGCCTATCCTATGAAAGAGGCCTTAGTGTGTGTATTCAGACATCAGTGTTTTAGCACGGTCCGTGGGTCAGAGTTTTTAGCATGGATGCATGCTCTATTTTGTCCGTGTTCTCGGATCCATCACGTCCATTAGTCTATGGGTCCGTGAAAACCACGGACGCAACACGAATGCCATCCGTGTTGCATCCGTGTTTCACAGATCATTAAGAAGAGATGCTTTGAAAATTATTTTTCAGCAGTTCAGTGTCAGTGAAACACGGATGAAACACAGACGGAAAAAAACGGACCCAGCACAGATCCTTCATGGATGCCTCACTGACCACCTGCTCACGGATTTGAGCACGGACATGGACGTGTGAATGTGGCTTTACTTGAGGATTTGCATGTGGATTTTCCACATGCGGAGTTTACTGTCCCCATTGAAGTGAAGGGAGAAAATCCGGACAGGAAAAATAAAATAAATTTGACATGGTGCGGATTTTAAAATCTGAAAAATTTAAAATTCTAATAGAATGCATTGTACATGAACTACAGTGTGGATTTTCCATACACAATCCTGATCGTGTGCAATTAGCCTAAGGGTGCGGCCACATGATCAGGTTTTCTGATGCAGTTTTGGAAGCCAAAAACTAAAAGTGCATTAAACAAAAAAGAGAAGTTGTATCTGTCCTTTACACTTTCTCTCCTTTTATGATCCACTCCTGATTTTGGCTTCCGAAACTGCATCAGGAAACCTGATCGTGTGGCCGAAGCCTAACTGTGCCTTGGAAGTGCGCTATTAGGTAACGTATTTCACAACAAAAAATTCAGTTTCATCCAGATTTGTAGATTTTTTTTTTTGCAAATTTTAAATCCACACTGCAGGATAATTTCTGAATCATGCCTGCAAATTTACAGTGTAAAATTCTCAACATATTCAGCACAGGTAGATATGTTGCTGGAAGCCGCAGCAACACTGCAAAAGAGTGCCGGCAAAATGATTAAAGGCGATGTACACCTTTTTGGGGGCAATTTTTCTTTTCTTTTCTTTTTTGCATTGTACTTATTTTGAGCTACAAATCCTTTTTCAATTGGTCTTTATTAAAAATATGGAATCCTTTTTTGCCTCCAAAGATTTACATAGCCTTTAACCTCCTTAACCAAGTCTGTTTGGTACTAAAAGAGGTTATGCCATGATTTATGTAATATAGTGCATGACAGTCTGTTTCTAACAAAGCTAGAACCAGCCCTGTACTTCACGTGAACCCAGAGATCTCCCCATTCATCGCTGCAATGGTTCCTCTAGATTATGTTCAGACTGACAGCTCAGGGGGTGTGTCCTTTCTGCAGCAGCTCTTCCTATCACCGTTTCAGAGGTGTGTCTTTCTGCTGCACTTCTCTTTTTGACAGCTTCTTACTTCATCTCTCTCCCTTTCACAGCTAATGGGCAGCTCAGTACAGCAAGCTATGCTGTTTCCTGAATTTGGAAACAGCATGGCTTGCTGTACTGCGCTGTTTCCATAGTTCCCACGCACTGCAATGGGAGCTTCAGAAACAGCGGTATGTCAGCCTGCTCCCTTATTTCCTTGAATATATGTATATATTATCTCTGTTCTGTGGCTCAGCACAGCCGGCATGATGACGTTACTACATTGCGCCTGATTGAGCTGAACTTGTGGCTCTCTCATTCACCATTGTATTCAACTGTATCTGCGTTCTGAGGATGCAGATACAGTTGAAATCGCAATGTGCAATAGTCTGGACAGCCGGCAGTCCATGCATATTTTATGCAGAATATTTAACTGAATATGAATGTAGTGCACAGGCTAATTTATTGTACCTGTAGTACTAGGTGTAGTTACTTCAGTACCTCCTCCTGTCAATCTTCTATGGTTATGGTAGGATTTTAAGAAAAATACTTAGTGCTGTGAGAAAGCATTTGCCTCTCAATCAATTATTCTATTGTTGCTGTTTTGTCACATTTGAATGTTTCCAATCATCCACAAGTTTTAATATAGACACAGACCACACGAGTAAACGTGCTGCTTTTAAATCATGCTTCCATTTATTCGATTTATCACCCATGTGAAAAAGTAATTGCCCCCTCTATCACCACATACCACTATGTTAAACGGTCAGCACCTGTCCATCCATACTTCTAAGCAGAGTCCTACGATGTCTCTGGCATCTCCATATATTCCGTCAATCCTCCCCAAAACATGTTTATTATATGAAAATGACACCCTAAGTGCAAGGAAGGTGGTGCTGTTGCACCCAGATGCTCCCCTCCCTGTTTTCTATGCCACGCCTCCAGCACTGTCATGAATAGACCTTGCAGTCACTGAAGTCTTGTGGAATAGCGTTTTGTACATGCACAGTAAAGGTATAGAGACTGCCCAGCGGTCTCCATCCCGTCCACGAGACTTCAGTTTTAGGTCGCAAACTAACGGGCAGACGTTCTCCTTCAGTAATTTCTGAGAGAGAGCAGAATTCATGGTTCTACCAGTTATGACAAATTGTCCAGGTCCTGCAGAAGCAAAGCAGCTACTCCAAGTGTTGGTATGATGTTCTTATGGTGGAATGCAGTGTTGGCTTTATGCCAGATGTAACAGACCCATATCAGTCCACAGAATATTATCCCAAAAGTCTTGGGGGTCATCTGTTATTTGGAAAATGCTAGAGCAGCCTTTGTGTATTTGTTGGTCAGCAGTGGTTTGCACCTTACCACTCTCCCATGTATGCCATTTATGCCAAGTCACTTTGTTACTGTAGATTCATGTCCATTGATGGTAACTGGGGTAAGTGATATTTTATATCTAAAACCTAATATTTTTCTCTAAAGTAACTGATAACTGTGCTTCTAGGGGAAATCCTAGTCTGCATACATGGCATACCGCGTTAACATTCTATACACTGGAGCATCTTTACATCTGTTTCCATTGGGTTTCTTTACATACCAGACAACACTGGCCTTAAAGGGGTTGTACGCCCCTAGGGGACTTTCGGACAGGCTCCACAGCATGGCCTTACCCGCGCAGGAAATCATACTTGCCTGATCTCCACCGCTGGGTTCTGGTTCCTTTGCTCCCCCCCGCGCGGCAGCAGCTCTCCAGTCTCTCAGTATCAGCATCCTATTTGATGCAGGTCATGTGGTCACTGCACTCAATATTATGTTAATTAATTAATTTAATTAATTAATAGCAAAGGGGTTATCCCACGGAAAATGTTAAAAGTGAAAATTATACATAATCTAGCAAATGACCCTCTTTCCAACAGTGCTAGAACAAGCCTTGTACCTCATATGGCTCCAATTGTTCTGCTAGATTTATTTCAAGCTGTCAGCTTAGTGGGCGTGCTCTTTCTGAGGGGTGTGTCCTTTCTGATGTAGCTGGTGGCAGTTACAGGATGGAACTGAGCATCTGGTCCGATCCCAGTGAGCAGGACAGAGAAATTAGAAAAAGAACAAACAGCAGGTGGCGTTATACAGATAACTCAGTAGCTATAGTACATTTTTAATGACATGCAATTACAAAAGTATTCAGATCCAGGTGCTGGTATAAAAACTGTACAATATTTAAGTTCCCATTTTTGGTATTCTGAGTAAATGAAAAGCCTTCTTTGCGGGGTTCACAGCAGAAGCACTTGAGGGGAGTAGTTGCGCATCTGCTTCAAAATTACTGTAAAGAGATCGATTTCTTGTTATTACTTTAGAAACCGCAGTTTTTATAAGCTTTTTGAAACAAAAAACTATTGTGATTTAATTTTAATTAATAATGAATACATTTCCGAAGTTTTCCTTACAACCAAATTTCCAAAGCGGAAAAGAAATCTGTCAGAGTTTAGAACAAAAGCTGCTAAATACCTTTTAAATAACACCGGATAATGTGGTTTAGTAATTGGCTTACATTTTAATACAGCTTTAAACAGATTAGGACGTGGCCTATGAAGTAATGCACAGCACCACGTAACACCTGTCTGATGTACTGGGGGAAACTTTCCACATCCACTTTACAACTTGCTGACATCCAACCACTGCAGATTTTCTGCCTTTTCCAACACTGTTGAAAATGGAAGACACTTACTTGATATCACTGAAAGAAAGAAGCCATACTTAATGACAGTAGACACACAAGTCACACTGGTAGACATTTACCCTAAATGTGCCAGAGTTCTGGCTTAATGTGCTAAAAAACCTGGCATAAATGCTTTGCACCACATTTATTATGTGTTTTAGACTTTTTTTTTGTGCCTCGTCCAATAATAGGGAGTGTCTTAGTGGGGAGATGGGTGTGGCTTAGTGGAGATGGGGCGTGGCTTAAGATGTGCCAACCTGCGTCAGAATATTGGTAAAAAGTAAGCCATCAGTAGGTTCTGTAAAGTGATAATAGACAAACGTGTCTGAAGATCCATCCGATTTATCATCCAGCATGAGCCACTGTGAAAAAATTGGGATACCTTTTAGACCTCCTAGTGTGAGGTTACATGTTTTAGCTATTAGACGGGTTAGTAAATCTGCCCCCCACTTCATTATTGGAGTGTTTAACCCGCCCCCTTCCCCTTCCTTACCAGGACAGCAATGGATTATGTAACTCCAGATAACTAATTTCTGAGGCAATCTACATGTATTTGATATTATTTTTTGTCAGGTCACCTTAGAGCAGGGATGGTCAACCTGAGGCTCTCCAGCTGTTGCAAAACGACAACTCCCAGCATTCTCAGACTACCTACAGCAGGGTATGGTGGGGGTTGTAGTTTTACAACAGCTGGAGAGCCGCAGGCTGGCCATGCCTGCCTTAGTGGCTTAGACCTTTCTTTTGTGCCGTTAGATTACAGATAAAATATTTAAAAATATATATTTAGGATTAGGAAAGACTGAAAATTATGAAAAAAGTGTTATATTTTTCCTTTATCAATTTTTTTCTGTTACAAAAAGATTCCACAACAAAACATTTCTAAAACCATTAAAATATGTTTGTACCATGAAAATGTGTGCTATTTGTGTAATCTGTCTACTGACTTCAAAAGACTGGTAACGCATTTTTAATTCTGATGGCCTATTATTCCATACAGATGTTGTACAGTGCCAAGACATCAGAAACTCCCTCAAAGGGACTTTTTTCTGTGTTGTCCCCCCTAAGGTTTTCATCTTGGTGAAATTTTAACATTTTTATGATTTTTTTTTTTTTAATTAACCCTGCTATAATAAATATAGGTAAAATGAACACCACCTGTATTTAAATTTTTTTTTGAAAGAAAACAAAAAGGAAAGAAAATGTGTGTAAGTTTGTATATTTTAAACACACAAAGTCCACTATACTAAAAAGATTCTTATGAATGAAAGCGGAGAAAATGTGTGTTTTTGTAGTCCACTATGCTAAAATTATATAGCTATGTTTTTCTTTTCTTTCACTTATTTTTTCATTGTTTTTAATATTTTATCTATTTTTTTACTTTTTTGAATGAAAAAAAACTGAATTAACAGGCTCACAGTCTTACAGCCTGCAGGGGGTGCTCTCACATCAAGAAGAACGCTCCCCTGCCTGCTTTTTCACTTTGTACTTTGATGGATCGTGGAATGATGCCTCGCAGAGAGACAGATTCTGCTTGTCTCTGGGATATTTAACTGTGACCGCAGCTGTCTAATAACAGTGTGGTCACAAAAATCTGCATCGGCAGATTGCATTGACATCCAACACTTTCATACTCTGAGTTACAGATTAGAGCTTAAAGGGAACCTGTCCTCTCCGAGACACCCCCTGAACTACAGTAAGCGGTGTATAGTGTAAGTGACATTGAGTCCGGTTATGTAATTTTTATCTTCATACTCACTTGCATTCTGACTCTGTGCTCTGACAAACCTGCAGTAAAATGCACTCACTGGACTCCAGTGCTCACTCACATAATGGAGAGGACTCAAAGAAGAGTCCTCTCAATGCATTTTACTGCAGGTTTGTGGGAGCACATCGTCGGAATGGAAGTAAGTATAAAGATAAAACTTATATATTCGGATTCAGCATCACTTACACTATACAACACTTACTCTAGTTCAGGGGGGGTTTCGGAGATGACAGGTTCCCTTTAATGCCACAATGTATGAAGTCATGCGGCCATGAGCAAATGGTTAACCTTCCTTTGTGTCGGTAAACGTGACCACTTTTATTCAGTAATATTCAACTGTTGATGTGACGCGCCAGGTGGTGTTAACAAACATTATTATTCTAACAAAAATGATTAAAAAATGCTATTCTGCCATTCTTTTTTGGATCTTTGCTACAATGACATGTTACCTTTATTGTGCAGGTCAGTCAGTACGTTACAACTATATAAAGTTTAGGCTACTTTCACACCACCGTTTTTGCTGGATCCGTATTGGATCAGCAAAAACGCTTCCGGCATGATAATACAACCGTCTGCATCCGTTCTGAGCGGATCCGGTTGTATTATCTTTTAAATAGCCAAACTGATCCGTCATGAACTCCATTGAAAGTCAATGGGAGACGGATCCGTTTTCTATTGTGTCTGACAAAACGGATCCGTCCCCATTGACTTACATTGTGAGCAAGCAGCGTTTTAGTGTCCGCCTCCAAAACGGAATGGAGACTGAACTGAAACAAAACTGATGCATTCTGAACGGATCCTTTTCCATTCAGAATGCATTAGGACAAAACTGAACAGTTTTGGACCTTTTATGAGCGTCTGTGACGGATCTCACAAACGGATCCTTACAACGCAAGTGTGAAAGTAGCCTTAGAAAGTTTTTGTTTTTTCCTTTGCTTTACTACCTTTTTTTTTTTTTTTTTTTTTTTAAAGGAAAACAAAATACTTTGTGTCATGATATTCTGACACCAGTAATGTGTTTTGGTTTTTTTTGTTTGTTTTTTGTGAAGGGAGAGCTGTAGTTTTTATTGGTATCATTTTGTGGTACATATGACCTTTTTTTCTTATTTTTCTTTTTTTTAAAGTATTCACTGCGCAGGAAAAAATATTTTAGACTTTTATTTTTCATTACAGACATATTATTTTTTTTTTTTAATCAAATATTTTTTATTGAAAAATTTTACAGTTTTTGTAAACAAACAAAACAGTGGTACCCACTTTCTCCTGCGCATGTATTGCATGTCGCAATTGGAGATATTGGTAAAATGTTTGAGGAAGCTCATACTCCTGTTGTAGTTGAGAAAAGGATTTAAGAGCCCCATCAATAAACAGCTGATGCATGTATTTTATGCCTTTCTCCACCCACAAAGGAGAAGAAGCCACCTTCTGTATCTCCTGGTATAGAAAATTAGGCCATATCCGGGTATACTGCAAGTAACCCTCAAGTCCAGCCAGCTGTCTAGCTTTCCACCAAACTCTATGAATAGTATGGAGAAGTGGGATCTCCCCCCCCCCCCCACCAACAAAAAGGAGCCATCTTCCAGGGATTCCAAAAGGGAGTCAGACTGAAGTAGGAATTTTACAATTCTCCCTGCTTTACTCAGGTTTGCAGGGTCCCCCCACCCCCCTGAGATGCTGCAATTGAGCAGCAATATAATACAGCCACGGGTTAGGCACCGATAATCCTCCATCTAGTTTAGATCTTTGCAGGGTCTCTAACTTGATACGTGGAATACCCTTCTTCCAAATTAAATCTCGGAATATAGCATTAATGGTATGAAAGAAGCGTAGCGGGATCCACCCTGGGGCATCGTGGAGCACATCAAGCAACTTCGGCATCAGCACCATCTTTATGAGGTTAATGCGTCCAATCATTGTGATCGGAAGTTTGATCCAGACCTGGACCTTCTGCTGGAAAGTTTTGACGAGGGGCTGAAGATTCAATATTTCAAACTCTTTAGGGTTGGGAGATATAACAATCCCCAAATATGTCATCTTCTGTACCACCTGGAGGCCGTGAGCCTGGCTGCTGTCTACATCCCCCCCCTCCATCTGAGCGGCATCAATATCGATTTTGACCAATTGATGCAGAGTCCTGACAAATGACTGAAAGAGTTGATCACCCGCCATAGCTTGCGGAAGTGAACTACGCCAGTTTGACAAAAAAAGCAATAAGTCATCAGCGTATAATGCCACCTTTTCACTACCATAACTGAACCCGTGCATGTCATTGTTAATTCTTAATGCTGTAGCTAAGGGTTCAATAGCCACCGCAAATAAAAGAGGCGACAGGGGACAGCCCTGACGGGTACCCCTAAAAAGGGGAAAGGACTTAGAGAGCAACCCATTTGCTCTAATTCGAGCCACCGGGGAAGCATACAGTAATTGAACCCAAGCTATGAATGCGTCACCGAAACCCATCTTACGCAATACTGCCCACAAGTATCTCCACTCCACACTATCAAACGCTTTAGCCGCGTCTAAGTTGGCCACCGCTGCATCTGAATGATCAGTGGGGCATGCTTGGATATTTAGAAACAGCCTTCGCACATTGACAGCTGTCGACATGTTTGGCATAAAGCCCGCCTGGTCGGTGTGAATAATAGATGTTATAACTAAGCTCAATCGGTTAGCTAAAACCGACAGCAGTGATATAGGCCTATAGGACTCAGGTAAGGTATGGTCTTTGCTGGGTTTCAGTAGCACTACAATAACAGCCTGGTTCATCGAGAATGGTAATACCACTTCCGTCTTTGCTTCCTCAAAGACCTCCAAGAGCAAAGGCAACAGAACCTCCTTGTATGTTTTGAATACCTCTGAAGGGAGGCTGTCCACCCCTGGGGTTTTATTGTTGGACATGGATTTTAATGCCTCCTCTAGTTCAAGCAGAGTGATTGGGGTGTCTAGCATAATTTTCTGCTCTGCAGAGAGGGACGGTAAACCCAGAGGCGTCAAGAAGGAGTCAATGTCAGCCTCTGTAGGATTAGTCTTGGAAGTATATAAGGATTCATAAAAGGAGCTAAAGGTTTGTAGGATATCGTCAGATCTACAGACAGTTTCCCCACTGTTCGATATACCAAGGATGCCACGTAAGCAGCATCCTCCTTAGGTTTAGACATCAAGGCCAATAACCTCCCTGCTCTTTCTCCTTCTTCATAATACCTCTGCTTTTGGAAAAACCTTTTATTAGATGCCAGAAATAACAGGTGTTCATCATATTGTTTCTGCACTGCATTATGATCTGATGGGTCAGCCACATATAGGCTCTCTGCTAATTTCAGAGCCTCCTCTAGTTCCCCAGTTTTATCTCTAGTTTTATTCTTGGTTCTATTAACCTCTGCCATCAGGAGACCCCGTAGGAAAGCCTTTATCGCCTCCCACATCACCCCCTTAGATGTAGAACCCTCATTATGTTTAACAAAATCTATCAACTTATAACGAATTCCCTCAACATCCTCAATCACATGAAGCCAAAAGGGATTAAATCTCCATATCCTATCAGTATGGCTGCTAGTAGGGGCAAAGCAAGCCACCAATACCACCTGGGAATGATCTGAGAGGCGCCTCGGCATATACTGGATATCCTGAACCATGCACCCAATTGTATCATTACCAATAAAAAGGTCAATCCTAGAGAGTGATCTGTAAGAGCTGGAGCAACAGGAGTACTGCTTCTCATAGGGGTTCCTGAGCCTCCAGAAATCTAGCCAGGATATTTCTGCCAACCATCTCCCAAAGGCCGTCAGCCCCTGGTCCAGGGCCGGTCTCGTGGGATGGAATCTATCCATACTCAAATCAGGAACCGCATTAAAGTCCCCCATCAGCAGCAGTGGCACAACCAGCTGTGCAATCACAAAACTCAGAATCTTCTGTAGGACAAGTGGGGAGTATGGAGGAGGGATGTAGACGCCCATTATTATACACGGAGTGTGGAAAAGCAGCCCATACAAGCATACAAAGCAGCCATCCCTATCAATTTCTTTGGTAATGCAGGTGAAAGCGATAGATCTGTGCATCAAAATACTCACTCCTCTAGAATATGTCGAGCCAGTTGAGTGGAAACACTGACCCAGCCACGGTTTGGAGAGTAGCCCTACTTGGTCATCTTGCAGGTGAGTTTCCTGGATACAATATATTGCTAGGTGATGCTGTCTTAAGCACTCCCACATGGCATGCCTCTTAGTGGTCTCTTTAACCCCCCTCATGTTCCAGCTAACGAATGTTACCTTATCAGCCATTGGAACCAATAATAGACGCCACCTGTGCTCCAACAACACCCCAGAGCGAAACCGCAGGCCACCGAACCCACATTCAAAATACAGTGACAATTATAACACACAGTGTTCACATAAAGAACATTATGGAAAAGTAGATCCCTTTGTTTGCCCTGATCCCACAATAACCCAAACATAGTTTCCCCAACCAACAGAACTAAAGTGTCTTCCTAACAAGTCCCCACTGAGTTTACCTTAGAATATATATCCAAGGCCTGTGGGTGAATACAATACTTGTTAGAGGAGTCACGACCATGCAAAAATGCACAGTGAAAACCCTACTAAGTATATAGAGACAATAAGAAAACAAGGAATACCCTTATAGTAGGTCAGATTAAAGTACAGATAACTACTAAAACACAACTTCAGAACCTCCAGAGATACCCAACTGCGCCACTGGGCTATCGCCACATGATGAGTGAAAACAACCACAGCGCCATGTCCGAAAGCGGTTACAGGAAGGCATCAGTATATAGCATAACCACAGATTACATGTCTCCCAACATCCCACCACTAGGGCAGTTCGCAGCCAATAATACTAAGACGATATTGTCTCAGGGGACATCATTTACGCTTTCCCTTAGGCGCAGTTCATTGCGATCCATCCAACGTAGAGCTTCCTTGGGGTCTTCAAAGAAGTGCGTAGAACCGAGGGCAACCACCCTGAGCTTTGCCGGATACATCATGGAGTAGCTGATATTAAGATTTCTAAGCCTTCTTTTAATATCCAGGAAGCGTGCCCTTCGCTTCTGGACTTCCATCGAGTAGTCCGGGAACAGGGACACTTTTTGGCCATTAAATGCAAGGTCCGGCTTGCTCCTGGCCAGGCGCAGGATGATGTCTCTATAATGCAATATTTTCATAAGTACTGGCCTGGGTGGACTCCCGGGAGGCAAGGGCCTAGTCGGTACTCTATGGGCCCTTTCCACGGCGAATAGCGGTGTTAAAGAGGTCACTCCAAAGGTATCTTTGATCCAGTTTTCAAAAAATTCAGTAGGATTTGCGCCCTCAAACTTTTCAGGGATTCCTACCGCTCTCACATTATTTCTGCGTACACGGTTCTCCAAATCGTCCTGCTTGGCAGCTATGATATCAAGTCTCCGATTATGATCACCGACATCTCTCTGCAGAGGTGGTATGACATCCTCAACATCTCCCAACCTATCTTCCAAAGCAGTAGTGCGTTCTGCCAGCTTTTTAAGGTCATGGCGCACAAGTGTGATGTCTTCTTTTATGCCCCCCACTTGCATTGTCAGGGCTGTGAGAGACTTGTCACAGTTATTAATGGCCCTCATAACATCTCGCAACGTGGGCTCCTCACCCCCCATGGAGAGGAGTGAAACCGCCTGCCCGCCCTCTGACGCCTCCCGGGCCTGTCCCGGCTCCCGTTCGGTACCTGTGGCTCCCGGCCAGTCGGAGTCAGAGTCGTCTTCTTCTCTGTCCGGTAATTCCGCCTGTTTGCGCCTGGCTCCCCGTCCTACCTCCTCCACAGCTTCAGCGCGAGCATACTTTTCCAGTCGCGCCGCAGCAGCTTGCTGTACCGACGCCGCACGGCCTGGTCTTCCTGGGGTTGCTGTGCCGGCGCCATCTTGGATATCTCTCTCTGCTCCCTTTTGCTCCTTCTTTTTGGTCATGGCCAGGATGTAACAGGGCTCCAACGACCAGTGCACCTTCCTGGATCGAACTGGACCTTGTGCAGGATTCCGGGTGAGCGATGGTTATAGTTTGCAGGATGTTTTGTTGGGTTCTCTCCGGAGCTCACAAACTGCGCGTCTACTCACATGCCTTGTCCACAGACATATTTTTAGATGTGTGGATACCAGTTCTGTGTGTGTATATGTGTGTGTATATATATATATATATATATATATATATATATATATATATATGTGTGTGTGTGATTGTAGCAGAAATTTCAGTGATTGAAAATCAGTTCCATTCACCAGAATGGGGCATGCAGAAATCCATGTTCTTCCCACACGATTCAAATGAATAGAACTGATTTTCTGCCACGGAAATTTCTGCAACAAAATCCGCAGTGTGTGTGAAGGATCCCTAAGGACTGAAACATGCATTTGTTGGATTGCTTATTGCATACACGGCAATACTTTAGTATTGCAGTCTGTGGTGATTGTGATGTCTTCCTATGACTCCCACGTGGTGATTGTGATGTCTTCCTATGACTCCAACGTGCCACTGACATCACCTGCTGTCTATGGGCTTTGTTCCTGAGTCCGCTCCATACACTCTTTCCACCTTTATGACATTCATGGAGGTCTGCTATGGGGGAAGGATTATATATTAGGTCATTTGAGGCCTCCGGGCTTGATAGAAAGTACAGGTCTACCCAGCCTTACTGTTAACTGTATGAATGAAGGCACTGCACATAACATTGTAAAATTAAAAGATGAAGATGTGTAGAGTTTGTTAATGACACTTGTGCTTGTGTCTATATAAACATATCTTCAAAAATCACCAAAACTAAAGAGACAAAAATATCCCTGAGGTACCGATGTCAGTAAACATTTGAGTCACGGAGTCAGCTGATGGTCTGATTAGGAGCGGGAGGGATTACGTGTGCAACTACTCATCGTCTCACTCTTTAGTGGAAATAAAAAAGAACAGTGATATATACTCTCTCCTTGGTTAGGGAGGTGATAGCATGAAGAAAAGTCCATGTTTTGCAGTGAACAGATTGGTCGACATGCGGGGTCAAAGTGATGTAGTCGCAACCTTCTTTGAAGGGAAAAAAAAGTTGTATAAAGGAGCGACAATACCGTCAGGATTGCACATTAATAGGGTGCCAAAAAGATAAATACAAATTGTAATGAAACTTTAGAATATGTCACTACATATATTGAGGTAACAAACAATGATAGTTTAGATAAAAACAAAAAATAAGAGTAGTGTAGATATAATAGGAAGAGCAGGTGACATACTTCACCAGGGAGGGGGGTGCAAGATAAACTCAATACACTTGTACCCAGCTCCACCACCAAGCTCGCCTGGAATTTATGGTGAAACTTCAGTATCCCAAAGATGGTGCAGAGACTTCCGGAAAGATTTCAGAAGTTTCTATTCTACAGAGCTCGACACGTTCCGGGGATAACAACAAGATACTTTCAAGGGAAGCGGTCATGTTGAACTGGTGTCTGATCTGCAGGCAGCTTGTTATAGAGCATGATGATATATAGTTTTGTGAGAAAAATTAAGTCTGTGACATCACTGCTCTTTCTATGCTTAGTGGTCGTGTGGAGGATCCTATCAGAGATTGACCACTATCTATTTGTGCAGTCATACAGGGAAGGCTGTCAGTCACTGAGTAGGACTGCCCACTGGACTCCTAAGCTCAGAATGAGCAGAGATTTGCATGAATAAATTACTAGTTTTTCTGAATCTTTTCCCAATAATCTGTTTCAGTCTGCTCATCTCCTCCTGCTCTATAACAAGCTTCATACAGCAGGCACAGACAGACAGCTGTGTGCCCCAGTGTAAGAACAATATATGGACGACTTGCTCCCGATCATGGAGCATCCTCCTTATTATAGAACACCCCCTCTATGTTTCTAACAATTCACCATTGGGTTATTCTCATCTTGGACAATGGGGGCATATCGCTAGGATATGCCCCCATTGTCTTATAGGTGCGGGTCCCACCGCTGGGACCCGCCCCTATAACGAGAACAGAGCCCCCAAAGTGAAGGAGGGCGCATGCGCAGCCGCCCTCCAATCATTTCTATGGGGCCGGCGAAAATAGCTGAGCGCTGGCTCGGCTATTTCGATCGGCTACATAGAAATTAATGGGAGCGGTTGCCGGCCATGTGCAGTGCCCTCCCATTAATTTCTATGGGAGAAGCAGGGGAGCTGCGTCTGGTGGTGGCCGGACCCCGGGAAACCTGGGGTCCTCCAGGTGCAGTGCCCCCCCTCCGATCTCGATATAGGTGCGGGTCCCACCGCTATAAGTCAATGGGGACATATCCTAGCGATATGCCCCCATTGTCTAAGATGAGAATAACCCTTTTTATGAAATGCATTAAATTGGTTGTGGGTGTTCCTTATTGTTTTTAAGGTGATAGGGGACCCCCTTACCTTCTGGGCCCTGTGTCTACAGATGCCATTGCATTTTACACATCACATATATTCATTTTATGTGTCACTTAGTATAATGCAGTGTTTTTCACATGGCAGAAGTTTTTATAACTGACTGCATAGATTGTCGGGTTCTGTTACTTTCATACGTTAAAAATCTTGGTCGGCCAAATTTATGCAATGTCGATGTGAAGAATAATTTACTATAATATTGTACTGTCCAGTTTATTAGATCACTTTGTGTGTTTTCTGGTTGGCATTTTAACCATAATGTAACTGCATGGAATAGATGTTACAGATAGTTGCATTTCCCTCTTTTTTTTCATTACTTTCTGTAAAGTAACTGTAAAGATTATGTTTGTTACCTGATATCCAGAATGGTAGATATAGGAACAATATATACTTGATCAATTAGTAACGTTTTTTACTAGGTTTTTAATTTGGCATTGGCACATGGCTACTCTAATCATACAGACACATTTGTACTTTTGTTTTTATTTTTTATTAAATGTCATTTTTTTTTTCTCTTTTAGTGAGCATGTTTTTGAACACACTAACGCCTAAATTTTACGTTGCTCTGACCGGCACATCTTCCCTCATCTCTGGACTTATTTTGGTGAGTACACAAAGATTTTTTTTTTTAATTGTAATATTGTGCTGTAGGTAAAGTATCTATGATTGAAAAGTGACAGCTCTCTTAAAGGGCTTTTTCTACAATACTAATTGAACTTATTGTTCCGCCTGGTAAGTGGAAGAGCAGAAGTGCAGGCTGAGCACTACTATGACATCAGATTTTCCCTGCACAGTGACCTTTCTAAGATAAACCAAAGGTATCTTTTTCCTTTGTTCTTGTGATCAGTGTAGATCCCTGAGCTGGACCCCCACTGACTATAATGTTATAGCACACAGTACTAGATGGGACTACACCTCTTACATCCTGTTTTCCGATGGAAAATGTGCAGGAGTACACCACTGACAACCGGCGATAACAGAATGGCCACCCACACATTATGCATTGACATGCCTGGAAATGATAATGGTGTGATCAGATTCTAAGAGTGATCTCCTTCACAAATTGGTTCTGTAGAGTAAGGGCCCATTCATACGACCGTATATTTGAGTCCGCATCCATTCTGCACCGTGTGCTGTCTGCAACCGTGCATCCTACTCTTGTCCCCAATTGCAGAGAAGAATAGGGATCTCTATCATGGGGCTGGCCGTTTCATTCAGTAAAACGCGGAACGCACACGGCTGGCATCTGTGTTTTGCAGATCCGCAATTTGTGGACCGCAAATCGCATACAGTCGTCTAAATGATCCCTGAAACTGTTTGTTTAAATCCAAAACGGCATGGCCGTTAACAGTCTGTTGGAAAACAGCACCAGTTGGCAGTAAAACATGTCAGGGCCATTTTAGGCCACATTGTGGTCCCCACGTCTCCTTACATTGAATGGCACTACTAAGGGATGCTTATTTCTTCTGGCAGAAGCAGTCTGTCACACAGATCTTCCACAGAAAGTTCCTGCTTCTAACCTGAAGTGATCCATCTGTCTTAAACAAGAGGTTGTTGAGTAGCTGCAGCTTTATTAATCACTATACCATATTTTGATTCAATGAAGAACAAGAAGTCCCTCCTAGTGCTTCAGAAACAGGTTCTGCAGGTACTGGTGTGTAGTAACACAAGTGATGTACAAGCCTGATATACAGTGCCTACAAGTAGTATTCAACCCCCTGCAGATTTAGCTGGTTTGATAAGATGCAAATAAGTTAGAGCCTTCAAACTTATTAAAATTATTAAGTCACTTTGGAGCTCCACGGCCTGATTAAAAGCACTTGACCTAGGACCATGGAATATTATTTAAAGGGGTTGTGTGGCTACAGATGTGGGTGACCTATCCTCAGAATAGGTCCTGGATATTAGATCAGTGGTGGTTTGATTCTCAGCACCCCCACCAATAAGCTGTTTTGGACAACCGCAGAGCCAGAAACTACAGTGTATGTAGTGAAAGCAGAAGACTCGGTATACTGTGTAGTCTCCGGGATGGGCATACTGCAGCCCAGCTCAAATTCATTGGAATGGGAGCTGATCTGAAGAACCCTGGCATGACCACTAGACCGTGTACAGAGCTATGCACCGTACACAGTATAGTTTCTGACACCAGGACTGCCTAAAACAGCGGCTCAGCAGGGGGCTGGGTGTTTGAACCCAACCAGTCTGATATTGATAACCTGCCCCCGGATAGGTCATCTATATCTGTAGCCAGGACAAACACTTTAATCCCATATAGAATTCGTCATCTTTTGCTGCGTTTTTAGGAACATTCATTCAGTTTTACTAATGGAATTTTCTTTTACAGAACCATATTTCCTTTGTAGAAGACAATTGAGATGTTTTTATGTCTCTACTATGTTGTCTACTGACTGATTTGCAATAGAAAATTAGGCTAATTTCCGCTCTTATGCACAAATAATGTATTTTTCCTAGCTGCTGTGATGACTTTAATAAAGATATAGGGGGACATTTATTCATAAGGTCACAAATTTTGTCTCACACCATTAGTGCGGTAAGATTTGTGGCATTTCACTGCTCACTCCACTTTTTCCCGAGTGCCAAGAAAAGGAGACGTGGTTTCGGCAGGGGAGCGGGCAGGCCCGTCTCATTATTTTCCATGCCAGTTTATGGCAAGGAAAATGGCTTGAATCTACATCCGTAAGGGAACTGGCATAGGGTTAAGGCTGTCCTATGGTCTGCTGGATGAAGTGCCAAACTTGCGTAGAGGCCTATGCCTCTACATAACTTTAGCTCTTCTTCTGGCAGCTCAGAGGGACTGGACTGGCATGGAAAACACTGGTATTAATTAAAGTTCCCCATAGTATAATACTAAATGGCATGCGACAAACAAATTATCTCTTCTGCTGCTTGCATAGGGCTGTTACTTTCATTTCCACCCTACCTTGAATTCTTTAGGTTCATAGGGGTCAAAAAATTATTTTGTGATCACTGATGTCTGAGGAACAATACTCCCAACTTTGCATGTGGGGCTAATGAAGACAGATCTCTGAGGAGGATGGAAGAAAATGTTGTCGTGTGTGACTTTTCCCTCCATCCTTCTCTATGATCAGAGTACTATGGTACTATGTTACTCCTATAGATATACTCCTATAGATATTACTGGTCTCCTATCAAAGAACATTGCACCAGTCTACTAGTTTGATTGTGTCCTTGCCTCTTTGAAGAACAAGTCATAGCCAGTTATGAGAGTATTGCATGTAAACTTCTTTTATAGTCACAACCAAGAAGAAAGAGTAAGTTAAAAAAAACCTTACTAATAAGGCTGAATTCACAAATTCAATTTAGGTCAAATATCTGAAGCTTTTCCCAGTTCAATAGGACATGTTTTTTACAGCACTTCCTGTCCATAGTCCTCAATGGAGCTGATACTTGAAGAACCAGAATGTACAAGGAGATGTCTAATTTAGAAAACCCATTTACATATACCATATTAGGAAATTCTGAGATAACAGTGGAGGACATCTCATGGACAGAATGGAGAGTCACTATGAAAAGAATCATTCTCTGGAGGACCAGTCCAGCATCAAACAGACAACCCATTGATGTGGAAGTGGGAACCATGTAATGCTTAGATTTCCCTGTGGTGGAACTGCTGGGAAATTGAATGCTTATTGCCAGGTTTTCCCACAGATTTCAGCTAATTGCAGTGAGACACTTTGTGATTCAAATATTTTATTAAGGAAGAATGCAGGAACATGCAGGAATGACAATATACAGAATTGCACAACAAGTAATAAAGTGCAGCTTACAGAATTCAATTATTTTCATGTCTTGACGCAAATGCCATAATAACGAAGCACACGGGTGAAACGACACAAACAACAACATAGAGGGAAACAAAGGGAGGGAGGGAATCAGGACAACCACTAGGGGAGGAACATCCCTACCCCTGTGCACCTAGTAAGGTCGTAAGGATTCAACAATAGTACTTAAGAATGGGTCTCCACTTGCACCAGCCACTCATAAAAATCAGGTGAGTCTTTATATAATAGCCAATGCGACCATGTTTTGAGGTATCGGGCATCAGTGCCCTCATCCTCTGCACACAACTCCTCCATTCTACGAATCTGTTCAAAAGTGTCCAACCATTCCCTGATGGAGGGGGTAACCGAGGACTTCCAATGTCTGGGAATAACCAGGCGTGCGGCCTGCAGGAAAAATCTCAGGAGACCCCGTTTGAGTGAGGAGATGGAGCCCGGAAGGATGGACAGTACTGCTTCTTCAATAGCCCACTTGGAACCGCCGCCGCACACCTGGTTATATAAGTCATTCAGTACCCTCCAAAAGGGAGATACCCTATCACAGAACCACCATATATGCGACATATGCCCTATTTCCTTACCACAACGCCAACAAAGGTTGGGGCAAGTGGGAAAGAAGGAATGTAAGACTGCTGGGGTCCTGTACCACCTGGACAAGATCTTGAAATTCTTCTCCTGAAGTGCACAGCTAATGGAGGACTTGTGAGACAAGAGAAATGCCTTCTCCCATTGCTCATTAGAAAAAGATTTACCCAATTCCTTTTCCCAGGCCGTCACAAACGGCAGGGAGGAGGGGGTGCCCCCATTTCCCTGTAGCAGCCCGTAGATCAGAGACACCTGATGGCAGGGGGGGGGAAGATTGGAGACAGATGGACTCAAAAGACATGAGGTCCCTAGTGAAAAGCGAAAGAGGACCGAGAGCGAGAAGGGAACGCTTGAGACTGGCATAAGTAAGCCAGGCCCCACTACTCTGACCCTCAGGGAAGGAGTTAAGGGGGCGCAACTTGTTCTTGTGAATGAGGTGTAAGACCCGTGAACCGCTGTCCCTCCGCAAACCTAGAAGGGAACATGTGCCCATTCCCACAGGGAAGGCCTGGTTGTCAAAGATGGGAGTCATAGGGCCCAGACTAGATGTTATTCCCAAAGATGCCACACACCTGTCCCAAGTCTGTAAAATCCCCTTAGTGAGAAGAGGTAAAGAGGAGGGTCTATGCTCTTTCGCAATCCAAAGAAGCTCCCGAGCGGGCCGGCCCAGCTCCCATCCCTCCATCTGAGTCCACCTTTTGGATGAACTACAGTGGAACCAATCCAAGACACAAGACAGAATGGCAGCCTTATGGTACATTTGCAGATCAAGGAGGCCCGCGCCACCTCTCATTTTAGATCTAGTCAGAAATCTTATACCCAATCTGGGGGATGAGCCGGCCCACACAAAGTCAATGAATGAAGAGCGAAGTGTCTTAAAGAACTTAACCGGTAGAGGAATGGGCAAGGTCCTGAACAGGTACAAAATCCTCGGCAGTATGTTCATTTTTAAAGTATGAATACGCCCAAACCAAGACAGGGGAAGGGATCTCCAACTCTGAAGATCTTTCTTAATATTAGTAATAAGTGGGGGGAAATTAGCAGAATATAAGTCAGCTAGTTTTGACGGGATGGCGGTACCCAAATAAGTGATATGATTCTCCGCCCACTTGAAAGGGAAGGCGGATTTCAGAAGGGACACCGTGTCAGCCGGCAGAGAGACATTAAGAATCTCGGACTTGTGGAGGTTGACCTTGAAATTGCTTAAAGCCCCAAAAGTGGCAAATTCCTTCAAGATGTTAGGGAGGCCAATTACTGGGTTAGAGCAGAAAATAAGAAGATCATCTGCATAAATGGCTATTTTGGACTCCATTTCACCTAGTTTGACTCCCCCAATCGACGCGTTGGACCTAAGGGCCCTGGCCAGAAATTCCATGACCATAATGTACAGTAACAGGGACAAAGGACATCCTTGTCTAGTCAGTGAGACACTTTGTGACTGGTGTATTTTAAAGAGACTCTTTACAAGGAGTGTCCAAGATGGGGAACCCTTTTCAGTTCCATGAGTGGCAAGAAAAGGTTTACAGTTACTTTATGATACTAATATATGTTCTGACACAATGCTTATGCTCACAATTGTTCCTCTTCTTAAGATGGTCTTATACCAGCCAACATCTTTTCATCCAGATTCCATTTTTTCAAATGAGGTAGTTTGCTGCTTCAGTCTTTTTGTCAGATGTTTCTATGGTATACTGAAGGACAGTTATAAGCATTTCAGAAATTATGATGACTCGATATATTATAGCGTTGACCCTTCTTTTTCAAGACATAGCATAGTGAAAGGATAAGCAATGAGAGAAGTGAGGTGACAATATAATTTTTAAGTTGGACCTTTAAAATCCAAGCACAGTATTATTCCAGGATCATCCATTTTTGTTGGTCCCTGGGAACCCAGTTTAAGGTCTTCCCTTCCTCCAAACTAGTGCATGGAGCAAGTCATTACATACTGTAAATCATTTTGTGTGAATGAATCCCAGAGATCTATGAAGGCATGTTATGCTAAAGACCCTTGTGCATAGTGAAATGCATAGACCTGCGCTGCCAGGCATAAGGAGGATGGCGGTTTAATTGATTCTCTGTGGATATTTACAGCAAAATAGACCTCTCCCCAAAGAAGAGCACAGTCAGTAATGAGCCATCCCTGCGGGTGAAGAGACCTAATTGTTTTATTTTGTCAGGTTAGGGATATTCTGTATGCAAATAGCTACAGTATGTGATGATTGCTCTACACCTTCTTCTGTTGCACTGACTGGACCCACGGTGGATTGAAATCGATATTTCATTTGCCTAGTGGCGTATTACTAAACAAAGTAGGGATCATCTATTAAAAGATCTGAATGCTTCCTGGCAATAAAATATATAATGCAAAACTGCAGACAGCACATTTGTTTCCTGTGGCTTTTGCACCAGGCTTCCAAATTGTAATGGTTGACATGAGGTCAGTATCTGTGATGTGTCCATGGCTTCTGTGTGAAAGCACTGCCTTCATTACTCGTATCACTTTTTATTTGATGACTCTTTGCTACTGTTCCTGTGAATCAGGTACGAAAAGGTGGAAATATTGTATATCACTGCCATAATAAGGGCTGCCTTCTGCTCAGAAACCTCAGTCAATGGATCATAGAAGCAT
This sequence comes from Rhinella marina, assembly GCA_900303285.1. NCBI lineage: Eukaryota > Metazoa > Chordata > Amphibia > Anura > Bufonidae > Rhinella > Rhinella marina. The sequence goes on from ONZH01030222.1 coordinate 337,440, forward strand.
GTACCACAGTAAATTTGAGACTGAGTGCATTTTTGCAATGTATAGGGGCAGTGATACTGACTATTTTTGTAATATACTTTAGTTACTGAAATTGTACTTTTCTGTTAGAAAAATAGCTCATATAACTAATAGCTTCAACAATCATTGGCTTGTGTGAATGGACCTTTACACTAGACAGTCTAAAGTTGTGACAGATTTGTCAGCTTCAGCCACTGTGAGGAATCTGGTGCAGTTTAAGATCATCTACTCTAAGGTCCCTTTCACACGAGCAGGAGACTCGGACGTCTCCCGCATCGTGTGCAGTGTACTGAACTCCCGGCACTGAACGGGGGTTACATAGCATTATACTGATTTATGATGCTATGTAACCCTTACAGTTCTGGAATGTGTTGGATAATGCTGACAGTGTTATCTAATACATTCCAGAACTGTAAGGGTTACATAGCATCATAAATCAGTATAATGCTATGTAACCCCTGTTCAGTGCCGGGAGTTCAATACACTGCACATGATGCGGGAGACGTCCGAGTCTCCCGCTCATGTGAAAAGGGCCTAATGGTTTTTTACACAGAACGATAATCGGGCATTTGTTATAATTGCACGTTTCCTATAATTGTCCTGCGTAAAAGGTGCCGACACTCGCCCCATGAATGAGCAAATCCTCATTCATCAGGTGATTGTGTCTTTCTGCCAAAAATCATTGTCCCTGTGCAGCAGCTTGTGCTGTCTAAACCATGATCTGTATGGTGACAAACGATTGCTGTAGTGATTGCCTGTCCCCATACACGGAAGATTGCAGCACGTGAATGCAGTCCTCATCTCCACTGATGATCCGGCAATTACATCCGGGAACATCTGGCTCATTCCCGATTAATTGTTTGACACATCAGTGTAAAAGGACTTTTGGATTAAACTGTCTTACTTTTAGACAGTATTAGTAAATCTGCCCCAAGTATTCTCTTGCTGAGTCTTGGAAACATGTTTGGTATTGGCCTGAGTAGCCAGGAGCCACATTTGGCTCAGGAGCCACACTGTGGCCATCATAGCTATATACAAAGATGAGACATATGCTATGAATCATGACTCTGCAGGCCTGTACATGATTTCATTTAAAACAAGGCTAGGTTCACATCTGCGCTGTTAATTCCAGCAGAGGAATGGACTGCTTTTGTCCGGACAAAAAATACTCCATGCAGCATTTTTTGTCCAGCTGAAGGCCAACATATATGCCAGAAAGCGACTGGACCCCAGCCAGATCCCATTACAGTGAATGGCGATCCGGCGGTGCATGGTGGTATCCGGCTGTATCGGATAAGACTGTCAGAGTTAAAAGCGCAGATGTGGACCCAGCCTAACACAAGTTTTTTGGCTTTAAAATCCGGCATCTGCTAATGTTATCAAGGAACAAGCCATTAGTTCCTAATACAATTCAGATAAGACAGAAATAGATCTGTGGCTGTCAGCAGGATCAGGCCAGGACAATTCCCCTGATAACGTTCTCACTGCTTTATAACTTGAGAAAACCAAAAATAGCATCATTGGAAGACGCATGTAATGTGAGGCTCAAGAGCTTGTGTGTGTCGTATCCACATTATGATGACAGAACTGTTCTATCTGTGTAACTGGAATATATTTACCATTAGAAAACCATGGTAAGGAGCTCACCTAGTTATTGCCGTTTTAGTCTGTATGTCCAATAAGTTACTGCCTCTGCCAACACCTTACAAAAAACCCACAATCCTATAACCTAGGAGATATGACCCAAATGCAAACTGTTAATAAATGTATACAGTGGTTACAAGGAGTGCAGATGTAAAACATGAAGAACAAGGCATAATTAAAGTGATGATGATACCATGCTCAAGCTTTTCAGGCTAACTCGCTGTTCCTGGAAATTGTCACTTTGCCTTTCTGTGTATCCTAAGGTTAGGTGATTTTGTTATGGGGATTTACACCCTTAAACTTCCACCAACCTGTTATCCAGGATGCTCATAGGTTGGCGGTGTCCTTCTATATTCTGGCTGATTCTGCATATTATAATACTTTGAAATCCGGTCATGCTGTATTCTGATGACTTGTAAGCAGTCATAGAGATGTTCCTCAGTGAGTTCTCCTGGTTGGAGTGACATCCCAGAGGCCAAAATGTCATCATAAGCCACCTTCAGCATCATGATGAAGCTGAAGCCAGTATACCTCACTTCACCGCGCATGCACCTGATGCCATTGGAGATGCCCTGTGCTGACGTTACAGCCTCAAGACGGGTTCCGTTTAAAAATGAGAGATTCTTGTCTAGAAGAATCATTGGCCAAATATCAGCTTTCATCCTGCCCCCTGAGGTGGTATTTTAAAAAAAATATTCCTAGTATACAGTATGGCTGGATATATCCCAGGAGCAGAAATATATATTTTTTTATACTTCTTTTGAAAGTGTTTGTGAATATGAAGACATCGACGAGTTGTTTCAGTACTGTAATTGCTATTGAGTAACTGCCTATCCTAGGCCTCTTTTAGACGAGTGATGCAGAGCTCGTCCGCGTGCTATCAGTGAACAGCTGACGTTTTATTCCTCAATTTTGCTTCAGAACATGCTACCGTTTTCCCTGAATGGACAGATGGCCAGTTAAAAAAAAAAAAGTGACCAATTGACCTTAGGGCTTGTTCACACAACCATATGTATTTTGCGGTGCGCAAAAACAGTTCCGCAAAAAATACGGATGACATCCGTGTGCATTCCGTATTTTGCGGAACGGAACAGCTGGCCCCTCATAGAACAGTACTATCCTTGTCCGTAACGCGGACAATACTAGGACATATTCTATTTTTTTGCGGAACGGAAAAACGGAGATACGGAAACAGAATGCATACGGAGTACCTTCCTTTTTTTTTTTTGCGGACCCATTGAAATGAATGGCTCCGCATACGGTCCACAAAAAAAACGAAACGGACACAGAAAGAAAAATACGGTCGTGTGAACAAGCCCTTATATGTTATTTTCAGCACTGATGCTGTCTATTGTAAAAACGGACAGCACCTATATGGAAATATCACCCATATGAAATCAGCCTTACTGTCAGTTGCATCTTTAGTATTAGAATGTGCTTGTAGACCCCCTCTCCTTGTCTTAAAGGGGTTATCCAACCCCTATAATGCCCCCCCCCACTCACACGCCCCTCACATAAATTATATTTACCCCTTACTCCTGATCCCCGCACAACCACCACTGCATCCCCCGTTGCGTGGATCAAAACATCCGGGGAGCGGCAGCCAATAGAAGGCCGCGACGGGGATGACCCTCCCTAGCATCGTGGGTGACGCTCGTGAGGTTCATCCCTCATGGCCTGCTGTTGGCCTCCCCCACCCCCCGTGGGCGGATGTTTTGATCCACGTGACTGGAGATGCAGCAGAGCCTGTGTGGGGATCAGGAGTGACACGGGTTCTGGGGAACGGGGTAAGTATAACCTAAATGAGGGGTCCGGGCAAAAAATATGACAGTGTGACTAAAATCTGATTAAAATGAGCAAACTCTTCCTGTTTCACACATCTTCTTACAACTATCTAATCATCTAATCACATGAAAACGCATCCAAAAGCAAAGGAAACCTGATGTAAAAGAACTTTTTCAAAGAGCCAAGCTTATTTCTATTACTTTATTAAATGCATTAGAGTAACATCATTTACTTACTTTATCAAGTTAGCAATGTGATTGTCTTACTGCACAAGCTGAATGCCGTAATCCTGTAATAGTATTTAGATGTCGGCTATACATATCTTAATTTTTTTGCCCTGCTTTTTAGATATTTGAATGGTGGTATTTTCGGAAGTACGGGACATCATTTATTGAGCAAGTCTCTGTAAGTCACTTGCGACCTCTGTTGGGAGGAGTTGACAATAGCCCACCAAGTAACTCGAATACGAGTAATGGGGATGCTGATTCAAGTCGACAGAGTGTTTCAGGTATGATTGGGCTTATAGCTGAAGTTTATTTTGCGCTAATCCCTGATTATTCATTAAGAAATACTTCCACATGTAGAAAGTATGCAGTTGACTGGAAGCTCAGTGTATTAAAATATTGGATGAAATATCTAAATCATTTAATAATTATCCTCTTCCATTAGTACTGTACTGAAGAAACCTCTATAGAATAGATCTAAAGGAGTGGAAATTTTAGTGTTCGCATCCGCAAAAAGCACATAAAATGTAAAAGTTACCCACACAGTGGCGCCATAACACTGTCTTATGAAAAGCACTCAAAAAAAGTAAACTACTGCAGAAGAACATTTTCAGGAAATAAGAATAAGAAATGAAATCGTTTTAAATAATTAAGATTCTAAAGAGCAGGCATGCATTATTCACATGTATCCTGTCATGAGTGGTGCACTGATATATAGCTCCGTTCTATTTGATAGCACTTTCAGATATGTCACATGCTAAATCTGGCTCTATGTTATCTAGAGTTGCTTTGCAACGCTAGATAATACTGGTGAAGGGAGGCTGGACGTTCCTTTAGGCATTAGTGAGCGCCGATCAATGATACAGCATGTCGATTGGTGCTCATTAAGTTGCATTTACACGCAGCAATTATTGTTAGTATGGGAATGAATGATCACTAATAAGATCGTTCATCCCTACTTTTCATTTCACGGCATGGGACTGTGAGCTGGCGCTTAAAAGTTATGAACACTTACTAAATGAGCCAGGTAATGGGCAGCATGATTACACACAGCAGTATTTGACTGAACTAATTTTTATCCCGATGATGACCCATGTTAAAAGGCCCTAAATGTTTGCTATTGGCTATGGTGAGTAAAGGGAATGTGTCATTGAAATTCTTTAAAACCAGATCGCAACACATACCCTTTTTTTTTTTATCTGTTTTTATTTTCTGATTACAGATTTTCTTATTCTTAGTTTAGAACATGACTGTGGGGCTGCAGTCTTGTCCTGAGTTCTTAACCGTATTTAGAGAGATGCTTTCCACCAGCCACCATGGGCCATAGACACAATGAACAGGAACTGACTCTGGGAAAGATTTCTAGGCATGCTCTGTGACCTGTGCAGAGGTCAGGAGGGGGTAGATAAGCTGTGATATTACCTATGGTTAATGGAAGATCTTGTGTTATCTATACACAGAGGTGATATCTGTCATTACAATTCATGTAATGATAAGCAGAGAACTACAGTAAAGTAATCTGTACAGACCATGATTGCTGCCTGTTATTAGGCATAGTGGCCTAATGGCCAGTGCGGAAGTTGCAGGATTTTGTGTGCTTTTTTTAATATAGATATTGACATTAAAAATAACATCAAAAACTTTTTAAAATATAAAACCATGATTTAAACAGTAGGTCATTTTCAGATGACACATTCTCTTTAAAGGGGTTATCCTGAAATAGATAATGATGGCTTATCCTCAAGATGGGTCATCATTATCCCATCAGCGGGGGTTCAAGTCCCGGCATTCCCGCCGATTTTAGAAAGCCACTGCACTCACCGGAGATCTGGTAAGTGATAGCGCCATACATCGTATAGTGGCTGTGCTTGGTATTGCAGCTCAGCTCCATTGACTTGAATAGGGCTGAAATGCAACTTGGCCACATTACTGATGTACAGTGATGTAACTGGCCTAGGAAGAGGCTTTGGCATTCAAGGCCTCTTCTAACAGGTCATAGGCAGGGGTTCCAGGTGTCACACACCTGCAGATCTGATACTGATAACCTATCCTGAAGTTAAGTCATGAATATCTTTAAGTCATGAATATCTTTTTCTAGATAACCCCTTTAAGCTTAGAATAATCACTTCTTTATATTGCATATGTTTAATATCTTTAATTCTAGAGACAGGATTGGTGCTTTTCATTCAAAGACTATGGGAGTGTTGAAAACAGCCATTCTAGGGATCGGTGGGGGTCTTAGGAGTTTGAATGATAAATGCATAGATGATAAATTTTTTTCTAGTTGAAATACCCCTTAAAGAAGCAGTGACATACAGTACACATCTGTTAGATATTAGGAGCCCTATTTACAACACATAATCTGCATTTTTATAAGCTTTATAAATTATGGTTGTTGTTTTAAATGGTCATGCAGTCATTTTGAATTAGTCAGGGGGTCATGGAAAATGAATGTGAAGAGCGGCATTTTTTCCCCTAAGGAAGTATCTAATATGTTTTTTTTTTTAAAAAGTCATTCTTTTTATACTTAGGTTTTAAAAGAGTTTTACAGTTGTTTTTTTTTAAGTGACTTCCTATCCTCAGGATAGGCCATCACTAGCTGATTGTCAGGAGTCCAACACCCCGCACTCCTGCTGATCAGCTACACCAACAGCACTTGGCACTGTCCACTATGATGTTGATGCTGATGATCAGCTAGGGATGGCCTATTCTGAGTATAGGACATCACTTAAAAAAGGTTAGACAACCCATTAATAATTCATCTTGCATAGATGTTTTAGTTATTTTATTTTTTTGTCTGTCCTCATCACAGAATGTAAAGTCTGGCGAAATCCATTAAACTTATTTCGTGGAGCAGAGTATAACAGGTAATTTGTCGGAGGGAATGTACTGTGCAAACATCTCTCTCTCTCTCTCTCTCTCTCTCTCTCTCCGCCGATTAGCTCTTTCAGCAAGCATCGGTGCTCCTCTGAACATCGCAGCCTTCTTTCGTTTCACCAAGTACATTGTATAGCGGCTGTGCTTGGTATCGCACTTGGTCCCATTCACTTCTATGGGGCTGCGCTGCACCTGGGCCACGTGACCGATGAACATGTCTTCACTTGGCCTAGTAGGAAAAGCTGGAGCTACTGCTAGCGCCGCTGCCTTCTCAGACAGCAGATCAGCGGCGTCCCGGGTATCAAACCTGCACTGATCAGATACTGATGACCTATCCAGACGATAAGTCATCAGTATTAAAGTCTCGGAAAACCCATTTACAATGGACACTGTCGGTTTGCTAGTTTAATCCAGGAACTCCACACAAAAGGGGTTGTCCTGCGGCAAAAAATACTGTTTAGTAAATAAAAGTTCTTTGTAATGTTTGTTTGGTTTTTTAATAAAATCTGCAATGATGTCCTGGTTTAAGAGCCCATCTCTTGGTACTGACAGCTCCACACCGTGTTCATTCCTACACAAGCTCCATCACGGCTGATTCAGAGACAGAGGTAAGTTATTGAACTGAAGAAGATAGCCAATCCCTTTTCATCACTTCACCGACACGGCCTGTATCGGAATGAACACGGAAGTGCCAAGAGAAGGATGCTGAACCGGGACAACGCTGATAAATGAAGTACATTAGTAATTTATTAGCTTTCATACACAATAAACAGGTTCTTCTTTCCTGCTGGACCCCTATTTATACCCACTGACTGTACAAAATACCAGTGCATTGCCAATGCTTTAAAATCATTTACAAGACAGCTCTGTTGTCCTAAAGTGGGGTTTAATATTGTTTCTTATTTGTTCTCCTGATTGACCTGGTAAATCCAGGGTACTGGAGCAGAGTTCTGCTGGAGATTTGGGAAGTGAAATGAGAGAATGATCAGCTAAACCTGGGACTTGTAATGAGTAGACTGGAAGGAGTAAATCTCATTGCTAGTCTAAGTCTCGGTAATGAATAACGCTGCCTTTGTAACGTGCAGGGATTTCCATCTCCCAGGCTGTATGCGGCTGCCGTTGAGGAGCTGTGTAACACAAGATGTCTGAGCCATTGTCACTTTGACAGGTGCAGAGAACCACGCGGCATACAAATGTCTAATTGCTGTGCCTTACCAGGATCATAAATATTCACTTTTGTTCTGTGAATTTGTAGAACTAACTTCTATTCTCATTTTCTCTGTTTTCTGTCATATATTAAAACGCATATTGTACAGTTTTTTTCTCTCTTTAATAAGGTGCCTGTTATTTTGTATGAAACTGAAAAGTTTTCTGTTGGATCACAACCCTCCAAATAGAATACACAATCTTTTCATTAGAAATTAATGTATGTCTGCATTGACTTGTTGCTGGAAATGTGCAGTGCACAAAAACCCGTCTAAAGAGACTGGTACCATGGATATTGGCCAGACTTGTAAATTAATATTTAAAGAAAATACATACATGAAGATATTTTATTACCATAACTCTCTTATTGTGGCAAATATGGCTGTGTGGTTACATGTGATTTTTGGACACTAAGGCAAAAGAAAACTCAGTTTTTTTTGCAACTATGAATTATTATGCTCCAGACTGGATTAATAGCATATACTAAGAAAAAGCAAAAAAATAATAAAATCTATCTATCGCTATCTTATATCTATCTATCTATCTATCTATCTATCATGTACAAGTACAGCATCTAAACGAAGATAAGAAGACCCCTTATTATAATTTAACCCATTTATTATATTTTACCCATTCTTTTGTTAAAAAAAGATTGGGTAAACGGGATTAATTATGATTATTCTGTTTAACACATATATATATATATATATATATATATATATATATATATATATATATTGAAGAAATGCCGTTTTTTTCACTTTGCACAGTGCCATTTTAACTTTTTATGTGGGAACCAAAATTCTGCCCCATTCTGGGAGCTCCCAGCATGCAGAATTTAGGTCCCAATGCTCAATGTTCAATGCTTTTCCTTAACAAATCATTAGCATAGTTTTATGTGCTCCCCGTAGAGATGGTAGTATTTTCCATTCAAATGCTAAAGGGAACCTGTCGAGTTGCACATGCAGGCAGCATATTATAATGTAGGATGAGCTGAGCAGATTGATATATTGTGAAAATATTCACTGTTTTGTATTTTATTCATGTATGTTTTTATACTCTTTCAGTGCATGTTGGTGGACCCATTCAGTGTATTATTACAGAGAACAACTGTCAGTCATTGAGTAGGACCGCCCACCGCACTCCTAAGCTGAGAATGAACATACCTACAAAAATTCACAATTCATCTGCTTTTTTCATTTTGGTGCACAATATGGTGCATTTTTGATGCACAAGAAGAGCTAGATCCTTATGCAATAGCTGACCATACACATTTGATAAATGTCTGTGTGATCCTGGGGAGCACAGTTTGATTCCAAAATGCCTTCTCCTTTTTTCTCTGTTAGAAGAGCACTGTCTGGCATCTGCTTATCCTCCCACATTTATAGATGTGAATGTAGAAATGTATAATCAAGTCTTGAATGCATAGTTCTAATTGTCGTTGTATTACAGATATACATGGGTGACAGGACGGGAACCGTTAACATATTATGATATGAATCTTTCAGCCCAGGATCATCAGACTTTCTTTACATGTGACACCGATCACATGAGGCCAGCAGATGCAAGTAAGAACCACACTGGTTTTGCCACTGTTTAAAGGTTACTTTTTTTATTGTGTAGGGACAGTGATTTCAGTTTTCATTTCATGTTTTACTAGACACCCAATTATGTTAATTTTTCTTAAAAAACAGTCTGAATGTTTCTAAGAAAAGTCCTTCTTATGTGGTATACTGAACGTTGAAGATGGGTACCTGTAAGATGCAGGCTTCTCAGCCTGCCTCTGCCTCCCTACACCAGCCCTGCCTCCCTACATGTCTAATCTATTACTCCCATCTATATATAAGGAGAAGAGCAGGACTGCAGCAATCAGCACAGTGAGTATACAGGAACATAGTACACTTACTGTCAATGCTAATCGCTGTAGCTATGCTCCTTTCCATATCTTCTTAGCTCTAACTAGAGATGCGCCATGAAGATACAGGGGAGCACTGCTGGTAGCAGTTGAAATATGCATGAAAGCATGTAACATTAGTTTCTTTAGTTAAATATATTAGACATGGAGTGAGGAAGCGTTTGGGCAGGGAGAGAAGAAGCAGGCTGAGAAGCTTTCTTCTGCATCTTACTTTTCAGTCTTCAGAATTCACTAGCCATTGAAGATGGAATTTCCTTAACAATGCTTAGTTAGAGAGTTGCTAAGATAAACTTTAGTAGCCTAGTCTTACATGTCATGCACTACAGTAGGGTGTGTGCAACCTTGGCCTTACATGTCAAACCCTGCAACTGCTCTCCAACCAGGAGTGTGCAAGCCTTACATGTCATACTGTGCAGTCGGGCATGTGCAAGCCTGGTCTACACGTCATGGATGCACTGGAAATCAGTATGCTCAAGCCTTACCTTTTAATGTCATTTCAGGTTTTAGGCCACAAGTAATGTTAATAGAGCTCCCCAGCAATTACATAAACTAGTAAAAATTGCTCCCTGTTCTTCACAAGTTCCAGAAAGAACCATCTTGATTTCCCACAAGTCGCAGAAGGCCTGCCCTCTTCCACCACTGATTACAGCAGGCCCAACCCCATTCTCAGCAGGCAGTCAAAGCAGTACTCCCCTAGAAGCATAGTTCATCTCAATAGTCACAGCATTTCTCCTCTCCAAAGCCATAACCCCTTCCAGTAATTACTGCCGATTCTCCAACCACCTTTTCAGTTGAGAAAACAGTGACCCCATCCCGCCTCCAAAGTTGTCAGAGCAATCACTTTTCCTAGCATGTCTTTGCCTGCCGCATGCTTCCTATGCTGGCAGAAAGCCATATACAGTAGCCTATTGCTTCCTGCGTCAATTTCTACTAATATAGGTTCTGTGACAGCCACTGTGCGCTCTTTCTGCCCAGCAGGAACAATTTATAACTGGGTGAACATAACCAATTGCATGCAGAGGACAAAAACCAAGTTGCCATGTTGACTAGAAACATGGCCCTTACTCCTTGCACCATCTCCATTTTGTCTAATTCTGCCGTAAAGTACCCTGTTAATGTTATAAAACGCTTGTGTACAGTAGTCTCGAGACCAATGTGAATTCAACTGCAAACAAAAGCAAATAATAACATGACTGTCTTTTAGTTATTAGTAACCGTATGTTATATCCTGCTCCAGCAGTGTTTGTTGAGGGAACGTCTGTCACTGGAGGCTATGCCTTTAGAATCCATTATAGTGGATTGAATTTTCCTTTTTTGTTACAGTAATGCAAAAAGCATGGCGGGAAAGAAACCCACAAGCCAGAATTTCTGCAGCACATGAAGCGCTCGAATTAAATGAGTGAGTATGCCTTTACCTAAGTGAGCACTACATCTACTTACAATATATCACAATTAAGATGTGATAAAAGCAGTGTTACCTTAGACCTATGGTAACCTCCTTAGTCTACTGCAAGGATATGTTTAAGGGGTTGTCTCACTTCAGCAAATAGCATTTATCATGTAGAGGAAGTTAATACAAGGCACTTACTAATGTATTGTGATTGCCCATATTGTTTCCTTTGCTGGCTGGATTTATTTTTCCTTCCCATTACACACTTCCATGGTTACGACCACTATGCAATCCAGCAGCAGTGGCCGTGCTTGCACACTATGAAACATCTGAGGTCGATTCTCATAATACTTTGTTCTAATACTGTACAGAGCGGGCGCTCCGTACAGTATTAGAATGTATTGGCTCCAATGAGCCGAAGTTATTACATTTTCGAAGTCTCGCGAGACTTCGCGTAATAACTTCATAAGTTAATTTTAACTGTAAAAAAACATTTCCCGAACTCGGGTTTGGTTCCAAGGTACTAACTTTGGCTCCTCTGAGCCAATACATTCTAATACTGTACTGAGCTCCTGCAAATCATCCAAAGTCGATTCGCTCATCCCTAGTCTTAACTATGGAAACAAGCAGTGTATAATGTGATGGAAAAATGAATCAATGTGGCCTAGGCCCACCACAGTCCCATTCTAGTGAATGGTGCTGAGCTGTGATACCAAGCACGGCTGCTATACAATGTGTACCGCACTGTGCATGGTAAGCTGCGAGGAGGCCGCAGCGCTCTCCAGAGTTCCGGTGAGCGCCATGGCTTACTCAAAAAGCTGATCAGCCGGGGGCCTGGGTGTCGGACCCCTACTGATCAGATACTGCTGACCTATCCTGAGGTCAAAAAGTCTCTCTTTAACATTTCTGTTAAATATATAAAATCTTTAGAAAAACAATAAAAATCTCATCCCCCACAAATTGCACTGGTCTGAATACTTTAACTGCATTCTCAGAACTTTTTTCGATGCAATGTAAAATTTGCTTAGAGCATTAACCCCTTAAGGACCAGCGCAACACATGTATAGCCGGACCCCTGCTGCATACGCCGGCATCAGTGAAAACACTGATGCCAGTGTATTAACCCCTTGTATGCCGCAGTCAAAGCTGACCGCAGCATGCACGGGGTTTGCGGAGGGTACGGGTGCCCTCCGCTTTCCCATCGGGTCGCCGTGCTGCAGTGACTGGGACCCGATGTCACAGAAGGCAGCCTGTGAGATCCAGCCCTTGAGGCTGGGTCTCACAGGCAGGGTTTCAGCATACAAGCTGACAGCCAATACATTACAATACACAATGTATTGTAATACATTGCAGAGGGGATCAGACCCCCAGAAGTTGAAGTCCCAGAGTAAGACAAAAATAAAAAGTAAAAAAAAGTGTTTTCCATAATAAAAAAATAAAGTTTCACGTAAAAAAACGCCCCTTTCCCAAAATAAAACACAATACAATTGTTAAAAAAATAGAAAAAAAAGAAAAACAGACATATTTGGTATTGCCGTGTCTCTAGGGGTGCATCGGGGATCTGCACATGTGACATGACAACTTAAAGTTTTCCCAGTGAAATCTTCCCTCCAAAAACGATATTGTGTTCCTTTCCTTCTGTGCTCTGCCGTGTGCCCGTACAGCGGTTTATGATCACAAATGGGGTGTTTCTCTAAACTACAGAATCAGGGTAATAAATATAGAGTTTTGTTTGGCAGTTAACCTTGCTTTGTTACCGGTAAAAAATGGATTAAAATGGAAAATCTGCCAAAAAAGTGAAATCCTGAAATTTCATCTACATTTTCCTAAAATTCTTGTGGAACACCTAAAGGGTTAACAACGTTTGTAAAATCAGTTTTAAATACCTTGAGGGGTGTAATTTCTAAAATGGAGTCATTTTTCGGTGGTTTCTATTATGTAAGACTCAAAAAGTGACTTCAGACCTGAACTGGTCATTAAAAATTGGGTTTTGGAAATTTTCTGAAAAATTTCAAGATTTGTTTCTAAGCTTCTAAGCCTTCTAATATCCCAAAAAATAAAATCTAATTTTCAAAATGATTGAAACATGAAGTATACACATGGAGAATGTAAAGTAATAAGTATTTTTAGAGGTATTACTATGTATTTTAAAAGTATAGAAATTGAAATTTGCTAATTTTTCAAAATTTTTGGTATGTTTTTTTATGAATAAAACTGAAATATTTTGACTCAAATTTACCACTGTCATGAAGTACAATATGTGACGTGAAAACAAAACAGTCTCAGAATGGCCTGGAGTAAAAGCATTTTAAAGTTATCGCCACATAAAGTGACACGTCAGATTTGCTAAAAATGGCCTGGTCCTTAAGGTGAAAAATGGCAGGGTCCTGAAGGGGTTAAGAAACTAAAGTCACCGTGTGGCAACATAACCAAAGTTGATAGCTCTACTCTTAACTACATCCTATCAATATTGTACCCATATACTGTCCGGTCATGCACTAAAAATTTAATTGCCTTACCTGCACATGTGTGGCTACCTTTTATGTTCATAGCCTAATGTCATTGTTTGTTTGTTTTTATTGAGTACAGATGTGCCACTGCCTTCATTTTACTGGCTGAGGAAGAAGCAACGACAATTGTAGAGGCAGAGAAATTGTTTAAGCAAGCACTGAAGGCCGGGGAAGGCTGCTATAGAAGAAGCCAGCAATTACAGCACCATGGTGCTCAGTATGAAGCTCAGCACCGTAAGAGCCAACTATTCTGTAGACAGAAATGTGCAGTTTCTTTAGTCACCTGTAGGGCTAATTTAGTTAAATTTGTGTTAATAAACGTCAGCAGGGTTATTTCCAATTCCAATATATATGTCTTATGTTGTCCACATAAAGGCAAGGAAAAATGGAGTTTACAGTAGACTTAGCTTCCTGCATAGACATAGATTCAAACCTTTGTCTAGGATTAGCAAAATACTGAATTTTCATCCTATAAGACTCACCTGCCCATAAGATGCACCTAGGTTTTAGAGGAGGAGAATAAGAGATTTTTTTTTTCATTAGACCTCAGATCAGACCCCCAATCTTAATCAGACCTCAGCTCACAGCCACAATCAGACCCCCAATGTTAAAGGGGTTCTGCAGTTCTGTAAAACTGATGATCTATCCCCTGGACCACTGCCGATCAGATGCTGATGATCTATCCGACACCCGGGACCCCCGCCGATCAGCTGTTTGAGAAGGCAGCAGCACTGCAGGAGCGCCGCGGCCTTCTCTGTGTTTTCCTCAGGCCCAGTGACGTCACGACTAGTTTCACTGGCCTGGGCGGGGCTAAGCGCTGTGCACTTGAATGGAGCTTAGCCCCGCCCAGGTCAGTGATACTAGTCGTGACGTCACTGGGCCTGCGGTAAACACAGAGACAGCCGCGGCGCTCCTGCTGTATACGGCTTGCAGCACAGCTCCACTGAAGTGAATAGGGCTGAGTGGCAAGGAGGCAGACATGTTCATCTAATCCTTTATAACCCCTTTACAGTATTAAAGGTGTTGCACATGGTAAGAAAATCAAAGTTTCTTTTTTCCAAACGGGCTTTTTCCTACAGACTGTTTGTGGCATTGGAGTCCTAATCACTTCAATATCAGATGTAACTCACGGGGAGCATTAGCACTGTTCTAGTTCATTACAACCCCTATTGCACTCTGGCCACCTGCAGTCAACACTAGAGTGAGTGTATGCTGTAAGATCCTAGGCTCCCTCTAGTGGTGACTGCAGCCAGCCAGAGTATTAACCCATTAGCGACCACCAATACGCCTTTTTACGATGGTCACTAATGGGCCATAGATTTGGCCGTCAACATTTTACAGCTGCCTAGTATGAACATTGCACAGACTGGGAGCTCAGTTCTCACATGAGTGCTGGGCTCCTAATCTAATGGCCTGGATGGACAGAAGTGCCGATCCAGGCCTTATACCTTTTAGATGCTGTGGTCCATAGTAACTGCAGCATCCTAGTCGTTTAGAGGGACGGGAGTACCTTTTTTTAACTATTGGCACTTCACAAATGAAATTGTGGTGTTCCAGCATCTTCATATGGCAGCCTGGGGCCTAATGCAGGTACCAGGCCTACTTGCAGTGTATGACCATCAGACTGTCCGTCTCTGGCGCACCCTAATGGTGTCTGTTAGTATAGCACCGACAATAGAATACTCTGCACTGCATAAGCCATATACTGTATAATAGAAGCAATCAAAAGAGCGCCGGTTAAAGTCCCCTTTTGGGACTAGTAAATGATTTAAAAGGAAAATTAAAAAATAAAATGTTTCCATTGAAAAAAAGCTTTTCAGTGGAATATTACAAAAATAAAATCCCCTGAAATATTTGGTATTGTCTCAACCGTAATGACACACACCACCCAATTATCATATAATTTTTCCGGTAATGTTAAAAAAAAATGCCAGAAATGCAGTTTTTGCTTATTTGCCAACAAAAAAGGAATAGACAGCTGTCAAAAATGTTATGCACCCCAAAATGATACCAATTTAAACTACAAGCTCAAATCAGACCTCCATATCAGACCCCTCAATGAAAACCCCCCATTAGTCCTTGAAATAAATAACTTCACTTACTTCTACCGCTCCTCTCTAGGTCAGTCGGTATCTGCATCAGTCGCCCTACCTCGTCTTCTCCAGCCCGCACTACATTGTCATCTGACGTCGGGTCATAGTGTGTGCATGGTCAGGACCTGCAGTGCAGTGCAGCCACAGGAAAGAAGACAAGGGGAGGTGTATACGGGCAGCGTTCACAGCTCTTTACTCCCCGCATATAATACATACTAGTGAGCACTTACATAATGGAAGAGCTCACTAGTATCCGCTTTATAAGATGCATGGCCATTCTCGGGGGAGTGCGTCTTATAGAGCGAAAATTACGGTATGCAGCAAAATTTATAATATAAAAGCTTAGTGGCAATATTCCTGTTATTGCACCCCTCCATCCAAAAAAAGTTAAAAGTTAATCTGTAAGTTATGTGTACCCCAAAATGGTGCCATTAGAAATTCTAAGTTGTCCTGCAAATAAAACAACCCTCATATGGCTACATCAACAATAAAAGAAGAATTTTATAGCTCTTGAAATGTGATGATGAAAAATGCTTGATCACTAGGGTCCAAAACAGGCTGGTCAGTGTTATACTTTTTGTTGACCATGTGGTTGACACACATCAATACAAGTAGTAAGTGTTCCCTAATTACCCAGGGACACAGTCACTACATTCACCCTTGGTGGGCATTGCTGTACATCTCTTGTAGTGTGCTCAGTTCTTGCAGATCGCTGTAAAGAAAATGAATGCTTACTTCCTGACACTCTTCACATGGGCTTTCTATACATGTCTGCTTTCCACTTGTGTTGTTTCAGGACGAGACACAAATGTATTGGTGTACATTAAAAGAAGATTAGCAATGTGTGCACGGAAGCTAGGAAGAACAAGGGAAGCGGTGAAGATGATGAGAGATGTACGTGTGTTTGTCAAGCCTTTCTTATGGGACTATGCCTTTAGCTTGTGTCTTGAACATAAAAATGTTGTCCTTAATTTTCTAAAACCACGTCCCGTTAGATCAGTCATATGATATTCAGCACTATTCTTGATGTTAGATTTGGTTATAGAGCCTCATGGACCGAGCCTAACATCAGAGTGGAACTTAAAGGGAACCTGTCAGCTCCGAAACACTCCCTGAACTTGAGTAAGAGATGTATAGTGTAAGTGATGCTGAATCCGAATATGTAAGTTTTATCTTCATACTCCCTTCCATTCTGACGCTGTGCTCCCACAAACCGGCAGTAAAATGCATTGAGAGGACTCTTCTTTTAGTCCTCTCAATTATGTGAGTGAGCACCGGAGTCCACTGAGTGCATTTTACTGCTGGTTTGTGGGAGCACAGCGTCAGAATGGAAGTGAGTATGAAGATAAAACTTACATAACCAGACTCGATGTCACTTACACTATACACCGCTTACTCTAGTTTGGAGGGTGTTTCAGAGCTGACAGATTCCCTTTAAATTTGAATGAGACACTAAGTAGTTCTTAACTGCTTGCCACCTTGGCCAGGTTATTAAAAAACATGAATCGTGTGTGTGTATGTATGTATATATACAGTACAGACCAAAAGTTTGGACACACCTTCTCATTCAAAGAGTTTTCTGTATATTCATGACTATGAAAATTGTAGATTCACACTGAAGGCATCAAAACTATGAAATTAACACATGTGGAATTATATACTTAAAGAAGAACTCTCGCAAACATTTTTATTCTCTGACCTGTTAGAAAGGTGCATGATATAATCTGTAGTGATTGTCATTTTCTTATCAGTGACTGTTTCTGTGAGTAAAAACCTCTCTTCTTATTGTAGCTGGGTCATGTGACCAACTCCCTGACTTCCAACTGACCCAGGACAGAAAGCCAGTAACTGCTCTATTCATTCCTATGGGAGCCTCACTTTCAGTCTCATAGGAATACATAGAGAATTAGACTTCCTGTCCACACATAAGTCTATGTGTGAGTTGGTGGGTCTAATTGCTGGTCACATGACACAGATAAGAAACTTCAGGATGATAGAAGTCAAAAATTCAGACACTGGTAAGAAAATGACATTCACTACAGATTACATCATGTACATTTCTAGCAGGACATGGAATCAAATTTTTTTTGGGACTTTAACAAAAAACTGTGAAACAACTGTAAATATGCCTTATATTCTAGGTTCTTCAAAGTAGACTCCTTTTGCTTTGATTACTGCTTTGCACACTCTTGGCATTCTCTTGATGAGCTTCAAGAGGTAGTCACCTGAAATGGTTTTAACTTCACAGGTGTGCCCTGTCAGGTTTAATAAGTGGGATTTCTTGCCTTATAAATGGGGTTGGGACCATGAGTTGTGTTGGGCGGAAGTCAGGTGGATACACAGCTGATAGTCCTACTGAATAGACTGTTAGAATTTGTATTATGGCAAGAAAAAAGCAGCTAAGTAAAGAAAAACGAGTGGCCATCATTACTTTAATAAATGAAGGTCAGTCAGTCTGAAAAATTGGGAAAACTTTGAAAGTGTCCCCAAGTGCAGTCGCAAAAACCATCAAGCGCTACAAAGAAACTGGCTCACATGAGGACCGCCCCAGGAAAGGAAGACCAAGAGTCACCTCTGCTGCGGAGGATAAGTTCATCCGAGTCATCAGCCTCAGAAATCGCAGGTTAACAGCAGCTCAGATTAGAGACCAGGTCAATGCCACACTGAGTTCTAGCAGCAGACACATCTCTACAACAACTGTTAAGGGGAGACTGTGTGCAGCAGGCCTTTATGTTAAAATAGCTGCTAGGAAACCACTGCTAAGGACAGGCAACAAGCAGAAGAGACTTGTTTGGGCTAAAGAACACAAGGAATGGACATTAGACCTGTGAAATCTGTGCTTTGGTCTGATGAGTCCAAATTTGAGATCTTTGGTTCCAACCACCGTGTCTTTGTGCGTCACAGAAAAGATGAACGGATGGACTCTACATGTCTGGTTCCGACCGTGAAGCATGGAGGAGGAGGTGTGATGGTGTGGGGGTGCTTTGCTGGTGACACTGTTGGGGATTTATTCAAAATTGAAGGCATACTGAATCAGCATGGCTACCACAGCATCTTGCAGCGGCATGCTATTCCAGTTTGCATTTAGTTGGACCATCATTTATTTATCAACAGGACAATGACCCCAAACACAACTCCAGGCTGTGTAAGGGCTATTTGACCAAGAAGGAGAGTGATGGGGTGCTACGCCAGATGACCTGGCCTCCACAGTCACCAGACCTGAACCCAATCGAGATGGTTTGGGGTGAGCTGGACCGCAGAGTGAAGGCAAAAGGGCCAACAAGTGCTAAGCATCTCTGGGAACTCCTTCAAGACTGTTGGAATACCATTTCAGGTGACTACCTCTTGAAGGTCATCAAGAGAATGCCAAGAGTGTGCAAAGCAGTAATCAAAGCAGAAGGTGGCTACTGTGAAGAACCTAGAATATAAGACATATTTTCAGTTGTTACACACTTTTTTTTATATAAGTATATAATTCCACATGTGTTAATTCATAGTTTTGATGCCTTCAGTGTGAATCTACAATTTTCATAGTCATGAAAATACAGAAAACTCTTTGAATGAGAAGGTGTGTCCAAACTTTTGGTCTGTACTGTAGATATATATACACACACACACACACACACACACACACAGCACAGGTTAGAGGCTGAACGATCAGTGATCAGCTGGTAGAGACTGCTGGGGAACATGGAGAGAAGAAAGAAGTGATTTTCACCACTTGTGCATAGAAATGTAAAGTCTATTTTAGTGTAAAAATGGCTAAATGGTATCTGGTCCTGAAGACCCAAGATACCCCAGACCTAAACTGGTTATAAGCATTTTTTGCATGACTGCCCTCTGTATAAGTGTGCCGCATGTGAATGCAGTAGTG
The DNA here is from genome assembly GCA_900303285.1 of Rhinella marina. Lineage (NCBI taxonomy): Eukaryota > Metazoa > Chordata > Amphibia > Anura > Bufonidae > Rhinella > Rhinella marina. Next base: position 356,976 of record ONZH01030222.1, read on the forward strand.
CCTTGTAACTTATGAGATACAGCTCCATGCGGTGCTATAGAAGTACCTGTAAAAGGTAAAACAAAATGAAAACAACACGTAACACACAGGAAGACATGGAGTGGGGTAGATGTGTTTACATTGACTTGTTACTGGGCTATGCTCTCTATATCAGTTTCTATAAAACTGTAACTTTAGGAGCCAGATTGTTATACATTAGTCATGAGATACATTGATTTATCACTAAGGCCATTTTAAAGGTCTTCTCCGGGATTTACATATTGATGACCTATCCTCAAAATAGGTCAACAATATGAGATCAGAGGTCCCAGGAGTCATACCAAGTAGGGTACCTATCAGCTGAATGAAGAGGCCTTGGCGCTCCATGAGTGATTAGGCCTGTTCCTAGGCCATGTGGTTTCACATTCATTGGTCACATTCAAGTGAGTGGGGCTGAGCTTCAAAACCAAGCACAGCTGCTATACAAAGTACAAATGTACAGCGCTGTGCTTGGTAAGCTGTGAGGAGGCCGTTTCAAACAGCTGATCAGTGAGCGTGTGTCTGGAGTCAACCCCCAACAATGTCATATTGATGACCTATACCAGGGGTGGGGAACCTTTTTCCTGTCGAGGGCCATTTGAAAATTTTCAAAATGATTCGAGGGCCGTACAAAATTAACAACTTTTAAAATTTTATGCAGCATGGTGGGCGTTGTAATCCATATGAAGGTGTCCATAAGCTACCTGTATTAATGATTCATGTCATTTTGGACAGCGTCCTATGGATTACAACCCTCACTATGCTGCAGTAAAATTTTATGCAGCATGGTGGGCGTTGTAATCCATATGAAGGTGTCCATAAGCTACCTGTATTAATGATTCATGTCATTTTGGACAGCTTCATATGGATTACAACCCTCACTATGCTGCAGTAAATTTTAAAGCAGCATGGTGGGGGTGGTAGTCCATGTGAGGCTATCCAAAAGCCAGCTGATATGATCTCTAATGTAATTTTTGCACAACTTTACCAGAATTACAACTCTAACCATGCTGCATTTTATTGCAGCATGGTTAGAGTTGTAAAACTGGTAAATCTGTCCAAAGATTACATTAGAGATCATATCAGCTAGCTTTTGGATAGCCTCACATGGACTACCACCCCCACCATGCTGCTTTAAAATTTACTGCAGCATGGTGGGGGTGGTAGTCCATGTGAGGCTTAATAGACATTTTATTTGGGGGACCGGACAGGACAGGGCACAGGCCCTACTTACAAATTGACAGGGGCATGAATCTGCGGTGGCGGGATACGGGCTGCGGGGTGACAGGGCTGCCGGGTTACAGCGCGGCAGTACTACTGGCGCGCTGAGGATGGATGACTGCGTGAACAGTAAGCAGGGAGCGCGGTGACGAGGTGGGTGGGCTCAGGGGCGTAGCTAAAGGCTCATGGGCCCTGGTGCAAGAGTTCAGCTTGGGCCCCCCCCCCCCCCCCCGCCTAATACAGCGCCCCATACCTCTTATATCCAGTATAATACAGCCCCATACCTCTTATATCCAGTATAATACAGCCCCATACCTCTTATATCCAGTATAATACAGCGCCTCATACCTCTTACATCCAGTGACGTCTCCTCGGATGTAGATCTTCTCTTTCCTCATCTTCTCCTTTCAGACCAGACGCCATTTTTCAGCCATTTCTCATCTCTGCAGTTTGACAGAAAAAAATCTTAGTTTACTACTTTTCCATCATCCTCCCATCTTCTGGACAAATCATCCTACCACCCCCAGTACTGTGCCACTAGTACCACACAGATAGTGCCCTTCAATAATTATTGGCACACAGTGTCCTAAAATAACTGCGCCCAGCAAATAGTGTCCCGTAATAGTGTGAACATAACGTCCCCAGAAATAACTGCGCTGATACTGTGCCAGGGTGCCCCCACAGTAATAGTGCCCCCCACAGTACTAATGTCCCCACTGTGCCCCAGAAGTAATAATGCTTCCAATGTGCCAGTAAGAAGTGCTCCCCACCCATAGATGCCCCCCAAATTATGTGCCAGTAAGAAATGCCCCAATAATGCGCCAGAAGTTCCCCCCATTGATTCCCCCTCAAAATCATGTGCCAGTAAGAAATGCCCCAGTGCCCCCATGTGCCAGTAAGCAATGCCCCCATGTGCCAGTAAAAATGCCCCAGTGCCCCCTTGTGCCAGTAAAAATGCCCCCATGTGCCAGTAAAAATGCCCCAGTGCCCCCATGTGCCAGTAAAAATGCCCCCATGTGCCAGTAAAAATGCCCCCAGTGCCCCCATGTGCCAGTAAAAATGCCCTCAGTGCCCCCATGTGCCAGTAAAATGCCCCCAGTGCCCCCATGTGCCAGTAAAAATGCCCCGTGCCAGTAAATGCCCCAGTGCCCCATGTGCCAGTAAAAATGCCCCCAGTGCCCCCCATGTACCAGTAAAAAATGCCCCCATGTGCCAGTAAAATGCCCACAGTGCCCCATGTGCCAGTAAAAATGCCAACAGTGCCCCCATGTGCCAGTAAAAATGCCCACAGTGCCCCCATGTGCCAGTAAAATGCCCCAGTGCCCCCATGTGCCAGTAAAATGCCCACAGTGCCCCCATGTGCCAGTAAAAATGCCCACAGTGCCCCCATGTGCCAGTAAAAATGCCCACAGTGCCCCCATGTGCCAGTAAAATGCCCACAGTGCCCCCATGTGCCAGTAAAATGCCCACAGTGCCCCCATGTGCCAGTAAAAATGCCCACAGTGCCCCCATGTGCCAGTAAAATGCCCACAGTGCCCCCATGTGCCAGTAAAAATGCCCACAGTGCCCCCCATGTGCCAGTAAAATGCCCCCAGTGCCCCCATGTGCCAGTAAAAATGACCCCATGTGCCAGTAAAATGCCCCCAGTGCCCCCATGTGCCAGTAAAAATGCCCCCAGTGCCCCCAATTAGGCTACGGTCGGTGACTGCTACAATTAAAAAAAAAAAATAATAAAAAAAAAATAACACTTATACTTACCTCCATGGTGCTGACAGCGATGCGATGCAGGCCTCTTCCGGCCTGTGTCCCGCGATGTACGGCTCAGGCGGCGCGATGACGTCATCGCGCCGCCTGAGCCGGCCTCTGATAGGCTGCAGGCCCAGTGCCTGCAGCCTATCAGAGGAACGGGCAGGGGAGACGCCTCTCCCTCCCCTGCCCCAGTACAATACAGGCATCTGTATCGCCGTCCTGAGGACGGCGATACAGATGACTATGGAGATGAGCGCTTCCACAATGGAAGCGCTCATCTCCCTCTGCCCCTATCTGTGTGCAGGGCCGCGCCGCACCTGGCTAATTGGCGGTGCGGCCCTGCAAGTGGCAAGGGGGGCCCTCGGGGCCCCCCTGGCTTAGGGGCCCGGTCGCAACTGCGACCGCTGCGACCCCTATAGCTACGCCACTGGGTGGGCTTACAGTAGTAAAGCCCGCCCGCCCACCTCCACACCGCACTCTTTGCTTCCTGCTGCTGAGGAGCTGAGGAGCGTGGTAACGCTGGGCGGGCGGGCAGACAGACGTAGCATGGTGCGTTGTTGCGCATCATGCTGAGCCGGAGGCCGGGGGCCGGATTGGAGGACCTCGCGGGCCTGATGCGGCCCGCGGGCCGGACGTTCCCCACCCCTGACCTATACTTATGATAGGTCATCAATATGTATATCCTGGGGAACACCTTTAAAAAGAGTTTATCAGAAAATGACCTATGGTTTAATTCATGTTTTTATATTGAATATATTTTTGGAGAAAAGGTTACCTCTACAGAACAGGAAGTCTTAACATATTTTAGGCTTATCGGCCAGTATGAAAATGTAGATGGTGACATGGGAAATTTAAAAAAAAAAAAAAATCACCAAAAATTCTAAAATAATGTGTTTAACATTAAACTCTTTCACAAACTTTTGATATGTGATAGCGACATATCAACGTTTTAATTGGCTGAATCCTTCACCAATCACTAGAATGAAGAGAGAGAAGGACTCCCATGTCACGCATCTCTCTCCTCACTGCAGGACACGGTAGCAAGATGGGCCCATAGACTTTATATTTAGTCCGTTTTGCATCCTCTCCTGCAGCAAACACAGAGAGTACACTATGCAAGATCTTCTCTCTCCTTGTTCTAGCAATCAGTGGGGCTCTCAGGACTTAGACCCCCACAAATCTAAACCTATGGCGCTATGACATTTCAAAAGTTTTGTGAAACCTCAGTGACCATTAAAACAGTAGCAATCTGTATGTTTAAGAACAACTCCAATTTCCCTCACCGTCCCACAGATGGCCCACATCCAGCACTTTTAAACTTGAAGATTCAGTGAGGTCAGCATCTCCCTCAATGGTTTCTTTATTAAATCAGTCTAACATGTAGAAAAAATGTGACGTTCAGCTACATCAAAGCCTTTCTCAAGCATCACAATATCATAACATATACATTTCTATATAGGCAAAGGGTGGTGCGATCAAACCTATTAACCAATCAAAGATCAGGACATAATTATTAACATATGCCTTCAGTGTGCTCACCAGTTATTACTCTTAGATCGTGATGGACTGTCTGACGCCTCAATGTATGGATGTGGGTGGACTGGCCACGAATTACTTCCTGCCGTGTCATTTAACACAAGTGTTGCTCCACCCCTAGACCTCTCCACTCATGTCCAATCACCTCCAGACATACCATGTTCAGCAACACTTGTGTCAAATGACAGGGCAGTAACCTATTGGTGGAGTTGTAGTAACAGGAGTGAAAGTGGCAGGGGCATATAAGGATGTTTAGTATTGTTACTATGGAGTTGGCGCATGTGCAGAAATACTCTGGAGATGCTAACTATGGGCAGCACCGTGGCTCATTGGTTAGAACTGTAGCCTTGCAGTGCTGGGGTCCTGGTTTTGAATTCTGACCAAGGACAACATCTGCATGGAGTTTGTATGTTCTGCCCGTGTTTCTGTGGGTTTCCACTTGGTGCTTCTGTTTACTCCCACACTCCAAAAACATACTGATAGGGAATTTAGATTGTGAGCTCCACTGGGGACAGCAAGTGATGACAGTGTCTCTAAGGTGTTGTGGAACATGTCAAGACTATAAATAAATGAATAAAAAGGTGCAGGAAGTGATCCGTGGCCTGTCCTCATCCATACTTTGTCATATACATTCGGGCTTCAGACTGTCCATCATGGTCTGAGTATTGATTGGTGAGCACACTGCTATTATATGCTCATAATTGTGTATTGATCTTTGACTTGTTAATAGCACCAGCCTTTGACTATATACCTATATATATTTTATGGTATTGTGATGCTTGAGAAGGACTGATGTAGCCGGAACAATGCATTTTTTGGGTTGATTTAACCATTGAGGAGATGCTAACATCATTGAATCTTTTACCTTTAAACAGTAGGTCATTTTTGATGACCCATTCTTTTTAAAGGTTTTCTGCAGGTGGCTATTATTCTAATTGACTGTAAGATTTGGATGCTTCTCTTCCCTGTGGAGTAATCCTTCAGTGTTACTAAAGTCGGTGTGTTGGCTATGTCTCATTTCTTCTAGTTAATGAAGGAGTTCCCACTGCTGAGTATGTTCAATATTCATGAGAACTTGTTAGAAGCTTTGCTAGAGCTTCAGGCATATGCAGATGTACAAGCAGTTTTAGCAAAGTATGATGGTGAGTTCATGCCTCGTACATTCACATCCTCATGCACCATGTCTTTATATCTGTTAATTCTCTCCTTGCAGCCTGAACACCTGTTTTTGTGCATCGTTACCTTATGGGTATCATTCCACAGATGCTGTCATAGCCAATCAATGTTTTGGTTTAGCGGTCGATAGTGGCTATTTCATTTGAAGTTAATTTTATTGGTACTATACAAGCCTTTCTGCCTTCAGAAGACTTTAAAAGATTGCACTCAGATCAAATGTTATGTAGGATGAAACATCTGTATCTGTCATTGTATAAGCTTTGCCAAATTTCATTCATCCGTTCCTAAAGTTCGTAGAATAGAAATAGTAAGAGAATTTCCTCCTACACTTTTCCAGTTTTTGGATCTGTCTCCTTGTGAAACTAGAGTAATAAAGGTGAGGTCACATGGGACATATTTTCCACAGTGGAAATGCATCAAAATCTGTGTTGCAATCAGAAGTGGATATCCATATCCACTTTGCTTGTACTTCAAAACGTAAATCCACGACAGCAGATCTGCAGTATATCCACTACATGTGAACATACCCTAAGGATATCTTCTTTTGGGTTAGTGTATTCATGTTACTGCAAGGCTGACCATAAATGATGAATGTTGGCTTAACCCACCTATTTTTTGGGGTGTCCCTACTTACTCAATGGTAGACATTGGGTGAAAGAAGGGCCTGGCTTGCTGGAATTCAGCATGCCTGATCCTTTTGTTCTCAGGAGAGAGAAGTCACCACCAGAGGAGTCTGGCAGTGGCTTTCTCCACTCTCCCCATCGAAAACACGTGGCATGCTTAGAGAGCTAAGTCCTTCATGTCTATATTATTATTTGGGAAAGTTCCTCCGAGGGCTCTTTCATATCGGTGCTATTATTTTTCGTTCTTTTGCCCTGTTATAGAAGCAGAAGAATGGAAATAACAGAAGTGCCAGATTCACTGACACAAACTAAGCCATAATGGAATCCGTTCAGTTTCTGTTCTGGAGAATATTTTTTTTAAAGCGGAGGAGAAAGTCTTGCATGCAGGACTTTTCTCTCTTCTGTGATGGAGGATCTGAACAGAGCCTCCAATGCAGATGTGAACAGGCTCTAATGTGTATTGGTAAGCTTACGTTAAAGAGGACCTTTCACCACTCCTGACATGCCTGTTTTAATAGCTTCATGCATTCCCCATGTACTAACAATTCGGGAACCATCTATTCTTATGTCTGTATGTTGTGCCATTCCTTTATTATTTCTACTAGAAGTTATGAATTAATTGCTAGCAGTCTGCAGTAAGAGTATAGAGGGGAGGTAACCAGTTGGGGTGTGTATCTGCACAGTATGAACATGACAGCACTGATTGGATAGAGTCAGAAGAGAGGAAAGTCCTGCATGCAAGACTTTCTTCTCCGCTTAAAAAAAATATTCTCCAGAACAGAAACTGAACGGATTCCATTATGGTCAATGGGATCTGTTAGGCTTAGTTTGTGTCAGTGAATCACATGGGGAGTGCATGAAGCTATTAAAACAGACATGTCAGGAGTGGTGAAAGGTCCGCTTAAAGGGCTAAAAACTTCTTTTTATCTATTTCAGTTTCCATAATGATATTTTTTGTAATAATTTCATTATTATTTGCTGCTTACCTGCCAGTCTTTAATTACTGCTTTCGGTTCTTTTCTTTTACAGATATAAGTTTACCAAAATCTGCCACAATATGTTACACAGCAGCACTGCTCAAAGCACGGGCAGTATCAGACAAGTGAGTGTCACAGATTGTCACATCATCGATCCATCTGTCATGTACAGGGAATACATAGATTAACATTTGCTTCATATAGTTTATCAGAATATTCTGCACTCTTCCAAATCTTCATGGTGACTCACTGTGTTCCCGAGGCTTCTGTATTGTACACCTTCTGTTAGAACGGATAGAAGCCACACTCCATACTGAATACAACAGCCTTGGAAACCCAGTCCCACCCTGACATTCTAGCGGAAATATATGAAGAAATGGCAATCTATTGTTCATTGTTTGTTTTTTTGCTAAGCAGGTGGTAAGATATTAACATTTCCATGTAGAAAAGTAAAATCTACATAGACATAGTGCAGGGAATAAAAGGAAAGGATCCTTCCAGGAAAACCCCACTATAAATGGCAGCTTAGTTGTGGGCCAGCATAGCTAGTATTGTGAGACAGCATGCTGTACAATGTGTGCGCTCATGGAAGTGCAAGTAATTTTTGTTTTCATTCTTTTTGTCCTGTAGATCGACCAGTACCTGCAACATCTTTCCTCCCTACACAGCGACTCCAGCTTGGGAGGGCAGGGCAATGGTTGTCACAGCTTTCCCTGTGGTGTCTGCCTGCCAAGTGCAGCTCTGGAGTTAGCCGTGAGGTGTGAGGTGAGAAAGAGATTGCATGGTCTGGTTTATTTCCTCTATACTAGGGCATATAGCGACAGTATGTAATACAGCTATACCCCACTCCAGCTGCATTGAGCGTCATTCAGAACAGAAAGTCATAGGGCATCATTCAATAAAATGATAAAAATACAATAAATGTCTGTGTACTGTTGTGTGATTCTCACTACCTAGACAGGGAATTTAGAAAAAACAGTGATTTAAAGCTATAGCCTACAATATGCAGATGACATTGTACACAGGGCCTAGTGTTACTTCTTGTATAGAGGTTTCTTTTTTACTCAGTTTTTTTTTTTGTCGTTTCCAGATTCTCCCCAGAAGCCGCATCACGGCGAGGGCTCAGCACAGCAGAGATGAATGCCGTAGAGGCAATACACAGAGCAGTGGAGTTCAATCCACATGTGCCAAAAGTATGTCTGTTTAGAGATCTATAGTTAGTTTACGTGATATGATCTCCATCTAACTTTTAGGCTGGTTTCAGACAACAATAATGTGGCAATAATAAACATGAAATACACCTCCCGCAGTTCTACTGACCCAAACATAGATCACCATACAGGTCAGTCTCAATAAAATGGAATATCATCGAAAAGTTAATTTATTTCAGTAATTCAGTTCAAAAAGTGAAACTTGTATATTCTATAGATTCATTACATACAGAGTGATCTATTTTAAGCGTTTATTTTTTTTTGTAATGTTGATGATTATGGCTTACAGCTAATGAAAACCCAAAAGTCATTATCTCAGAAAAAAAATTATTATATTAAATATGATTTTTAATACCGAATTGTTGGCCTACTGAAAGGTACTGAATATTTGGTTTGGGCTCCTTTTGCATGAATTACTGCATCAATGCAGCTTGGTATGGAAGTGATCAGTCTGTGGCCGTGCTGAGATAGCAGCCTTTAGCTCGTCTGCATTGTTGGGTCTGGTGTCTCTATAATCGTCCTCTTGACAATCTAGAGAATCTATGGGGTTAGGTCAGTCGAGCTTGATGGCCAGTCAAGCAGTGATACTGTTGTTAAACCAGGTATTGGTACTTTTGGCAGTGTGGGCAGGTGCCAAGTCCTGCTGGAAAATTAAATTAGTATCTCCATAAAGCTTGTCAGCAGAGGGAAGCGTGAGGTGCTCTGAAATTTCCTGGTAGACGGCTGTGCAATGACTTTGGACTTGATATAAAACAGTGGACCAACACAAGCAGATGATGGCTTCATCACTGACTGTGGAAACTTCACACTGGACCTCAAGCTACTTGGGCGGTGTGCCTCTCCACTCTTCTCCAGACACTGGGACCTCTATTTCCAAATGAAATGCAAAATTTACTTTCATCTCAAAACAGCACTTTGGACCACTGAGCAACAGTCAAATACTTTTTCTCTTTGGCCCTGGTAGGACATTCCAACTTTGTGTCTAGGTGGCTTGACACAAGGAATGCAACAGTTGTAGCCCAGGTGCTGGATACACCTACTGTATGTATGTGGTGGCTCTTGAAGCACTTACTCCAGCCGCAGTCCACTCCTTCTGAATCTTCCCAAATTCTTGAATGGCCTTTCTTGACAATCCTTTCAAAGCTGCAACATGTAATAAAGAATCTACATAATATTTCACTTTTTGAATTGAATTACTGAAATAAGTTTACTTTCAATGATATTCTAATTTATTCAGATGCACCTGTAGAACCTTTATAGCCTTAGGGTAAACGTGAAGTTCTATCTGTAAGGTACTTTGTTTATGTCTTAGGATATATTTCCTAAAATTACCCTGTTTGTGACTTTACCAGAGTCGGGTAACCGGTACTTTGAACTGTCAGAACTAATATTTCACAAAACAGAATGATGGCTGTCACTACTTTTGAAGACCATGAACAATATCAGCTTATCGGTGGTAAAAAAAAAAAAAAAAAAAAAAAAACACTAAATGATGCAAAAGATGCTAATCTACCACCCTTCATATTCTTTAACTGTATACATCATCCAGTTTGGGGTGCATGTATATGGTTTTTTTTTTCTTCAGGCTTTTTAAGCTATTAGTGTACCATGCTCCTACTAGTCTGAAAAATACTATAGACAGGCATGACTAGTTTGAAAACAGGCTGGGTATGTCAACCCACGTTATGTCTGTGAGGCTTCGGCCTGTGCATACCTCGCCCTTGTACATAAAAGTCCATGAAATTTTGCTGAGTATCGGAGAATTAAAAATGTTCAACTAACATCTGTTTTGTTGTGGAGGCCATTTGACCAAAAGTGACAACATAAAGTGTGGCCATATTGATGGTCACCTTTTAACCTTTTCAGTCCCGGAGGTTTTTTCGGTTATGCATTTTCGTTTTGCGCTCCCTGCCTTCAAACAGCCATAACTGTTTTATTTTTCTGTTCATATAGCTGTATGAGGGCTTGTTTTTTGTGGGACAAGTTGTACTTTCCAACGCCACCATTTAATATTTGATATGGTGTGGTGGGAAGCGGGAAAAAAATTCCAAATCGGGAATAGTTTTTCCTGCGTTTTGATAGTGATAAAATAATTAGAAAGTTGCCTTTTTTTTTTTTTTCCTTGTCATATCTTGACCTCTATAACTTTTTGGTATTTATGTGTACGGAGCTGTATGGGGGCTCATTTATTGCGGGGCGATCTGAAGTTTTTATTGATACCATTCTGGGGTGTGTATGACTTTTTGATCACTTTTTATTTAATTTTTTTTTGAAAAAAAAAGCGACAAACGGCGAATCGCCATTTGGACGCTTTTTTCCGCCACACAATTCGCTGTATTGGAATTTTTTTTTTATATTTTAAAAGTACGGGCGTTTTCGGTCACGGTGATACCCATGATGTCTATATTTATTGTTATTTAGGTATTTATTTTTTAATTATACGGAAAGGGGGGTGATTTGAACTTTTATATATTTTTTAACATTTTTTTTTAATTTTTTTTTTACTATTTTAAAGTTCAAATATGAGCTAATATATTGTGTTTTTTTTTTTTTCTTTATGAGCAATCAGGGATTTACTAGACTGAGATAAATCCAAGAATTGCTCATTTCTTATCCTGGCCTGCCATCTAGTGGCCAGAATAAGAATTGCACTTTGAAAACTGTAATCCTCACCAGCGAGGATTACAGTTTTCATATGGTGTACAGACACCCCGATTGGCCACTCGGGGCGTCTGTACACCATCCAGAAGCGTACGCTTCCGGGTTCAAACGCAACTAGATGCCGTGATCACGGCATCTAAAGGCCCAGCAAGATGCCGCCGATCGGGTAAGTAGCGGCAAGTCTCTGCTGTTAGAAAAAGCAGAGACTTGCCGGCCATGATGCCCGCCGCACTTGGGAACGGGCGCCATGTGCCCGCATCGCCCCAGCGCCGTACATGTACGCATTGGTTTCTGAAACTGTTGTTGATTGGGCATGCTGACAATACTTATATTCCTTGTCCTCTATAGAAAACTGGTAATAGTTTGCAGTTTTTAAAGCCACATTCAGATGTAATGGATTTGTTGCAGATGCCATGTTGAAGATGTGCTACAAAGCACCGTACCATTCATAAGCCCCGTTCATACAAGGCAGAAAAAAACTGAGCAGATTTCAGGACATGCTGCAGATTTTCTCATTCACAGTATTCCTTATATGTTGCGGATCCACAACCCGTAACAAAATCCACGTGTACAGGTGCATACTTCTTGCAGATTTAGGTACCATTCACGCTACCGTATTTAAAAGGAGCCGCAAAAAATGCAGATAACACAGGCTGTATCCATATGTCCTTTCTATAGCCCTGCACAAGAGATCTATATACATATCCTATTGTCTGTTTTGCCTACAAGAATAGGCGTTATTACAATGGATCCCCAAAAACGGATGCAACACGGACATCCATATTTTTTGTGGATCCACGTTTTGCGGATTGCAAAATACGCAAGGTTATGTGAATGCACCCTTGGATTAAGCGGTGGGAATATTGTATAGGAACTTGGCAGAATTCATGTAATATGAGAGATGTCACTTACATATCTTTATCTCTTCTTTTGTATCTTAGTACCTTCTTGAAATGAAAAGTTTAATACTGCCCCCTGAACACATTCTGAAGAGAGGGGACAGCGAAGCAATAGCATATGCTTTCTTTCACCTTCAACACTGGAAAAGGGTAGAGGGAGCTTTAAATCTCTTACATTGTACGTGGGAAGGGAGTAAGTATATTGTTCTTTTCTAACTTCTACTGGCCTGCACTTAACAGCATAAAGTGAACTGGAAATTGTGGGGGAAATGTATCAAACTGGTGTAAAGTATATGTGGCTTAGTTGCCCATAGCAACCAATCAGATTCCACCTTTCATTTTTCACAGCTCCTTTGGAAAATGAAAGATGGAATCTGGTTGCTATGAGCAACTAAGCCTTCTACTTTACACCAATTTGATAAATCTCTCCCTGTGTCACTTTGTAAGGCATCAGTCTTAAATTGGATTTACAGAGATTTTTTTAATCAGCCAACAATTACATGTGTTTAGTGAATGGCAGATCACTGGAATGGACAGGCTTTCAATCTGTGGGGTTCTTTTACTTCCTGCAGCATAGGCAACTGCTTATTTCTGATCCCATCATACAAATTAATTTCCAAGTATTTTGTAATTGGACGCAGTATTCAGTCTATACACACCACAGTTACTTGTGAAGGGGTTATGCCACTAATAATTTCCTTTCCACTGCTGAGTACATCACTCGAGCAGTCCCTTAGAAGCAAATGGAGTAGTGTGGTCGTGCATGCTCACTACTACTGCTTTCTCATGAGGTGGTTCATTGGCACCTGGGTGGGCGCCCAGTGATCAAACACTTATTTTCTACCTCGTGGATGTGAAATAAGTGTTTTAAGTACCAGTGTTTTAAAGTGGTTCTCTAGGATTTTCATGTTAATGGCCTATCCTCAGGGATCAGTGGGGGTCCAACTCCCAGTACACCTGCCGATCAGCTGTATGAATAGGCTGTGAGAGCGCTTAGGCTTCTTCCTAGACCGTGTGATGTCATGTTCATTGGTCTTCAATCAAATCATATTGTTAGTGGCATAAACCTTAATCGCACAACAGGACCACAGTGGTGCAAAAATGTTGATATCCCAACTAGACTCGGAGTAAAAATGCACTAAAAACCAAATGTTTTGTTGCTTTATGTTTCTTTATCAAATTACTTCACATTATAGTGCATACACAAATGACTCGTGGTCAAAAGCACATATTTATCACAAAAGTCCATACCTAGCAATAAAGTCCTGTGTGCCTAGGGTCCATCTGAGGTTCAGCACATGTGGTGCCTAGCAAGCCCGTAGCTAAGTTTTGGGGGTCCGCAATGCTTGACAAAGTGCAAGACGTAGCTACATGCAAAGGACGTTGCTTGAAATCAAATAATTCTCATGTCGGACCATAAGTAGACTTGTAAACTGCATTTTCTACCTACCTTGGGGAAAATAGCAGGGCACTTGAATTCTGGGCATCCTTGCAAGCTTTGGTGATATACATAGGCAAACCTATACTCTAACCTGATCAATAGAGTCCCATAATTTTCCCATAAATATAAGACATACATACATCATATATGAATTATCCTAAATTTCATTACTGCTATATTTACAATACTTATAAATGTGAGGTTTTTAGTGCACATTTTAATCAAATTGTGTGAGCCCATCTGACCCGATCGGCAATCTTATCACTTGGGACCTTACGTAAAAGAGACTTTCCTCTCCTGGGCCTAGGCCTCCAAAATGAGCTCAGAGCAGGTAGAATCCAGCTATACTGTGAGTGCAGTGCCAAGATGGAAGCAGTCACTTCCTCAAAACGTACAATGCAAAACAACAGACAAGGCCAATGCTTCCAAACAACATTGCAGACAGGTCAGTTTTCACACTTTTGGCAAACCCATATAAAACCTGAACTTATAAAAAAAAAAAAAAAAAAACTCTTATTCCTCCATACCCACATATTTTTTTTTTAAGTAGGTACCCAGTGATTTATTCTCATAGGCTCATCAAACTTAATATTTGTGGGTGAAGCTCATAAAAAAATCAGATTTGTGGCTAAAAGTCTGACCCAAGCAGAGTTTGAGATGCAAAAAAACCTACTAAGGCCTAGTTCACACTTCAGTTATTTTATCAGTTATTTCCATCAGTTATTGTGAGCTAAAACCAGGTGTGGGTCTAAACACAGAACAGGTGCAGATCTTTTCCTTATACCTGATCTCTGTGGAGGCTCCACTGCAGCTTTTGGATCACAATAACTGATGGAAATATCTGATCAAAAAACTGAAGTGTGAACGCAGCCTAAGGCTTCATTCATATTTCTCTTTTTCACTGAAGTAAATGCAGACAGCATACGTACTTGAGACTTGCACTTCTTTGGTCTGTGATTAGGACCAAACACACCCATTAAAGTGTGTGGGTCCATGAAAAATCACGGATGGCATCCATGTTTGGTCCATTTTTCACTGATCACTAATAGGAGATGCTCTGGAAATTAATTTTCAGCTGAATAGTGTCTATACAGCATGAGTGAAATGTCTCAGGACACCCTTTTATTTCAGAAACAAAAGGGAAAATGAAATACGTGCATGCCCCAACAAGTAATGAGGGGGCCTATCTTTTAGGCTCCATTCACACGTCCTGTTTTTTTTTCCTGATTCGATCCTGATTTTTTCAGGACCCATTGAAATGAATGGATCCAGATCAGGATCAGGATCGAATCAGGAAAGAAAAACAGGACGTGTGAATGGAGCCTTAGACTGTGTCTGGAACATGGCCACCATCTTCAAAGCCGCCATATTATATCAAGGGCAAAAAACACACATGGACCAAGCATGGATTCTTCACTGATATCTTTATGGGTGAAACAAGGACAAATTTCTTTCACGGATGTCAAACGGACGTGGAAATGTGATCAAGGCCTAAAAGTAAACATTCAGTATATTAATTTTTTGTGTATGCCACTTATACCTGTCTACTTGCACGTATCTTGACGTGTTCATGTGAACTATATAGACCAACGATCATTGTGATCCAGATGTGATATACATTCATATCACAAGAGTAGAAAAAGTCAGAATAACAAGGGCGATGCAAATAACTGCTAAAACTGACCTGTGCAGAGCGGTTACAGGTCCTCTTTAAGTACAAAAGATTAAGAACTGGTCATACACATAACTTGTGGTCAACTTTTGTCTCTCCTGATAAACCCCCCCCCCCCCCATGCACATGCATATGCATACTCTGTATGTGAATGGGAGAGGGTAAAAAGCTGCTGCCAGAGACACCTGTAACTTGTGGCCTACAGTATCTTCTCAAAAAACAAAGGATTGGGCATGTTGAAATAAAACAGCCTGACCCTTCTTTCCCCTGACATTTACTATCAGGGAGATTTGGGAGGTCCCCATGTAATCGGCCAACATCTAACGTGTACGTCCAGCTGAAGTCCTTCCGTACAGATAATAGGAATGTGGTGGAACGGAATTTGTACATGTTACTAATTATTCTTTCCTATAACTGCATGTCTTTGAAGACCCAGCACATTACTATTACATCATATAATTTTTATTCCTTTTGAGCTGACAATCAGTCCACGTCATCTGTCCTTCTAAATATGGTTTTCCTGGCAGCCCGGCTACATCTAACTCATGGCTCTGCTTTCTCTAGGACAAAGACTGTAGGTAGTAATAGAATAACATGAGAGTTTATTAAGCCATCTTGCTGGCACGCCTGGCGTGGTACTACACTATGTAATTGTCTTGTAGTTCACACACTTCACCAGCAGATGGCAGATTTCCATATACAATTTTTTTACTTCTGCTTCACAAACTGCCAAGTACAATTACAGATACAGTTCCCATAAAATAATTACATAGTAATTAAATGTTCATATTTGTTTTGTGTTCTCCAGTAGTGCCTCATGTTCTGTATCAAGTCAATATAATTGTGCCTCTCCTGAGAGGTTGTATAATTGCATCTTTAGGTATATTATAGGCAGGGTCCCTGAGGCTTCTCCCTTTCAGGTAGTAGCTCAAGGCTGGATTGTGATTCGCATGTTAGACTGGCCAAGGATATGGTCACACATCAGAAAAAGCAACAGATATGTGAAGGTCCACATACAGACCACTCCTAGAAATGCAGCAATTCGGCCTAGGTGTAGGGGTAATACCTACTTGGTCAATTTTCTGGGATCACCTGGAAAGCTGAGATTTGTTTTTTTTTATCTTTCACATGGTGCAATGTGGAGTGCTCCATGGCAGCTGGTGGCACCTGTGAGTTGGTATGGCCCAGAGCCTGACAGCAGGGATGTTTTTGGTCTTCTGGGAAACCCTTTCAGCAGGTGCTGTTATGGCAAATTGGTGTAGGGACCCACTTGAAAGAGGTCGCATGAAGTAGCAAGTAGTAGCAATAGATAAGTGAATTAAACGTGGATGAGTGGTCCATTTTTTGGGGGGACTATCATTATAATGCTTGTGTTGCATTGTGTAGCTGTATCATCTGAACAACATTTTGCATGCATGTTTGCATGTTCAGATATCATTTTAATGCACATATCCAGTAGTTTTATTTCTGAACCAAGCACAGCTGATGACGTTTTTGTGCACCGATCCAGCACAGGAGACATCTGGTATCACAGCTGATCCCAGAACTGCTCCCATAGGAAAGCATGGATCAGTTTTGGCCTCAGTTTCCCTCTGGCATTTCTGCACCACAACCAAAGGAAACAAAACTGGATTGATAGACATGAGAAAGGGGGACGTAGCCCATAGTTTCAGACTAGTAAAAATAATTATTACACTGCATACAGAGGTCGTTTTATGGAGTCCAAAGCATTAAAGGGGTTGCCCAAAGGTGCACAGGGGATAGGGGACAAGTATCTGATAAGCAGGGGTGCGAATGCTGGGACCCCATTGATCACAGGAACAGGTGTACCATGTTCCAGGTGGTTGAGCATGCATTCTGACTCTCCATTCATGCTTTATGAGACTGCTGGTTATAGCCGAGCACTGCAATCTGCTGTCTCCAGCAGTCCCGTAGAGTGGCTGTATGCATACTCAACCGCAGATCTGTTAATTAAGGAAGTTCAGGACCCCTGGATTCTCCACCATTCAGATCCTTATCCCCTATCCTGAGGACAACCTCTTTAAAGGGGTTATCCCATCTTTGACAATGGGGGCATATCGCTAGGATATGCCCCCATTGTCTTATAGGTGCGGGTCCTACCGCTGGGACCCGCACCTATATTGAGAACGAAGCAGGGGGAGCTCTGAGCCTGGACTGCCCCCCCGCCTTCCCCCCGCTGCGCTAATAGAAACGAATGGGAGCACGCCGCGCATGCGCGGCCCGGCTCCCGTTCATTTCTATTGAGCTGACGGAAATAGCTGGCTCGGCTATTTTCGGTGGCAGCATAGAAATGAATGGGAGCGGTGGCCGCGCATGCGCGGTGCACTCCCATTCGTTTCTATGAGCGCCGCGGGCGGGCTGCGCCTTGCGGTGGCACAAGATGGGATAACTCCTTTAAAGGGTTATTCTCATTTTAGACAATGGGGGCATATCGCTAGGATTGTCCCCATTGTCTTATAGGTGCGGGTCCTACCGCTGGGACCCGCACCTATATTGAGAACGAAGCAGGGGGAGCTCTGAGCCTGGACTGCCCCCCCGCCTTCCCCCCGCTGCGCTAATAGAAACGAATGGGAGCACGCCACGCCTCTGCGGCCCGGCTCCCGTTCATTTCTATTAAGCCGACGAAAATAGCTGGCTCGGCTATTTTCTGTGGCAGCATAGAAATGAATGGGAGCGGTGGCCGCGCATGCGCGGTGCACTCCCATTCGTTTCTGTGAGCGCCGCGGGCGGGCTGCGCCTTGCGGTGGCACAAGATGGGATAACCCCTTTAAAGGGTTATTCTCATTTTAGACAATGGGGGCATATCGCTAGAATTGTCCCCATTGTCTTATAGGTGCGGGTCCCACTGCACCTATATCCAGAACGGAGCCCCTGAACTGAATGAGGGCGCACTGCGCATGAGCAGCCGCCCTCCATTCATTTCTATGGGGCCGCCGAAAATAGCCGAGCGCTGGCTCGGCTACTTCCGTCGGCTCCATAGAAATGAATGGGAGCGGTGGCCGCACATGCTCAGTGCGCTCCCATTCATTTCTATGAGCGCAGCAGGGAGCTGCGCCTGGTGGTGGCCGGACCCCAGGAAACCCGGGGTCCTCCAGGCACAGCACTCCCCGCTCCGTTCTGGATGTAGGTGCGGGTCCCAGCGGTGGGACCCGCAACTATAAGACAATGGGGGCATATCCTAGCGATATGCCCCCATTGTCTAAGATGAGAATACCCCTTTAAGCATAAGTTTTAATTTTAGCATTTCACAAGCATAACGTTTTCATACAGTAGTTGCCAGTACCCAGAAATGGCAACCTGGGAGTGTCTTTTACAGGAAAACACTCAAGCAGCAGGGCACGGCAAAAATGGAATTGGCCATTTAGTAGTGCAGTTTGTACAAATGGGCTGATCTGAATATAGTTAGACCCCCTGTATTAATATCAGACCCAGGCCAAGACCTGTATACTAATATTAGACCCAAGCCAAGACCTGTATAATGTATTACTATCAGACAACAGAACCTCCATATTAATACAGGACACCAGTTCATACCCCTAGCTTAATTCAGACCCCATATAGAAAAGAAAATTGAGACCCCTTACCAGACTACATACTTACCTCCTTGCTCCAGGCACTGTATTAAATCCTGCTGTGTAGCAGCAGGGTGTTGTGTATACTGCTTCTCTCTACTTTCCATCAAAAGATTGCAATTTGTATAGAATAATGGAATTTGCTCCATTATTCTATATAGAAATAGGTATATTACAGTTCAGTGCTGCCACCTGCTGGCCTGAAGTGTAATATACAGGTAATGAGCATATAAGCCTAGTACGGACTCAACCTCATTATCAGCAGAGAACACTTTCCATGATATTCACGGGTTTTAGCCCTCTCAGATGCTGTGGTCACATTTGACCACGGCATCTGAGGGGTTAAATGTCCACGGTCAGCATTACTGCCGATCGCAGACAATAGCCGAGGTTGTCTAATTTATGAAAGAGCAGGCACCCAGCGGCTATGGCGCTCGTGATTTAAACAATAGGTCATTTTCTGATGACCTATTTTCTTTAAATGTGATTAGTCCTGAACAATATGATTTTCTTATGTTGCGAATCCCATTACACCTATTTTACATGGCTTGGCTTCAATGTAATATTGCTGTATACATCTATTCCACAGGTGTTGGATTATGTGCAGTTCAACATCATATAGCAAAGTTTAGTAATTGCAGATACTTTACAAAAGCATTATTACTTTGTTTGACAGGGCGTATTACCTCAAAATCACTTAAAGGTTTTGCTCTCAAAGAGACTTATCATCTTCAGCAAATTTAGTGATGGCCTTTTGGGAGGAGAATTTTTTTTTTATTTACAGTATCCAATCCTTTTGTGGAACATATTATCTGGTATGGCACATACATCAGTGACCTCCTAATGACTTGTCAGGGTGATTGTATCTACTAGAGTTTGTTCCCTACATTAACAATACCTTCACACATTAAACAGACCCTATCTGGGTATGGGTTTAATATTTACAAATCCTTAACAAATGACTAATCCTAGTCTATTAACCCTTCTTAAACTAATTATCCGTGCCGCGGCTGTGCGCTCCCATAGAGGTGAATGGGGCTGCATGTATTCCGCGATTTTGCGGAATACATACGGCCCCATTCATACGGTCGTGTGAATGGGGCCTTATTATGACCGTTAAGAACCTAATAGTGAGCTATTCTAATAAAAATCTAATAATATTAATATTCTAATCAAATCTAATAAGTAATATGCCTGAACTAGACAGACATTTTTGTCTTCAAATATCAGTTTTTTATATTTAGTCCACTTATGGACTAACGGTCGGTTTGTCTGAAACAGTAATTCAGATGAGTAATGACATCAGGATATGAGGTATAACATTAAGGTCAACCCATTTTGAATATATAGACACAATGATGATGAAATAATATATTTGTATTTCATGAGTGACAATAATGAGAGTATGAAATACGAATATTACAGTAGTGTATGTCAAGTATTGTAGATGTATCTAATGATTCAGATGTTAAAATGTGACATCATTAGTGTCTATTCAAATTAAATAGTAAATGAACATCAATAACAAATAATAAGTTGAAGATAAAGATGAAGTCAAGGGAGGAACTAAGGAATATATATATATATATGATCAATTCTATGATAAGGCATTTTCATTAGTAACAAACTGAGACAATGAGCGGACTTATGCAGAGTTCCCCGGAGTTTAAGGACAGCTGAACTGCCAATTAATCAATCTTAAGCTTTAAATAAGGGTAAAAGGTCTGTCCGTCATCCCTGAGGAAGCCAGCGCTGCTCGTGAAACATGTCGGGGGGGGGGGGGCAGAAAGAGATTTTAATTTCTGTAGTCCTGTTAAAGCTGCTTTACCCTAGTCCGTATCCTCACATAAAGATAGAACAGATAGGTGTGAGAATGACTGCAATTTGAGGCTTAGTCACCAGTGAACTGGATAAGCCTGAGTATTCACGTACAGACTGGTGTGGTGAGGTGGAAGCAGTGCACATTTCCACCACTACCTATACATCATAGCACAATACCAAAGAAGCAGAACGGTGATGGCAGTTAATTTTAAAGTGGATAGCTCATATTAGGTTCTTAACTGTCATAATAAAGGTTATATTTTATAAGGATAATTAGTTTGCACTTTAGTATCTGGTTCAAGAGGGTTAATAGACTAGGATTAGTCATTTGTAAGGATTTCTACATTAACAATAATTCCTTCCATTTCAGATTGGCACTTTACATTTGTAAATTTGTTATAAAAACGACCACATTTCAGAAAGATACCTCTGGAAATCCCATTTTACACGCCCACAGTCAACATCCGATTCACTATATTAAGTCTGTGCCAGTAGAAGAAATGATTAGGGGTCTGTACCCTAGAACGAGGCAGAGGCTATAAGAACTAGGTTGAGTGCCAGAGGATATCCCCAGTGGATGCTGGGTAGGGCATTCAAAATATTGCACATGCGAAATGTAGAAGGGATTTATAATTTAAAAATTGTCGGCATAATAAAATAAATGATACACCCATACGTGCTTCCGTACAATACATTTTTTTCCTTTTGGAAGATGAGAAAATGGAAATTTTACCATCTAATGGCTGTAGGGTGTTTTCAAGAAGGTCACGTACTATAGGAAATATTCTTTCCCCTAGTTTGTTTATATCATCAAATGTGAATAAAACTTGGCTTCATCATAATGGTTCATTAGGTGCGGTCCACATCCATGTTAAACATGTATCAATGCTTAGCTCTGTAAAACGTTTCAGGATTCAGAAGACTTGAATAACTTTCGGATAAATCAATATATCGGTTGTAATTCTGATTTGGTGGTTTGTCAAATTGTGTACAGAATGTGACAAAATGTATGTTGAAAGTACATCTTGTAGATCTGAAACTCTTTGAGCACTTAATTGATATTAACCTCCGCTGTACATGGCGCCATAGCTGTTTCAATCAGCAGAGACCCGAGGTGGATGTATGCGATCAGCCCTACGGCTGATGGCATACATTTAACTCCTCAGATGCTGTAGCTATATAGCCATCACAGAACACAATGGGCAATCTAACCCAGGGTGACTTAAAAAAGTTTAAAAAAAAAGTTTTTTGTTTTTTTTTTTTAAATATAAAAGTTCAGATCATACCCCTTTTCCCCAAAATAAAAGTACATAACCAATAAAAAAAATGCACATCATGGGCATTGCTGCATGCAAAAATGACTGCTATTAAAATAAATATAATTATTTATCCCATACGGTGAATGACGTAGTGGAAAAAAACCTCCCCAATAAAAAATTTTTAAAAAGTAATCAAATAGTTACCTAGACTTGATCACTGAAAAGTACAGATTGCCCAGCAAAAGTGAGCCCTCATACAGCTCTGTACACACAAATACAAAAAAGTTATAGGGGTCAGAATATAGCAATGAAAAGAAAAAAACATTTTTTTTCTGTATTAAAACGCAAGAAAAACTATACATGTGGTATTGTTGTAATTGTATTGACCTGGAGAACGAAGGTAACAGGTCAATTAGAAAGCCATAAAGAAATAAATAAATCTGGCAGATTTGCATTTTTTTCCCCAATTCCACCCCATTTGGAATTTTTTTTCCAGCTTCCCACTACATCATATGCAATATTAAATAGCGCTATTAGAAAGTACAACTTACCCAGCAAAAAATAATCCCCCAGACGGCTACGTGAATGGAAAATCAAAAAATTATGGCTCTGCGAAGGCGGGAATGAAAAACAAAAACGGAAAATCACATGGTCCTCTAAGGGTTAATAATGCTAACATCTGCAATATGGCAGTGTGGCAAAACATTTATTTACAATCATAATAAGCCAGTTTGCCATTTAAAAGCTTTTGCAGTAGGGTAATTGACTAAATCATACTAGGGTGGGAACAGGAGGAGGTCTCTTTTGGATCTAGAGACCTTCTGGATGTTCCACCTGAAAACGAAAAGGGAATTGATGTTTCGCTACTAATCTTACAGTTTTTAAGTATTAAGGAATAAAACTAAGATCTATATTTAAGTATAGGATTAAAAAAAGCTCTAGCCTATGTGCGCTCCCGACCACCAGATGAGCCAGCGCTGATTCCTATAGTGTGCAAGGATGACCACCACTGATGAATTGTAGGGTGGTTGTAACCATGGAAATGAGCAGTGTATAATGTTATGGTAAAATGAATCAAACCAGCAAAAGAGGCAATATGGACAATCACAATAATCATAATCACAAAATTAGTAAGTGCCTTGTATTAACCCCTTAAGGCCGAAGCTACTTTTACACTTAATGCCGAAGCCACATTTTTTAAATCTGCCATGTGTCACTTTATTAATTCATAACTTTGGGATTCTTTCACCGATTCGACTGATTCCAAGATTGTTTTTCGTGACATATTGTACTCCACGACAGTGGTAAATTTGAGTCAATATAAATCACCTTTTTTTATAAAAAAAAAATCCTAAATTTACAGAAAATTTGGAAAAACTTGTAATTTTCAAACTTTGAATTTCTCTGCTATTAAGGCAGATAGTGATCCCTCACAAAATAGTTATTACTTTACATTTCCCATATGTCTACTTTATGTTGCCATCATTTTGTAGATGTAATTTTATTTTTTGGGGATGTTAGAAGGCTTGGAATTTTAGAAGCAATTCTTAAAATTTTAAGAAATTTTCCAAAACCATTTTTTTAAGCACCAGTTCAGTTCTGAAGTCACTTTGTGGGGCTAACATAATAGAAACCACCATAATTAGAAACTACACCCCTCAAGGTTTTCAAAACTAATTTTACAAACTTTGTTAACCCTTTATGTATTCCACAAGATTTAAAAGAAAATGGAGATGACATTTCAAAATTTCACTTTTTTTTTGCAGATTTTCCATTTTAATCCATTTTTTCCTGTAACACATCAAGGGTTAATAGCAAAAAAAACCTCAAAATCTATTACCCTGATTCTGCGATTTACAGAAACACCCCACATGTGATTGTAAACTACTGTATGGGTGCATGGCCAAGCGCAGAAGAAAGGTGCGCCAGATGGTTTTTGGAGGGCGAATTTTGCTGGACTGGTTTTTAGACACTATGTCCCATTTGAAGCACCCCTACAGTAGAAACAACCAAAAAGTGCCCATATTTTGGAAACTAAGGGATAAGGTGACAGTGTTATTGATACTATTTTGGGGTACATATGATTTTTGATCACTTTATATTACACTTTTTGCTAGGCAAGGTAAACAAAAATGGCTGTTCTGGCTCAGTTTTTTTTTTTTTTTACTGTGTTCACCTGAGGGGTTAACTAATGTGATATTTTTGTAGAGCAGGTTGTTACGGACGTGGCGATACCTAACATGTATAGTTGTTTTTAATTTATTTAAGTTTTACACAATAATATCATTTTTGAAACATCAAAATCGTGTGTCTGAACAAAATAGTGTCTCTGTTGTCTGAGAGCTGTAGCTTTTTTATTTTTTGGGCAATTGTCTCAGGTAGGGGCTCATTTTTTGCGGGAAGAGGTGACGGTTAGATTGGTGCTAGTTTGAGGGGCATATGCCTTTTTGATCACTTTGTATTACACTTTTTGTGATGTAAAGTGACAAAAAATGGCTTTTTTGACCCTGTTTTTATTTTATTTTTTTACAGTGTTCACCTGAGGGGTTGGGTCATGTGATATTTTTATAGAGCGGGTTTTTACGGACGCGGCGATACCTAATATGTAAAGGTACCGTATTTTTCGCCCTATAAGACGCACCGGCCCATAAGACGCACCTAGGTTTTAGTGTAGGAAAATAAGAAAAAAATATTTTTCAGCAGATCCTCTTATCAGACTGCCCATAAATTTAAGGACATCACATCAGACCCCCATATCAGCCCCCTGTGCCCCCATACCATCTCACTGTGCTCCCACCAGACCTCAGATCAGCAGAATGTGCCCCCACCAGACCTCAGATCAGCAGAATGTGCCCCCATCAGACCTCAGATCAGCAGAATGTGCCCCCATCAGACCTCAGATCAGCAGAATGTGCCCCCATCATACCTCAAATCAGCAGAATGTGCCCCCATCAGACCTCAGAACAACAGTATGTGCCCCCATCAGACCTCAGAGCAACAGTATGTGCCCCCATCAGACCTCACATCAGCAGAATGTGCCCCCATCAGACCTCAGATCAGCAGAATGTGCCCCCAACAGACCTCAGATTAGCATATTGTGCCCCCAACAGACCTCATATTATCATATTGTGCCCCCATCAGACCTCATATTATCATATTGTGCCCCATCAGACCTCATATAACCATATTGTGCCCCCATCAGACCTGAGATTAGCGTTTTGTGCCCCTTCACACCTCAGATCAGCGTCTTGTGCCCCTATCAGACCTCAGATCAGCCCACCCAGCCACTTAAAGTGGCTGGGTGGGCTGATCTGAGGTCTGATGGGCGTCCCTACGTACAAGTGAGCGCTTCCTTATGGAAGCGCTCACTTGTATTCGCCCTATAAGACGCACCGCATTTTTCTCCTACTTTTGGGGCAAAAAAAGTGCGTCTTATAGGGCGAAAAATACGGTATTTTATTTTCTTCATTTTTAATCAATTACGTGCTTATTGGGAATTGGATTTTTTTTTTTTACACTTTTTTTTTTTTTTTTACACTTTTTTTTTTTTTTTTTACACTTTTTTGACTCAGACCCACTTGGTTCTTGAAGATCCAGTGGGTCTGGTGTTTTACAATACACTGTAGTACACCGTATAGTGTACTGCAGTGTATTTTCATTCATAGTAAGCTTTACCATGGCAAGCCGGACGAAAGCGTCCGGTTGCCATGGCAACCATCGGGAGCGTCCGGTTGCCATGGCAACCATCGGGACGCTGCCACAGCAGAGCAGCGTCCCGATGGGAGGGAGCTCCCTCCCTCTCTCCTCCCCACTGGGAGGGAGCTCCCTCCCTCTCTCCTCCCCACACCATCGGTGCGCTGCCAGAGCACCGCAGCGCCCGATGGGAGAGGGAGGGAGCCCTGTTAACCCTTTCCATACTGTGGTCCCTACAGACCGCGGCATGGAAGGGGTTAAACGGCCGACATCGCTGCCAGGAGTGATGTCGGCCGTTTGAAGCAGATTGTCAGCTGTACGCTGACAATCTGCTTCTCGGACTGCGGGGATCAGATCCTTTCAACCAGCGCACGCGTATCCTGTGATGGCTAGTCTGACCAGACTAGCCAATGACAGCGATTGCTGGCCCGGGACCGCCCCCATTGGTCCCGGGCTGGTTAGCTGACACCCCTTGCTGTAAGTAACAGCCGGGGTCTCAGCGCTGTCACCATGTCATCAGACATGGTGACAGTTTAATGCCATGACGGCTTATCCCGTCATGGGGCGGCAAGCGGCTCCTGCCCATGACGGGATAAGCCGTCATTGGGCGTTAAGGGGTTAAAGGGGTTGTCCGAGTAATTGTTTTGTCCTTTGTATATTTCTAACTAGTCAAATACAACAGCTTTTCCATACACTTTCTGATTCTAAAGCTGCTGATTTATCAGATTTCATTCAGGGTCACATGACCTGTGATGTCAGCTTGCCTCCCTGCTAATCTTATATTCGTGCACAGAGCCTGTACACCATGTCACTGTGCTGGCCACGCCCCTCCTGCTCTGCCGCTGCTGCTATCTGCCCTCCCTGGATTCTTTCAGATAAAACATTAACCCCTTCAGCCAGAACACACTGAAGGCTTTACAACAGCTGCTGCAGATGTAAAGAGACACAGGATCTGCCCTCCTCACCCTACAGACACAGAGCTGACTGCAAAGTATTGTATTGTACAAGAACAGGTAGGGGGAAGACCCTGTGTGTATCAGCAGTGTCATTGTACAGCTGGGACTTGTAGTCCTACACATACAACATGCTGTTGAGTATTCCAGCAGACATGTCACTCAGGCCAGCTCACTGACTTCGCATAGCATGAAGGGGGAGGGGCAGAGATTGTTAATACTGCATGTAAACCAAGGCCAGAGGAGAACCAGGGGAATGAAATATAGATTTTTTTTTTGCCTAAAACTTGCTTACCTTAGTTATATATTGCTGCTGCCCATCAGATTTACAGTACTATACATTTTTTTCATAACTCTGACAACCCCTTTAACTGTCTCTACATAATAAATGCCACTTGCTGAAGTGAGACAACCCCTTTAAAAGCAGATAAATTCAAATTTGGAAATATATTCTACAAGCCAGCACCTGGATCTGAATACTTTAATTGCATGTAATTAAACATTTTGCATATCAACTGAGTTTTTCAATAATATCTATCTGTATAGCACCACCTTTTGTTTTGTCTCTTATTTCTTTGTCTGGCTCACTGAGAAGGCCGCACATGCTCAGTTTCATCCCTCAACTGCCTCCTGAGCTGTGATAGGGAGAGCTGAGACACACCTCCTGAGCTGTGATAGGGAGAGCTGAGACACACCTCCTGAGCTGTGATAGGGAGAGCTGAGACACGCCCCCTGAACTGCAGCAGAAAAGACACTCTCCTTGAGGTACAGGGCTGTTTCTAGCTTTGTTTGTCACGCACTATATGATGTCTGATTTGAAGTTCTGAAGTTTGTTTTTTTTTTTTTTAAATAAAGATTACCACTAGCGTAAAGTACAATGTGTCATGAAACAACATTCTCAGAATCTCTTTGATAAGTAAAAGCATTCTAAAATTACCACATAAAGTGACACGTCAGATTTGAGAATTGGAGCTGCGTTCTGAAGGCCAAAATAGACTTTGACTTGAAGAATTATGAGAATTGCCAAAGCTGAAAGCACAGTCTATGGTTTTATAGTGAAATGTGACATTTTCAATATGCCTGTCTGCTGGAAAACTTTGCTGCTAGTTTCAGTTAAGTTTCTTTAGAATTATCAGATCCAGTCCTTTCTGGAACTGCTTGTTCCACGATACGTTACTTTCTGTATTAGTGGTTCAGGAGTGTGTGCAAACTCTGCTGCCAAACCAGATTGGCTGAAATAAACGCTGCACTTGGACGGGCCTGTCTATGCTGATGTGTGTCAGCTGCCTCGCTGTGTAATGTTTGTAAGTTCACGTCACCTCCACAGTCTAGTATACACTAACCACCCAAGGGTGACTTAATTTTTTAAGAGGCTGCACCCACGCATCACAAAAAAATGACACATTTATTTTCAGTTTGTATCTTCTATGTCATACGGTAACTTGTTGCCATAATATATATAAAATGAGCACCACCCTGCACGAGGGTATAAACAATCATGGATTGTCCTGGCACATAGAAGTACACGAAGTGACCGCCTAACCTCCCAGATCCTTTTATAACAAGATGCCTTAAAGAGGACAGAGAAATACAGGACAGGCTACATACTCCAACCCAAATGCTTGCCCTTTTATTTTTTTGCCAGACTGTGTGAGAAGTATTTTTGTACACCACTACGTTAAAGAAGAACTCCCGCAAAAAATTTTATTCTCTGACCTGTTAGAAAGGTGCATGATATAATCCGTAGTGATTGTCATTTTCTTAACAGTGACTGTTTCTGTGAGTAAAAACCTCTCTTCTGGAGAGGAGCTGGGTCATGTGACCAACTCCCTGACCTCCAACTGACCCAGGACAGCAAGCCAGTAACTGCTCTATTCATTCCTATGGGAGCCTCACTTTTCACTTCCTTCATAGGAATACATAGAAAATTAGACTTCCTGTCCACACATAAGTCTATGTGTGAGTTGGTGAGTCTAATTGCTGGTCACATGACACAGATAAGAAACTTCAGGATGATAGAAGTCAAAAATCCAGACACTGGTAAGAAAATGACATTCACTACAGATTACATCATGTACATTTCTAGCAGGACATGGAATAAAATTTTTGTCGGGAGTTTAAGTCACTTCTTTAAGTCATATGGTCACATGATGAAGTTTGATATGTTTTGAAATGACTGGATTTGGAATCACGTCAATGTGTCTAGAATTCTCCAGTCACCGTGTACTAGTTGTCCTCATGTAAAGAGGTCCTTTATTTCGATGCTTTATTGCACTTCCAACTTCTCCAAGAAGGGAACATTCTGATCATCTTTGTTTTTCTATTTACATATGGCCCTCTGCCCACAAGGAGCTCATCCCAGTGTGATGCCTTTTGGTGTCCGTTGTTCTCCTCAGAATTTAAAGAAAATAAAGTATCATGATTTCTAAACCATTTCAGCCATCATATATATAAATCTAAATCCAGTACTCTGGCCTAATTAATCATCAGAAACAGGAAGCCTGTGTGACATCCTTTTCCATAAATTTCAGGTGTGCAGTTTATGTAGTAGCCTGGTTATAAGCCAAATGGTATTCCTTTACCATTATAATGTATAACTTGCATGCACACTGAGGAAATTGTACAGCATTAATATTGATTGAAATGTTATCCTTATTCTTCATACATTGTATGGTATGCACATTGCATTGAGGCTTCTATATAGGCATATACAGTATTAATCATTGTTATATGTAAAAAATACAAAAAAAAAGCACCTGTATAGAATTACCACTTACAATGCGTGGTACCTATGGCTTGTAGATCTGTTATACGTTATTTTAGGCAGTTTTAAACAAAAGATAATAAAATTGTGATAAGGAAATTATGACAGCTTTGTTTGGTTATTTCACATTTTGTTATATTGCTGCCTTGTGTTAAAGGGGTTCTGTAGTTCTTTAAAACTGATGATCTATCCTCTGGATAGATCATCAGCCTCTGATCGGCGGCGGTCCGACACCCGGGAGCCCCGCCAATCAGCTGTTTGAGAAGGCAGCGGCGCTGCAGGAGCGCCGCAGCCTTCTCTGTGTTTACCGCAGGCCAGTGACGTCACGACTAGTATCACTGGCCTGGGCGGGGCTAAGCTCCATTCCAAGTGAACAGAGCTTAGCCCCGCCCAGGCCAGTGATACTAGTCGTGACGTCACTGACCTGCGGTAAACACAGAGAAGGCTGCGGCGCTCCTGCAGCGCTGCTGCCTTCTCAAACAACTGATCGGTGGGGGTCCCGGGTGTCGGACCGCCGCCGATCAGAGGCTGGTGATCTATCTAGAGGATAGATCATCAGTTTTACAGAACTGCAGAACCCCTTTAAATAAAAAAGTATATATATATTTTTCCCCTATTATTCCTACCAAAAAAACTGAATAAAAAGTTATCAAAAACAACAAAAAGGCATATAAATTCCAAAATTGTGTCAACAGAATGCCCTGCAAAAAAAAATCTATCCACTTGGCTTGGCAACACCTTCTGCCAGTTTAGCTCAATCTACAACAAGGAGCCACTTCTACGTTTTTTTTCCAGGGCCACTTTGAGCTCCCATCTGCCCCTGTTGGTAACCTCTTTTACCCAGGCCCTCCCCTCTTTCCAAGATTTGTTTAATTTGAAGCCAGATCTTGGAAGAGTCCAAACTTCCATTGACCTTTAATTTAAGGCCTCTTTCACATGACCGACTTTTCTGTGTGGATGTAATGCACGTAGTTATTCATTGGGTCTTTTAAATGGGTCTGCGTACTTGAGTTTTTCACGTTTGCATTCAGGAAAAATCGCATGTTCTATATTGTGCGTTTTTCATGCAGCACCATCTCTATAGAAGTAAATTGGGCTAGTGTGAAAGATGGAAGGCATCCAGAAGCAGTCCTGATGTAATGCATTTTTTACTGATGGTTGCTAGTAGATGTAGATTGTTCTTCAGTATTTCTTCATGCACATGTAATGCATGCAATCCGGATATAATCTGGATGGAAAAAAACACACACACTGAACGCGGTTGCAGAAAAAAACTGATTGAACCAACATGCAAATCCATCAGTTTTTTCCTGAACAGATCCTGATACAATCCATATAGCTCATTTGAAAAAGGCCTAAGAATTATGACGGCCACTGTGCTCTTGGAAACTTTGTGCAGCAGAATTTTTTTGTACCTTTCTCCACCTGTGTGTCACCACAAAATCCGGTCTCTGAGCTCTACAGGCAGTTCTTTCCTCCTCATGGCTTTAAACTCTGCACCTATATAGACTTATATAGGGGTGTATCTTTCCAAATCATGTCCAGTCAACAGAATTTACCACAGGCGTACTCCAGTCAAGGTCTAGAAACATCTCAAAGATGATTAAGAAAAATGTGATGCCCCCAAGAGCTGTGTCATAGCCAAGGGTCTGAATACTTATGTCCATGTTAAATTTTAGTTTTTCTAACATTTTATTGATTGCAGATTGATGGGGGGAAAAAACGTGGATTTTTTTTATTTTAGCACAAGGCCGTAAGTTAACAACATGTAAAAAAAAGTGAAAGGGTCTGAAGACTTTCCTTTCCGAGTGCACTATATATAGTTACCTTGAGAATGGTGGTTATATAGCACATGGTATCTGTGGTATGATAAGTACATCTTACTATGCTGCACTGGTGAGCAGTGTAAAAATAAAAATGACAGCCCTCATCATGCATAAAAAAACTTTTTGTACATTGAGTTATTTGTAATGCACAGTTGACCTCATGAGAAATATTCATGGTAGTGTCTATGTAGCATATGTCCTATTTTTTTTTTAAACTATATGGATATGTTATAAATGAGGAGAATATCATAGTTCTGAAGAAATGATCCTTCTCTAGCTGCAACTGTGGAATTAGGATCTGAAAATATAAGACTAACTTGTCACTGTCTTCCATTTGTGTTCCTATGATGTCATCTGTTCCTTGAAGAATGATGATAGTGAGAACATCACTCATATGACAGCTATTCTCACACCACTTATGACTGTTGAAATATTAAAGTGGAACAATGTGACTTTCAAGGCCATCGGGGATATCTTGCAAAATTGGTAAAAATGGAATTATTCAGAAGATATACAAGCTCTTGTTACATTAGATATCAAATATGCAAGACACTACTCTGCAGCCTGTGTTAAATTATTCCAGTGTAACTGATCAAATCCTACACACGCCGGTTTTATTCCTTAAATACATTTCAGACGTCCATGATTTATGTACCAAAATAAATGCCATCTGTTAGCAAGACCCTGACTCTCCCTATGAATCGGAGCTTATAGTCTTGTTACATCATGTGGTTAAAATAAATCTATATGCTGACAGACAATGTGGTAATATGCACATCAAAGTCCAGTCCTGGGATTGTGGTGTAAATTCCTGTGTCTGTGCTTGGATTCCCTGATTGAAACCTCTTCTGGGGACAGATGACAATTCTCAGCAATAGGAAGTGTATAGACCTGCTAAGATGTGAGGATTGCTTTTTCTTCTATGCCCGCCAGTATGTATGCATTTTGCTTTGTTTGGCTCCGTTACAGTCATATGGTAGAACCAAGAAACCTAACAATATGTACTAGATGTTGCATATTACGTCATGTATTATACTATTCTCCCATATATTCTTCTCCAATAAATTCATTGTAGGTCCAGGAGGTTGGTGTTAGATATTTGAATAGGAGCTGTCACCTCTCCTGATACTGATTTGGTAACTACTTGCATTCCCCATGTACATCCATCTGTACCTTTATCTGTAAACTTCTAGCAGCAATAAGAGCTGAGCGCCACAATATAGAGGCAAGTAAGAGTAGATGCTCCTGAATTGTCATTCTATGTGGAATACATTTGTTTACCTAAACCGACATGTCAGGGGTGGACACAGGTCCTCTTTAAGAATTTTTTTATGTACCATTTTGTCTGTAAGAAAATGCTTTGCTATTGTATTCTATGATGCAGTGACTACATGAACTACAAATCTGATCTACTCTGTCTTTCGGCCACAATAGGCCTTCATCAGACACTTTGCCACAGATAGGTTACTGGAAGGTATAGTAGGCTTTGGAGATAGGTAGGTAGAATGCTGATGTTGGTAAGGCGCCTTACCAACATCAGCATTCTACCTACCTACCTCTAGCGCCTACTATTCCTTCCAGTACCCTACCTGCGGTAAAGTGTCTGATGAAGGCCTATTGTGGTCGAAAACGTTCACACATATTTTGCCATTATTAATAAAGACTCAGACTTCATTTCTACCTTCTTTTCGGTGTTATTTGATATTATAACGACGGGGTGGGAACCCTATAACAGCAACAAGAGGAGCAGAGTGCCACAAAGTGATTTATATTTGTTCTACCGTGTCTTTCAGCATTCAGAATGATTCCATACCCACTGGAAAAGGGTCACCTTTTTTACCCATACCCCATTTGCACAGAAACCGCCGACAGAGAATTACTTCCATGTAAGTACTCCGTTTTTTTTCCCCTCTGTTAAAGTCATATGTAATGTTTTGCACAGTGTATGCCAATTATTCTGTCAGAAGCCCCAGTCTTTAGCTATTTCGTATGAGACCTAAAGACACTGCGGTGTGCAGAGCCTGAAAACAAGTGTTATGCTGGTAACTTGGAAAATGAGCGTAGAGAATAGAAAGAACACACGTATACGTGTCAGAATATGCCATACAGTGTATTTGTATTTGGGGCCTACCATTTCTCTAGATCATCTTTGAGATATTTCTAAACCTTGATTTGGAGTCCATCTGGGGTAAATTCAGTTGATAGGATATGATTTGGAAAGACACACCCCTGTCTATATAAGGTCCCACAACTAACAATGCATATGAAGAGGAGAAAACTGGCCCACAGATCTAGAGAAGGCTGCAAAACATTTCTGAACACTGAAAGTTCCCAAGAAAACAGTGGCCTACATAGTTCATAAATGGAATATATTTGGAGTAATCAGAACTCTTAGAGATGGCCACCCCACCAAACTAAGTAATAGGGCAGAACAGCCTTGGTAAGAGAACCCAAAGTCACTCTGTCTGAGCTCCTGTGTGCTGATGGGAGAAACTTCCAGAAGGTCAATCATCATTGCAGTTTGCAATCTGGGCTTTATGGCGGAGTAACCAGAAAAATGCCCTCCTGGAGTTTGTAAAAAAAAAAAAAAAAAGCACCTGAAGGACTCTGACTTTGGGAAACAAGATTCTCTTATTTGTTGCAATCAAGATTGAACTTTTTGGCATTGATTCTAAGCATTGTGTCTTGTGGAAACCTGCCCAATACCATCCTCATAGTGAAGCATGGCTATGGCAGCATCATGCTGTGGGGGTGTTTTTCAGCAGCTGGGACAGGGAGACTGGTCAGGGTGAGGGAAAGCTGAATGGAGGAAAGAACGGAGATATTCTTAATGAATCCCTAATCCATTGTGCTCTGGACAGCACTTTTGTTATTTTTGTTGATCTGCTCATCTAACAGAGCAGAACAACAGAAATAAACAGTAGCAGTGTGAACATGGCCTAAGAGGTAGCTATGCAGGGGAACGATTAATGGTCTAAACATCAGACAGATACAGTACAATATAGTGTATCTTCCCTGTACTTTATCACTTGGCTATAATAGCCTGCTGTGCATTCACTACACTACACACAGTGTGATGTATGGAGTGCTGTGTGTGATGATCACACACTGTACTACATACATTACACACATCGACACATCACACGCTGTGCTGTCACCTTCTACTGTATGTCCCTCTTGATGTCTGGGCTGTAGTTTTCCACCTCTTCAGCTGCACTGCCTCCATGTTTGCTGGGATCCTCAGGCACAGCGCATCACTTCCCTTACTATAGCAACCAAGGGAGCTACTTCCTTCTCCTTACAGCTCCTGCCAGCTTCCCGTGCTTCAGGACACTGTATAGATCCAGCAGCACGCCCAAACTGACCAATAACAAAGCTCCTTGCTACAAGGAGCTTTGTTATTGTTTAATCCAGGCATCGCTGCATGGCCTGTTCCATTCACAATGTTCAATGAGCTGATGAACAAGTCTAAGGCCTTGTTCACACTTCAGTTTTTTTATCCGTTATTTCCATCAGTTATTGTGAGCCAAAACCAGGTGTGATTCAAAAACACAGAACAGGTGCAGATCTTTTCATTATACCTTATCTCTGTGTAGCCTGCACTCCTGGTTTTGGCTCACAATAACTGATGGAACTAACTGATCAAATAACTGATGTGTGAACAAGCCCTAAAGCATATTGCTACCAGTCAATCTTTTTTCTGGGAGTAAAATGGCCTGAACAGGCGTCTATGATGCATGTACAGGTCTTATTGTGACCTCTGGCTGAAGGTTCACCTTTCAACAAAACAGTGACCCTAAGCTCACAGCCAAGATAACACAGGAGTGACTTAGGGACAACTCTGAATGTCCTTGAGTGGCCCAGCCAGAGCCAAGACTTGTCCAATCAAACATTTCTGAAAAGACCTGGAAATGGCTAACCTGACAGAGCTTGAGTGGATCTGTATGGAAGAATGGAAGAATATCCCCAAATCCAGGTGTTCAAACCTTGTGGCATCATACCCAAGAAGGATGGAGGCTGTAATTGCCACTAAAGGTGCTTCAACTAATTACTGAGTAAAGGGTCTGAATACTTATGTGAATGCAAGATTATAATTTTCACTTTTATGGGATACTGAGTGCAGAATTATGGGGAAAAATTTGATTTTTTTATTTTTGCACAAGGCCGAAACATCAAAATGTGAAAAGGGTCTGAAGACTTTCCGAATGCATAGTATCATACATGCATATGTCATTTTACACTCACCGTAATAGAAACATGTCTGCACTGATAAAACACTAAATATTCATCTTCTTTTGCAGCATTTCATGAAGTTTCAGTATATCCAAAGAAAGAACTTCCTTTCTTCATACTCTTCACAGCTGGATTGTGCTCCTTCACAGCCATGTTGGCTCTTCTCACACATCAGTTCCCAGAGCTTATGGGAGTATTTGCAAAAGCTGTAAGTAGCCACTTCCTAGTGCCTTGTCTATTTAATGCTTATAAATGAATTCCTCAAAAACCCAGTCTGCATAATATGTATGGCTGGCAGCATATACACCATGATCTTTTACATATATGAATACGGGATCTGGCTGATCATATGTTATTTGTCCTTCACAGTTCCTGAGCACCTTGTTTGCACCTTTAAACTTTGTAATGGAGAAAGTAGAAAGCATACTCCCTTCCAGCTTGTGGCACCAACTGACTCGAATTTGAGGCTCCTGCAGCATTTACAGAACATCATGGCTGCCAGCGACAAAGCATGACATGAAAAAGAACTGTTCATGAATGGACTGTCTGTTCTCATATACAAACTGTTTTTGTTGTAAATGGGGAAAACCATTATGTTCAATTATATTTTGCCTTTAGAAAAAAACACTTCTTTAAAATAAAGTTTTGTGTATGGCAGCAGAATGTTCATCTGCCTCTGTCATGTCCAATTCCATTTGTCAGGGTATTTTAGTAGCCAATATCTATGAATTTTTTAAATGTGGTTTAGGACCATCACATGACTCTTACAACATCAGTATGGAACAAGCAAGTTACAAGACACCAGAACAAGACATGGAAAACACTTGTTTTTTGAGCTTCAACAGTAGAACATGCCTCTATTCACCATCACTTGGACTTTCTCTGGCCTCATTATGAGATAACATTGGATCACAATGGATGTTATTCAGTTTTTTATACTGATCCATAGCAGTCAATATTCCATATGTAATGGGGATGAATACGTATGTATGCATTCTATGATCAATAAGGTAGATCTGTAGAGGTTTTCACTGTGTCATTGAAGGGGTATTTGTCGAACCTGATCCCCCAAATAGGGTCTATTACAGGTTCATCAATGAATTAGAGTATCACGGAAAATCTAATTTATTTCAGTAATTCAGTTCGAAACATGAAACTCTTATATAGATTCATTACATACACAGTGATCTATTTCGAGTGTTTATTTCTTTTAATGTTGATGATTATGGCTTACAGCTAATGAAAACTCAAAAGTTAGTATCTCAGAAAATTTCATAAGACCAATTAAAAAATGATTTTTACTATAGAAATGTTGGCCTACTGAAAAGTATGTAGAGTATATGCACTCTATATTTGGTTGGGGCTCCATGAATTACTGTATCAATGCAGCGTGGCATCTAAGTGATCAGTCTGTGGCCATGCTGAGGTGTTATGGAAGCCCAGGTTGCTTTGATAGCAGCCTTTAGCTCGTCTGCATTGTTGGGTCTGGTGTCTCTATAATCTTCCTCTTGACAATACCCCATAGATTCTCTATGGGGTTAGGTCAGTCGAGTTTGATGACCAATCAAGCAGTGATACTGTGGTTATTAAACCAGGTATTGGTACTGTGGGCAGGTGCCAAGTCCTGCTGGAAAATGAAATTAGTATCTCCATAAAGCTTGTCAGCTTGACTTGAATGGCCTTTTCCTGACAATCCTTTCAAGGCTGTGGTTCTTCCTGTTGCTTGGGCACGTTTTTCTATCACACGTTTTCCTTCCACTCAACTTTCTTTTAATATGCTTAGATACAGAACTCTGTGAACAGCCAGCTCTTTAACAATGACCTTTTGTGACTTACCCTCCTTCTTGGGTGTGTCAATGACTGTCTTCTGGACAATTGTCAAGTCAGCCGTCTTTCCCATGATTGTGTAGCCTACTGAACCAGACTGAGTGACCATTTAAAGTATTAGGAAACCTTTGCAGGTGTTTTGTGCTGGTTACAGTGTGACGCCTGGGTTTACAATATTGAACTTTTTAACAATATTCTAATTTTCTGAGATACTGACTTTTGGGTTTTCATTAGCTGTAAGCCATAATCATCAACATTAAAAGAAATAAACACTTGAAATAGATCACTCAGAGTTGCACTTTTTGAACTGAATCACTGAAAGAGTTATAAATGACATTATAATTTGAGATGCACCTGTAGATTACAAGAACGTGGGCCTTGTACACCGCAGGGCTACCTAAAATGACTGGAGTTGCAGATTGAGGATGCCCAGTGCTGCTCCATTCACCTCTATGGTACTCCACAATCTCTGTCAGTAAATGCACACAATGTCCTTAACCAACTCATTTTATATTTTTTGCATCTTTCTCTGTAAAGTCTCATGAAATATGGTACATATTGCACTCCATGTGGCTTGACCTTAACCATTTGTATGCAATCTTATGGAGAAAAAAAAGATTTAAAAAGATTATTTTACAAGCATATTGCCACACAAGTACATGTTATATGTTTAATACAGCACTAGAACAAAATTTAGATTTACTGATCAAAATCTTCTTATCTCCTTTGAGCTCTATAGGTGAAAGTCCTGCCTATGGATCTGATGGAGAAAGCTGTGGTTTATTTTTTTACATGGGCTGCATATAAAATACTGCAGTATGAATATACTGTAATGAGTTTGAGCCCATAAACTAACATTAGCCTTGCTTTTGGGACCTTTTTAATTAAAAACTTGAATAGCTTGTGTAGGTAAGGCCATAAGCTCAATGGTTCTTAAAGAAGAACTCTGGAATGTTTTTGTTACTTTTATTTGAATACCACATAAGACACGTGAAACAGCAATTATTTTGCTTACTGACCACTGTAATCTATAGCCTGTGTTTATGCCCACTGTCACCACCTAGATGACCCTGTTGTAACTAGTCAATTCACACATGTTTAGAGTAGTCCAGATTCTATAGTCATTCCCATGAGAGCCTCAATGTCCATCTTCTAGCAATGAATAGTAGGCCTGACTCTCAGTCCACCCTAAAGATGCGGTGTCAATCACTAGTCAGAACAAGGGTCATATGGAGCCTTTAATTCTAGAATACAGCGACTGTTACCGAACCCCTGCTCTTCCAGTACTCTTATGTGCTTTTCAAGCTGACCAAAATAACAAAATAAATAAAGAGTACTTCTCTAATGACAGAGGAAAGTTTATCAATATCTAGTTGTCAAGAACTCTCAGCATCCTATGTGTATACAAGAACGGGTATTAATGTTCACTTCCACACAGGGATTCTTGAGAGTAACAATGTTTACCTCCATTATTTCATCTGGGATTGCTGTACTGGAAAGAATTTTGGTACAGGCTATCTGGCACCAAGATTCTCTTACAGCAGTAATCTTGAATAAGAAATCAAAGCACAAAGGGGGAGATTTACTAACAAAAATGTGGTAGAAAACTGGTGTGCATGCAACACATTGTAGACACCTTCAGAAACCTTTTTACAACTTGCCTGACAAGAGACACGGCCTAAATTGTGTTGCCACGCGCCAAAAATGCATGTAAACTTGGACAGCCTAGTTGTGCGTCAGATTTATCATTCACAGCGATGAATTTTGGCTCAGTTTAAGGCTAATTTCACGCAAGCAGGCTTGTTCCAGGAAACAGGCTCCATGTGAAAACTGCTCCTCTAGGCATCATAATTAGAGATGAGCGAGCAGTGCTCGTTACGAGCACTGTAACGCTCGGGTCCCGTGTGAAATGTCCGCAGGCATTGCGGATCCGTCCTCATCTGCATGTAAGTCAATGAGGACGGATCGTTTGGTATGACACTCATACCAAACGGTTCCGTCCTCACCCGTCTTAAAGTCAGTGGGGACGGAACCGTTTGGTATGAGTGTCATACCAAACGATCCGTCCTCATTGACTTACATGCAGATGAGGACGGATCCGCAATGCCTGCGGGCATTTCACACGGGACCCGAGCGTTACAGTGCTCGTAACGAGCACTGCTCGCTCATCTCTAATCATAATGAATGCTGATGCTGTAATGTCCTGCCGGATTGCGGGTCTAATGTACCATACTCCTGGCATGATGTGAGTACAGACCTGTGGTCAGGCAGGAACACACAGCATAAGTTCTGGTCAGAGGAGCTGTGTTTTGGCTGGGAAATGCTGCCATCAGACTGTTTCCCAGACCGAACACTTTTTTTTTTGCTTTCAGACAGTATAATCAGGGTGGGACAAAGTATATTTTAGAGTTATATAACTTTTCACTATACAGAGAGACTGAACAATCCATTTTATAATGAAACTATTGCAAGCAAAAGAATTTAGCTTGCCACAGAGACACTAAATGAAAGAGCACATAAGAGCTAGGCTGCTGCAGCATACTGACATTATTTCATACACAGGGAAGAAATCATTTAATTTCAGGTTTTTTTTAATTTTATTTTGGTACAATTACACACTTCAAATGTCTCATTTTTCATGTGCTGAAGGAGTTCAGGATTCCAGAACTTAGCTAATTGAATCATGTCGTAGTGATTTACATATCTTCATGTCAGTGTATGAACATTCCCCATACTGCAAACAGAATACAAAGCGGACACTTGGATAACAGTCTTCTCTGCGGCCTGAAATGTGAGACTATAATGCATACTGTCACGCTGTAAATTAATACCATATACTGTGCTTTATGCCAGCACACAGAAAATAGATAAAACATTAAACACCCTTAGATTTCCTGTAAATTATACACCTCAAATATCTTCACAGCACAAATATATATCTCCATGAATACAGGTACAATACTGCATTTACAACATAACTTATTATAATTTAATAAAGCATAGAACACCCTTTTGATCCACACAGCTTGTCCTGAAGGCTCGTTTTCTGGTACACAATGTCGTCAGTAATGTAGGAGGACGTAACCTTAAGTTTTCTAGTTCCACCCAGCATCTTTGGCCGCTTTACATGTGTGCACATCCACAGTTTCTAGACAGTCTTTGCATCGCACTGCGCAGCACCAATGAAACTTGCACTCGCACTTAACCATTTTGGTAATACGGGCAGTGTCATATCCTCTTCCACAACACATAACCTCACAGCTGTCCATGCCACGTGAAGACTGGTTACAGACTCTGCCAGCCGTTCCAAATGAACCTAAGTCAAAGGAGACATACATTATAAAGCATGTACTAGCCACAGATTAATGCTGCAGGGTTTTCTTAAAGCACTATGGGGGACATTTATTAAGACTGGTGCTTCCTCCAGAAGTGCAGACTGGCATGAAAAACACCAAAGTTATGTAGATTCTATACTCCGATTGACCCACCAATGTGATCAGGTATGCATAAGTGACAAGATTAATCCTGTTTATCACAGTGGTAAATTAAAACTACTTTTATTAGAAAATTGATTAAGAAAATATTATCAAGAAAAAAGAAAATATTATCAAGGAAAAAAAAGGTGAAGAAAAAGTGTATACAGGAGGAAAGACACCTCCAGTTAACTGTAAAACTGCTGGAGCATCTGATATTTTCTTAATTTTCTAATATCAGTAAAGTTTTAATTTACCAATGTGATAAAGGGGAATAATCTTGCCACTATGGCATTAGTGGTTACAAAAATTATGTGCAGGCGCACGTGCTGTCAGGCCTTTACATAAGCTTGGCGTAGATTTAAAGTATTTTCCACACCAAAAGCTGTTGTGGAAAATAATAAATAAGCCGGGCCTGCTGATCCATGGAGTAATTGAGGAAAAGTTGAAGATTTTGCCGCAAAAATACCATGCAACAAAATCTGCCACTTAAGTACACACAAAAATGGCATATATATTATGATTAAGGATGAGCGAATTGACTTCGGATGAATCATCCGAAGTTGATTCGCATAATGCTTCGTTTGAATACCACTTGGACCCGAACCCGAGTTCGGGAAATAGTTTTTTACAGTAGAAATTGAATTATGAAGTTATTACGCACTTTGGCTCATAGTAGCCAATACAGTCTAATAAATAAATTCGGCACAAGTGTGATGTGGTTTCAACTCTCACTGATAGTACACCAGGTGCTTGCCTGGCATGGAGATGGAACATTTTTAAATGAAAAATAATTCCGCTTTAAAAGTGATCTACTCTGCAAGGTTGACCTAAAAACGACTCCACTTTTATAAGTGGCAAAGTGATGCGTAGGAGGCCAAATACTAAAACTGCTCAAAAATTAGCAAGCTAGAAAACATACAACATTTTTTCCGCTACAAAAGCAAAACACAGATTGATAAATGTCCTCCTAAGGCTAGTTTCACATGTGCAGCAAGAGATCCGTCAGGCTGTTAAAGGGGTTGTCCCATCTCAGACAATGGTGGCATATCGCTAGGATATGCCCCCATTGTCTTATAGGTGCGGGTCCCAGCAGGGAACTCTGTGCCTGGAGGACCCTGGGTTTCCCGGGGTCCGGCCACCACCAGGCGCAGCTCCCCACTGCGCTCATAGAAGCGCTGGCTCGGCTATTTCCGTCGGCTCCATAGAAATGAATGGGAGCAGTGGCCACGTATGCGTGGTGCACTCCCATTCATTTCTATGGAGCCGACGGAAATATTTTTGGTGGCCCCTTAGAAATGAATGGAGGGCGGCTGCGCATGTGCAGTGGGCCCTACTTCTCTTTTGGGGCCCCGTTCTCGATATAGGTGCAGGTTCCAGCGGTGGGACCCGCACCTATAAGACAATGGGGGCATATCCTAGTGATGTGCCCACATTGTCTGAGATGGTAATACCCCTTTAACACATATGTAAAACTAGCCTTAGTGTTCTAACTTTACACTGTCTAAATTTTAGTATTAGTACATCTGACCTCTGTTTTATATACTGTATGTATTTTTACATTAAAGGAGTTGCCCAGGAATCCCTTCCATTTTAAATTTCCTTCCTCTCCCTGCTATACCTGCTCCCTAGGCCAACCACTGTCTTCACTGCTCTTCAGTCACATGTAAACTTCTAGAAGGGACACAGTCAGTTTTCGCCTCCTGTGCCTGTTATAAAATAGTCACCTACCTGTGTTAAGGTGGGTTCGCACTTGCGTTTGGGCATTCCGCTATAGGTACCGTTTGTAACAGAATTATTAGATGGAATGCAAAATGGAAGCCTTTAAGAGGCATTCCATTTTGATCCATCCTAATACAAGTCTATGGGCAAGCAGAACGGATCCATCTGGTTTCCATTATGCTATATGTCGACAGGACTTTGTTTTCTGTCCAGCATAATGGAAACCAGACGGATCCGTTATGCTTGCCCATAGACTTCTATTATGACGGATCAAAACGGAATGCCTCTTTAAGGCTTCTGTTTTGCATTCCATCCCATAATTCTGATATATTCCGTTACAAATGGAACCTATAATTGAAAACAATAACGGAATGCCCTAACGCCAGTGCAAACCCACCCTTAGCCTGTAAGCTCACTCAGTGTTCAGTTACTTTTGCAGAATTAGGGCCCATTCAAACGACCGTGTGAATAGGGCTGCATCTATTCCGCAGTTTTGAGGAATAGATGCGGCTCCATTTATTTCAATGGACCGCGCACTGCCGTGGCTCCGCAAAGAAATGTAGAACATGTCCTATTCTTGTCCGCAGTCGCGGACAAGAATAGGCATTTTGTATGGAGTGCCGGCCATGTATGTTCCGCAAATTGCGGAACACACACTGGTCGGCATCCATCTTTTTGCGGATCCACATCAACACAGCCGTCTGAAGGGCCCCTAAACTTTCTTCACCTCAACAGCACACTGAAATGCTATCATTCTGGTAAGTTTTCCTACAGCTATCTACCATAGGTATAATTGATCACACATTTTATAGTGAGCCTTTCTGACAGTTGTAACAATTGCCTGAGAAGATGCTGATACTTGATACCTTGCTCTTTGTAGATATCAACCAGGTATCATTCATCCATCAGCAGTAAATCAAGAACATGTGCTTCTCTCAGTTCTGATTATGGCCAACACAATGCTTAATCTCATTCCTTCTTGAAGGTGATAAAAGAACGTTCACTTGTCAGATTTACACGCCATTGTAAAATGGAACATATAAAATGGATTACTAACTTCATTTGTTACATAACATAAGGAATTTATTACCTTGCAAACTGAGGCCAGACTAGCAGGAAAATCAGCAGAGATATAGCACAGTTCAGGACAAGGCTGCTGTTCACTGTGCTTTATGTTAT
This sequence comes from Rhinella marina, assembly GCA_900303285.1. NCBI lineage: Eukaryota > Metazoa > Chordata > Amphibia > Anura > Bufonidae > Rhinella > Rhinella marina. The sequence goes on from ONZH01030222.1 coordinate 400,503, forward strand.
CAATTAATACAAGTTATATATCAAAATTACTTTTTATTCTAGTAGAAATGTTTGCCTGCAGAAATTGGCTGGAAACTTCACCAGCCAGTCCTCATCATGTGCAAGGCAATGGGCATCCTAATTCAGGCTTTCATAGTGTCTGCAGTACAGTAGCCATGAATTATTGTAAATCACTTATTTTTCGTTATATAGTGGTATTAGTTAGACGTGATTATGTGGCCTTGCTATTCTATTGCATCAATACATGGTGCGTATGACATGTTGATATAAAAATATCCTAGAGTTAGTGAACCACCAGTAAATATTTATTTTTTACTTTTGTTATTTCAGTGACCATTGTGGGTTCTTCTTTCTTTAACAGAAGGGTACCAAAAATGTTGTCAACGTGTAACTCCAGCACAAATTAGACTGGCATATGAATATGATGGAGCTGTCCCATTGAAGTTAATGGGGACAGAGGACCTGCACTGTCGACAGCGAGCAGGTAAACAGTGAAGAGAAGCCAGCGCTTGTATGAGCGCTGCATTCTCTTCATTCAGCCGATCGGTGGGGACGTCTGATATTGATGACCTATCCTTAGGATATATCATCAATATAACAAAAGCAGTGAACCCCTTTAAGGCTAATTTCACATGATGTATTCTTCCGGGTGCAGTAGTTCTTACAAAGAATAGCATGTGGACAAAACACTGACCCATTCATTTCAAGCACATCATTGGTTTTTAATGACCATTTGTTCATTTAGGAAAAATCCCAACATGTTCTATCTACACTCGTTTTTGCACACAGGACTGGCCCATTCAAGTCAATGGACCACACTGAAGGACTGTCTGTTTTTCAATGATGTTGCTAGTAGATGTTAAGTTTTATTCTACATGCATGCGAAAAACACATAAAAACTGATGACATCTGTGCAGGAAAATAAAAATGAAAAACCTGAACACGTTCACAGAAAAATTCAGCAAACTGAAGCACAAATGGGGAAAAAATTTTCAGTTTTTCAATGGCAGAACGCGGATGAGTTCTTTATCACTCACGTGAAAGAGGCCTTAGATAGGGTAAACTTAGGTAGTGTAATAATGTACCAGGATTATCTCCGTGCCTGATGCTGGATGATAAATCTTTTGAACCTTTAGATACTCTAGTTGGCTTACTATTGTTGGAGCATCTTAAGCAACGCCCCTTTTACTGCAGGCTCCTTTGTCACGCCTCCTTGTCATATGAATTGAGAAAAGGCTCTAAAAGTGTCTAAAACACTTCATAAATGTTGTACAACACATGTACTGATTGTACTCCAGTTTTGTGGTGCAGTGTGTTCCAGAATTCTCACGCATTTTTATTTTCCCCCCAGTAACTATTCATTCTGCAGGTGAAATCTTTAGATGTGGGTGCCAACATCTATATAGCATCCATCTATGCAGCATACAGTGCCTTGCGAAAGTATTCGGCCCCCTGGAACTTTTCAACCTTTTGCCACATTTCAGGCTTCAAACAAAAATATATAACATTTAACATTTTTGGTGAAGAATCAACAACAAGTGGGTCACAATTGTGAAGTGGAACGAAATTTATTGGATCATTTAAACTATTTTTGTAATAATAAAATTGAAAAGTTGGGCGTGCAAAATTATTCGGCCCATTTACTTTCAGTTCAGAAAACTCACTCCAGAAGTTCATTGAGGATCTCTGAATGATCCAATGTTGTCCTAAATGACTGATGAAGATAAATAGAATCCACCTGTGTGTAATCAAGTCTCCGGATAAATGCACCTGCTCTGTGATAGTCTCAGGGTTCTGTTTAAAGCACAGAGAGCATCATGAAGACCAAGGAACACACCAGGCAGGTCCGTGATACTGTTGTGGAGAAGTTTAAAGCCGGTTTTGGATACCAAAAGATTTCCCAAGCTTTAAACATCCCAAGGAGCACTGTGCAAGCGATCATATTGAAATGGAAGGAGTATCAGACCACTGCAAATCTACCAAGACCCAGCCGTCCCTCTAAACTTTCATCTCTAACAAGGAGAAGACTGATCAGAGATGCAGCCAAGAGGCCCATGATCACTCTGGACGAACTGCAGAGATCTACAGCTGAGGTGGGAGAGTCTGTCCATAGGACAACAATCAGTCAAACACTTCACAAATCTGGCCTTTATGGAAGAGTGGCAAGAAGAAAGCCATTTCTCAAAGATATCCATAAAAAGTCTTGTTTACAGTTTGCCACAAGCCACCTGGGAGACACACCAAACATGTGGAAGAAGGTGCTCTGGTCAGATGAAACCAAAATCAAACTTTTTGGAAACAATCCAGGTCTTAGAATGGCCAAGTCAAAGTCCAGACCTGAATCCAATTGAGAATATGTGGAAAGAGCTGAAGACTGCTGTTCAGAAACGCTCTCCATCCAACCTCAAAGAGCTCAAGCTGTTTTGCAAGGAAGAATGGGCAAGAATTTCAGTCTCTAGATGTGCAAAACTGATAGAGACATACCCCAAGCGACTTGCAGCTATAATCGCAGCAAAAGGTGGCGCAACAAAGTATTAATGCAAGGGGAACGAATAATTTTGCACGACCCACTTTTCAGTTTTATTACAAAAAAAAGTTTAAATGATCCAATAAATTTCGTTCCACTTCACAACTGTGAACCACTTGTTGTTGATTCTTCATCAAAAATTTAAAATGTTATATCTTTTTGTTTGAAGCCTGAAATGTGGCAAAAGGTTGGAAAGTTCCAGGGGGCCGAATACTTTCGCAAGGCACTGTATGTGCTATCTATGGGAGACATCATAGCAGCTAGCCTAATGCTCTTGCCTCCTCCTCGCCACCCCTTAGACTTCTATGGGTGGCTGTAACCTGATCTCTCACACTGAAACAGTGTCTCCATTCAGGCAGTGGATTTAATCAGTGAATTCACAGTGAGTAAACAGGTTATGACAGGGGTAGGCAACCTCCGGCACTCCAGCTGGTGTGAAACTATAACTCCCAGAATGCATATTTGCTCTGCTCTTCTCAGAACTCTCATAGAAATCAATGGAGCATACGGACAATTGTAGTTTCACAATAGCTGGAGTGCCAAAAGTTGTTGACCCCTGGAGCAGGAGGTAGGGAGAAGGACAGAAGCCCAATAAGAGGAGAAGGAGACATTTTCTAATACTAAGAAATCTTAGTTTCCTATCTTCACTTGTGCTATTGATTTCTGGAAAGTAGTTATAATCGGAGGTACACTTTGCTAATTAAAGTATTGAATTATTTACATTACCGGTACTAGAATTGTAAATAATAGTCTAATAATCTAATAATCACTTTTACAAGGCCCATTTTACATTTGGCCCATTTTATTACACAGGCTTAAATATAATTTGTATCATGACCTCCATTTTAACAGAGCAATGACAGATCAGTTTTCATACAGTGAACCACCACAGACCCAATTGATTTGCAGAGTGCAATATTCTGCCTGTCAAAAATCCCAGAATGGGCAGTGGAAAATGTAACTGAGCCTCATGAATGCTGAGCACAAACCTTAAAAGGTTTTTTTTTTTTTTTTTAATTTACTAAACATTTTCCAAATGTCATAAACACATGTCCATTAGTGTCAGATCACTCGATGACAATATATTAATATAATACAAAACACGCAGCAGCACTGTGTTAGCACTACCATGTGGTACTTCTATGACTTTAGTGCCACACCAGCAGATGGAGATGTATGTCATGGTTTTGTAGCATTACATTTGCTGAATATTCTGGTGTCAATATTGTATAAGTTACTTATATGTTTGACTTTGCAACTGGTTTCACACTGAAAATTGTATGGCAACTTTGATAATGGCTCCACTTAGATTCTGGGTTGTCAGACCAGATACTAACTTATATTATTGAGCTGCTGAAAGGTAGCAGCAGGTGCCAAGTGTGCCTCTTGCAATGATTCACAGCTTTAAATCATGAAATAAATCAAGATAAAACCTAAATAATGCTAAAATATAGATTTTAATATGTATGTACGCAGCTTGCACTGTCACAGAAAATTAAAAGCCTACATTCATAGTCTTGGCAGAATGCTATAAACTGCCAGTCAAAATCATTGCCATACGAGCCCATAAAGTAACAGACCACACTTCATATCTATGGAAGCCTGTGCTCAGAAAACCCTACAGGTACAAATATGATGTCTCCTGAAGCAGCTGCTTAAGAACTAAGCAAATATAAAGCACATACAGTCAACGTTACATATCACATCACTGCAGGAACCGCATTTTTTAAGGATATCCTTGATGATGTCTACTAGCCAATAATAATTGTTGACACTTTTATGTTGTGTGTTATTCAGTGCTCGATACAAAACTGGTATGGCTGCCCTCCCTCCTACTTTTCTCTGGGGAAGGACGTTCTGTGGTGAAGCAATCTGCTAGACATCAATTACTATAAACAGACTTGGTCATAAAATGACTCATCGTTCTAAAAAGGTAAAATGATGGAAGATTTCATCTTAAACTCTGCGAGCAATTGAAGGATATGAAAATGTTGGCAAGACTGAGCATTGGGGATGAGGTCTGTGTCCGTAAAACGTTCTTCATTCACATCATTACATTTGCTTTAAATTCAACACCTGATGAATATTGCAAAATGATTTATATTGGAAAAATTGCACAAGTGTTAAGAGCTTTCAATTTGAAAAATATTACAGCAGTTTATGAAAGGTGTCTCAAAAGGTGACATTTTAGATCTATCTGGGGATTCTGCTGAGTTAATAAACTATGTGCCATTAGAATAAGTAACATTATAAAGTTTTTAAAATGTGAGAAAAAGTGAAAGATTTTCAAGCTTTGGAAGCATAATTCAGGATTACCTGAGTCTAAAGGTATTTGCAGATTTAATGAGAGGCCGGGATTGTAGACAACCCTTCTCCAGCCATGGAACATAACCTACTGACAACTCAAAATCTAGTGTGTTGCCTACCTGATATTTCAGTGATGAGTTTTATGATTATGTGCCTAAATTAAAAATTACATTAGGCAATACTATATATTAGTGTTGATCGAAGTGAAAATGGAGGCTGCACGTGTTACAAAGCGTAACTAAGTGTAGAGGAGACAAGCCTGGGAACAAAAGATCACCCATAATGCCGTGCAGTCATCCAATCTGCAGATAGCCATCCTCTGTGATGTCACAGCCCTATAAAACCCTCATCCCACGTGGTCTCTGCCATTGTCCTGTGAACTGAGCATAAGGAGAGACGTGGCAAGTGCTCATGTGCTAGGAACAGTGTTCCTGAAAACGATTAATAGAAGAATATTGGAGAGGGAGACTGCAAGGACAGTGCAGGGAGACTTATGCCATGTCAGTTTTATTTATTTATTCCTACATTTACTTATTCCCACATCAGCTATGATTCTGTGAATTAAGATATGTAATTCAATACCAATAAGATGGAAGCCTTTATTATTCCGGTGTCAGCATGCAGGCTCAGACTGGCCCACAGGGGTACAGGTGAATCCCTCAGTGGGCCCCTAGTCTCACACTCCCTGCACAAGTGGCACATAACACAGTAGATTTACTCCACTACATACATATATTCAATGTACAGCACCTCAACCAGCCTACGTTCATATAAAAAACTTGATAGATTAGCAACCAATACCATCCAGTCTGCAGGGGGCCAAGTCTTAAGGATGACCATCCTCATCTTTTGCTGGCCTTGCTTCTTCCAAATCATCCTTCAAAGTCTCCAAGTCCTAGAAAAGTCAGCAAGATGCAGAGAGAGGAGGAGCTGGATGTTCCTGATGACATATTCTCATCGATATTAGATGATGTGGAAAAGGAGGAAAAGCAGATGGCAGAAGAAGGGCTCCCACCTGTAGGGCAGGAGAGCGCTGGGGTTGGAGAAGCGGGTATGTCAGCATATTGTGCCCCCACCTAACCAGCCAAACCCCATACCAGCAACAGCCCATTTAACGGTGCATTAAAGGTGCAGCGCGACCATTAACAATGCAGTGTTCATTATTAAATAAAAGGTTAATGGCCACACGGTTCTTCACCCCAGAAGAAATTAATGATGAATGAATTCCTAACAAATAAAGTCTCTTGGTAAACTTTGGCAAAGCTGCCAAATGGAATTTTTCAAACCTTCACTCATATCTACTATATATGTAAATGGTATCTCCCCATGGAGTTGCAGCTGCATCATACTACCTGAGACTAGGGATTAGCAAACTTGTGTTTTACAAGTTCAAGTTCGGGTTTTGTGTTTTATTACAATCTTGATATGGATCCTGTTACCACTGGACATAACGGAATTCACTGAGTGCATAACAGAATGTCTTTAAGAGGCATTCCGTTTTGCATTCCATCATAATAGAAGTCCATTGGCCGCATAACGGATCTGTCTGGTTTCCGTTATGCAGGAGTCCTCTCCTAGGGATGAGCAAACTTGTGTTTTACAAGTTTGAGTTCGGGTTTTATTACAATTCCGGATCTGTCTGGTTTCCGTTATGCAGGAGTCCTGCATAACATAACATAATCGTTGGTATAGAGTCAGAGAAAAGTGTCTATCCTTGCATGAGATGTATTATCCAGCCTGAGCCCCTGTGATAAATCTGGTGCAGGTCTAGAGACTGTCTAAGGTTACACCATCTATAGGATTAGTAAATCTGGACCACAATGATGAAGGACTCTGCTGATGGTTTTGTATAGAAGTTCTATGGACATTTCTTACAACTGCTTCTAAAAAATGTGGATAGTGACAGCAATATGCAATCAAAACCACTATGAACTACACCTCTCCTGCAAGATGTGAATTACTGACACCTAACATATCATATTTAATGCATGCTAAATGATGCTCCAGCTAGTGTAGCAGCTATTTTTTGTCACAGACTAGAAGCGGTGTAAATTAGCAAAACACTGTATATGACATGCAGTATTGGGTAATAAGGAATTTTTCAGCCCTAGTGTAGTAATTGTGGAATAAACCTCTGACACACTGTCTGTGCATTACATTTGGCGTACATGCTGACAAAATCTCCTGACATATCCATTAAACATATCCATAGTGCGCTATTCACCTGACTGAACCTACAAAAGTGTAATTTTTGCCTCTGTTGGGTTGTAAGATTTCAGAATTTTTTTAAAGTTAGAGCCATAAAGTGGCACATTTCAAAGCCTTCTGTTGAAGGTAAAACTCTGAAAATCTTCAAGAAGTACATCTTTGACAGAGGGCTTGAACCCAGTGTGCATACAGTGTTATACTATTATATGGTAATACTGCTACACCATGACCATTACTTTTTACCCTAGTACGATTTCCTGAACACAAAGTAAGGCCTTATTCACACAGTTAGTGTTCGGTCAGTGATTTCCATCCAAAACCAGTTGCGGCTCTAAACACAGAACAGGTACAGATCTTTCTATTATACCTTATCTCTGTGCAGTCTCCAAGCCTGGTTTTGACTCACAATCACTAATGGAAATAAAAGGACATATAATATTCATACAGGACCTCATTAATAATATCACTACAGATAAGAAGTTGCCCAATGCAATCACAGCTTTAAATTTTCTAACTTTTAACACTAGAAAATTTTTTCCCTGCACAAATTTTTACAAATAAGGCCCAACCTGTGCAATTAATAGTGCCTAACAATAGGTCCAAACAGTGTCTAAATGAGTGCCACAGTACGTGTAATCATCAATGACAAGCAATGACAAATAATAGCACCAAAATCTCATAGCAGTGTAATACAATGGACCAAAAAACAGTGTCACAGTGCCAAACAGTGCATAACCCAAAGTAAAGTTTTTTTTTGTAGTTCTAATTTCCTTACTTGTCTAGGTGACTATATGACTCCCCCCATACATTAGGACACCCTGTACAAAGTGCTCATTACTGAAGACATCAAGGCAAGGGAAAGATTCTAACTAACTTGTTCAGACCCTCGGGCATCTATATATGCACATATAAACACACTAATTATGCACATACTCACATTAAAAAATATACTTGCTGTGCTGCAGCTTATGGAGGATATCATGAAATCCTCTGAGTGGAGCCATTTGTGCTGGATTAACCCCATGGAAACTGAACATTACTTAAAGGGAATCTGTTGGCTCTGAAAACCCCACAAACTACAGTAAGCGGTGTATAGTGTAAGTGACGTTGACTCTGGTTATGTAATTTTTATCTTCATATTCGCTTCCATTCTAATGTTGTGCTCCCACAAACTTGCAGTAAAATGCACTCAGTGGACTCCAGTGCTCACTCATATAATGGAGAGGACTCAAAGAAGAGTCCTCTCAATGCATTTTACTGCAGGTTTGTGGGAGCACAGCGTCGGAATGGAAGTGAGTATGAAGATAAAACTTACATAATCGGATTCAGCATCACTTACACTATACACCGCGTACTCTAGTTCAGGGGCTGTTTCGTAGCTGACAGGTTCCCTTTAAGGGACAAACATGGTAGAACTGCTGCTTTCACACCTCGCTATTCTATTGCATCAGTATCCCAACAGATCCCTGTATATTATGAGACAGGAACACTAACTTCATCTTGTCACTTGCTCAACTATCGGAAGCATAAGTTTTAAAGTGGCTGATGGATCTATGTAGTGAGGTTACAAGATATAACAGAATGTCAGATTATCTATTACAGTGATTATGATGAGCTTTTTTTTGCCACCGTTTCTGTCTAAAATGAAATAGTGTCCATATTTTCAGAAGATTATACAGAACAGGAGGAATGGTATGACTTATGCTCTTCCAGTAGAGAAACCGATATTGCCCTGTGGTTCTCAAACTTTTTCAGTATTTTAAACCCTAAATAAGTGCTTAGAAATGGTTGTATAATTCATACTGGAGGTGTTTACACTATTTTCTTTACCATTTTATGACCAAATGATAAAGAACTGATATCCACAAAATTCTGATTGCTTTGGCCAGGATTCACATGTCCATGTTACTTGCATGTGTCACAGTCCAGCACTGGGTTTAACTGACCAAAACTCACAGCATCATAGATCATGACCCATATGAACAATATGCACATATAATATCTGGAACATATTTATGTAAATCTGGCCTTTGAGTACCATCAAAAGTCCACACGTAACTTGTACTGATAACATTCAGTCAGAACCAAAGAGAATTTAGAATAACAAAGGCAACGCTCCTGAACCTTGTGGCTACTGTTCCCTCTGTGCTTTATAGCTGTTATTCGGCTTGCTGACCTTATTGAATGTTGTTTCAACCTTCTTCTTTCCTAAGAAGAGGCTGTAGCTCTAGCCGGAGCACAGCGCACTCTTCAAACTGCTAATCAGTGGGGGTGCTAGAAGTCAGATCCCCACCAATCAGATACTGATGACCTATCCTGAAGTTTTAAACACTTGGACAACTCCGTTAAGGCCTGCAGCCTAGAAGCTTGTGGAAGAGACAGATCATGCAATTTCTACTTATAATTTAGAGATCAGCAAAACTTATGTTACTTTCTAAAATTTCCTATTACAGAGCTGTGAGAGAATGAAACATTTTGTCTGCCATTGTCCTCTATACTGACATACACTTTGTAATAAATTCACCCATCTACAGAAGACCAGTGAAGGAAATTTTCAGAATTTTGCTTAGCTCTACTAGTAACCCTAGAGAGGAAAACATATGAAGAATTGTGTGCCTACGGTGACAGAACTTCATGCACAACTGGCAAGGTTGGTCTCAGGCTTGCAATACATCTTCTTACTGAACCCAGTCCAAGACACTAAAAGAGCCCATTCTATGGTGTCCAACAACAGTAACGCCAGAACAAAACAGCTTGTTCTAAAATGGGTATAGTATTCCGTATGTCCAAAGAACATTCTTGTAGAAACACATGTTACCAGTTAATTGTTTGCAGAACAGTTTTATTTTTAAGGTAAAATAAGAAACAAAGAAATCACCCACAGACAGGGAAAAGCTGATGGGGTGTTTAGCATTAAAATTTGCAGACTTGAGAAAAAATAACTTTTGCATTTCATGGACTATGGCAATCCTCAAAGGGAAGGGTAGACACACATACTAGCCTCATTATTTTTTCAAAGGTGTATGGTGTATGGATATGCAGTACACACAAAGGGATCATTTATCTTTTTAAGAGGCATTTCTAACAGGAAGTATAATGATATTACTGTAGGTGATTTTATCAATTTTCCAGACACTATTTTTGTTGGGAAAATTCAAGACAATGAGCCACAAAAATATGTTTTATAGTTAAGTCAGTCAATTATTATTAACATTTTTTTAATTTATACTAATTTAGAAAAGCTTATCTCCAGATGGTCCAGGAATAATGTAAGTATAGCACCACCTGCTGTTTCTATTGAACAGCCTCTCTATGTCCACCTCTGTAAATGTGCTAAAATGGACATGTAAGCTCATTTTTTAACAGCAAAAATTTGAATTTTCTTAAAACACTTGTAAAATTGTGGTTATAAGTAGGGATAAGCAAATCTACTTTGGATGAAACATCCAAAGTCTATTTGCATAAAACTTTGTTTCAATACTGTACGGAGCGAGCGCGCCATACAGTATTAGAATGAATTGGCTCCGATGAGTTGAAGTTATTACTTTGCAAAGTTTCGCGAGACTTCACATAATAACTTTATAAATTGATTTATACTGTAAAAAACCATTTCCCGAACTCGGGTTCGGTTCCAAGGTACCACTTGGAACTGAACCGGAGTTCGGGAAATGTTTTTTTACAGTAGAAATCAATAGGCCTCCTACTGACAAAGCAAAGCTGCAGCATAATGGCATGCAAAAATAAAGGGCCCTAACAGGATCGGTCATAGAAATAAACAGTTGCAGATAAAACACTGATTCCTGTACAATCTACATAAACTCAACTATCTCCATTTATTAATTTTATGAAATAATTCACAACACACCACCTGAAGAATGTGATTGAAAAGTCACTACATTATATAACTGGACTCATCGCAAGAAAAGTTTAAATGTTTTGGTGTTAACGGTTTAAGAATAAAATTTAAAGGGGCATTTCCATCTCAGACAATGGGGCATATCGCTAGGATACCACCTCTGGGACCCGCACCTACAAGGAGAACGGAGCGGGGAGTGCTGTAGCTGGAGGACCCTGGATTTCCTGGGGTCCGGCCACCACCAGGCGCTGCTCCCATAGAAGTGAATGGGAGCGCACCGCGCATGCGTGGCCCCTGCTCCCATTCCTTTCTATGGGGCAGACGGAAATAGCCGAGCCAGCTCGGCTATTTTCGGTGGCCCCATTGAAATGGATGGAGGGTGGCTGAGCATGCGCTGTGCGCTCCCATTCACTTCTATGAGAGCAGCGGGGATCCTAATGATATGCCCATGCCCCCATTGTCTGAGATGGGACAACCCCTTTAAACTTGGTATTTATAGAAGAAACATACTGTAAGATTAAATAAATAGTACAAGGCATATGATCTACTACATTATTCTTATATTATAGGCTTGCTATAACAAGAGAGAAGGTCGGTCTTTGAACAATTATTAACGTATAAAGCAAAGACCAATTAAAACTCAACTTTTATTATAATATGCCAATAAAATGACCACATATGGTCAGAAAATTACCAAGCAAGAAGCTGACAACACCAGTCACCAATAGGGATATATTGGGGAAAGCAGATACTGGCCCTAAGAGGACCCTCTTGTACGCTGTGCCCAGGGGATCACCTTGAGGGTAGGAGACCCCTGTCCTCATACCTTGTACTGCTTGTCCCTAGATGTCCCTACACCAAATCTCTATAATCAAGCAGATGAAAAACAAATAGTAGCTCAATCGCATAAATATCACATTTGTATCCAAAACAGATGAAAAGCAAATAATGGCTCAATCGCATGTCACATTTGTATCCCGACGCGTTTCCCTTGTGTTCAACAGGTTCATCAGGGGATAAAAATCATGAGAGCCACTTAGCATATCTCACAATATTCAATGAATCAAATAGTAGATGTAGTTTTGATAATCAAAAAATGATAATAACCAGCTACATAAAAAACATACATGAGGGGCAAACGATGCACGTCAGATAATAAGGCTCATATCAGATTAAGCAAATTTAAATAGGCAGTACACAAGTGGTTAAAGCGGTACATAGATCAGCCTGAAGGGACTAGATAAAGCAAGTGTAGGTTAATCGTTCATTTAACCCTTGGGGAGATTGGGACCGAAACCAGTAAATCCATTTGCATTCTTTTTGCAGAATAGGACGATCCCAATCCCCCCTCCTGATTGACATGGGAATTAATTCTAATGCAGAAAAAGTTACGGCCCGAGGGTCACCACTGTGGAATTCCAACACATGGTCGGCCACTGGTGTATGATTGGTGTAAACGTTTTACCAACATAATCTTTAGGGCAGCTGCACTGACACAGATAGACAACCCCCCCGGCTCTTGCAATTGATAAAATCTCTTATCTCATAAATGTGACCAGTGGCTGAGCATGTATTGATCTTCTTATTTTTTATAAAAGAACATGCTCGACAAGATCCACATTTGAAGATCCCTATCGGTTTGCGATCCCTATCGAGCCAAGTACCTTGAGGTGTTGGGCGTGTATAGTGACTATGTATGAGCCTGTCTCTCAGACTCCGGCCCCTTCTATATGTAAAGCTTGGGTATGGTGTTAGTACTTCATGAAGGTCAGGGTCTGACAATAAAATTGGCCAGTATCTTGATAGAATCTCTCTTATATTTTTATTGACCATATCAAAGGTAGAAATGATCCTCATAATATGTGGACTGAGGGGATCTGATTGCCTCGGAACCAATAACGTGTTCCTATCCCGTGATTGTGCATACTGAAAGGCATCCCTCAACACACGAGAGGGATAACCCCTCATGCGGAATCTCTTCTGAAGGTTCCTTGATTCAGCATGGAAGTTCTCCGAATTGCAACAGTTTCTTCGAACCCGGAGATACTGTCCCTTCGGGATCCCCTTTTTTCGTGCTATCGGGTGATGACTCTCCCAGCATAGCAAACTATTTGTGGCTGTTGCTTTTCTAAAGACAGTGGTGGCAAATTTATCAATCTCCTTTGTAATTCGTATATAGAAGGCCTCTCACTCAGGACATTCTGGCAGTCAAAACAAAAAGTACGTTTTTATAGGTCTTTCCATACATTACACAGTCAGCCTTTCATATGAATACTGGGGGTCATTTATCAAACTAGTGTTAAGTAGAACTGGCTTAGTTGTACATAGCGACCAATCAGATTCCAACTTTCATTTTGGACAGCTCCTTTGGAAAATGAAAAGAGGAATCTAATTAAAACTTCATAGAAAACTGTGCAGTAGACATAAGTGAATATAAATTCTTTCTACAGACTATAGTTTAAAGATAATATAAATTCATACTTGCCAACATTTGAAAGTTGGCTTGTGGGACAATGATCAGTTCCAGGTGGCATGCCCTTTTTGTGTGGAACCCTGCCCCTTTTATGAATCATCACAGTTCTTTGGTACATCACCCTGCCCCCTTTGTACGGCACTCCAACTATTTGTGTGCATCTACCCCTTTGTATGGCGCCCTGACTTACCAATGCACTTAGGGCATGAACACTGTATCTAATAATGATCCTGATGTGACATACATTTAATGTACTATACATGGAGGGCTGCTTTTTCAGGTGAAAACAGATCTCCATGCCGTGACCAGGTAAAGCTTTTTTTCTGGAAGCCTCCAGGACATTCTGGGAGAGTTGGAAAGTATGTATTATTTTAGTGTTGACAGAACTGCTTTACAGTGTGAATGAAATTTCAACTATTTTTTTTCAAACAATATGTAAGTGCAATGATGTAAATGACATCTGTAATGTACTTTATAAGGGAAATATGGGTAATTTTATAAGAAATCTGCCTCTAAAGTGTCACCTTGCCAACTCTCTAACTAAGCATTGCTAAGCAGAATCCATCTTCAACATCCTATTGAATGCTAAAGATGGCCAAGTGTAAGATTTAAAGGCAAGCTTCTCAGCCCATCTCTTCTCTCCTTGCCCCAGCCTCTGCCTCCCTATCTGAAGATAAGCTGTTTTACTAAGGGGTTTATTATACTTTTTACTAATCACTTGCACCTTTCCCTGTACTAACTGTTCCTGAATATTCCAGGTGCCACCAGCACTGATCGCTGGCAACTCTACTCTGCTGTCTTCCCAACATGTCCCTGCTTAGTTATTACGTGCTGGGAAGATACAAGGGCTGCAGTGATCAATGCTGAACAGTAAATGTACTGTGTCCCTGTATTATGCATTTACTTGCAGCATTGATCGCTGATAGCTGTACTCTCCTCTGTCTTCCTAGTGCTCACTAAGTAATCGGGGACGTTCTGCAAAGACAGAGGAGAGCACGCCAGTCAAGCGATCATCTCTGGCAGCAAATGAAATTGGGAGGGACACTCAGTACAAGGACAGGGCTCTCAGTGAAAATGAGTGTAAACCTGCAAAATGGGGTAGTTACACATAGGGAGGCAATGGCTGGGGCACGGAGAGCAGAGGAAAGTACAGAATTTGCTTCTGTATATTACAGTTATCTCAGAGGGTTGATAAGTGTCCACTTTAGAGGCAGTTTTCTTATAAAAGTAAACATATTTCATAGTCCTTAAAGGGGTTGTCCGGGCTTTTTCTATTAATGATCTTTCCTCAGGATAGGTCGTCAATATCAGATCGATGAAGGTCCGAAACCTGGCACCCCGCTGATAAACTGTATGAGGAGACGGTGTGTACATGCCATCTCCCTTTTCTCATCCAGTTTGCTGTTGCAGTCTATGGTCTTTGCCACAGACAGCAGCTGTGAACAGGAAGAGAGATGATCCGGGTGTCTGACCCCCGCCAATCTGATATTGATGACCTATCCTGAGGATAGGTCATCAATAGAAAAAGCCAGAACAACCCCTTTAAAGGGAGTCTTTCACCTGTTTTTCACCTATATAACTAACAGCAGTGCCCCACAGAAGATTGCAGACACATCCCAGACATACCTGTGTGCACTTTGTGTCTGTATTCCATGTCCAGGAAAAGCACTTTTATTCTGCAGGAAAACGGCTCCCAAGTGCCCAACTGAAAGTGAAACTAAAAACAGCTTTCTCTCCTGACTCAATTTCTAACAGCCATATCTTCTGAAATACTATTGATATAATGCTGTTATTTTGGTATCATTTAAAGCTTGGAATGTCAGCTTTCATAGAAGGTCAGAACCATTTTTCTATCTGCTACCAATCCCAAGATATGAGCAGCTAAAGTAGCCCTCCCCTCTTCAGTCTGGTTTGCTTTGAGCACTTGCAGCAGCAGAGCTGGGCACTTGGGAGCTGTTTTCCTGCAGAATAAAAGTGCTTTTCCTGGACATGTAATACAGACACAAAGTGCACACAGGTATGTCTGGGGTGTGTTTGCAATCTTCTGTGGGGCACTGCTGTTAGTTATACAGGTGAAAAACAGGTGAAAGACTCCCTTTAAACATTTTTCTTTTATTTCAAATAATTGAAATGATGAAGCATTGGTTGTTATGAGCAACAGAGCAGCTAACCTTTATTGTTACGTGTTCAGCCACAATATTTTGGTTGATGACAATAAGAATTCCATGAAATAAATCATAGCTTTTTCAGACCCTCAGAGGTGCAACATGAATTTAAACTGCTGTTATATACTTCAGTAAGGGCACACATGGATACTCACAAATGAATGCAATAGCTGGAGATTCTGGTCAGCTCAATTCTTTTGCTTTTAAATAGAAAATACATTTTTCATTGAGTGTAATATTTTAAACTGACCCTGCTGAATACACAGGAAATGAGAAGGAGACCTGTCTGGAAAGAAATACTGCATTCAAATACAATAGTAATGCAATGCTTTGGAGAACTGGGAGTGTCCTTCAGTAAATGTTCAACTATTGGGAACTGGGAAAATATTAGTCAATTTTTAAAATAATGATTTCTCATTTCTACTGGGCGTTCAAACGTTTAGCCCTATAACAAGTGTACTTTTGTAAAAGGAAATATTTCATAGCCGCTTTTCATCTTCTCGTATGGCTTTTATCAGCGTTAATTGGAAAACACTGAAAACTGAAAGCAGATATAGGAAAAGTTGGCATGCACGAAAATGAGAACAAAGTAAAAAAGAATGTTTGAAGGTCACACTGCTTATATGCAATGTGTAAAAGGAAAAAAAGAAAATATTTTAGTTAAAAAATATTTTCCCACATAATCTTATTTACAAAAATACATGTTTTTATATTGTACAGTCATGGCCAAAAGTTGTGAGAATGACACAAATATTATATTTTCACATGATCTGCTGCCCTCTGGTTTTTATGTGTGTTTGTCAGATGTTTTTATCACATACAGAAATATAATTTCAATCATATTATGAGTAACAAAAGCTTATATTGACAGTTAGAATGAGTTAATGCAGCAAGTCAATATTTGCAGTGTTGACCCTTCTTCTTCAGGACCTCTGCAATTCTCCCTGGCATGCTCTCAATCAACTTCTGGACCAAATCCTGACTGATAGCAGTCCATTCTTGCACAATCAATGCTTGCATTTTGTCAGAATTTGTAGGTTTTTGTTTGTCCACCCGTCTCTTGATGATTGACCACAAGTTCTCAATGGGATTAAGATCTGGGGAGTTTCCAGGCCATGGACCCAAAATCTCTATGTTTGTTCCCTGAGCCATTTAGTTATCACCTTTGCTTTATGGCAAGGTGCTCCATCATGCTGGAAAAGGCATTGTTGATCGCCAAACTGCTCTTGGACGGTTGGAGAAGTTGCTCTCGGGAGGACATTCTGGTACCATTCTTTATTCATGGCTGTGTTTTTAGGCAAGACTGTGAGAGAGCCGATTCCCTTGGCTGAGAAGCAACCCCACACATGAATGGTTTCAGAATGCTTTACAGTTGGCATGAGACAAGACTGGTGGTAGCGCTCACCTCGTCTTCTCCGAATAAGATGTTTTCCAGATGTCCCAAACAATCGAAAAGGGGATTCATCAGAGAAAATGACTTTACCCCATTCCTCAGCAGTCCACTCCCTGTACCTTTTGCAGAATATCAGTCTGTCCCTGATGTTTTTTTCTGGAGAGAAGTGGCTTCTTTGCTGCCCTCCTTGAGACCAGGCCTTGCTCCAAGAGGCTCTGCCTCACAGTGCGTGCAGATGCACTCACACTTGCCTGCTGCCATTCCTGAGCAAGCTCTGCACTGCTGGTAGCCTGATCCCGCAGCTGAAACACTTTTAAGAGACGGTCCTGACGCTTGCTGGTCTTTCTTGGGCGCCCTGGAGCCTTTTTGGCAACAATGGAACCTCTCTCCTTGAAGTTCTTGATGATGCGATAGATTGTTGACTGAGGTGCAATCTTTCTAGCTGCGATACTCTTCCCTGTTAGGCCATTTTTGTGCAGTGCAATGATGACTGCACGTGTTTCTTTAGAGATAACCATGGTTAACAGAAGAGAAACAATGATGCCAAGCACCAGCCTCCTTTTAAAGTGTCCAGTGGTGTCATTCTTACTTAATCATGACAGATTGATCTCCAGCCCTGTCCTCATCAACACCCACACCTGTGTTAATGGAGCAATCACTGAAACGATGTTAGCTGGTCCTTTTAAGGCAGGGCTGCAATGATGTTGAAATGTGTTTTGGGGGATAAAGGTCATTTTCTAGGCAAATGTTGACTTTGCAAGTAATTGCTGTTAAGCTGATCACTCTTTATAACATTCTGGAGTATATGCAAATTGCCATTATAAAAACTGAAGCGGTAGACTTTGTACAAATTAATATTTGTATCATTCTCAAAACTTTTGGCCATGACTGTACATAGGAACAATATTTTTTATAATACCTCACTTGACAATTTTCCGGTTTGTAAATTATAAGAATTATTAAAGTTATGATTAAAGGGGTTGGCCACTTTGTTAGCACTTATTAAAACTGTAAAGAAAGCAGGCAGACAATAAACTTCCTCATATATCTTCTGCAGCAGATCTGCCTGGTTCCTTTGCTATTGGCAGCCACGCCCCCTCTGTGCTTCTCTCATAGCTCCCTGCCTCGTCCATGCCAGCACGTGCTCTAGTCCATGGAAGGAGTGTGCTGCTCCTGGGTCCTAAAGGCACCCTGCTTGTGTCAGAGAAGTTTCCTTCTGCTATGACTTCAGTCCTGACTATACAGGGCTGAAGGGGCTTAGCAGAGAAACTTGTTAGAAGCTGAAATAAAGAAACTTTGCAAGAGGAAGAGAGAATGAGGAGAATCTGTGATGTAACTCACTGACTGCAGTGATGTAGCAGAGCCAGAAAGGTGCTGTGGACAACAAAGTGTGAGCAATCCTAGTGTCTGTCCTGTCTATGACCACTCTGCAATGTGATCTTATCACAGACATGTTTATTCCAGCCAGACCAACAGGTCAGGAGCTTTAACCCCTTCTGAGCTGTCAGTATGGCTGAGGTCAGTGATAGCAGCAGTCACTGATGTCATCTGTAAATATGTGCCCTCTCCTTCCTGCACACTGTATATAGTGATATATGATGCCCCCAATACAGTGATATGTGATCACCACTTTATACTGTATATAGTGATGTGTGACCCCCTGTATACAGTAATAGTTGACACCACCACCATACACTGTATATACTGATGTGTGACCCCCCCACCACTGCATACAGAGATCTGTGAACCCCTGTACAGTGACCACTTTATACTGTATATACAGATGTGTGACCCCCCTGTACATTATAATATATATAGTGATTTGTGACCCCCCCTGTACATTATATATAATGATGTGTGACCCCCTGTACATTATATATAGTGATGTGTGACCCCCTGTACATTATATATAGTGATGTGTGACCCCCCTGTACATTATATATAGTGATGTGTGACCCCCCCTGTACATTATATATAGTGATGTGTGACCCCCTGTACATTATATATAGTGATGTGTGACCCCCTGTACATTATAGTGATGTGTGACCCCTGTAATTATATATAGTGATGTGTGACCCCCTGTACATTATATATAGTGACTTGTGACACCCCTGTATGTTATATATAGCTATTTGACTACACTCATTTTCCCGTTTTTCCCAGATGAAGGGTAGTCATATATTCATAGATGATTGATGGGCTGTCAGCTGGGAGCAGGTCGTATGATGATAGACAGGAGGCTCCTCTGTATGTCAGCAGATCAATTTGTGCAGTCCGTGCACCTAAACAGAAATCTGACAGCTCAGAGCTGCCATAGATTTCTGGCTTCATTTGAGTCAGAAAACTGGTGAAAATGAACATAAATTTGTTGGGGTGACTGGTCACGCCCTTTAAAAAAAAAAAAAAAGCGTAGTTAAAAATTTGCAAACACATAGAGGGAGATTTATTAAAACTCCTGTAAAGGAAAACTGGCTTAGTTGCCCATAGCAACCAATCAGATTCCACCTCATTTCCCAAAGGTGCTTTGAAAAATGAAAGGTGGAATCTGATTGGTTGCTATGGGCAACCAAGCCAGTTTTCCTTTACACCAGTTTTGATAAATCTGTCCCATAGTTTGCAACTTTTTAACACCACTTTTTAGGAACAAGGGAAATGATAACCTTCCCCCCTCATTCTGTTTTTGGCTTACATCCAGTGGCACAACTAGAAATGACTGGGCCCCACAGCAAATTTATGAAAAGGCTAACACCCCCCCCTCCTTTACTGTTGGGACTGGGGCGTTCTTTATTATATATATTTATATTGCTATGTCTGTACAACAGTTATTCACTGATAACTGGGTTATTGATATTATCTAAGGGGCTCTTGTCTCTATGGGAACACAGGTGGGCAGGGAGGTCATGTGACTGCTCCTCTAGACATGCTTGCTGCAGTGCATGCTGGGATTGTTACTTTCACTTTGCAGCTGCTCCTCCCACACAGCCTGTCTGAGGGAGCTCCTCCAGGGAAGTGTGTCATGGTGAACAGGTTAGATAAATGACGTACAGCCAGTACATGTCACCTGAGAAATACTTCATAGTGTTGGCTATTGTCTGGGGGAATTTTGGATTTTTGATACTTAGGGTGGCCAACCCCTTTAAGAATGGCTCCATCTTAAAGAAGACCTGCTATCTCTTGACATGCCTGTTTTCGTAAATACTTGTATTCACTGTGAAATCTCAATTCTGGAGCATCTTTTGTGTCAGTTGTGTCTGGCTACCAACCTAAAATCGCTGGCCGGACAAACATGATATACGTGAAGCGGATCTAATTTTACGCATGTATAGTAAATGGTTACCTAGAGTTAAAATGCTGCTATACGTTTCAGGCTTCAGACCAGAGGCGTAGCTAAAGGCTCATGGGCCCTGGTGCACGAGTTCAGCTTGGGCCCCCCTTCCCCCAGTGCTTTGTGGCCAGAGGCCTTCCTGTCTTCCTGCTACCTGAGGCAAAGATTGAAACTGCACCCCCCACTCCATGACAAATTGTTGACTTCCCTCCAGCCAGGGGTGTAACTTGTCCTGTATGCACTTTCTATAATACCGGTGTGTTCTTATGTGGCACGAGGGTCTCAGGCTCCTGGGCCCGGTAGCGACTGCTACCTCTGCACCCCCGATAGCTACGCCCCTGCTTCAGACACTGATACCAAGGAGTGTGCGATTCTCCCACCTTTTGCAGAATTTGCCTGGGTGCTCTACTCTCTCTCACTTGTGCACGGCTTCCCATCTCCTGTTATTTCATCTTTATCTACAGCCTGTCTAATTTCCCACATCTGAAAACGTGGATGCTTTTATAACCTCCTCTCTTTCCCTACTGCTATATCAAACATTGGCCAGTGTAGTGACAGATCTATGTCAGAAGCAGCCAACTATTTGAATCTTAATGTAGCAAAATGGTTGGAAGTTTATATGAGTGTTTAGAAAGTTGCTTAATTTTGCACAAGGCATGGCACAGCATCATTCTGTAAAAGTACAGTATTTGTATATGAACTAATACCACATCTAAGGTGCTTAGCAAAATCTGTACCCATCCACCAACAGCAAGGTTACCTCAATACAGATGGCAACCTAACTCAATTCTATACAGCAGAATGATCTTAATATGAAAAACTACATATTGTCCTGCAAAAACAGTCCTTACACAGCTCCATAGGTGGAAATATGAAAAAAAAAAAAACTAGGAAATAAAGATTAAAGTTGCCCCTTTACCCATTTCACATATAAAAGTAAATAAACAAAAAAAATACATAATTGGTATTGCCGCATTCAAAATGCTCGAACTATTAAAATATAAAACCATTTATCCCATATGGTGATTTATCCCAAATTAATAATAGCCGAATGGATGTCTTTTTGTCACCTTCGCTCCAACAATATCAAAGTTTTATTTCAGCTCTGCTGCAGGCAGGGCTTACCAGACACAGAGATTTTACTATATACTTTAAAGGTAAGCCATACCAGTCTATCATAAAAGTCCCTTGGAAGGAAAAGGGGGGTGTCTAAAAATAAAATGTAAAAACAAAGTTTAAAAAAATATAGTAATATTTTTAATAATAAAAATATAGTAATATATAATATTTAGTCCAAGGTGAACACTGTAAAATGAAACCCAGGATAGGGGTTAACTATTACATCTAGCGGTAGGTCCTACACCAATAACAAGAACAGGGACCCTGTACCCTTTGGAGCCTCCTGAAATTAACGAAGTGGCAGGTCGGGCATGTGTTGCTCAATTCATTTCTATGGGAGTTCTAGAAATAGTCAAGTGCTGAAGTCATCTATATCTGGAACTCATGTAGAGATAAATGGAGTGGCATAAGCAGCAGTGTGTATGCATGACCTCCCATTCCGTAAGGGATAACTTGAAACAACCAGAATAACCTTAAAGTACTTAACAATGCACAGTCAAACCAAGAATTCAATGCTCACTTGAACCCAATAAACCATAAAATCTATATGTGGTGTATAGGTGTACATGTGTGTCCAGTCATCCTAATTCTAATAATGGAGCTGCTAGTTTAGTCTCAAATTTGCTAAAATATCCAAGGTAGATTTCCTTATGGTAAACCTATGCTGTGTGAATATGGCCATTTTCTCAGCTCAGCATCATTCTTATGTTTAAAGTTAGCACTGACAAACAGAACCTATAACTATTTTTTTAAATCTCCTACTCTAAGCAAATTAACGTTAGGCAAGATGACAATCATTTCAAAATCTTAATTCACATGTCTAAAAAGATGCCTCTATTAACATATTTAGCTAATTGCTCTGATGTTATGATTTTTTTTACCTGCCTAGAGTATCCCAAACACTGCATATTTTTGCCCCGTTTACCTATTTTTCATATGTGAACCTTCCCTCCCCTTTTCCCAGCTTAATAACATCCTGGCAGGAAGTTTATGTGCAGAACTTCCTGTTTTCATCAACTTCCTGATGGGTTTTCCAAGCAAACCCACCATGTTTTACAGGGCTTGTTCCAACTAGCTATCATGGAGCTGGGAGGTTCATGGGTTCTATAATGCAGAGGGAACGGTTTAGCAGAAAGAGCAAGCCCTGAGAAACATTACAAAGCAAAGCATGAAAAACATGTATATGGGGAAAAATATGTAATGTCTGGGGCAGATAAAAAGTAATTCATTATGAAACTAGAGAACCCCTTAATTCTGCAGTTCACAGAAGTGTAGGGCCAAAGGACACTCATAGAAAACAATGAATAATTAAAATTGCCTATCACATTGTCATGTGATATTACTACTTGAAATACATAGTAATGAAGTAGGGTTGGTAAGAGTATTACATTAAATTATTGCTTTTATTTGTATCCAAGTTTCTTGGACAT
This sequence comes from Rhinella marina, assembly GCA_900303285.1. NCBI lineage: Eukaryota > Metazoa > Chordata > Amphibia > Anura > Bufonidae > Rhinella > Rhinella marina. The sequence continues at coordinate 423,306 of ONZH01030222.1, forward strand.
AAGTTTTACAAAACACCATGGAAATTTTCAGTGATAATAATCAATTTGTTCTAGGATTCATTTTCAAAGGTCGAGAAGAACGCCATGCAGCAAGTTCCAAATTAATAAGGCAGAACAAAGCAATAAAAAAACATGAAATCAATAAATACTGTAAATTATAGGATACTGACCTATATTTATTGGCACACCACAAAACCATTTTTCCATGATAATGAAGTGACTTAAGTGGTTAACCAAATGGGTTATCTTTTCCCTCTAGACAGACTTAAATACAAGCCTAATCCTCCAAAGATTTTTTATATGTACACTAAACTATGTATTCCAGCCTGAACAATTAACTGGTAGATTTTTTATCCATTCAGTCTTATGCAGCGGCCCCAGCGGTACAAATTGAAGAGTATCATGGGCTGTTTAACACAATCATCTAGCTGCTGAAATAGGACCACCATACAGTGTGATGTACTCAGACAATTAACAGCTATATCCTGTCCAAAATTGTAGGAGGGAAAGCAGCAGAATGTATTTTAAAGATTTAACAGAAGGACTTGGCACCTAATACTTTACAGTTCATAAAAAATGTACATATTATTCGCAAAAGCCCACACCCTGTTTCCCACAAATCGACATATCTGTATAAATATCACAAAAAAAAGTATGCTACCCAAAGTAATTCATGCTCTACTGACTTTGGAAAATGTGCAGCCCAACAAAATATTGGTTTAGCCTTTTTTAAATTTACCAGAATTAAAGCAGTTATTGTTCAAACACTTGAAAGTAACATTGGACAAACAGGAAGAAACATAAAACTTTTTTTTTGGCAGCAGAAAAACATTTGTAAAAGCAATTCATTAAAAAATTCCAAGCTTTTAAAAAATTGGACATGGATTAAAATAACACATAATAATTTACTTACATTTCTAGTACACAGCATTACATGATCCCCTAGTGGTCCTTGTTTACAATGCTGCGTTGGTGACGTGTCATCTCCAGGACTGTATTTAGAGTTTATGCTGCCCTTGGCACGTTTAGTGCTCACGCCCCCTATTAATTCAGCTAAAGCTGCCTATTGACTTAAAGGTATACAGGAGCTACATAAAGTTATTTTGACCATGCGGTAAAAAACGCTGTTGAAAATTCAATCGATTTTACAGTGAATGCTGTAGTTTTATGGTGTGGTAATTGGCTGAGCAGTGTATACCAGTGATTTACATGTATGTAACACTTTTAACCTAGAAAAAAATACAAAGAAACACATCACAAAACCACAGCAAACCCTGTAAACCGAGTGCAGTTTTAACACCTTCCAGACATCCGCTGTACATGTACGGTGCACTGGGATGTGAATTCCCGTCAGCTGGCGTACAGGTACGGTGTGCTGATTGGGCAATTGCAGGAGCTGTGCTCGCTCAATCAGCAGCAGGGGTCCGGCTGGTTCTGACAGCCAAGCCCCTGATGTATACGCTGGTAATACACTGACAGTTAATGAACTACAATACACTATGTATTGTAATGCATTGTAGAGGGTATCAGAACTCCAAAAGTTAATGTCCCACGGTGGGACAAAAATAAAAAGTAAAAAAGTGTAATAGCGAGTGATCAAAAAGTTTTAATTTGTATCCCAAAATGGTACCAATGAAAATATCAACTCATCTCACAAAAAATGAGCCCCCACACTAAATCATTAACAGAAAAATTAAAAAATATGGGTCACAGAAAATGGCAACACAAAAACAGCATTTTTAAAACATGCTTTTATTGTGTAAGATTAAAAACAAAAATTAAAAAATATACATATTAGGTATCACTGTCTGTACTTACCTGCTCTATAAAAATATCTAGTGGTCTACCCCTTCAGGTGAATGCTGTCAAAAATCAATTTTATGTGCCTTACAAAAAGCATAATAAAGAAAAAGTACTATTTACCCCAAAATGGTACGAATGAAAATATAAACTCATTCCGCAAAAAATGAGCCCCCACACAAGATGATCGGCAGGAAAAAAAAAAAAAAAAAAATATATATATATATATATATATATATATATATATATATATATATGAAAATGGTGACACAAAAATAGGATTTTTTTTCTCAAAAATGTTTAATGTAAAAGTGGTAAAATGCAAAACAAACTATATAAAATTGGTATCCCTGTAACATACTGACCAGCAGAATAAAGATAATGTGTCATTTTTCCTGCATGGTGTTCACCGCAATAACAAAACCAAAAAAGCAATGGCAGTTGCCTCCTTTTATTAATGCTGCTCCCCAGAAAGTGACATAAAAAGTGATCAAAATGTCATATGTACCCCAAAATAGAACAAATGATAATGCTTTGTTGAGAGAAAAATAAAATATATGAATGTCAGAAAATGCCTGTACTAGTGTCCAGAAGCTTATCAATAGCAACATAGTGCCTGTAAGCCATTTCACCAAAATCTGCCCTCCAAAAACCATATGGAGCTCCTTCTCTTCTGATCCCTGCCATGTGCCCAAACAGCAATTTACAACTACATATGGTGTTGCTGTGTTCAGGAAAAAATGCTTAAAATTTGTGGTGCTTTTTCTCCTGTTACTCCTTGTGAAAATTAAAAATGGGGAGCTTATGCAACATTTTATTGGAAGAAATGAAAATTTTCATTTTAACAGCCAAGTGTTTCTAAATTCTAGTAAAAGCCTGTGGGGTCAAAGTGGTGCATACAACCCTAAATAAATTCCTTAAGGGTGTTGTTTCCAAAATAGGGGGAAATGTAGGGGTACTTTAGTATGCCTTCAAATGTAACATGACAAAAACCATTTCAGCAAAATCCTCCAAAAACCATATGGCTCTCTATTCCTTCTGAGCCTTTCTTTGTGCCCATACAGCAGTTTACGACCACATATGAAGTGTTTCTGTAAATCATGATAAATATTGAGGTTTGTTTGGTTGTTAACCCTTGCTGCCTTACAGGAAAAATAGACTAAAATGTAAAATCTACAAGTTAAACTTTGAAATTTTCCTCTTGTGAAGCAGTTTTGAATAGTAGTTTCTAAAATGGAGTCATTTATGGGTGATTTCTACTATGTGAGCCCCAAAAAGTGACTTTAAAAGTGAATTTGTCCTTAAAAAAGTGGATTTTGCCTAAAAAAGTGAAAATTTGTTTCTAAATATCTAAGCCTTCTAATGTCCTAAAAAAAATTATATTCACAAAATGATGCCAACATAGACATATGACGAATGCTAATGAATACTTATTTTATACGGTATAACTATCCATCTAAAAAGCAGAAAAATTCAAATTTTGAAAATAGCGAAATTTTCCAAAATATTCCATAATTTTTTTTTTTTTTTTAAATAAATAAAGGTAAAACATATAAAATCAAATTTACTGTTAACATAAAGTCACAAGAAAACAATCTCGGAATCGCTTGGATAATTAAAAGCATTCTAAAGTTATTACCACATAAAGTGACATATGTCAGATGTGCAAAAATAGACTCTGTCATTAAAAACATTTAATCTACATGTACCCTTTTACAGAGCTGCCAGTAAAATATAAGGTCTCATGCAAACAACCATGATCGTTCTAGGAAACACAATCCCTGTTTCGGACGAATCTCCTGATCAGCAGCTGATCGTTGCTCCCCGGACGGTATCATAGTAATTTATGATACGGTCAGTTCATTTCAGTGTTTGGATTATGGAATTGACTGCTGTGTGATAGGCAGAGAAATCTTCTCTGCTAGATGGCAATGTACAGTACAGACCAAAAGTTTGGACACACCTTCTCATTCAAAGAGTTTTCTGTATTTTCATGACTATGAAAATTGTAGATGCACACTGAAGGCATCAACAATAAACTTCTCTTAATGAGCTTCAAGAGGTAGTCACCTGAAATGGTATTCCAACAGTCTTGAAGGAGTTCCCAGAGATGCTTAGCACTTGTTGGCCCTTTTGCCTTCACTCTGCGGTCCAGCTAACCCCAAACCATCTCTATTGGGTTCAGGTCTGGTGACTGTGGAGGCCAGGTCATCTGGCGTAGCACCCCATCACTCTCCTTCTTGGTCAAATAGCCCTTACACAGCCTGGAGGTGTGTTTGGGGTCATTGTCCTGTTGGTAAATAAATGATGGTCCAACTAAACGCAAACCGGATGGAATAGCATGCCGCTGCAAGATGCTGTGGTAGCCATGCTGGTTCAGTATGGTTCAATTTTGAATAAATCCCCAACAGTGTCACCAGCAAAGTACCCCCACACCATCACACCTCCTTCGCCATGTTTCACGGTGGAAACCAGGCATGTAGAGTCCATCCGTTTACCTTTTCTGCGTCGCACAAAGACACGGTGGTTGGAACCAAAGATCTCAAATTTGGACTCATCAGACCAAAGCACAGATTTCCACTGGTCTAATGTCCATTCCTTGTGTTCTTTAGCCCAAACAAGTCTCTTCTGCTTGTTGCCTGTCCTTAGCAGTGGTTTCCTAGCAGCTATTTTACCATGAAGGCCTGCTGCACACAGTCTCCTCTTAACAGTTGTTGTAGAGATGTGTCTGCTGCTAGAACCCTGCGTGACATTGACCTGGTCTCTAATCTGAGCTGCTGTTAACCTGCGATTTCTGAGGCTGGTGACTCGGATGAACTTATCCTCCGCAGCAGAGGTGACTCTTGGTCTTCCTTTCCTGGGGCGGTCCTCATGTGAGCCAGTTTCTTTGTAGCGCTTGATGGTTTTTGCGACTGTACTTGGGGACACTTTCAAAGTTTTCCCAGTTTTTCGGACTGACTGACCTTCATTTCTTAAAGTAATGATGGCCACTCGTTTTTCTTTACTTAGCTGCTTTTTTCTTGCCATAATACAAATTCGAATTCTATTCAGTAGGACTATCAGCTGTGTATCCACATGACTTCTGCCCAACACAACTGATGGACCCAACCCCATTTATAAGGCAAGAAATCCCACTTATTAAACCTGACAGGGCACACCTGTGAAGTGAAAACCATTTCAGGTGACTACCTCTTGAAGCTCATCAAGAGAATGCCAAGAGTGTGCAAAGCAGTAATCAAAGCAAAAGGTGGCTACTTTGAAGAACCTAGAATATAAGACATATTTTCAGTTGTTTCACACTTTTTTGTTAAGTATATAATTCCACATGTGTTAATTCATAGTTTTGATGCCTTCAGTGTGAATCTACAATTTTCATAGTCATGAAAATACAGAAAACACTTTGAATGAGAAGGTGTGTCCAAACTTTTGGTCTGTACTGTACATATGGGCCATACACTGGCTTCACCTTTCTCCTCATCTGACTTCTCTGATGTCTTCTTATCACTTACTTTTGTTAACTGCAGCACTAAGTCCGCGGATTAAACTCTTAGGGTCCATTCACACGTCCGTATTTGTGCACATCCTGGAAAACGGTCAGTTTTTTGCGGATCCGTTGTTTTTCCAGGACATCCGTTCTGTTTTTCCGTAAAAAAACGGGAAGGAAGTATCCATATGTCATCTGTTTTTTGCAGATCCGCAAAAAACGGAAGGATGAATAACATCTGTACCTTTCTTTTTTTTTCTCCCCTCCAGGAACGGAATCCGCAAATACGGATGACATGAGGATGCCTTTCCGCATGTCTTCCACATTTTTTGCGGATCCATAGACTTTCATTGTGCTACGGAACGCAATTCAGGAGAAAAGTAGGACAGGAGGATTTCTTTATGCGGACAGTCAGAACGAACATACGGATGCGGACACCACACGGTGTACTGTCCGCATTTTTTCGGGACCCATTGAAATGAATGGATCTGCATCCTATCCACATAATTGTCCGCAATTGCGGAAACTGATGCGGAAAGGATGCGGACACATTATACAGACGTGTGAATGAGGCCTTACACTGCCTTCCTGACAAGATATTTGTTGCAAAGTTAGTGATAAGTAGACATGAGAAGCAGCACTAAGACGAAAGAATCAAGATAAATCATTAGTTTTCTCTCTGAAGTACCACTCACCATTCCAGAGTTTTTATTGTTCCAAATATCTTCCATTTAAGAACTATGGAGGCCACTGTTCTCTTGGGAACTTTCAGTGTTCAGAAATCTTTTGTAGCCTTAACTAGATCTGTGCTTCCACACAATCACTTATCTGCACTCAACAAGCTCCTCTTCATGGCTTGATTTTTCATCTAATGTGCATTGTCAGCTTTGATACCTTATAAAGACAGTAGTGTTTCTTTCAGAAGAAATTGGAGGCACCCAGAGCTAAATTTCAAGTGTCATAGGACAGGGTCTGAATACTTATGACTATACAAAATTTTTGTTCCTGTTTAACAAATTTGCAAACATTTATAAAATTCACTTTTTTTTTTTTACAGCAAAAAGGCAAAGAGAGTTGACGCGCTCATAGGTTAAAGGCATATTGGTTGCTGCCTAGATCTGTTGTGCTCACCTGTAAAGTACAGTGAATACTGCTTAACCGATGTGAGATGTAGAGTCAGGGGGAAGGGTCGGTGCTGCCGCAGGTGTTCAAAAAGAAAGGATAGGGATTTATGGACCAATGCGGATCTACCCCAAATAATAGGCTTGCAGGAGCAAAACACGACCATTATAGAAGCAGAGTCACTTTTTCAAGACTGACTTTTTGAAAGAATAGACAACAGTTGTAGGTTTCACAAGTGGCTGTTAGGAGTTATTGGATGCTCTAGAAGAGCTTGTGAAAGCAGTCTTCGTGTACCTGTCTGTGTTCAGTTGCTGTGAGGATGCCGTATGTGACATAACATACGGCATCCTCGCAGCAGCCAAATACAGACAGGTCTATGTAGGCTGCTTTCACAAGTGCTTCCAGACCGTCCAATAGCTCTGTCCAGCCACTTACTTACTAAAGGTGGTGCCTACAAGCCTATTATTTGGTGTAGATCTGCACTGGTCCATCTCCATCCAGAATATTTTCTCTTTTTTTTATTAAGGGGGAAAACTTGATTTTATTTTTAATTTTAGCACATGAAGATGTGAAGTCACTGTGGGTAGAAATAAATGGAGCCAAAAACAATAATAAAATACTAGGGGTTTATTATAAACCACTCAATATATCAGAGACCACAGAAAATCTACTTCTAAACGAAATAGACGAGGCGGCAAATCATAATGAGGTTGTTATTATGGGGGACTTCAACTACCCAGATATAGACTGGGAAACTGAAACCTGTATATCTCATAAAGGAAACAGGTTCTTGGCAATAACCAAAGACAATTACCTTTCCCAACTGGTTCAGGACCCGACTAGAGGGATGGCCATACTGGACTTAGTATTAACCAATAGACCTGACAGAATAACAGATGTGCAGGTTGGGGGACACCTGGGAAACAGTGACCATAACATAATAACATTCCAACTGTCATTCAAAAGAGTGTTTCTTCAGGGAGGAACAAAAATACCAAACTTCAAAAAAGCTAAATTTAGCCAACTAAGAGAGGCCATAGGCCTAACTAACTGGGACAAAGTCCTCAAAAATAAAAATACAGCCACAAAATGGGAGATTTTTAAAAGCATCCTAATATCTAATTGTGAGAGGTACATACCTTATGGGAATAAAAGGTTAAGGAACAAGAAAAAACCAATGTGGATAAATAGAGCTGTAAAGAAAGCAATACATGACAAACAGAAAGCATTTAAATCACTAAAACAGGAGGAGAGCGAGAAAGCATTGAAAAACTATAAGGAAAAAAATAGAATATGTAAAAGACAAATAAAAGCAGCCAAACTAGAGACCGAGAGATTAATCGCCAAAGAGAGTAAAACTAACCCTAAAATGTTCTTCAATTATATAAATACTAAAAAGTATAAACCTGAAGGTGTCGGCCCCTTACAGAGAAATGAGGGGGGAGTTGCAGAGAGCGATGAGGAGAAAGCGAAGCTACTAAATAACTTTTTCTCCACTGTATTCACTGAGGAAAATAAACTGTCAGATGAAATGCAGAGTATAAAAGTAAATTCCCCTTTAAAAGTGTCCTCTCTGACCCAGGAAGAGGTACAGCAATGTCTTAAAAATATTAAAATAGACAAATCACCAGGACCAGATGGCGTACACCCCCGTATCCTAAGAGAATTAAGTAATGTCATCGACAGACCCTTATTTCTGATATTTAAGGACTCTATACTGATGGGGAGTGTTCCACGGGATTGGCACATAGCAAATGTGGTGCCAATATTCAAAAAGGGTCCAAAAACAGAGCCCGGAAACTATAGGCCGGTAAGTTTAACTTCTGTTGTGGGTAAACTGTTTGAGGGTTTTCTAAGAGATGCTATCTTGGAGTACCTCAATGAAAATAAGCAAATAACTCCGTATCAGCATGGCTTCATGAGGGATCGGTCATGTCAAACCAATTTAATCAGTTTCTATGAGGAGGTAAGTTCTAGACTTGACCGCGGCGACTCAATGGATGTCGTATATTTGGACTTCTCCAAAGCGTTTGACACGGTACCACATAAAAGGTTAGTATACAAAATGAGAATGCTTGGCCTGGGAGAAAATGTCTGTATGTGGGTAAGTAACTGGCTCAGTGATAGAAAACAGAGGGTGGTTATTAACGGTAGATACTCAGATTGGGTCACTGTCACTAGTGGGGTACCACAGGGGTCTGTATTGGGTCCTATTCTCTTCAATATATTTATTAATGATATTGTAGAAGGTTTGCATAGTAAAATATCAATTTTTGCAGATGACACTAAACTGTGTAAAGTAATTGAAACAGAGGAGGACAGTGCACTGCTACAGTAGGATCTGGATAGACTGGAGGCTTGGTCAGAAAAGTGGCAGATGAGGTTTAACACTGACAAATGTAAGGTTATGCATATGGGAAGGAATAATGCAAGTCACCAGTACATACTAAATGGTAAAGCACTGGGTAACTCTGACATGGAAAAGGACCTAGGAATTTTAGTGAACAGCAAACTAAGCTGTAGAAGCCAGTGCCAGACAGCTGCTGCCAAGGCCAATAAGATAATGGGTTGCATCAAAAGGGGCATAGATGCCCGTGATGAGAACATAGTCCTGCCACTTTACAAATCACTAGTCAGACCACACATGGAGTACTGTGTACAGTTCTGGGCTCCTGTGAACAAGGCAGACATAGCAGAGCTGGAGAGGGTTCAGAGGAGGGCAACTAAAGTAATAACTGGAATGGGTGGACTACAGTACCCAGAAAGATTATCAAAATTAGGGTTATTAACTTTAGAAAAAAGACGACTGAGGGGAGATCTAATAACTATGTATAAATATATCAGAGGTCAGTACAGAGATCTCTCCCATCATCTATTTATCCCGAGGACTGTGACTGTGACGAGGGGACATCCTCTGCGTCTGGAGGAAAGAAGGTTTGTGCATAAACATAGAAGAGGATTCTTTACGGTAAGAGCAGTGAGACTGTGGAACTCTCTGCCTGAGGAGGTGGTGATGGTAAGTTCACTAAAAGAGTTCAAGAAGGGCCTGGATGTATTTCTGGAGGGTATTACAGGTTATGGTTACTAGAGAGGGGTCGTTGATCCAGGGAGTTATTCTGATTGCCTGATTGGAGTAGGAAAGGAATTTTTCCCCCTAAAGTGAGGAAAATTGGCTTCTACCTCACAGGGGTTTTTTTTTGCCTTCCTCTGGATCAACTTGTAGGAAAACAGGCCGAACTTGAAGATGGACAGATGTCTTTTTTCGGCCTTACAAACTATGTTACTATGTTACTATGCTACAAGGCTGCAACCTAACAAAATATGAAAATAGTGAAAGGGTCTAAAGATTTGACAGATGCACTGTATGCCAGCTTTCTGGTGTAGGAAAGTTGGAAATTTTGCAAAAGTTCAACTTTTTTTGCAAAAATTTGCAACATACTATCAGGCAACATTTGGAGAGGGAGCGAGCGTGGAATGGTGCTAGAGCGCACTGTATTAAAGCTCGTAGGAAGAGCATGCAGTAGCTGCCCAGCTAACCACAGCTTCACCTATTATGTTGGGAGGAGAAGGAGGGTTAGTCATTAAATTATTTTCCTTGAGCCTTCCTCACCTCTGGGAGTTGCAAGCTACCAGTAATTTCCATAAACAGCGCACCAACAGCCACAGTAACATAGTTTGTAATGCTGAAAAAAGATGTGAACTGGCCCTGAGCCTTCCCCCTGCTCTCATTTGGCTCCTGCACCTGTGCAGTGTGAGCTCTCCCAGCCCCACCTGGCTGCACACAGGTTTGCTAGAATTTTGCTTTATCTAAAGAGGAAGGTACAGATCAAATGCCCATAATGGAAATCCAGAACCAGCCCTGTACAAGAGAAAAAAAAGCAAAAACAAAATATATGAAGGTGTACAAAAGACAATGATAGCGAAGGGCGTCAACATGATAAATCAGAAAGGTAAACTGCATTCTTGCTTACAGTGATAATACATACCCGATCCTGTGACACATTGAGGAACTGATGCTACAATGAACTGCACAGGGAGCGGAAAGCAGACAGCCTACAGGAGAGACTCGCGACAACGTGGGACGCTACACAAGTGCACGCTTGGAAGAGGACCAGTGCGAGAAGGACCGTAGCGCAATTAGACCCACAAACTCATCAGACACCACACAGGAGCAGTAAAGTAACTCCATGTGTATCTGTTGATATCCTCACAAAGTCCAGAGGTACTAACATTGAATTTGATTGTAAAAACCTATATGAGACGTACTGTGCATATAGAACACAAACTAATATATATATATAACCTTTAGATATATATATCAAAAGACTGGACTAACAAGAACTTTAATTAGAAGGACTACACATTCCTCATTACTTTTTCTAATAACTATATTTTAACAATTATTTTTCTATTGTTTGTATTTATTATTTTTCGTTTTTTTTTAACCCCTTAAGGCCGAAGCTACTTTTACACTTAATGCCGAAGCCACATTTTTAAAATCTGCCATGTGTCACTTTATTAATTCATAACTTTGGGATTCTTTCACCGATTCGACTGATTCCAAGATTGTTTTTTCGTGACACATTGTACTCCACGACAGTGGTAAATTTGAGTCAATATAAATCACCTTTATTTATAAAAAAAATCCTAAATTTACAGAAAATTTGGAAAAATTTGTAATTTTCAAACTTTGAATTTCTCTGCTATTAAGGCAGATAGTGATCCCTCACAAAATAGTTATTACTTTACATGTCCCATATGTCTACTTTATGTTGCCATCATTTTGTAGATGTAATTTTATTTTTTGGGGATGTTAGAAGGCTTAGAATTTTAGAATCAATTCTTAAATTTTTTTAGAAATTTTCCAAAACCATTTTTTTTTAAGCACCAGTTCAGTTCTGAAGTCACTTTGTGGGGCTAACATAATAGAAACCACCATAAATGACCCCATTTTAGAAACTACACCCCTCAAGGTTTTCAAAACTAATTTTACAAACTGTGTTAACCCTTTATGTATTCCACAAGAATTAAAGGAAAATGGAGATGACATTTCAAAATTTCACTTTTTTTGCAGATTTTCCATTTTAATCCATTTTTTCCTGTAACAAATCAAGGGTTAATAGCAAAAAAAAACTCAAAAATTATTACCCTGATTCTGCGATTTAAAGAAACACCCCGCATGTGATTGTAAACTACTGTATGGGCGCATGGCCAAGCGCAGAAGGAAAGGTGCGCCAGATGGTTTTTGGAGGGCGGATTTTGCTGGACTGGTTTTGAGACACCATGTCCCATTTGAAGCCCCCCCGATGCACCCCTACAGTAGAAACAACCAAAAAGTGCCCATATTTTGGAAACTAAGGGATAAGGTGACAGTGTTATTGATACTATTTTGGGGAACATATGATTTTTGATCACTTTATATTACACTTTTTGTTAGGCAAGGTAAACAAAAATGGCTGTTCTGGCTGGTTTTTTTTTTTTTTTTTACTGTGTTCACCTGAGGGGTTAACTAATGTGATATTTTTGTAGAGCAGGTTGTTACGAACGTGGCAGTACCTAACATGTATAGTTTTTTATTTTTATTTAAGTTTTACACAATAATATCATTTTTGAAACAAAAAAAATCATGTTTTAGTGTCTCCATTGTGAGAGCTGTAGTTTTTTTTATTTTTTGGGCAATTGTCTCAGGTAGGGGCTCATTTTTTGCGGGAAGAGGTGACGGTTAGATTGGTACTATTTTGGGGGGCATATGCCTTTTTGATCGCTTGGTATTACACTTTTTGTGATGTAAAGTGACAAAAATTGGCTTTTTTGACCCTGTTTTTATTTTATTTTTTTTACTGTGTTCACCTGAGGGGTTAACTCATGTGATATTTTTGTAGAGCAGGTTGTTACGGACGTGGCGATACCTAACATGTATAGTTTTTTTAATTTATTTAAGTTTTACACAATAATTTCATTTTTGAAACAAAAAAAATCCATGTTTTAGTGTCTCCATTGTGAGAGCTGTAGTTTTTTTATTTTTTGGGCGATTGTCTCAGGTAGGGGCTCATTTTTTGCGGGAAGAGGTGATGGTTAGATTGGTACTATTTTGAGGGGCATACGCCTTTTTGATCGCTTGCTATTACACTTTTTGTGATGTAAAGTGACAAAAATAGCTTTTTTGAACCTGTTTTTATTTTTATTTTTTTACGGTGTTCACCTGAGGGGTTGGGACATGTGATATTTTTGTAGAGCAGGTTGTTACGAACGTGGCGATACCTAACATGCTTGGGGTATTTTTTATCTTTTTTTACTAATTTCAAATTTGAGTTTTGGGGGGAAAAAGGGATTTTTTTAACACTTTTTTTTTACACTTTTTTAAAAAAATTTTTACACTTTTTTTTACACTTTCTTAGACTCAGACCCACTTGGTTCTTGAAGATCCAGTGGGTCTGATTGTTCTATAATACACTACAGTACACTGTATAGTGTACTGCAGTGCATTTTCACTCTTGCTAAGCCTTGTCAGGCTCCTGCCTTTAGCAGGAGCCTGATGAGGCTTAGCTTACACCATGGCAACCGAGACGCTTCTGAAAGCGTCTGGTTGCCATGGTAACCATCGGGACGCTGCCACAGCAGAGCAGCGTCCCGATGGAAGGGAGAGGGAGCTTCCTCCCTCTCATCTGGCCACACCATCGGCGCTGCCAGCGCCCGATGGGAGAGGGAGGGAGCTCCCTCCCTGTTAACCCCTTCCATACAGCGGTCCCTACGGACCGCGGCATGGAAGGGGTTAAATTGCTGACATCGGTGCCAGCACCGATGTCAGCAGTTTCAAGCAGAGTATCAGCTGTATGCTGATACTCTGCTTGAAAACCTCGGCCATCCTGAAATATTATTGCGGGCGGCACTCTCGCCGCAGCCGCCCGCACATCGCCCACCCGCCCGCCCGCTATATCTCCCCCCCCCACCCACCCAAACGGCCATCAAAGAAAACAGTGGGGTGGGGGGATATATATATATACAGTGGCGTAGCTATAGGGGTCGCAGCGGTCGCAGTTGCGACCGGGCCCCTAAGCCAGGGGGGCCCCGAGGGCCCCCCTTGCCACTTGCAGGGCCGCACCGCCAATTAGCCAGGTGCGGCGCGGCCCTGCACACAGATAGGGGCAGAGGGAGATGAGCGCTTCCATTGTGGAAGCGCTCATCTCCATAGTCATCTGTATCGCCGTCCTCAGGACGGCGATACAGATGCCTGTATTGTACTGGGGCAGGGGAGGGAGAGGCGTCTCCCCTGCCTGTTCCTCTGATAGGCTGCAGGCACTGGGCCTGCAGCCTATCAGAGGCCGGCTCAGGCGGCGCGATGACGTCATCGCGCCGCCTGAGCCGTACATCGCGGGACACAGGCCGGAAGAGGCCTGCATCGCATCGCTGTCAGCACCATGGAGGTAAGTATAAGTGTTAATTTTTTTTTATTATTTTTTTTTTTTTTAATTGTAGCAGTCACCGACCGTAGCCTAATTGGGGGCACTGGGGGCATTTTTACTGGCACATGGGGGCACTGGGGGCATTTTACTGGCACATGGGGTCATTTTTACTGGCACATGGGGGCACTGGGGGCATTTTACTGGCACATGGGGGGCACTGTGGGCATTTTTACTGGCACATGGGGGCACTGTGGGCATTTTACTGGCACATGGGGCACTGTGGGCATTTTTACTGGCACATGGGGGCACTGTGGGCATTTTTACTGGCACATGGGGGCACTGTGGGCATTTTACTGGCACATGGGGACACTGTGGGCATTTTTACTGGCACATGGGGGCACTGTGGGCATTTTTACTGGCACATGGGGGCATTTTTACTGGCACATGGGGGCACTGGGGGCATTTTTACTGGCACATGGGGGCATTTTTACTGGCACAAGGGGGCACTGGGGCATTTTTACTGGCACATGGGGGCATGGGGCATTTCTTACTGGCACATGGGGGCACTGGGGGCATTTCTTACTGGCACATGATTTTGAGGGGGAATCAATGGGGGGAACTTCTGGCGCATTATTGGGGCATTTCTTACTGGCACATAATTTGGGGGGCATCTATGGGTGGGGAGCACTTCTTACTGGCACATTGGAAGCATTATTACTTCTGGGGCACAGTGGGGACATTAGTACTGTGGGGGGGCACCTGGCACAGTATCAGCGCAGTTATTTCTGGGGGACGGTATGTTCACACTATTACGGGACACTATTTGCTGGGCACAGTTATTTTAGGACACTGTGTGCCAATAATTATTGAAGGGCACTATCTGTGTGGTACTAGTGGCACAGTACTGGGGGTGGTAGGATGATTTGTCCAGAAGATGGGAGGATGATGGAAAAGTAGTAAACTAAGATTTTTTTCTGTCAAACTGCAGAGATGAGAAATGGCTGAAAAATGGCGTCTGGTCTGAAAGGAGAAGATGAGGAAAGAGAAGATCTACATCCGAGGAGACGTCACTGGATGTAAGAGGTATGGGGCGCTGTATTAGGCGGGGGGGGGGGGCCCAAGCTGAACTCTTGCACCAGGGCCCATGAGCCTTTAGCTACGCCCCTGTATATATATCTTATATTGCTAATTTTTTTTTTTTTAATTTTACAGTTTATTGCAGCACGATCGCTGCGATTGGCTAGTCTGAACAGACTAGCCAATCACAGCGATCGCTAGCCCGGGACCGCCCCCATTGGTCCCGGGCTGGTTAGCTGAGACCCCTGGCTGTAAGTAACAGCCGGGGGCGCAGCACTGTCACCATGTCATCAGACATGGTGACAGTTTAATGCCATGACGGCTTATCCCGTCATGGGGCGGCAAGCGGCTCCGGCCCATGACGGGATAAGCCGTCATTCGGCGTTAAGGGGTTAAATTTCATTTTTGTCCAGCGCTAGGACTTTTATCCAATATATATGGTAACATTTTTTATACATAATCCCTTTTAGTGTATCTACGTTTATATCAATAAAAACATAATGTACATAAAATTTAAAGACAAAGCTGTGATGGACTGTCTGTTCTGATACTTTTGTATCATAGCCAATATTAACTCAACAATTTGTGCTATAGTAGCTCTTTTGTGGGATCGGACCAGAGAGGCTAGCCTCTATTACCAATACAAATCAGTGAGACTGCAGCACCCATTAACCTGTTGCCGATTCATTGGTTGTCCTTCCTTGGACCATCTTTGGTAGGTACTAACCACTGCATACGTGGATGAGCACACAATATCTGCTGTTTTGGAGATGCTCTGACCCATTCATCTAGCCATCACAGTTTGGCCTTGACAAAGCTGCTCAGATCCTTAAAGGGGTTGTCTCACTTCAGTAAATGGCATTTATCATGAGAAAGCTAATACGATGCACTTACTAATGTATTGTTATTATACATATTCCCTTCTTTGTTGGCTTTGTTCATTTTTCCGTTACATTGTACACTCCTCATTTCCATGGTTAAGACCACCCTGCAATCCATCAGTGGTGGTCGTGCTTGCACACCATAGGAAAAATTGGATAACAACAATACATTAATAAGTGCCTTGAATTAACTTACTCTACATATTAAATGCTATTTGCTGAAATGAGACAACCCCTTTAAACTTGCCCATTTCAAGAACTGACTGTTGATGTACCGCCTAATATATCCCAGTCCTTGGCAGGTAACAAGATAATCAATGCTATTCATTTAATTTTAGGTTTTACTGTTATGGCTGATGTATAATCAGTTGTATTATATAGGTGTCAGACCACTTGATTCGTAGAAAGCCTTTTTAAGGGCTTTTTGGGTATAACCCCATTCTCTGAAATACCTATATTTTATCCCAACTCTCAGCCAAAAAGTCGGAATCTGTAAAACAGTTGCACTGTGCACGTAGGTATTGGCCGATCAGAATACCTTGTGTCAATGGGATTGGATGATAGTTTTCCCAATTCAATTAATTATATTAGCAGATATATAATAGATCTTGGTATGTACATTTGTTTAATTGCATCTTTCCAGATGGTAAGGTCGAGGAAGTTTAGATGCTTCATTAATCTCTGAAGTAAATCTTAGACCAATTTGACTGCAATTGAGCAACTCCACAAAATCCAAAAATGAAGATTCAGTGCCACCCAAAAAAATAAATACATCATCGATGTATTGTACCCAAAAAGTAATGTGCTGTGTATATAGTGCAAACGCAGTAGTCACATGATCTTTGATCATCTGGTATGACATGGATGTTATGACATTAATGTTATGTGTTAATGCAACGTAAAGTAATGTAGAGCTGCAGTCATTACTAAACTCACACTTAATCAGTGAGCAAAATTAATGTAGGTTGAAGTGAACCAGTCATGATTGTTCATTCCAACCAGCTGACTGATTACTCTTGACATCAGCACAGTTAGCTAGCACTCTAAGGGCCCATTCAGACGGCTGCCGCCCGGCGTGTGTTCTGCGGCGCTGCGGAACACATGGCCGGGCACCCCATTCAAAATGCCTATACTTGTCCGCTGTTGCGGACAAGTATAGGACATGCTATATCTTTTTATGCTCTGTGCCGCGGCTGCCCGCTCCCATAGAGGTGAATAGGGCTGCATCTATTCTGCAATATTGCGGAATAGATGCGGCCCCATTCATATGGTCGTGTGAATAGGGCCTTAGGGTATATTCACACATGGCATATTTGTTGCAAAAAATGTTGCAACTGCCTCTAAATGAGGCATGCTGCAGAAACAACCTCTTTCATAGGCATGGAAGGGACTTTCAGTCGCAGAAATTTCTACAATAAATCTCCTTATCAGGAGGCTAAGATCGCAGACGGAGATGACAACACAAGATGGCCATTGCTGCATACAAATGTAAAATGAAAACATCATAATGTATTCGAACTGCAAAGTTAAAATAAGGCAATTCATTTAAATCTTCACAATACGTCATTCCTTTCAATGTGACCTTAAGTGAACAGTTAATACCAGACATACAATTGAAATTCAGAGAAAATAGCACAGTTTGAGAGGAACATTATAAAATCAGGTTAAGTGCATCTTTGCTTATTTCATTCCTTAAGTGCACTCTTTACATCAGCTCATTCCATGTAAATCTGACATCGTGATCAATACATTTCAAGGCTTGATATACAGAAAGACGTGTATTCTGAGAGTGAAGTCACCACAGTGTTATCTAACAATGGAAGCAGCTATCTCCATTAGTGCCGAGAAATACGTCACATCGTCCGAACAGAAAAAAAATGATTTTGTGTATTTGAGCGGTTCATTAAAATTAGATCCACTGAGTAACAGGCATAACGTCAGAGCATCTCATGGTGAATAGTAATATCCACTTAATGTGAATTTTTCATTCTGTGCTGCACTTCGTGGTGCTATCTATTTAGTTTTCTACCAGATGATGTAATCTGCTTGTTCATTTAAAACTGCATTTTTTTAACCAGTTCAAGACTGGGCCTTTTACCCCGCTCCCTGACCAGACACATATCCCGATTTTTAGTACGTGTATCTTTGAAAGCCATAATTTTTTTTATGTACCATATTTTTCGCCCCATAAGATGCATTTTTCCCCCACAAAAGCCTGTGTCTTATGGTGCAAATATTAATGAACCCTTCCATCATGGAAGTGCTCATTAGCACCGGAGGACCGGGAAGAGGTGAAGGCTCTGTACTCATAGCTTCCTGGTCAGCTGTCGGCTGTGAAGTGGCTGCTCATAGTGTAAGAGCGCTCTGTGACCTCATGTTGTGCGCGCCAGTTCACAGCACAGCGGACAGCAGGAGGAAGATCGTGGGCGGTGAGGAGCGGCGGCATCCAGGAGCAGGAGAGGTAAGTGTTTTTTTATTTTATAAAACATGAGGCAATATGGGGGTGATCTAAGGCAATATTGGGTTCCTGGGGGTGATCTAAGGCAATATGGGGCTGCTCGGGGGGTGATCTGAGGCAATATGGGGCTGCTGGGGGGCGAACTAAGGCAATGTGGGGCTGCTGGGGGGTGATCTGAGGCAATATGGGGATGATCTGAGGCAATATGGGGCTGCTGGGGGCTGATCTGAGGAACTGGGAGCTCATCTGAGGCAATAAGGGCTGCTGGGGGCTCATATGAGACTGCTGGGGGCTCATATGAGACTGCTGGGGGCTAATGAGAGGCATGGGGGTCTTATCTGAGGTCTGATTATGGGTCATTCACATTCGGGTCTGAGCTGAGGTCTGATTGGGGGTCTGAGCTGAGGTCTTGTTAGGGTCTGATTAACATTGGGGAACTGATTGCTGGTCTGACCTGAGGTCTAATGAAAAATATTTTTCTTATTGTTCTCCTCTAAAACCTAGGTGTGTCTAAAGGGCCGATGCGTCTTATAGGGCGAAAAATACGGTAAATCCTTTCCGCCTTTTTTTCGGTGACACATAGACTTTATTTGTACATAAAAATATAGTATAATAAAAAATTTTATTTTTTACAAACGGAAAAAAAAACGGGGGAAAAAAAGGTCTATTGGGTTTCTTTCTTCATTCATTTAGTCATAACGCGACTTGCAAGTAAAATATTTTTTAATTATTATGTCCCCTTTTCATAACGGTTGTTTTGATATATGGGATGTACTGTATGGGTTAAGATCCCTAGAGGTGGAGCTAGAAGCAGTGTGGTATTTTTTAATATATTTTTTTATTTTGTCTATAGATATAAAAATATAGATGTTTTTCTTTTATTTTACACTTTGTGCCCCAATAAGGACATGCAAAGCCATTGGAGGACACCTAACATTATTTTTTTCTTTTTATTTCTTGCTGATTTCTCCTATACCTGAGACTGACATAGTAGCCTCCCTTACAGAGGGAAAGTAGTCCCCAAAGAGGTGTTACAGGGGTGTACAGAAGAGCTGATCTGGGTCTGCTAACAACTAGCAGCTCCCACAGACTCCCAAACCCTGGTGATCACAAGACCGTTTGGATAGGAGCAGGAAGCAGCATCACTTCCTGATCTCTAAATGCAGTGCTCATTGAATGAAAAACCATCAATACCTTCTGTATGGGGAGCCCTGCGGTCACTGAAAATGTGCTCCCTGCTCCTGCAGCTGAACAATTTAAAATGTACATGCAAAAATATAGGTCGTCTGCCTAGATGTAAATAGTCAATGGGCAGTCAGCAAGAGTTTAAATGTATGCAATTTAACCTTAGCACTTTATGTTTTTTTGGGGGATTATTCCATTGATATCCTATCCTTTCAGATCTCTGGGGGTCTGACTCCCAGAAATTTGAACAGGTTGCTTCTCTCCAGAACAGATACCAGTACAGCACAGTCTAACTTGTAGACAGTAAGACTTATAATGGTCCAAAAATATACATGTAATTGTGATTGCTGTGTAGATATTTTAATAATGGCAAAACTTACCAACATCTTTGTCCCTGATACAGTAGTCAGGTGAGTTCTCAAAGTACACCAGGTCATTAGAAGTTGGTTTGTTAAACCTTTTATTTGCCACTGTAAAACCAGTACCATCTTGATTCATAACAACTTGTATGGCCCCATTGTACTTTTTTCTCAATAAGTCTCCAGATTTACGAAAGTCCCCCATTGTCAGCCAGCATGTCCTTAAAGTACAAGACCCACTGACTCCATGGCACTTGCATTCCTGAGTCATAAACCTCTTTACAGCCTGTTTGGGGAGACAGAATATAAGATTATTCAGATAGTGATGAGATGCTGCACAATTTGTTTTTACGTCATATACCGTATGTTATTGGAGTTAGTTACAAACTGCATACAGTTATTTCATTCATTTGCTTCACCTATTTCAATCTCTAGAGCAACAGTTAATTCATAATAATAATGTACAAGGTGATCAATGATGTTACAGGTAAAGCAATCTCCAGGCAGCATTATGTAGACATACAGTAATAAAATTGATGCTGGGAATGCTAAAAACCTTAGAAGGAATTCACGGTATAATACAAAAGCATGATTACTTTTCTTCCAACTCTGTTGTTATGAAGGTTCATTAGGGCTCTTGCATCTTTTCCTTTCTTCTCTCTTGCATCCACAAATGCTCTAGCAAATTTGATACCATAGTCTATGTTATCACTGCAACCACCCCAGTCAAAGCTTCCTCTGCTGTCCTTAAAAGAACCTTTTTTCTTTGGATCACAGGTGCAAGACTTTAGTTCTCCTTGACTGCAAGCCCTCGTGATAGCAAACACCACTCCAGCAGAAGAGATTGCATAAACAAAGGCTGACTCTCGGTTGCCTAAAAATCATAAATTAAAAAAAAAATTGTTTACTTGCATTTACAAAGTGTAATTAGATCTCGTATTACTTTCTGTCATCTCCTTCCCCTTCTACCATCTCTAAAAGGTGCCCATACACCTACAAAAACTGTGAACCAAACTGTCACAACTGACCAACAGCCATAAGTCACGACTCCCCCCTACATGGCCAAACATGTATGCGTTTTCTATGGGGACAGGGGAGAAAGATGTTGGCAGATAACACTGGTAGTGGCTCATCTCTAAGGAAAACTAGAGGATCAGGCATTGAAATTCAAAGCAGCCATTCTTCTCTCCCTCGAGGTCATCTGTTGTGGGATAGTCGGAAGCTCCCCATACACAGAGTGTCAACTGGTCCTGCTGAAAATGTCAATATCATATATGCACATCCCAGCATGTGATGTAGGGATTGGTCTATCTCCGCTCACACAGTCTTGCATTCACCTTCCATGGCAGGCTGCAAAAGGAGCATAAATCACACACAGTCCACACATCCCAAATACACACTGCCACCACACATCATCACGGTCATCAAGATGCCAATCTGTTAACACACAAGCACACAGTGCTTTCAGACAAAACACTCTTAGAAAGGCTATGGATTATTAGTGCATACAAGGACTAAGCATTAAAGTTTAAAGCTTTATAGAGAACATGTCTCCATGAAATGCAATGAAATCTGAAGGCAGCGTGTTATAAAGCAAGAGGAGTGAAGCAGAATGAGATATAGTTTGTGGAACAAAATCATCTAAACTTATAGTTTATACATTTATATCTCTGCTTTTATGAGCTCAGTTAGTAATTTTATCAGTGATTGCTCACATTCCCTGTGTGTGTACATAGATGGGTGCCAGTTGCTGATAACACAGGTCTACTTGGCTACTGAATTCAGAAAGAGATCAAATTGAATACATTCAAAGTTTTATTGAATCTTCTCTCACAAAACAATATATCAAATCTACACAGCTCCTTCTACTCCAGGACTTGCTGCCTGCAGACTGCACTGCATTTCAGGGCGACAGGTTCCCTTTAATACAAAAATGCAGTCATTACAAAATATAAAAAGACAATAAAGTGATGCAAAATTCATCAAAGAGGCCACTTTGATGTGGTGAGTGTGCCTGTTGGGTTTATAAGTCTCCCCACCTGCAGGTGCTGTCTTGAGGTGGCAGGCGTCATGTGCCACTGTGCCAAATTAGAGTGGGAACCATGCAAAAGAGGCCATCTTGATGTGGTGAGTAAGTCTATGTATTTTGATCAAAACATATACATATGTATTTTGATCAAAACATATACAAAGTGCCTTGTGTACAGTTTATAAATTATGCTGAGAAGCAATAGATGAATGCATTATATGTGAATGTGAGATCCATGTCTTTTTTTCCTACAGATCGACAAAATAATATGATATACAATGAGACAAAAGTTATAAAATAGAAGGGAGAAAATAAGAGGATGCATGACATGTACAAGCCTTGAGGGTAGGCAGAGCAATGGATTCATCCATCAGTCTTCACTGGTCCTCAAAAACATGAACACTTCTTTGTTGCTTCAAACCTTCTTTTATGCATCCATTCAATGTGACTAGGCAGTAAGGGGCAAGTACCATGTATAGTAAATTGTACTTTGCTCCTTTATTCGCCTCACTCTATGTGGTGGTGGATTTTTGTCGAGACTGAGCAGAGGTCCATTTGCCCATTATTTAAACCTTGTACAAACAAGGCTTATTTATCACATCTTTAACTTTACATTGACCAAATGACAAACCCCCTCAGATCTGGCCACACACACAAGGGTTTACTGCCTTTTCTCCAAAAATGAACCATTTGTGGACAGTCGTATACAAAGTAATTACAGGCAGGTTGTCAACAATAGCCTAATGTGTATGCGGTCCTTAAATTAATATGAAGATGGGAGAGAAGTAACGCACAACTACATTATTAAATAGGATACATAATTCATTTTAGTTTTTTTTTTTTTTTTTTTTTTGGGGGGGCATATTGTGATCGAACATGTTTTCCACATAAGTGAATTAATCATGGTATATAATGTACATAATTTAAGATTTGAGGACCTGTGTCTCGGCTTCATATGTGCCAAGTAAAATGAAAGTCACTCCAGAAAATAGTTGGGTGGGGAAAAGGACTGAAAGGATACATTTTGCATGCACGGTATAGATTACTCAAAACTGTAATATATATTGAGTATAGGAAACATGAGAGCAAAGCATAACCTAGACAAATGATGTGTTACGTGACTAGTGGATTTTCAAAAATCCATTTCTGTGAACAAATAAAGTATTTTTAATCTCTAACAACACTATTGGGCTATAATCATGTCCACTGACTTAAATTAATAAAAACTAACTCCCAATATAGATTTACAAGTGGAAAATATTGCACAAAATGAAACATTTAGACAGTAGTTACATAAGCCAAAAGGATAACTTGAATATTAAACAAAAGTATGTTATATTTTGAACTTCTAAATGACATGAGTACTGAACCTGAGCAAACCATTAAAGGGGTTGTCCCATCTGGACATTTATGACAAATAAGATATCCCATAAATGTCCAATAGGTGTGGGTTTCACCTTTGGGGCCAGTCCTATGACAAGAACGGGACCATGTTGTTAATGGGCAGCTCACCATGCAAGCATGACGTTCTCTTAATTCACTTTCACTTCCAAAAATAGCCAAACGAGTATGGTCAGCTATTTTCAGAAGTCACACAGCAGTAAATGGAGAGCAAGCCGCACATGCAGCCACCTCTCGATACATCATTATGGGACTTCTGAATATAGTTGAGACAGCTCACAGCTATTTTTAGGAAGTTGCCTAGTGGTGATTGGAAGGGTGGCCTCGCATGAGTAACTTGCTCTCCATTCATTTCAGGGCCCGTTCTTGAGATAGGACTGGGTCCAAGAGGTGGGAGCTACAACTATTGGTTATTTACAGTGTATCTTATTGATATGCTATAAATGTCCAGATGTGAATACCCCTTTAACGTAACTCTGAAACCTTCAGAATGGGTTCACAGGTTGCTGAGATGTTTTCTGTGCCAGATTTTCCACATTGAATGTGTGTTACATGTGTTGCATGAACATATCATTTGCGCTGTAAAAGGTGAACCTCTGTGACTATTCCATGACATAATGAGGGTGATTCAGATATGAAAATAAACATCATGCCCTGAACTGTGGACTAATCTTTTTTTCTGTTTGGATGAGGTGTTGATAACCCTGTCCTCAAATATTTTAGGGAAAATTGCTGCATATGGGCTAACATGAGGGTATCCCTACCTCAATGCAGGAATACCTTACCTTTGTGTTCTAATACAATCAGTCACAGAGGACTTTATACAATGCATTTGGAAAGTCTTCAGACCCTTTCACTTTTTTACATTTTGTTGTGTTGTGGCCTTGTGCTAAAGTAAGAAAAAAAATTATACGTTTTCCCGTCATTCTGCACTCAATACTTCATAATAACAAAGTAAAAGAGGAATCTTGGAAATCTTTACCAATGTATTGAAAAAGACAAACTAAAGTGTTCAGACCCTTTACTCAGTACTGAGTTGAAGCATTTTTGGCAGTGATTACAGCCTCTTGTCTTCTTGAGTATGTCTGTCATTCTTCTCTGCAGATCCTCTCAAAGTTCTGCCAGGTTGGATGGGGACTGTAGGTGGACAGCCACTTTCATTTCTTTCCAGAGATGTTCAAGTTCGGTCTCTGGCTGGGCCACTCAAGGATATTCAGAGTTGTCTCTAAGTGATTCCTGTGTTGTCTTGGCTGTATACTTAGGGTCATTGTCTTGTTGGAAAGTGAATCTTCAGCCCAGTCTGAGGTCCCGAGCAGAGCAGTGGGCATTGACCCACTTCCCTTGCGTCACGGGTGACGTCATACATGATGCAATGGGGCAGGTCACCTTTGTGGCCTAGTATTAGCTGCACCCCCGTTGACGGATGTTGTGATCTGCACGACGGTGAGATGCAGCGACAGCCATGGAGGGATCCGGGAGGACACAGGTGTTGGGGACCAGGTATTGTCTGTATGAACGGCCCAGGCACTGTGTGGGGGGTTTATAGCTTTGGATAACCACTTTAAGGATATCTCTGTACTTTGCTCTATTCAACTCTCCCTCAACCATGACCAGTCTCCCTGTCCCAGCCACTGAAAAGCACCCCCTCAGCATGATGCTGCCACCACCATGCTTCACTCTATGGATGGTATTGGGTAGGTGATGAGCAGTGCCTAGTTTTCTTCAAATATGATGCTTAGAACTGATGCCAAAAAGTTAATCTTGGTTTCAACAGACTTGAGAATCTTGTTTCTCACAGCCTGAGAGTCCTTTAGGTATTTTTTGCAAATTACAGGTGGGCTTTCATGTGTCTTTTACTGAGAGGCTTATTTCTGGTCACTGTGCTATAAAGCCCCACATTGGTGGAGAGC
This sequence comes from Rhinella marina, assembly GCA_900303285.1. NCBI lineage: Eukaryota > Metazoa > Chordata > Amphibia > Anura > Bufonidae > Rhinella > Rhinella marina. The sequence goes on from ONZH01030222.1 coordinate 448,415, forward strand.
TGCAGTGATGGTTGACCTTCTGGAAGCTTTTCCCATCTGTATGCAGGATTTTTGGTGCTCAGCCAATTAGTTCTTAGTCACCTATTTTTACAAAGCACCTTTCCTGCAATTATGTAGTTATGTGGGGCAGCCAGCTCTAGGAAGAGTACTGGTTCTTCCAAATGTCTTCTATTTAAGAATTATGGAGGCCTATGTGCTCTTGGGAGCTTTTAGTGAAGCAGATTTTTTTTTGTACCCATCTCCAGATCTGTGCCTCCACACAATTCTGTCTTTGAACTTTACAGGGAGTTCTTTCCTCCTTGTGGCTTGGTTTTTGCTCTGCTTACCACAGATAGACTCCAATCAAGGTATAAAACGATCTCAAAGATGATCATGAGAAATAGAAGGCCCCAGAGCTAGATTTCATTGTGTCATAGCAAAGGGTATGAATACTTATTTCCATGCAAACATTTCAGTTTTTCCTTTTTAATACATTTGTAAAGAATACTTAAAATTCTGTATTTATTTTCTCATTATGGGGTATTGAGTGCAGATTGATGAGGGTAAAAATGTAATTTTTTTTTTTTTTAGCACAAGGCTACAACATAAAATTTGAAAAAAAGTAAAAGGGTCATTGTACATGGATTGATGTAAACTCACAAGTATCAGGCCAATATTAATATCTGATTGGTCGGCATTGTCCATCCACAAACACAGATATTTTGTTATGACTGAATACATTTTAAGGAAAATTAGTTCTTGTTTTGTTCCCATCTTAGCTCAAAACTAACCATTGGTCTTTCAGTTTCAATTTACAAAATAAAATTCAAGTGAAAATGGGGATTACAAGAAAAAACCGGGTCAGATGCATTTTCTGTCAGGTGAGAGAGATGTCAGTCAAATCAATTGACTAAGTTACTCTCAAATGTCAAAATGCTGTGCAGACTACTAGAAGAGAAATATTCATTAACACATTTTATTGTTTGGGCAGAGTTCTGCTGTAAAAAGTGGCACTGCTTTTTGTGAAAACATTTGATACATCAGTAACATATCAAAAGTTTTGATCGGTGGGGTCCAACGCCGATCGCTAGAACACAGAGATAGAAGCACTCACATACCGTGCCCTCTCTCCTCCCTGCAGGAGATGGAATAGAGAAGGACCTATAGACTTTCTAGACCCCACCTATCAAAACGTTTGATGTGTCACTATGACATATGAGATGTTTTTCCAAAGCGCAGTACCAATGTAAGCAACATTTATAACAAAATGTGCCAGTCACAATGGAGAAGTAGTTAGCAGTTGCACTTACTTTCATGTGTAAGCACAGAGCTAATATACTGCACTATGCCACCATTAGGTGCTGTTTCTGTAAAGTTAAGGGGTTGTCCTATGTAGAAAAACCCGTTTTGTTAGTAGGATACCAAAGGTGTCCAACTGCTAAGCCTCCAATGATCAGATGTAATTTGTGAGGGAAAACAGCAGAAAGAGTTCAATTTCCCTTTCATGTTACCATAGGTTTTTGTGTGTGCACACATTTGGATTATTGGTTCATCATTAAAGTGCAAATTGTACACAAATTATCCACCTGAGCATCAAACTTACTTCGTAAAATTAATTTTCCAAATAAGCTTTGATCTCTTTCATGAGTGTTGCAATTCCAACGGTGATGTCTAAACTGATGTTGACACTCTGCTGTCCACTCACTCACCCCTAGACCAATAACATGCATGATTTCTGGATAGCGCTGACACAGTTGCCTCTGACGAGTTACCAAACCGGGTATATTATTGCACATTACTCGTGATGAAGTAGAAGAGGAACCAACAGCACCCATGTACCTGCCCAAAGAAGGAAAAAACAAATTAAATGTGCAAATAGTTGTCTGGTTAAACTTTCACACTGATGTATAAAACAAATGTTCTACTCTAAAGGGAATCAGTCTGCAGTTTTGCCAATGCTAAACTGCTGACAGCACTAGGTAAGGCCTGGGAAGAGCAATGAAATGCTCTCTGTATTGAGCTGCTTCACAGCCCCTTCCTTTTGCTCAGAGCATAAAGAAGTGGGTGGTAACCAGCTCAATGCAGAGAACACTTCACCGTGATGCTCTGCCTCCAGTGCAGTTTAGGAACAAAATATGGAAGAATAAAAGTTCATATTCTCTCTAATCTTAAAGGGGTTATCCAAGTTATATTTATTGATGACCTATCCTCAGGATAGGTCATCAATATATCAGATCGGCGCGCGCCTCCTCTTCAAACAGCTGATCCGCGAAAAATGGACAGATATTTGGGTTAGAAATTGTTAAAGGAGTATTCCAGTTATTACAAGTTGTGTGGATAGGGGATAACTTGTAATAACTATTAGATCAGTGGGATTACAAGGATGGGGACCCTGTACCTCTCGGGGGCCCTGCAAAATACGCAGAACGGCAGGTCGAGCACGCACACTGCCACTCCATTAATCTCTATGGGAGTTCTGGAAATAGCCAAGCAATGTACTTGGCTGTCTCTGGAACTTCAGTATGAAGTGTGCATTCTCGACCTACTGATCTATTCTTTTTATTGGTCTCTGAGAGGTCTGGGGCCATCATTCTCATGATCGTTGGGGTTCCAATAGTTCTAGTAGATGGAGGTGGGGTTGTAATGGTTAATGCCTATCCTGTGGATGGAGGATAACTTGCAACAACTGGAATACTCTTATGTAAGACATTTTGGAAAAATTAGCAAGAATAACACTTGGTTTTTGTAAAGCTAAAATATTTATAACAAACATAAGTAATACTTACTCCTCAAAAGAGCATTAACCAACATTAATCCATAAATCTGTCAGTGACTGAATACCTGTTGAGAACTTCAGAAGTTGGAGATAACATGATAAAGGTAACAGTTTTACATCTGATAACCCATGTTGTATCCAGTATTTCCTAGCACAAGACTATTTCCAAACTCTTAAAGAGGTTCCTTCAATGACCACCCATTTCACAAAAGCCCTATGCTATATTTGAAACCAGACAGCCTTCTCATACTGTGTTCACTAAATCACTGCCACTTCCAATGATGAATTGATGCACAGCTCAAGTTCATAATTCATTCAAGATCATAGGCAATATAAATATTCAAGTATAGGGCAAGAATCGCACAGATTATTGCTAATGAGCGTTCATAATAATGCTCGGTAGCATTGATTGGGCAGTGTAAATGTGCCGCTAATTACACGATGAATGAGAGAAACGCTCGTTCATTGGGTAATTGGATCGCTTGTGCGCGAGCAAAAATGATAGTTTACCAGCAGCAGATCGTGCTGTATAATACATGATCTGCTGCCAGCAAACACTGAGTCCTTATAGGGAAGAGTGATTGCATTAGCGATCACTCCTCCCCATACACTGGAGGAGATCGCTGCATGTAAATCGCTGGCGATCAGCAGACTGTTGGGAAGCAATGCTTCCTTTCCAACAATCTGCTATAATATTGTCCCGTGTAAAGGGACCTTATGTTAAACCTGCAGCAGTTTATTGAAAATAACATTTGGATTTAATTGTTTCTTAGTGCTGTACTGGCAGATTAATTGGAAGTATTTGTCACTTATTTTCCAAATTAAGTTTATATTGGGAGAATTTAGAATAACAATAATTTGCTTAATAATGTTGACTAAATGTGTTAATGTTGACTAAATCTAGGCTCAAAATGACAATATCATCTATGTTCAAGTTCATTAAATAAGGCTTGTAATTTGAAGGTATAACTAAAATATTCTTGTCTGTTCTTGATACTAGTATGAAATTAAAGGTAGAAGGCCATGCTGAACCTTGTCTACACTGCTTGTAATACTAAACTGCTTTGACATAACCTCATAATAGCAAAATTAGTGCTGGATACAGTGCTGAGATGCCATTAAGTATCAGGCCTTTAAAGATATATTTCTCCAAAGATATGTGTAGGAAATTCCAGTGTACCCTGTAAAATGTTTTTTTCCATAGAATACAGTGGGATGATCCATGCTCATCATCATCTGCTTGGTGACATCTCTTTTCTGTCTCCCAGGGGAAAAAATCCCAGCAGGTCTGATGAGACCAGGCAGTCAACAAGTTCCTTCAGTTTTCATCCAATCAGTTTTTGGTGTCAAATGCTGCTGTTGTGTATATATACACACATACCACCTGGGGTCATGTGATCCTCTTTCATCTTTCCTGTCTTCTGATATTAAAATTGCCTGACAGCATTTTCAGAAATGTACTCCCGAATCAAATCAGAGTTGACAGGAGTTTTTTGAACACCTGAATCAAACTTAGTCACTATGAGGGTCATATATCAACCTGAATTACTCCTAAATTAGGTATATTTCAGACACAGATAGCGGGGCAACAGTTAGTTGCACCGCAAAATGCGTCTTCTTAAAATTGTGGGCGTGACATGGGCAGGGAGGGGCCAGTAGGCCCGTCTCATTTACTATTTTCTATGACTATTTTAGGCGTAGAAAAAGGTCTAAATATAAGACAGCTGTCTGATGTGTAGAACTGGCACTGGATGCACCAAAGTTATAGAGAGGCCTGCGCCAGCTTAGGGCTTTATTAAGACCGACGTTTAAAACGCCAGTCTTAATAAATGTACCCCTATGTTGCTCCAGTAAAAAAGTGGTGTAGAAAGTGGAGTAACATCTCACGACATACTATGATGGACTTGAAGAACCACTAAATTTACTAAATTGCACAATTTTTGATATTTTTTTAATATTTGGCCAAAATTATGGCAACTCAGACTCCTGCAAAACAGAATTTCCCTCATCAGAAATCTTGCCCATTGCAGTTATGGTTGTAATTATATATTTTATTCTTGTTTTATTTATTTTGTTCCAGAAGATTCAAAGCTTCTCTTGGTGTACTGTTCAAGAATACAACTCCGGTAACCTGATCCGGCAGGCTGTTCCAGCATAGAACAGCCTGCTGGAGTTCAGTGGATTCAGCATTGCCCTATAGATTATAATGGGATCCGGAAGATGCCAGTTTTTTTTCTAGCCAAAACCCAGCACTTATGCGTGTGGTACACATCATACAAATTCTGACTAACATGTTAACTTACGGCAACAACTATATATAAAAAGTCCTTTCTCCTGACATTATTGAAGAACATTGAATTGAGGAACATTAAATTCATATGTCCACTTTTGCTTTTTGGGGAAGCCAATAATTCTGTAAGTCTGATCGCATGGAAAAATAAAATACAGACGTAGAGCATGACGTTTTGGAAAACCTGGTATGATATACTTGCTGTCAAAATAAGGTGTCCCTGTGACCTACAAATCATTGGATGAAGCAACACATGACACACCATCCATCGCAGTGTTGCTTTGGCTTAGTATTCACAATTGGGTTGAGGGGACTGGTTAAAAAACATTGACGGTTTGTTAAAGACTATGGGCAGATTTATCAAACTGGTATAAAGCAGAACTGGCTAGCTCCTTTGGAAAATCAAACGTTGGTTGCTATGGGCAGCTAAGCCATTTCTACACCAGTTTCATGAATCTCCCCCTATGCAACCTATTGTAACTTAATGTATTTTAACACAACTCATTCCAGTTTTGAGTAGCAAAGTGGTTGTGACCCTGTATTCTGATAGGACGGTTACCTTTCATTGCAATCCTTCCTATGAAGATAATGAGATGACTGCTTAAGGGCACCTTGCGGGAATCACGCTCCGTGTGAGAGAGTGGAAAACCACTTTAAAACTTGAAACCAAACTCAGCTTCGGTTCCCACTAGTACCTCAGAACCAAAGCAGGGTTTGGCTTTAAGTTTTAAAATGGTGTTCCACTTTAAAATTCAACTACCGGAGCCCATACATTATAATACTGTACAGAGACGGATCTCTGTACAGTATTATTCCAAAGTTTTGAACAAAGCAACTTCAGATTAAGCATCCGAAGCTCGTTTCACTCAACTCTATCTACAGTCTTTAGTATGGTATGTTCCATTTGTCTTCCTGTGTATGTGATTGACTCTTTAAGGACATTTATCCCTATCCCTATTGGTCATTTTCTGTATGGGATTCAAATATTGTGCAATTCTTTTAGAAGACTATAACTGTGTTTTCAGCAAAGTGTGTAAAACGGATATACATCATCACACATTGTGGCTCAGTGTGGACTACGACAGTATTCCTCAACTCCAGTCCTCAGGGACCACCTGCCGGTCATGTTTTCAGGATTTTCTTAGTATTGAGCAGTTGAAATAATTATTGTCAATTCAACAGGACTTACCACAGGTATTCATTCAGTGGGATAGTCTCAAATTATGACCGACAGGTGGGCTTTGAGGACTGGAGTTGAGGAACACTGGCCTACAACATCATTTTGCGAACAAGATGCATAGCAAGGCCATGACTGCAAAGTTTCTACATCATGGAACCATGCAAAGCTAAAAGTTATCTTTTGCAATAACATTCCTCCATGCTGCTTAACACACCCCTGTCCTTCTCTGGCAGGCAGTGGTAATGTATTAGTAGGATTGCTATCTTTTTCTACAAAAAGCACTGTGTAAGTATATACAAATAAAAGGGTGTGTAGATTTTGGGTGGTGACTTCATACAGACTATTATCAATATTCGTACATTCAAGTTTTTGTGGCATTCATTGGTAAAAAAAAAAAAAAGGGAGAAAAAACACCTGCTTTTTTTTCTTTAAAAAAAAATCCAACAAAAAACACATACCCTTACATATTATAAAATTCTTATCAAACAATTGTCTGCTATTTTATGCATTGTTGCACCTGGCAGCAAAAGCAATAGATGCAAAGATCTCAGACTTTAGATAGCCCCCTCTGCTGCCCAGTTACTACTGTAGTTTCTGTGAAAACAACTGAGTATGTGGCTTTTGTGGCACACGCCAAAAAGGATGGATGGTAGTGGTGGTGGTCAATACTGCTCAGTGGCTTTTCTTTTTTACTTAAAGGGAACCTGTCAGCTCTGAAACACCCTCCAAACTAGAGTAAGCGGTGTATAGTGTAAGTGATGCTGAATCCAAATATGTAAGTTTTATCTTCATACTCACTTCCATTCTGACGCTGTGCTCCCACAAACCTACAGTAAAATGCACTCACTGGACTCCTGTGCTCACTCACATAATGGAGAGGACTCAAAGAAGAGTCCACTGAGTGCATTTTACTGCAGGTTTGTGGGAGCACAGCGTCGGAATGGAAGTGAGTATGAAGATAAAACTTACATATTCGGATTCAGCATCACTTACACTATACACCGCTTACTCTAGTTCAGGGGGTGTTTCGGAGGTGACAGGTTCCCTTTAAAGGGTTTCTGTCACCAGTTTTTTCGGTATGAATCAGGCTGACATTAGAGATGTGCTAAGGTCACCTGATTCCAAACATATATCTGTTTTATTTACTGGTGCCCCCATTTTTATATAAAATGAACTTTTATTTTATGCTAATAAGGCCTCTAGGTGCAAGGGGCGTTACCCCTGCTCCTAGAGGCTCTGTTGATTGACAGGCCCAGGCAGAGAAGAAACACTCCATTCACCATAGCTTGCAAGGACCTTCAATGATGTCATGACCATGTGATCAGTCACATGGTTTAGTAGGAGACAGGCTGTTTGTGTGAAAAAAACTGGTGACAGAAACCCTTTAAGGAAATCTGTCTGTCTTCCCTGGTGGGAAGCTAAGAGAATGATGAAAGGGAGACAAATGCAGGGGCTTAGAAAAGGCCAGCCAGGCCCACATAGGAATTGAGTGTAAGATACAATATCAGCGTTGGATTTCTTGCGACTGCCGCGGCGAGCCCATTCATCTCTATGGGATCCCCGCTACTCAGGGATCCTGGCTGCGACGGGTGTCGCGCGACAACTGTAGCCCTACCCTTAGAAGTCCAATGTGACTACAGAGAGTAGTACAACTTCATTTATGCACCTGTGCAAACATTTTTTAAATTACTGATAATCATTATAGCCCTTCCGCAGTAGCTAGTGGAATGAAAGTGGAGGAGAAGCCATATAGCCAGCGATGGAGGAAAATCCAATGATGCTTCACTCTTTGGGCTACAAACAGACTGAAAATCAAGCAATTATGTTTGAGCAGGGCTAAAACTACATCTCCTGGTTTACTATGTGCAATAAACTTTTAGTAACCAACTCAGTCATATTGACTGTTTAAAAATTCCCCCAATTGACATTGAAACACAGGGTTAACTTTGTAAAAGCCTATTAATACTCAATACATAGGATAGTCAAAAGCAAATACATTTTTCCATAAATACTGCCAAAAGGTATTAAAGGTGTTAAATTCCAGTTTCAAAGTAAAAGGAAATGGAAGCTGTAATTACCCTGCACCTACGTTACAGTGTTGACAGCATGCAGGTAAACACTGAAAAGGACACAGCACTCACATGAGCACTCTGCCCACTTCAAAAACAGCTGACCAGCAGTGGTGCCAGGATTTGAATCCCTATGAATCTGATAATGATGACCTATCCTGAGGTCATGAAATCAGAATACCCCTTTAACATTGGCTAGGACGTGGTTTATTGGTCAGGTGGGAAACTTAGACAGGATTTTATTTTTCTTACAGTTAGAGGCAGAGGCTGCATTAGTGAACATTCTGGTTGCCATTGAGCGCCCAGAATATTAATGATGCTCCTTGAGATGGCAGGAGCCCTCAAAGTGACTTTGTATGCCTCAAGTCTCTTACCACAGGACTGCACACTGCTCCACCAGGGTACCAGGGGGCATTCATAACATCAACTCTGCCTTCAGGCCCATCTGGCAGGCTCACACATGGTCCTAATGCCGAGACATCCAGAACCATGTGTACACCGCTATACACTATGCCCTAACGTTCCCTGAAGATCATCTGAGGAGCAAGGAAGGTTTTATCGGAATGGAGGGCGCACTGCGCATGCGCAGCAATCCTGAATTAATTTCTATGGGGCCACCAAAAATAGTCAGTGCCATAGAAATGAATGAGAGCGGTGGCCGCGCATGCATGGTGCGCTCCCATTTATTTCTATGGGAGCAGTGGGAAGCCTCTAGGCTCAGCGCTCCCTGCTCCATTCCACTGGAACCCGCACCTATCAGACAATTGGGGCATATACGCCCTAGTGGAGCGCGGTAGCACTATTAGTTAGCTTGCACACTGTAGGTAGGCAGTTACCCTGCCAGCCTGTAGGTCAGGGGTACTCAAGTACTTTTGTTAAAGGTCCACCTACCTGAGTCTGCTGTAGGATGAAGGTCTGCAAAACAAACAAAAAAATATATAAGGAGGGACAACACCAGTGGCGTGTAGCCTTATCAGTAGTAATGCCCTCTGTGCATTGTGCCCCCTTTAGAGGAATAATGCCCATTGTGCCCCCTTCACATTTGCAATAACCATTGTGCCCCCTCCAGAGTAAAAATTCCCATTGTGCCCCTCTAGAATAAAAATGCCCATTGTGCCCCCTCCATAGTAGTAATGCCATGTCCCCTTCATAGTAATGAAGCCCTCTGTGCCCCCTCCATAGTAATGAAGCCCTCTGTGCCCCCTCCATAGTAATGAAGCCCTCTGTGCCCCCTTCATAGTAATAAAGCCCTCTGTGCCCCCTCCATAGTAATAAAGCCCTCTGTGCCCCCTCCATGGTAATAAAGCTCTCTGTGCCCCCTCCATGGTTATAAAGCCCTCTGTGCCCCCTCCATGGTTATATAGCCCTCTGTGCCCCCTCCATGGTTATAAAGCCCTCTGTGCCCCCTCCATGGTTATAAAGCCCTCTGTGCCCCCTCCATGGTTATAAAGCCCTCTGTGCCTCCTCCATGGTTATAAAGCCCTCTGTGCCCCCTCCATGGTTATAAAGCCCTCTGTGCCCCCTCCATGGTTATAAAGCCCTCTGTGCCCCCTCCATAGTTGTAAAGTCCTCTGTATTAAAAAAAAAAACAACACAAAACACACAGCACTGCTCACCTTGTCCCGTTCCTGAAGCTCACAGTCCTCTTCTCTGCAGCTACACACCGCACTGCAGAACGGAGTGGGCGAAGCTTATGTAAATTTCCCGGTTGAAAGCTCCTCCCACATCTGCCAGCAGCACAATCTGTGCAGGCTGAATGGTGGAGCAGGAGAAGTCTTCTGCTTCACCATTCACAGCTCTGCCGCTGGTCTGAAGGAGGGCAGGAGCGAGGGGAGCTGAGCGGTAAGTGACATCAGCTCCCTGCGCTCCAGCAATGAGCGCTTCCATCTGTATTGATGGAAGCGCTCATTGCTTCTGCTTTAGGTAGATGCCGACGGCGCCCCCTCTTCTTGCTTGAGACAAGAGCCCCGTGCGATCGCACCCCTCGCCTGGCTATAGAAACGGCCCTGTATATTACAAAATCTCCCTTTAATTTTGCTACTATTCTGGGGAAATTGATGAGTAGATGACTGTGTCAAAGCATCTACAAAATGGGGTTCATGGGGTCTTTCAAGTACACGGAGGCTAATACCTACAAACAGTGGTCCAAAGAAAGACAATGGTGAAATAGCGACAGGGTCATGGGTGCTCAAGGCTCAACCATGCACTCAGAGAGTGAAAGCTAGCCTGTCCAGATTCGACAGAAGAGCTGTACCACAAACTGCTGATAAAGTTAATGTAGGCTATGACAGGAAGGTGTGATAATGGAATGTGCATTGCACCTTGCTGTATATGGGGCTGGGTACCTGCAGAACAGACAAAAGTGCCCATGCTGACCACCGTCCACTGATGAAAGCCCCCTTAATGGGCATGTCAGCATCAAAACTGGACAATGGAGCAATGGAAGAATGGTGGCATGGTCAGATGAGCCATGTTTTTTTCCTACAATGTGAACTAGATGTATGAGCATCAGTTACCTGTAGAAGAGGTGGCAAAAGGAAGCACTGAAAAAAGACAAGTAGGTGGAGGCAGTATGATGTTCTGCTGGGGAATCTTGGGGCTCTGCATTAATGTGAATATTACTTTGACATGACTCACCTACCTATGTACCTTTGTTGCAGATTAAAGCAGACTCTCCTTCATGGAAACAGTATTCCCTAATGGTAGTGACCTCTTTCAGCAGGATACACTGCAAAAACAGTTTGAGAATGGTTTGAGGAACATGACACGATATTGACTTGGCCTCCAAATTCCCCAGATCTCAATCTGATTAAAAACCTTTGGGAAATACAAAACAGTAAAAACAACTCTGATCCATGGACACTAAACCTCACAAATCATAGGACTTGAAGCAGTTCCGGTAAAGGAACTCCCAGTTGTTGGTAAGGCTCAGTGGAGTGGCAATTTTGACAAAAGTGATTATAAATTGCAAAAACTTTGCACGAACCTCTGCTTTGGAGACAATCAGATTGCGCTTATAATTTAATGTTTTATTGGCTTCAGAAGTCAAATTTTATCACATATTATTAAGTTATTTTTTTTCTTTACAAATTTTGGCACAGACTTTGAGCACCGGAGAGGTCCAGGGGCAAATTGGAAACTTAAAGTGCTTGTCCAAGTCTCAGACAAGCCTTTCCAATGCTTAACGTAAATAATTGTGGCATACTCTTTTTGCCAGTGCAGTTCTCTGCAGTGCTGGCTGGTCCTGCTGCTGCTTCTTACAAACTGCAGCGAGGTGGATGTGTCATTATATGGCATGTGACTGCTGCAGCCAATTACTATACTCAGTTATCTAATGCTACAGCAGCCACATGCTCTATACCAGGACATCCCGTTAGTAGTTTGTAAACAAGCAGCGGCAGTAGGATCAGACCAACTCCTCAGAAAATGTCGATGGAGAAAAGGGTGAGTATTTTTAATTATCTCGGACAACCCCTTTATAGTTGTCCTGGAAAAAACTAAGTTTTGTGGTAGATAGGTCCAAACTGACAAACATCGGGATCACCCAAGTAGACATGACCAACACAAGTAGGCAGGGTCAGCAATACTATAGTCCAGTGCAAAATAGTGCCACAGCAGAACAATATACTATAGTGCAGTACAAAATAATGTTCTATAAGCACAAAATAGCTCCACAGAAGCTTCCTCACTGTGGTTGCCAGCATCAGCTGCCACATTCTGTCCTCCCCCTGTTGTCTCTAATAGATATGCTGGAGGGGGCTGAGATACAGGCAACAGAACCAAACCATTCCTTCCTGATTTTGAGTACTACCAAGCATTCAGGAGAATACAGCATTAAATACCTATTACATCCAGTGGCATCTCCACTGATGTACACATTCTCTATCCTCATCTTCTCCATTCTGCCCAGACCACCATGACGACTTCTTTCAATCACATCTCATCTCTGCAGTTTGCCACACTGACATTTTATATTCCTCACTTTTCCATCATCCACCTAAACTTATCAACACAAACTCACCATCATGATGCCCCAAAAGTGTCATCTGGCTGCTACCCCAATACTGTGCCTACTGCTCTTCCCGAAGCCATGCCATATACTGCAGAAAATATAGTGCTCCCAGTAGTAATAATACCCCCTGTAGTGCCCCCAGTAGTAAAAGTGCCACCAGAATTAATATGCTCCCCTAGAGTGGCTCCAGTGGAAATAAAGCCCCCCATACTCAAAGCCCCCTATAGTTCCCTTCGTAGTAATACATCTCCATACAGTGCATCCAGTGGTAATAATGCTACATATAATGTCCCCATCAATAATAATAATACCCCTATAGTGCCACAGTAAAAATGTCCCTCTTGTGCCCCCAATATTAATAATAATATCTCTGTTGTGCCCCCAGTAATAATAAAAACTCCACCCTCTTATTATGCCCCCTAAGTGGCTGATGGAAAAAAAAAGAAATGAAATACCTGCAATCGAGATAAAGTCATTGTACTGCCTGTGACTAATCATTTTGCGATCACTGTCATTGTTAATACACTACCACATAGACTTGAGACCTAGTTGCCTGTGGCCTTTAAGGGTGAACGGTGTAGCAGGGGGCAACTGAGGATGGCCACACAATTGAATTCAGTAAGGCACTTATGGCCACTGGTCGGGTACATAAGTGCCTGACATTAACACTGTGAGAGCTAGGTCATTATGTCTCCTGCAGGCAGCCATGAGGAGGTTTGAGGCAAACCCCAGACATTGGATCACCAAGAAGTTTCCTGGTAGGGTCTATGACCAGTTTGCCCCTGGTGAGGTCCAGAAGAAATATCTTAGTGTCAGATACTGCAAGATACCTTTAGGGGTCTTGTAGAGTTCATGACTTGACGGGTCTGAACTGTTTTGGCAGAAAAACGGGGACCTACACAGTATTAGGTAGGTGGTTATGTACGACTGGTATATATGCTATTTGGACCATAACAGGCAACAAGTAGTAATGTCCAATAAATACATTACATGACTATTACCACTTCCTGCATAAGGCAAAGTGTCCATTCAACTATAACTGTCACTTCAAAATAAGCTGCCATGTTTGTATATGAGGAATAACACTATCTGCATATTTGGCCAGAACTGGTGAGTGGAGACCAGCTGCTGTTATATCTCTCATGGACTGTACATGAAGAAAAGAGAAGATCCTGCTCCCTGATCCCGATAGCACATCTTTATAAGCAGAAGCAGCAGTAATGAAGGACATTATGCAGCAGACCTAAGCATTTTAGATGTGAAGCCAGCAGTGAAATGAGACAGTAAACAATTACTAGCCAGCAGCATGATCTGTATCTCTTGCTGCCTCTCTCCAGCAGCCCCTCCCTCCCTTCCACATAGACTTCTATGGGCAAAAAGCATGTGGACTTTTTGAGGGAAATCTTCAAACTGTCTGCCATTAAGTTTGTGGTATAGATGAGGAAACCTGCTGTTTATGTTTAGTTAGTGTCATGAACCAGCAAGTGCAAACCCACTGTGCCACGTGACCAACCTCCTCTAAGGATGTTGTCTAAGTGAAACTCTTGTTCTGCACTGTAGCCCTGATGGTGGGATAGACTTTCCGAGGGGAACACCAGGTTGCTACCTCTTGAGGAGGATTGGCACACGAGACAGTGGATCCAGGCGGACCAGAGGGTATCAGTGCAAGGTACCAGAGGTACAGTCGTAGTCAGCAGGCTGAATCATAACCAGGAGCAACAGTGCAGGACCAAAGGATGAGGTAGAGGGGAAGTCAGACAAGCAATGGGTTTCTTGCAGGAGGCACAGGTACAGGTCAGGCAATCTGGGTCAACAACAGGAGAGTTGAGACAGAGCAGGTAAGGATCAAACAGATAGCAGAAACACAGGCACGAGTCAGGTATACAGGAACACCAGCACAGACAACAGCAACCTTTGCATGACACAAGGACCTTTGACGCTCAGGCACCTGAGAAGGGGGCTGTACCACTTATATAGGTGCAAGAGGGCTAGGATTGGTCAGCTCGGTCATGTGCTAAACCTGTAAATCACAGGAAGTGACACATATCAGCCCTTAAGAAAGAGCTGCAGGAACAGGCTGGAAAGCACGCTGTGCCAAGGGCTGGAAGGAAACCGTGGAGCGGATTCCAGGAAGGATGATGCCTGCAAGGACAGAGCCCAAGGACAGGACTGTGGAGATAAATGGGGAAACACCAGCAGCTGATCACCTGTGAACACGGAGCCCAGAACTGCAGCAGTAAGTATTGGAACATCGTCAATCAGCAAAAGTTAGATCTCAGACTTTAGGTCTTTATTTTCTACAACTATTCTATGTTGAAAAGTATCCACAATAAACTACTGAACTGTGTCATTGGACTGAATAAATTAAAGTTCGGAGTTTTACCTGTGGAGACCAGGCATTGTCATTGGCAACTGCATACACTCAAATCCCAACTCCAGTATCAAGCATCACTGAGAGCACAAGAGACAAGAAATTCAATTTCCACTGAAATGGTAGCCATAGTAAACTCTTAGTAATGTTCATGATCATTATGGGTCCCATAAAGCACCATTCCCCACATGATTAACAGCAAAAAAGCGTCGGACTGGCCCAGGAGAAAAAAAAACAACATTTGGGGCTGTCTTTGCAGGCGATAAATTGTCAATAGGATTTCTTTGACTCAAAACCTATTAGACTTTATTGATGATATGGGAGTTAGCACCTGAGAATAATTTCCTTTAGTGAGGCCAATGAACCCTAGTCTGACCCCGCAGAGATATTTTGCAGATTAGATAGATCACTTTATTTGCTTGAATATCAGTCTAACATTTCAGGTATGTTCTCCAGGAGTGACATTCTAACTTTCACAATTTCTTTTAAAAATTAAAGATAGCTGCACACACATGCATAAAAAAAACTTTGAGAACAGTGATCTTCCAACTGTAGTAAAGGCCCTATTACACTGCATGATTTTAGGCCAATTATCAGGAATACAAATTCTTCCTCCTGGTAACTGGCCCGCATAACTAAGCAGCCGCTCAGCAGAAGAATGAGCAAATGCTCATTCATTGGCTGATCGGCATATTCATCAGTAAGAAAGATGTCAGATTATCATCAGCACATATCTGTGTGTAATCAGGGATGTGCTGCCAATAATGAATTGAACAGAACGTTGCTGCCACATTTAGTATGCATTGGCCTGTGTAATTCAGGCTGGTGCAAACGAGCGCTAATGGATGTGTTGTCTTCCATCAGTGCTCGTGCTGCTGGAAGAACTGACCAGTAATACCAACCTAAGGATACAGTAAAAGGTGCAGATATTCCGCTGCCGAACTGCGTGAGAAAAATCCACAGCATTTATAAGTAGTAATAAAGTAAATAAGATTTTAAAAAAATCTCATCCACATGCTGCAAAATTTCCTTAATGAAGTTCACACATAACTTGACATGTGGTCAAATCCACAACATGTCAACTCATAATGTGGACTGCAAAGGATGAAATCTGAGGAAACCTGCAGCATTTATCTGAAAACACACAGCAGACCTGCCACGTGTGTCCGTACCCTAAAAGAGTAAATAGAGCAGCAGCAGCAGCTGTAGAAGGTAATATACAAAAATATAGGATAAAGAAATATACGGCCTGCCAAATCTATCTATCCACATGCATGGACATCATAGTTGCCAATCACACTGAAATGATCACAGAATAAAGCTACATATTTGAAACACTATGCACATCAGCAAGTTTTTATCTTTAGGGTTGTAGCCTGTAACCGGTGGCACAATCATATTTCTTGAATTTATGCACAATTAACAAGGATCCAAGATGAAAGGGTAAAAAAATATTTACATAAAGATAATTTTGCTTCTCAACCTCAACAGATTCACAGAAGTACTTTCAATTTGACAAAATTTGTTTGTAAAGCTGTAGAATCCATACCTGCAAGTTTAGTGCCATATCTGAGAAGGTGGGAATAAACACCTGGTCTGATGATCATCCGCCTGATGAAGGGCATTAACACAAACGTTGATAATTACTGTATATTGTGTTAAAGAGGTGGTTATGGATAGGGAAGTTGTCACCCCGCTGAATACGCACTCATCATTTACATCATTGAGAGTTGTGTTGTCTGATCGTTATTTCTAGTAGAATTTCTTCTTGTTGATTTCTCAAAAGTAGGACAAAAATAAGGCACTTAAATAGGTCCTGTATTGCTACCAATTTCTAGTTATTTGCTACAGGTGTCCTGCTAATCTGGTGAAAATCTTGTGTCCAATACACTTTATAACCACAACATACCAGATTTTCCACTAAATTATGGCCAATTTAGGCACCTTTCAATGCTAATGTAGGATGACTGATGGATATACTTTATTCTATTATAATTATGTGTATGATACAGAGAGCCTGGAAAACAGGATTATTATAGAAGTCAGCAGATATTCAAGTGACTACTGAACAGTCTGATTTTCCACCAACAGCCACAAAATATATTCCTACATAAAGTTAATTATACAGTACAGAACAGATCAGTGAACTGTTGTGTGTAGCATTTTATAAATCAGCATTTAATGAATTTCAGTTACTTCTAAACTACTGTAACTTTATATTTTCCAGTAAACTATATAAAGTTCTCTGAAGGCACACCTTATCATTCATGATTGACAACTGGAAGGGACCTCAACTGTTAAAGTAGGATTGTAAAGGTGGTGCTTCTACAAGGATATAGCTAGACATTAACGTAAAGATTTTCCTCCAATAAGATGCATGTCCACAACACTTGTTAGAAATGGCGCCAACACAAAGATTGTATCATGGGAAATATCACAACTTTGCTTTTCTCAATATGCACTTTCCCTAAACAGCAGTAATCCTAGCATATTCTAATAATGGGCAAGAACATTTTTAAAGCATGAACAATACCTGTTCTGACCCATGATACAATACTATAGACTTAACCATAAGTAAATTAAAGTAATTAATTCATCAAGTTAATGGAGCAGAGTGATAATACCAGATAAAGCCTATGGACAAGGGTAGTCCTATTTTTCATCTTTTTTAAAAAAAAAACCTGGTCATCCCCTTTAAGTATAATCAGTAACCCTGAGGTAAGCCAGTGTTGAATTTGTAAGGTCCTGTAGTTGCCCTGTAGGAACATTTCGCATAATACGCACTGTTTATGGCAGCCAGTATTATGTATATGCTATGTTTCCACAAGCTGAGCTTATGTGCACTATCCAAGCTTCTGTCAGCATTGAAGTCTTCAGAAATGAAGGCTGAAGAAGACCAACATTCTTATTATTTGTTCTTATTTATCAATTGCATCTTTCTTGAAAAAACATGGTGCATTAATTAAAAATATGTACTGATATATACACAACAAAATTAAGTTTTATGTACAAGTAGCATGGCTTGAAAAACACGGAGTCATATAAGGTCACTAGCAATTCATTAGCTGGGATATTATATGATGTTACTCCCAATGACAGACAAGAAACTCAAGGTAGACGGGAAAGAAATAAAACTGAAAAAGTAAGCGAAAAAATTAAATACATAAAAATAAAATCAGTATGCAGTATCCACTGTAGAAGCATATTATTATAGACAAATCCTAAATAGGAGATTACATCATCTGTGCCCAGATGTTCCCTATTAGCTAAGAAAGTTTGAAAAGGCACCTTAAAAGTCAAATACATTCCCTTACAAGTTCATCTAAAAGTGGTGGGGTCCTTCATATCTTTTATGTTTTCTTATCTGTCTCATTATTTTATATACATCCAGACTAAACATAGTTAAAGTACCCAGAGTTTTTATTAACCATGTCTAGTAAAATATTCCATATACACCATGTAGGACCATTCGTAGGTAATTAGTAGAAAAGGAAAGGAAACGTAATGACCTCTATGGTGTATGTATATATATATATATATATATATATATATATATATACACCATTCAATAAGAGGGAGTGTGACTATTAGGTTTATGCAGTGGAAAAATGGTAACAGTTCATGCTGGGTAACAAATTAGGAAATGATTCATAATTTTCTGGTAATGTGTGACTGTTAAAACTAGTTTGACCTTTTCAGTATATGGAGCAATCTAGGTATACTTGTACCTAGGATAATATCTGCTGATCAGTGACAGCATGATTGTAAAACCAGTTGTGAAGTGTTTATTTCATTAGCATTGGAAAACATAAGTACAGGCATTAGATGGCACTACATTCGGTCAGCTGTAAGAGATGACTATCTATTTTACACAAAACCATCATTAAAATGCTGAGCTGTGCTGCATATTCTAGACTCTACTTTACTGAGCCAGATAAATGATACTGCTTGGGTTGTATACACGCCAAAGTACATGCTTAAAGGGACAAGTAAGGTGTATGTTCTGTAGGTGTACAAAATATAAAAAAATATTGGTTTAAATCATCACATGCTATAGAGCTTGCAAGTATATTACAACAATTTCCCCCCTACCACCACCTAACCGAAAGATGAATAGGATTACAACTGAATATTTTATTACCATAAGGTAGATATTAGACATACAGCTGCTATGAAACCAAGTTAACCAATGTGTTCCCACACAACCTGGACTAACAAATGGTTCACACTTTCTAAAATAATACAACATTTCTTTTTCGATTGTTACATAATGAAGACAATGAGATAAAAAATAGTCATCCCTCTAAGCCATAGAATATTCATTTTTATGATAACACTATATTTTGGAAAGAATCAGGTAACAAGAGAACTGAGGACTTACCACCATGAAGTAGTTGCTTCAGGTGTCACAAACAGCAGGATGACAGGAGCAACAAACCAGATGTCCACGAACAAGGTGCTCATATTAAAAATCCCTCACTGCATATCAATATCAGCATAGAAAATCCCATGAGAGACGAGAATAATAAAGGTTAAAAAGGTTACTACTTCACCATTAAATATATGAAATAAGCCTTCCAATGTACCGAAAGCCTACAGTTCTTTGTCAGGCTCTGATCAGCTACTGTGATATGAAATAAAAAAAAAAAATGACTTGGAACATTCTCAAATGACTTCAGCTCTGTCTCTGAATGAAATGGTTAGTGGAGAAGAGAACGAGAGGTAAGCTTATTTCATCTCTCCTGAGCAGTGGAAGTACCGTTCTGGAGCTGATGGACGTTGCCTGCAGAATGGGTGGGTGCAGAACACTGATGGATGGAATGATGTCAAAAGACTAGAGGGGTTAGAGAAGGGAGGGCTACAAAGGACACCTCTGATTGACAATTAAACTCTGAAGTTACCTCTCAGCAACCTGAAACCTAAACAGTATCCAGTCAAACAAAAGTGTATAAAAATACTATATTAATATGATCCATGTGTCCTCCTCCTTTGAAAGCTGAAAACGTATTCTAAGCTGTGTTTCACTGTTCACATTCCTGCAAATGTCAAAGTCACAGAAAAAGAGAGAAACAACTTGTGATACCGAATAGTAATTATAGGGCTCTCCTTTTATGCTGCAAATGTGACTGCAGAGCCAAGTACAGACTAATTAAATTCAAGATCGTTGGTAACATTGCTAGGACTTTGAGATCATTTTCTTGTGCTACGCGTATCCGCCACACTCCTCGATATTCATCATGGTCAGAAATTAATGCAAAGTACTCTCATTAACATAAGAATAAGACATGGAATGCAGCACAACATACATAAGACTCGCCATCTAGATCTGACCCCCAAAAAAGATTCCTCCCAATATGTTAGTTATGGGAAATTTGATTTCAAAATGAAATATCATCTTCAAAGGGTTTACTGGCAATGTCTTACAAAATTCAAGCAAAAAGCACAGCCAACAAAGAAAAATAAATGACTTTCAAGATGAACTTGGGTAAAATGGAAGGTGCCTTTAAGGTCAAGAACATAAGATAATAGGTGTTACAGAAATAGATGGTAAGGTGAGACATGAATCATTGGGTTCAACATCCCTATAATGTAAACACATATTTGGTGACTTCCAAGATGTATATGGTTCTCTGACAAGTAAAGCTCAAGATTCATTATAGATTCTGTTACATCTTCTATGGTACATGGAGTAGACACCAGTAAAGGCAGTGAAAGACACAGTGATGGTTATATGCAGTAGAAACTTGTATTATCTTTGCTGCTTCAAGATACTTGTATTTAACGCTCTAGAATTTAGTTTTAAGAGCTGAGAATGAACCCCCCTCATACTTTATATTCATAAAACTTAAAGAAACTACAGTAAGTACTCATCTTTGCATTTCTTCTGTAAGCTAGGTTTCACCAAAGCTATGAGGCTAATGCTACGCTTACATTAAAAAAAAGTGTTTCCCTTTCTAAAAATGCCTTTTTCTGTGCATCAGATTCCAGAACTGAAATTCATAAAATAGATTTAGCAGGTAATTTACCAAAATTCTAAAGTACATAGAATAATTCCGTAAGTTTATACAAGGGCTTATTTTAGAACCTCATTTGTTCCAATCGCGTATAACAGCACTATAAATTTTCCATCGGTGTGTTTTCTTAACTTGCCATTCTTAATGTCATACCCCAATATTTGACATTGTATGTTTGCTCATTGGGATATTAATATAGAGTTTTAATAATAAATGTACGAAAAAAACTTTAATAGGATTTATGTTACTGAGGATATTGCAGTTTTTATAGGCACCTTGTATGGCAAAATACTGTTCTTTACATTACATCTTAGATAACTCCCCCCCAAAGTATAAAAAACTTGCATGAAAAAGATAAATAAAAGCAACTTATTTACAGCATGTGCTTAAAAATGTAATAAAACACAGAATGACAGTGGCCACAGTCGCAGATTCCATTAAAAATGCAGGACAAAATAGTGACACAATTTACAAACAGTGATTCTGTTATTTTCATTTTCCTACTTTCATGAACGAGCAGAACAATGGAAATACTGTAAAAAGCAGCAATCATAGCCCAAAAGTACTTAAAAGGGAGTATATCACCAAGCGTCCTTCCGATCCAACTGTTTGCATAGACACATATCTATAGTTCATCTGATTAAAATTATTTTTCTTATGTGGATACGAATCCACAGATCTGACCAATCAACTGTCAGTAAAGTCAGAATGTCAACCAGAGGTAAAAACTTAGTGGCGTCACAGTAGAAACAAAATTTTCCATAAACATAACCTTTATTGGTATTCATAAAAAAGGAAAAAATAACCCCCTACAGCTGTCTATAGACATCTGAGGATTTTATGCTGTACTATATATATATTTCTCCCTATGATGCCCTATGAATATTACGTCACCAGTGACTGACTAAATGCAGTAGGTGTATATAATCACTGTCAGGACACGACTGGTGGAACAATTGTGACAAATTTTTCTAACTTATATCTGACAACCCCCTGCCTTCTTGGACCCCAGAGGTATTACGGCAATAGAGGGAAAGCTAAGAAGCTAGTGGGATCGCCCTTGTCAGAGCGGCAGTTTTGCTCTCAGGTAGGGCAAGAGTAGGGAAACTAGGTTTTTTTTTTTTACTGGGGTTTTTTTTTTTTTTTTTTTTCCTTTTTAAGTGGATACGAGGCTGCATTCCCATATTTTGATACTTTTTCTTAATATGTAAATTAAACTTTGCAATAAGGGAGTCACTCATGCTCCACTCATTTCTGTGGCCAGCCCTTACCCCGCTGCTTTGATTGACAGGGTCAAGCAGTGGCAAAGAAGTCAAGGAGGGACTGGCAACAAATGTGTGGAGTGAAGCTTGGGTGCAACATGAGCAATGGTGACACCCTTACGGCGCCAAAGGCCTAATTTGCATATCAAGAAAAAGTATCATAACTCGGCAATGGAGCCTCAGATCAACAAAAGAAAAACTGGATTTTAATCAGGTGAACCACAGCTATGTGTCTATGCAAGCAGTTTGATAAAGAGGTCTCTAGCGACAGATTCCCCTTAACGTTTTTATATACTGTAGATTATATCAGTATAGAAAAATAAAATATTGTTCAGAGATGGCAATGCCATTTAATGGTGAACTCAATAAGGTAACAGAAAGCATCACATCATTAGCTGGTCAGTCTTTCTTGAGTTGTATATGCAGTGCCCGGGAGCCAGGAGCACTTAGAAATTGGACATTTGTATATTTCCCCTATGCAAAGTTAAAAACTTCTTACTTTATTTGACCTACAAGGGTTAACGTGCACATTTTATTACTGTGTAACTGCATTTTGTATATATTTTGATATATACTCTGTTCATTATCACTGTACTTAAATGGCTCTGTGGAAAGGGTTAAATGAATATTGAGAGACTGTTAGAGCTTGGATTATGGAGCTGGTAATTTTCCACTGCTACCATAAGAGAAAAACAGACTTGTTTACCACTATGTTTTGGAGGGAAAAACCCAGACTTGTTTACCACCAAAAATCAGACAGCCTGACCTTTTAACTGTCTGGTTTTAGCTGTTGTTATGTCTGAAAACTTGTTTGTGTCAGAAACACCTGCTGAGTCATTACCATTAACTGCAACATTGTATCTGTTTGTGCTGAGCTTCTCCACTCCACCCCTCCCACTAGAAGGTTCTAGTCTAGCAGACACAGTATATAAGGACAGCAGTCAGAGCCCTTAGTGTTGTTGCAGTTAGGGACCAGTGCTTGAAGAGGAGAATCTGACGGACTACTGAGGGACGAGAAGAAGACATGGACGGGGATACGCTGCCACAGACCCTGGATCATCAGCCTTGGACCAGGGTACCAGCCTTCTGAAGAGAAAGAGGGACAGCTAGCGCAAGCCTTTCCTCATCACCAAACACTTCTTCTGCCAGGGAGGAGATTGGAGAAGCCAGTTCTATGCCTTGCCTGTATTGTTTTGCACCTGAATTCCAGTAAAGAAGCACCCTGGTTTACTGCAGACCCTGACTCTCTGGACTTATTTCCCATTGGGGTGCACCACGCCTTAACAACCCTTCCAGAGAGCAGTAACACGTGGTGACACCTTGACGGTGTCCAGGGGACCCCAAACCCGGACACTGCAATTTGGCGTCATGAACAGGATCCAGTCCAGCACCAACAGTCATCGTGGATCCAGCTGCCGTGGATCAAGACAGCCAGTGGTAACTACAGAAACGCCCCATCCCGTATCTGAGGTGAACCAGCAACATAGAAGCATCTGTACTGTAAGTGTTCCCCTTGTGGGGTACGCCACAAGCAAGTGACTGTGCTAGTGAGACTGTGTCCTGCATTATTAGCTAGAGATTTGCTAGTGAGGAACTGAATTACTGTCTCATAGTGCTACTATACTTTGCTGCCATGTCCGTAGATGGAGACCGTGATCTGCCTGCCAGTTCTGGGGTTTCTAGCCCTTCTCCAACTATACCCTTGTCGGTACCATATTTTTTTGGAGCACCATGGTTACCGAAATATGGAGGAGAGCCTACAGGCCTCAAAGATTTTAGGGATCAGATGAGCGCCATTTACAAGATGATTTCCCTTAATGATGAACAGAAAGTTGCTATGTTGATTGGTCAATTGGAGGGAGCAGCCCTAAGAGAGGTAAAGTCATGGCCCAGTACTGAAAAGCGTACTGCTGACCACATCTTTGACAGACTTGCCAGCATGTTTGACAGGCGCACATTGTCCGAGTTAAAAATGCATTTTTTTAGCCACAAACAAAGGATAGGTGAAAACCTACGAGATTTTGCTTTAAGTCTCCAGGAATCGCTGCGTGCCATCCAGCACATGGGTCCACATGAGGTACTTAACCCAGACCAGACTCTGAAAGACCAGTTTGTAGAGGGTGCCAGACTAGATGCTGTAAAAACCCAGTTAAGAGTTCTTGCATTACAAGACCCTGATATGCCATTTCTTGACTTTAAGGAGCTTGCAGTAAAGGTGCTGGGTTCTGATTCAGACCCAGGTTATAATTGTGCCACCATATCTGAACAAAGGAGTAAACCAGTAGAGTCTAATGTTAACAAATGTGATGAACATACTGAAGTTAACCTGAAAGAGTTGGTGTTGCAGCTTGTAAAAAATGTTGAGGTGTTACAAAAAGAGGTCCAGGGCATGAAACAAAGCCGTCAGCCTGATAGAGGTACTTGGTACCCTAGAGGTAGACCGAGATATGGTTCTAATGGTAATCCTAGGAATCATGGTCGATTACCCACTGACCAGTTTGATGCCAGTGGCCGACCAATATGTCGTAAATGTCAAGAAGTTGGTCATCTGGAGCGGGAATGCACGAAGTTAAACTAGTGTCTCCTGGGGCCATGGACCAACCCTCAGGGGGAGACTGCTTGGGTCCAAACTTTGCTGCATACATTGGTGAATGTCCTACAATTACAGTCAGAATCAATGGTGTGTCCTGCCTTGCTTTAGTGGACACTGGGTCACAAGTAACTACTATGCAATTGCCATTTTATCAGCAGCATTGGGAGCTAGACCATCTTATCCATCCTACTCAGAGTAAGATAAATGTGATCGCCAGCAATGGCCAGCCTATAGCATCCCAGGGATACTGGGAGCCCACTGTTCAAATTGGTAATACTGAATTACAGCGGCAAGGTTTAATAGTTGTGCACGTGCATGATGAGGGGTTTCCCCCAGTTGTATTGGGAATGAATATTTTGCAAAACTGTGTGGAGGAATTGATGTGTATACTCCAGCAAGAGTTAGTTACAGCACCTTTGCCGGACCGCAGAGTGTTACAGCATACACTGAGGGCACTCAGGGGGCACAAAAGTTTCAGTGATCACAAGGGTGAGATTGGAAATGTAAGGGTTACTGATGCTAAACCCATAAGGTTACAACCTCACTCAGAGACATTACTTTGGTGTAAAGCACGTATAGGACCACATGGGAAAGCTTACCAGGCCCTTGTGGAACCTATACTGGATGGGGGAAAAGAATATTTGCTTGCTGCTCGCATTCTAGTTACTGTGAAGCGTGGTAGGGTGCCAATCCGCATGCTAAACATTAGTGACCGACCTATTCAGTTGCACAAATACCAGACTGTTGCTAAATTAATACATGTTGGGAACGATGATATTGTCCATTTTGACGGTCCAGTCACGCAGTCCGCCAGCCAGGCGGAAGTCTGTCCGGCAGGTCTCTGGTGGGAGTAACTGCACATTGGGGATCAGAACACTCCCGCTGAGTGGAAGGAGGGCGCCCTGAAGGTTGTTAAAGAGCATGAGGCTGCTTTCAGTAAACACCCTACGGATTTTGGGAAGGTAGAGGTGATCCACCACACCATCCCTACTGGGTCTCATCTACCCATTAAAGATAGATACAGGCCCATACCACCAGCCATGTACCAGCAAGTGAAACAGATAGTGAACGACATGAAAGCCTCTAATGTAATTCGGGACAGTCATAGCCCTTGGGCTGCACCCTTAGTGCTTGTGCATAAAAAGGATGGTACAATACGATTCTGTGTAGACTATCGCAAATTAAATAACATCACACATAAAGACGCATACCCCTTGCCTAGAATAGAAGAGTCCCTATCAGCCCTCGGCTCTGCAGCATTCTTCTCTACTTTACATTTAACTAGTGGCTACTGGCAGGTCCCCATGGCACCCAACGACCGGGAAAAGACAGCTTTTACTACACCTATGGGACTTTATGAGTTCAATTATATGCCATTCGGCCTGTGTAATGCACCAGCCACTTTCCAGCATCTCATGGAGTTTTGCTTGGGTCACAAAAACTTTGAGACTGTGCTATTGTACCTGGATGATATTATTATATACTCTAAATCCTACGAAGACCATTTACAACACCTGTCTGAAGTATTTGCTGTACTCATAAAACATGGACTCAAAGTAACCATCTGTTAACCATGGTTATCGCTAAAGAAACACGTGCAGTCATCATTGCACTGCACAAAAATGGCCTAACAGGGAAGAGTATCGCAGCTAGAAAGATTGCACCTCAGTCAACAATCTATCGCATCATCAAGAACTTCAAGGAGAGAGGTTCCATTGTTGCCAAAAAGGCTCCAGGGCGCCCAAGAAAGACCAGCAAGCGCCAGGACCATCTCTTAAAAGTGTTTCAGCTGCGGGATCGGGCTACCAGCAGTGCAGAGCTTGCTCAGGAATGGCAGCAGGCAGGTGTGAGTGCATCTGCACGCACTGTGAGGCGGAGACTCTTGGAGCAAGGCCTGGTCTCAAGGAGGGCAGCAAAGAAGCCACTTCTCTCCAGAAAAAACATCAGGGACAGACTGATATTCTGCAAAAGGTACAGGGAGTGGACTGCTGAGGACTGGGGTAAAGTCATTTTCTCTGATGAATCAGCTTTTCGATTGTTTGGGACATCTGGAAAACAGCTTATTCGGAGAAGACGAGGTGAGCGCTACCACCAGTCTTGTCTCATGCCAACTGTAAAGCATCCTGAAACCATTCATGTGTGGGGTTGCTTCTTAGCCAAGGGAAAGGGAATCGGCTCTCTCACAGTCTTGCCTAAAAACACAGCCATGAATAAAGAATGGTACCAGAATGTCCTCCAAGAGCAACTTCTCCCAACCGTCCAAGAGCAGTTTGGCGATCAACAATGCCTTTTCCAGCATGATGGAGCACCTTGCCATAAAGCAGAGGTGATAACTTAATGGCTCAGGGAACAAAACATAGAGATTTTGGGTCCATGGCCTGGAAACTCCCCAGATGTTAATCCCATTGAGAACTTGTGGTCAATCATCAAGAGACAGGTGGACAAACAAAAACCAACAAATTCTGACAAAATGCAAGCATTGATTGTGCAAGAATGGACTGCTATCAGTCAGGATTTGGTCCAGAAGTTGATGGAGAGCATGCCATGGAGAATTGCAGAGGTCCTGAAGAAGAAGGGTCAACACTGAAAATATTGACTTGCTGCATTAACTCATTCTAACTGTCAATATAAGCTTTTGTTACTCATAATATGATTGCAATTATATTTCTGTATGTGATAAAAACATCTGACAAACACACATAAAAACCAGAGGGCAGCAGATCATGTGAAAATATAATATTTGTGTCATTCTCAAAACTTTTGCCCATGACTGTAGGTCTGAGCAGACCGACACAAGGGGAGTAGCTGCCTAACCGAACCAATACATCACATATAGTAGGCCCACCCAAGGTGTGTAGTATTATTTACTGATAGTAAAACAGACTATAAAGCAAACCCCCTATATTTCCGCCACAGACCCCAAATCTTTAGAAAAGTAGCTCTAGTGCTAGTCTCCCAATGAGCTAATTCTTCAAACCTGTATTACTGGTCCACCTTCTCTATCCATTCGGCAATCGAAGGGGCTACAGTTGATCTCCACTTGTATGGAATAAGCAATCTAGCTGCAGTGATAAGCATAGTGGATAGATTGCGACAATTTGGTGTGAAACCACTTTTGGGGCACCAGAGTAGTAGGAGCTTAGGGTCCAGAGTTATGCTAGAGGAGCAGATATTATTAATTAATCTCTCAATATCCACCCAAAAGGCCTTAATAGATGGGCAATTCCACCATATATGAGATAGGGATCCCACATCTTGATTGCACTTCCAGCACAACTCAGGTATATCCGCATTTATTTTGTGCAAATATTCTGAGTTTTGTACCATCTGGTAAGTAACTTGAAGGAGTTTTCTTGTTTTTTGATACATCTATTAAATCCGTGGGAGTGGGAGAGGATAAATGCTTTTTCTGGATCCAATAGCGTTATGCTTAGTTCAGCCTCCCATTGTGTCAGAAAATACATATGAGGGGGAAGATCAGATAGTAATGATTTATAACATGAGGACAATAGACCCCTTGGAAGGTGCTCCACAGTCAGTAGCTTTCCAAGCCACGAATTGGAAGAAAA
This sequence comes from Rhinella marina, assembly GCA_900303285.1. Lineage (NCBI taxonomy): Eukaryota > Metazoa > Chordata > Amphibia > Anura > Bufonidae > Rhinella > Rhinella marina. Next base: position 476,530 of record ONZH01030222.1, read on the forward strand.
TGCTCTATCAGGTATGGTAAGTCGTCTAAAGTCAAATGAGTGGAGGAAAGGAGCTTCAGTTACTTTGGGAGAGCTCAAAATACAATCCCAATTCCTAGTACCATCAACTTTCGTAATAGTATTCAAGGGGGTGTCATGTAGTGCCGACCAGACTCCAGAGGGCTCCCCAACCCCAGAATGCAAATAAAGTTGCAAAAGCGCAAGAGGCATGTCCTCCAGTGGGAACTGCAAAACCTTTGTTTGAAATAGTGAGGGCAAATAATCTAGAGGACCTTTTAATAATATATGAGTCTTATATGGAGCTGTCAACTTCTTATGTATGCCCCATAGTATAGATTGTTCTGATGAAGTGGGCAGGAACCTTTCCAGATCTGCACAGAGGTTGGGCGAGCGTCTCACCAAAAGAGAGATTCCCCTTGATAACTGAGTCGCTTTATAATATAAGTGGAGATCTGGTAGTCCAAAGCCACCAAATCTCTTTTCTCTTGTAAGAATGCGATATGCTATTCTAGGGGTTCCACATATCCATAGAAAATTAGAGAAGATTCTTCTGACCTCCTTAAAGTAAGACAGGGACTGGAGTAGGTAAAGGAATTTAGGGACTATGTAAGTTTTAAGAAAATTCTTTCTACCTATCCAAGAAATAAAGGGAATCTTAATGCTGGCTAATTGTGTACGAACAGCTTGTAAGAGGGGTGTGTAATGTAGGCTCCTCAGGTCCTCGGGATTTGCTGAAATATGAATGCCTAGATATTGGATACTTTTGGGTGCCCAGCAGAACGGTGTGGTGTCCTTGAGGTGTCGCACAGTGGATAATGGGCAAGTTACATTTAATGCTTCCGATTTGGCATAGTTTATTTTGAAATTTGAAAAAAATCTTTAAAATATGTCCAAAATTACTGGAAAAGATGTGCGCGGATTAGAAGAAGTGATGATGAGATCATCAGCAAATGCTGCGGTGACGTGTGTATGAGCCCCGATTGTTACTCCTTTAATGCGCTCATCTTGTCTGATCTTCCTGAGAAGAGTCTCCATCACTATAACAAATAAAGACGGTGACAACAGGCATCCTTGACGAGTCCTGTTCAATATTTTGAAAGACGGGGAATTTTAATTTTAGCAGAGGGATCAGAGTACAAGGTAAAGATTGCATCTATAAATTGATTCTGGAATCCAAATTTGTGTAATGCAGCTGACATATATTGCCAACTCACCCTATCAAAGGCTTTCTCAGCGTCTGGAGTGCGAGTTTGCTTGGCCGAGGAAATCATCCTAATTAAGTGAATTACGTTCTCCTTTCCCTGTCTCCCAGTCACAAAGCCAACTTGTTCCCTGCCTACAATTTGTGGCAATATCTTTTGTAATCTCTGCGCCAATATTTTAGCCCACCTATTAACGTCGGCATTAAGTAATAATATAGGGCGATAGCTGCCACAGTCTAATGGGTCTTTCTTATCTTTATAGATCACTATGACATGCGCCCCCAGAGCTTGGGTAGGGAGTTTAGATCCGTGCATGAGGGAATTGCATAGTTTTAAGAAATGAGGGGATAGTGTTTCCCTAAATGTTTTATAGTATTGAATGGGAAGTCCATCCGGACCTGGGCTTTTACCTGATGGAATGGAGGATAAAACTGAACTCATCTCTTCCTCAGTGATGGGGGCCAACAAATTTTCCGAGTCAGACTCAGAGATAGTCGGTAGGTGCAAATTATTGAGAAACGACGCAGAGGCGTGGGATGAGGAGGGAGGCTTGGGGAGGTTATATAAACTAGCATAAAATTGTTGGAAAGCATGCGCAATATCAGCGGTATTATTATAAACCTCGCCTTTAATGTCTCTAACGGAGGATATAAACGAGTCAGCTTGCTGTTTTTTAGTCCAGGCTGTCATGAGTTTATTACCCTTGTCACCATGGGCATATGCTTTGAACTTGGCTCTGAGTAATATTTTCGCAGATGCAATATTTAATAGGTTTTTTATCTCCATACGTAATTTAGATAGTTGTTGGGAGATATCCTCAGTAGGTGTTAATAATAACAGATAATAGATAATAATGAGATAATAAGGAGTCTAAGGCTGCCCTATGTTTCTTTTTAATCCTTGACCCCATGGCAATTAGTTCCCCTCTAACAACAGATTTATGGGCCTCCCATACAATGGGAGTGGAAGTGTGCTCTGTGTCATTAAGTTTGAAATATTATCTTAAAGAGTTTGTCAGACAAGAAATATTTTCTGGGTCACTTATTAACGTCTCGTTTAGGCGCCAATTCCATTCCCGTTTGGGCAAAGCCTGAAGGGTAAACGTGAGAAAAATAGGGGCATGATCTGAAATTGTGATATTACCGATGGATGCTGATTCTGTATGTGATAGGTGAGAGTTGGATAAAAGCAGGTAATCTAATCTATGGTAAGAATTACTTGTATGGGAGAAAAATGTATAGTCCCGAGTCAACTGGTGGCGTGTGCGCCACACATCCGTGACCTGTAGGTCACTCAGAGCCCTCTGAAGCCTGGCAAGCAACTTATGGGAGATGCGAGGACTTTACCAAAGGTAAATTAAAGTCCCCTCCTATAATCAAAGTTCCCTCCCTAATGGAGGAAAGTAGTCGGAGTGTCCGAACGAGCCACTGCGCTTGACCATGATTAGGAGCGTACAAATTAACCATTGTGACCATAGAGCCCGCAATTGAACCCTTAACAAACAGGTACCGTCCCTCAGAGTCAGCCATTAACGCTGTTTGCTTAAAAGGAATTTGCTTACGAAAGGCTGAAAAAGGATAGGAATATTATTATTAATATATCAATGCTGAATATTAATAATGAATATTGTCTCCTACCTGGACCTCCGTTGAAAGAGGATAGATATCGCTTATTAATATCAATAATAGTTACCAACAGCAATATCTCAGGTTACTGGTGTGAAAAGGGCGCACTATTACCAATTATCAGAAGACAACAGTCAATATTCCCCTTTTCCCCCTAGCTCGTGGGATTGTTCACAGTTTATACCACAGCTACAGTATGGTGACTTGGTATCACCAGGAATAACACGTAACCCTGCAGATATAACATAAAAGACACCTTTACTGGACTACAATGTACTACATACAACATATACAAATACTTTCAATATCATGGTCACATCAGTATACATACACCATGTAACTGGCCTATAGTCTAACAATATAGACAAAAGATACTTCCTACCTGGCTCGCCATTGAAAAAGGATAGGAATGTTATTATTAATATATCAATGCTGAATATTAATAATGAATATTGTCTCCTACCTGGACCTCCGTTGAAAGAGGATAGATATCGCTTATTAATATCAATAATAGTTACCAACAGCAATATCTCAGGTTACTGGTGTGAAAAGGGCGCACTATTACCAATTATCAGAAGACAACAGTCAATATTCCCCTTTTCCCCCTAGCTCGTGGGATTGTTCACAGTTTATACCACAGCTACAGTATGGTGACTTGGTATCACCAGGAATAACACGTAACCCTGCAGATATAACATAAAAGACACCTTTACTGGACTACAATGTACTACATACAACATATACAAATACTTTCAATATCATGGTCACATCAGTATACATACACCATGTAACTGGCCTATAGTCTAACAATATAGACAAAAGATACTTAGCCTTAGCATGTATGGTCGTCATCCATCTAAGACCTCACAGGAAGCTGGTCTCTCCCCGCATGCCCCAGTGGCCAGGTATATTAACACCTGCCTCCCCCAATTCCTTGTACTTGTGATGTAAGCACAGGAAGGGGCGGGGTCAAGACTATGAAATCACATGGCAAAGTGGTGTTAGTCACTCAACCATGTGTCCAATTTAAATATGAAAACAGGGCTGAATCTTGGCCCTGTAACAAAGGCTATGCTGACTCCTCGACTAGCAGAGGAGTAGGTACTATGGTACCAGATATAATGTGTGGTGGGAAGTTTTGGTAACCTATTAGTTTTAAAGTGCGTTTCTTGTAAGAAAATAATAGCGGCTTTATCTTTACGTAATAGTGCAAGGATTTGGGAGCGCTTGCGTGGCTCGTTCAGACCTCTCACATTAAATGACGATACTATTATAGATGCCATGGTACATTTTGTGAGATCTTATACATTAGCTGAGACTCTTCAGGGTAAAAAGAAGAACTTGAAAACAGAGAAGGATAGTGCAGATTAGAACAAAAATAAAAGATAGAAAAGAGTATAAGCAAAAAACAAACTGTGGTCGGGACATTTGTCCCTTTAAGGGCTGAAATTCTTTGCTCTGTCAGGCACCAGTAAATCGAGAGGCATCCCGACCTTCGAAAAGGGCAAGGTGTCTCCCAAGGCGGGGGATCCCGCGGAGCATCTGAGGACCAAAAAACAGTCATCAGACAGGCGGACATAAAACCGATCGATCAATGCCCATGATGAGGAACAACAGATTGTAGTAATGGAAAAATAACCATAACATAAGACTAGTAAACCTTAAGAAAATTCTATGGGAACCAAATAGTCATAGAGAGAGTAGGGAACTGTAAGATATGACCATGCGTGCCATAATAGGACTTAGTGCAAAACATAAGTAGTATATCAACTGGCAGAATAAGACAATCTGGGAACCAGACCGACGGATTAACAAGAAGAGCAGCTTGTTCCGATAAACAGAAAGACAGCTGGGTACATACTATATGTCCAGTGAGAAGCTGAGGAAGGCCATAGTCCCTGGTTGTAAGGGGCCCACAGTGCCCCAATATAGGAAAGCAAGCTGAATAACATGGGACACTACGACTCACTCAGGTCTTTGCTTTGAGATTCACTCCTTTTCTAGCCTTATCCGATCTCCCTGGGGACAACAGTTGCCAGGCTTCAGGCAAAGGGAGAGAGGGTAGTGGGTCCTCTTGATCGCAGGTATCCAGAACGGGAGGTCAGTCGGGGGAATTCCAAGCAGATCCCATGCTGCTTTAAGGTCTTGTGGAGACCTGATGGTTATTTGCCTCCCGTTCTTCATTATGGCTAGCCCAAAAGGATAGAGCCATCTGAAAGGGGTAGCTGTGGCCTTCAAGGCTTCCAAGAATGGGCGTAAGATCCTGCGTTTAGCAAGGGTAGATGCAGCCATGTCCTGAAATATTGTGACCTCAACATCACCAAAGTGAATCTTGGGCATCTCTCTGCTCTTTTGTAAGATTGCGGCTGTGTCCACATAGCTGAGAAGCCCGCACACCACATCCCTAGGTGGATCATTCATCTTGGGCTTCGGGTGGAGAGCTCTGTGAATGCGTTCAATGGTAATGGCGGCTGCTCTTTCCACCCCCAGCAATGAGCCAAAAATTTCCAGTGCCGTGCCTGCGTCAGCCTGGTCTCCTCGGACAACGCTGATTTCTTCAGGTATTTGTCCATGTCGGGCTGCTTAGACCTAGCCGGGGTTGCGTAGCTAGTATCCCTGGATTTCTCCCTGGAGTTTTTGCCCATGTTGGGCTAAGGAAAGTGCTGTAGAATAGGGCAAATGGTCGGTGCTTGAGAGGAGCTCACACATGAGCGGCCATCCAGCAGCGCGGTCAAACTCCGCCCACCTGGAGTAAGCATTTTGACACCGTAGGTATTTTACAGAAATTAATGTGCAGCAGACCATGCTACATCATCGTACTGGCACAGTGAAAACCCCCAATAAATTACCTCATTTTGGAAACTTCAGTGAGTGAGCATCTTGACACCACAGGTATTTTGCAGATATTAATGAGCAGATGAGTTGAGACACACCAGATCTCTTAAATTGTTAGGCAGGTTCTACTGGGTTCTGAAATGCCATACATGAGGATGTAAACTGCAGTTTGGGTATTCTGCAGGGTTCAGAAGGGAAAGACCACCTTTTAGCTTTTGCAGCGCTTATTTTGATGGATTGGTTTCCAGGTGCCATGTAGCTTTGAAACCGCCTCTAGAGTACCAGTACAGTTATTCTCTGACAACTATATTTTTTTTTTACATTTTCTATTGATGTACTGTAGCTTTGTGAGGGCTTAATTGTTTGCAGAATGAGATGCCATTATCACTGGTATTATTTTGGGCTACATATGACTTTTTGATCGCTTTTTATTTTGCTATTTAGGAAGCAGGATAAAAAAAGGCAGCAATTCTGCCATTGCTTTTTGGGAATTTTATATAGTTTTTTTTAGGTTTTGCTATTTTTATACAAAGCATTTTTGCCAAAGTCTGAACCATATTTTTACATTTTTTCTGGTGAGGGCTTGTTTTTTTGCAGGATGAGTTGACATTTTTATTGATACCCTAATTTTGGGGTACATAAGGTTTTTTGATCGCTGTTTGCAAGGCAAGGGGACCAAAAAATGGCTGTTCTTGCATAGTATTCATTCATTAGTTTTTTTGCGGCATTCACCTGATGGGGTAGGTCACTGATTTTTATTTTTTTTTAACAGAGCAGGTTGTTACAGACGCAACAATACTATTTTTTTTTCTATTATTTTTTTTTACTCAAAATCATTTTTGAAAAAAAAGTTTTTGTTATCATTAGGGATGAGCGAATCGATGAAACATTAGAAGTCGATTCGCATAAAACTTCATTCTAATACTGTAAGGAGCCAGAGCTCCATACAGCATTAGAATGTATTGGCTCTGATGAGCCGAAGTTAGTACCACCAACCCGAGTTCGGGAAATGGTTTTTTACAGTAGAAATGAATTTCTGAAGTTATTGATCGCAAGACTTCGCAAATTAATACCTTCGGCTCATCAGAGCCAATACATTCCAATACTGTACGGAGCTCCGGCTCCGTATAGTATTAGTATGAAGTTTTATGCAAATAGACTTCGGATGTCACCATATTCTAAAAAAACTTTATTTTTTATTTTTCTGCCGATGGTCATGTGTGAGGGTTCACTTTTTGCGGATGAGGTTGACACTTTCAGTGGTACCATTTTACGGTACACACAACTTTTTGACCGCTTGATATAATTTTTCGGTGGCGAGGTGAAAAAAAATGGCTGTTCTGGATTAGTTGTTTTTTTTTTTAATTTTCTTTTTTTTTTTTTTTTTACAGAGTTCACCTGATGGGGTAGGTCATGTGAAAATTTTATAGAGCCGGTCGTTAGGGGCGCTGAAATACCTGCAATATGTCTATTTTTTATTTAATTTTTTACAAAATGGTTTATTTAGGGAAAAGGGACACTTTTTATTTGATAAAAAACACATTGTAAACTTTTTTACTTTTTATTTTAATCTCACTATGGGATTTCTAACATTTGAGGGTCTAATCGATGTTCAAATGCAGTACAATGGATGCTGTATTTTAATGCATTGAAAATCAGTTTCACACTGAAAGCTGCCTAGGAGACAGCCTGGGGGCTGGACCTCATAGGCTTCCATACATGGCAGGCCCAAAGACCTCTGTAAGGCTTCATTGTCACCCCGCAATTGCATCACGGAGAGAGGGAGCGCCATCCCTTGGTAAACCCCTTAGAAGTGGTTAATTCACTGAGCATCAGAGTTTTCAGCGTAGCTAAGAATAAAGCAGCGGCTTGGCTGTCCCTAACAGCCAAACCACAGTTCCTGTGCCTGCCCGATCAGCAAGCCCTCACTTCCCACTGTGTTGTATATGTTCAGTGCATGTCGAGAGTAGGTTAATATTGTTTTAAACTCAAACATCGTAAATATGGAACCATGATAAACATCTGAGTTTTACGTACAGTTTCAAAAGCGTCACCAGATCCCGTAAAAATGCCCCTTTGCCCAGTGCAATACAGTGCAGGGAAAAGGAGAGCATCGGAGCATGAAATGCTCTAAAGCTTGTATGGTGGGTGAGGGGGGATTGGGGCTTGTGCCTGGGTGAAAATGTTGGTATGTCCTGTCTTCGCCACCCAGACAACCGCTTTAAGAATAATTTTAAAGCACTAGCTTGCAAGCTTAAAAGAAACTTTCCCATGATTTACGTAAAAAAATTAAAATCAATCAAATCCTGCTCTGAATGCCCCTGCCACTCTGCAGATCTGGGGGGCTCTCCTGCACTCACTGCTCCCTGATCTTTACCGGCCCGCGCTGAACTGTGACCTAACGTCAGACAGGTCATAGTGTGTGGCTATATGCACTATGTCCTGACACTGTAGGCAGTCAGGACACATGCAGCGCAGCGACAGGAAGATGACCAGGGAGTGGAGAGTACAGCCAGTGCTGCACTCCCCACTCCTCCTGCATACTAATGAGCGCTTCTATAATAGAATCACACATTAGTATTTGTTCCACTACCCTTTTTCGCCCACTTTGGTGTGGCCTCATTTGGAATATGCATTCAGTTCTGGGCACCAGTTCATAGAAAGGAGGCACTGAAGCTGGAAAAAGTACAAAGAAGAGCAACTAAACTGATAAGGGGCATGGAAGGTCTTAGTTATGAGGAAAGATTAAAAGAATTACATTTATTTAGTCCTGATTAACTTTGCAGGATAAAAGGTGGGACCAGAAGGATGTATGTCTTTTTTCAAGGTGAAAAGCTGTTCATTAAAAAGACAACAAGGCATTGCCTCTGTCTGGAGCAGAAAAAGTTCAGTCTCTAGAGGTGACAAAGCTTCTTTTAAAGGGAACCTGTCACCATAAAAATGCAGTACAATCTGCAGGCAGCATGTCATAGAGCAGGAGGAAGTGAACAGATTGATATATAGTTTTGTCGGAAAAGATTGTTTAATTTGCATGTTCAATGTGACAAGTTACCTTTAAAAAAGGCTTAGATGATTTCTTAGAACTGAATAAGATTAAAGGGGTAGCCCGGTTTCCAATATTGGTGGCTGTCCAATTTCCAGCACCCCTGCCTTGTTAGGTCATTAATATCAGAAACCAGACAACCCCTTTAATGTTTATGTAAATGTGTAGTCTGGTTATCACTCCCCTTTCCTAAAATTCACATCCCCACCTATCCTTGGTGTAACTTGATAGACAGGTCTTTTTTCCTTACTATATGTAAGTATGTATTGTCTCTGGATTTGCACGGATTGGTATGTAACAGGTGATATCAACAGTAAAAACTTAAATGAATCTTAAAGGGTTATTCCCATCTCAGACAATGGGGGCATATCGCTAGGAAATAGTAGAACAGGTAGGAATTTAAAAAAAAAGATACCATAGAAACTGCTTGCAATTTTTTTTCATGCCACGTGTTTTTAAGGTTTTTTTAAGCACTGTTTTTTTTCTGAACAACTGTGTGAGCCACGTGTTTTTTTTCTTGCTTTTTCTCCCCCTAATTAACAAAAAGACCAGAAGCAAAAAATGTTTTCCCATAGAGTTTCAGCTACCTTCTGGAGCTGGCATTTTCACAGAGAAAAAAAAAAAAAAATCACTAAAATGGCAAAAGTACACAAATATACCGTTAAAGGCCTGTGTGTGAACCTACACTCTGGTAATGTTTAGGAAAAAATATATAAACTTTTTAAAGTGGAAAGCTAAAAAAGAAACATGCTTTAAATTAAAGGAATTAATTTAAAATGGAAAAGTAATTGAACTTTATTGTTGGGGTGCGGCGTAATGTAACTAAACACAATCCTGTAAGTGATGAACCATTACAGAACAAATGATGCTGCAAAATCTAACCCAAATTTCTCTAAAAGATTATGTGCAAGGAGTGGGATTGTAAAAGGTATGGCCTACACATAAAAACAAATAGGCAGTTATATCTTCTTAACCCCTTCAGCACACTAAGATTTTCCGTTTTCATGTTTTACTCCCTGCCTTCCCAGAGCCATAACTATTTCTCTGTTCACATACCATAGCTGTATGAGGGTTTGTTGTACTTTCTAATGGGACCATTTTATATTGCATACAACGTGGGAAGCTGTAAATTTTTTTTTCTAATTGGGTGGAATTGGGAAAAAAATGCAATTCCGCCATAGTTTTATGGGTATAGTTTTTATGGGGTTCCATATGCAATAGAATTAACCCGTTACATTCATTATCTGGTTCAGTATGATGACAGTGATTCATTTTTTCTATTCAAGGTCATGTTCTGGCCCACATAACATTTTTATAGTTATATCTATAGAGCTGTGTGGGGTGAGTGTGTAAGACTTTTTGATCACTTTCTATTCAATTTTTGGGAGGTGAAGCGACAAAAAAAAAATAATAAATAAATAAATTTGAATTTTTATATTTTTTAAGTCACCCTAGATGACTATGATAAACAATCATTAGATTGCTTCTCCAATACACGGTAATGGATTGCTATTGCAGGGGTGCATAGGAACTACAGCTTTAAAAGCCCTGAACCCTGGACACCAGAACATTCACATACAACCAATGGCTCCCCTGATCGAAATGCGGGGGAGCCGTTCAGGCCCCAGTAAGGCAGCGCTCCCGGGGAAAGCCGCTTAAGATGCTGTTGACAAAATTTACTGCGACACATGAGGGATTAAATGCCTGTGACCAGCAGAGTTTTATTTTCAGAAGCATGGACTACTAATTAGAAGCTTAGCACTAGGGATGAGCGAATCGACTTTAGATGATTCATCCGAAGTGGATTCTCATATAACTTAGTTGTAATACTGTACAAAGCGAGCGCTCCGATGAGCCAAAGTTATTACCTCACGGAATCTCTTTGTGAATTATTACTGTAAAAACCTCAATAGCGAACTTTGGTTCGGTTCCAAGTTTTATGCGAATCGACTTTGGATGAAGAATCCAAAGTCGATTCGCTCATCCCTAAGCACATTACAGGGGCTAGTATTTACTTAGGCAGGCTTTTTACATTTTGAATTTTGGGCATGTGCAATAGCTTCCGAAATTGTGCTCTTGCAAATCATGCCAAGATGTAGGCTGTACCATGGTGTTCTAAAAATCTAATATACAGTTAGGGCCAGAAATATTTGGACAGTGACACAAGTTTTGTTATTTTAGCTGTTTACTAAAACATGTTCAGAAATACAATTATATATATAATATGGGCTGAAAGTGCACACTCCCAGCTGCAATATGAGAGTTTCCACATCCAAATCGGAGAAAGGGTTTAGGAATCATAGCTCTGTAATGCATAGCCTCTTTTTCAAGGGACCAAAAGTAATTGGACAATGGACTCTAAGGGCTGCAATTAACTCTGAAGGCGTCTCCCTCGTAAACCTGTAATCAATGAAGTAGTTAAAAGGTCTGGGGTTGATTCCAGGTGTGTGGTTTTGCATTTGGAAGCTGTTGCTGTGACCAGACAACATGCGGTCAAAGGAACTCTCAATTGAGGTGAAGCAGAACATCCTGAGGCTGAAAAAAAAGAAAAAATCCATCAGAGAGATAGCAGACATGCTTGGAGTAGCAAAATCAACAGTCGAGTACATTCTGAGAAAAAAGGAATTGACTGGTGAGCTTGGGAACTCAAAAAGGCCTGGGCGTCCATGGATGACAACAGTGGTGGATGATCGCCGCATACTTTCTTTGGTGAAGAAGAACCCGTTCACAACATCAACTGAAGTCCAGAACACTCTCAGTGAAGTAGGTGTATCTGTCTCTAAGTCAACAGTAAAGAGAAGACTCCATGAAAGTAAATACAAAGGGTTCACATCTACAGTCATGGCCAAAAGTTTTGAGAATGACACAAATATTATATTTTCACATGATCTGCTGCCCTCTGGTTTTTATGTGTGTTTGTCAGATGTTTTTATCACATACAGAAATATAATTGCAATCATATTATGAGTAACAAAAGCTTATATTGACAGTTAGAATGAGTTAATGCAGCAAGTCAATATTTGCAGTGTTGACCCTTCTTCTTCAGGACCTCTGCAATTCTCCCTGGCATGCTCTCAATCAACTTCTGGACCAAATCCTGACTGATAGCAGTCCATTCTTGCACAATCAATGCTTGCATTTTGTCAGAATTTGTAGGTTTTTGTTTGTCCACCCGTCTCTTGATGATTGACCACAAGTTCTCAATGGGATTAAGATCTGGGGAGTTTCCAGGCCATGGACCCAAAATCTCTATGTTTTGTTCCCTGAGCCATTTAGTTATCACCTTTGCTTTATGGCAATGTGCTCCATCATGCTGGAAAAGGCATTGTTGATCGCCAAACTGCTCTTGGACGGTTGGGAGAAGTTGCTCTCGGAGGACATTCTGGTACCATTCTTTATTCATGGCTGTGTTTTTAGGCAAGACTGTGAGAGAGCCGATTCCCTTGGCTGAGAAGCAAACCCACACATGAATGGTTTCAGGATGCTTTACAGTTGGCATGAGACAAGACTGGTGGTAGCGCTCACCTCGTCTTCTCCAAATAAGCTGTTTTCCAGATGTCCCAAACAATCGAAAAGGGGATTCATCAGAGAAAATTACTTTACCCCAGTCCTCAGCAGTCCACTCCCTGTACCTTTTGCAGAATATTAGTTCCCTGATGTTTTTTTTCTGGAGAGAAGTGGCTTCTTTGCTGCCCTCCTTGAGACCAGGCCTTGCTCCAAGAGTCTCCGCCTCACAGTGCATGCAGATGCACTCACACCTGCCTGCTGCCATTCCTGAGCAAGCTCTGCACTGATTGTAGCCCGATCCCGCAGCTGAAACACTTTTAAGAGACGGTCCTGGCGCTTGCTGGTCTTTCTTGGGTGCCCTGGAGCCTTTTTGGCAACAATGGAACCTCTCTCCTTGAAGTTCTTGATGATGCGATAGATTGTTGACTGAGGTGCAATCTTTCTAGCTGCGATACTCTTCCCTGTTAGGCCATTTTTGTGCAGTGCAATGATGACTGCACGTGTTTCTTTAGAGATAACCATGGTTACCAGAAGAGAAACAATGATGCCAAGCACCAGCCTCCTTTTAAAGTGTCCAGTGGTGTCATTCTTACTTAATCATGACAGATTGATCTCCAGCCCTGTCCTCATCAACACCCACACCTGTGTTAATGGAGCAATCACTGAAACTATGTTAGCTGGTCCTTTTAAGGCAGGGCTACAATGATGTTGAAATGTGTTTTGGGGGATAAAGTTCATTTTCTAGGCAAATATTGACTTTGCAAGTAATTGCTGTTAAGCTGTTCACTCTTTATAACATTCTGGAGTATATGCAAATTGCCATTATAAAAACTGAAGCAGTAGACTTTGTAAAAATTAATATTTGTATCATTCTCAAAACTTTTGGCCATGACTGTAGATGCAAACCATTCATCAATTCCAAAAATAGACAGGCCAGAGTTAAATTTGCTGAAAAACACCTCAAGAAGCCAGCTCAGTTCTGGAAAAGTATTCTATGGACAGATGAGACAAAGATCAACCTGTACCAGAATGATGGGAAGAAAAAAGTTTGGAGAAGAAAGGGAACGGCACATGATCCAAGGCACACCACATCCTCTGTAAAACATGGTGGAGGCAACGTGATGGCATGGGCATGCATGGCTTTCAATGGCACTGGGTCACTTGTGTTTATTGATGACATAACAGCAGACAAGAGTAGCCAGATGAATTCTGAAGTGTACCGGGATATACTTTCAGCCCAGATTCAGCCAAATGCTGCCAAATTGATCGGACGGCGCTTCATAGTACAGATGGACAATGACCCCAAGCATACAGCCAAAGCTACCCAGGAGTTCATGAGTGCAAAAAAGTGGAACATTCTGCAATGGCCAAGTCAATCACCAGATCTTAACCCAATTGAGCATGCATTTCACTTGCTCAAATCCAGACTTAAGACGGAAAGACCCACAAACAAGCAAGACCTGAAGGCTGCGGCTGTAAAGGCCTGGCAAAGCATTAAGAAGGAGGAAACCCAGCGTTTGGTGATGTCCATGGGTTCCAGACTTAAGGCAGTGATTGCCTCCAAAGGATTCACAACAAAATATTGAAAATAAAAATATTTTGTTTGGGTTATGTTTATTTGTCCAATTACTTTTGAGCTCCTAAAATGTGGAGTGTTTGTAAAGAAATGTGTACAATTCCTACATTTTCTATCAGATATTTTTGTTCAACCCTTCAAATTAAACGTTACAATCTGCACTTGAATTCTGTTGTAGAGGTTTCATTTCAAATCCAATGTGGTGGCATGCAGAGCCCAACTCGCGAAAATTGTGTCACTGTCCAAATATTTCTGGCCCTAACTGTATAAAGCTGAGTGTATGTGTGTGTGTGTATGTCCGCTAAAGGAATCCGCACCGCTGTAGCTACAATCACAAAATTTGGCACACATGTACATCAGGTGTCCGGGAAGGTTTTAGAACAGTTTTCAACTCTCCAGGACGTACCGTTCCTGTGATATTCCCAAAAAATGCATTAGCCAATAGTAGCCTGGTCACATGACCCTTATCAGCCAATAGAAGCTCACAGGCACACATCAGGTTTCTATGACAACCTAGCCAGTTCACTGCTTTAGGTCTGCATTAAAGAGGCAGAGCACTGTGGATGACAATGGTAAATGGGTATTCCCAGTTACCATAACGATAACTTATGTTTTAGACTAACTCATCATCAATCATTACCTATATAATGTATATAATTATCATTACCTATATGTTCAGTAGTAATAAAAGATGTTTTCTTCCACTGCTACCCACCTTCCTCCTAAATCAGGCATCGACCTGTAATTCCGGCCACCGTCAAAAGAAGGACTTAAAAGCACCACCCCCAGATCCCACTAAGTCACGCCCCTGACTCAGTCAGGCCACGCCCCTTCCATGCTGCATTTGACCGGGATTAAAAATATTGGTAAAAATCACCTTCTGTCAGCTACAGGGGTGGGGGGAGGGTGACTTTATCCCTGCAGCTCATTGCTCAGACTGCACAGTGCTGCTGCTGAGAGTGCTGCTGCTGTGTCCATCCAGGCCCTGCGCATGACAGAGGACAGGGAGTCTGAAAGCCAGACTGTCCAGCCTAAAACAAGACCTCTGGCCACCCTAGGGGCAGGCTGATGTTAGGGTGGCCAGATGTCCAGCTTTAGGCTGGACAGTCCAGTTTTCTGGCTACCTGTTCTCCGTTCGACGCAGTGCCTGGACAGACACAGGGATGTCCACCCTTTCAGTAGCTCACACTCAGACAGCTTCTCCATGTCTTCACGGAGCCGGGGGGGCGTGGCCTCATGTTTATTGATGTGTCTTCATGGGAACTGGGGGTGCTGTTTCACGTTTGGGGGAATGGCCGGTGAGGTCTGGCTTTCTGGGGTGAAGACAGTGGCCACTCTAGCTGCTGTGGAGGTCACAGTTAAAGGGGCGGGCTTCTGTAGAGGTCACTGTTAAAGGGGTGGGCAGCTGTAGAGGTCACTATTAAAGGGGCAGGCTGCTGTAGAGGTCACTGTTGAAGGGGTGGGAAGCTGTAGAGGTCACTGTTAAAGGGGCAGGCTGCTGTAGAGGTCACTGTTAAAGGGGCGGGTCGCTGTAGAGGTCACTGTTAAAGGGGCTGGCAGCTGTAGAGGACACTCTCGATATCTTTTAACGACATACACACACAAACAGTAAAAGAAATAAATTAAATATACCCGGGTGAAGCCGGGTCCTTCAGCTAGTGTTTGAATAAAACCGCTTATTGTTAAACATTTTACAGGCAGTAAAATTGAATATGGTGTAAATTACAAGGAATGTGAAGTTTTCAGATTCCGCAGTGATGTAGAATTTCTGGCATATCACTGCCAAAGGTCTAATCCAAATGTTGTAGCCAGGGCACCTTTTTCCACTGAGTGATAAGCTGCAGTAAAAAACAGATACAAGCTCTTTCTTTACAGTTTTGGCTTCTTTAGCATTGACTCTTAATTATAGACCATGCACGAATACTTACTACACCTAGACTTTTACACTACAGATTCTAGATATTATTTTTATAAGCAATCCCATCTGTGTGTGAATTTGCTGAGAATTTTTGAAAATTGGCAACTAGATGCTTCCCACCTGTAAATCTCTCACTGTGAAATGATGGATTTCAGTTTGCTTGGAAATGGCCTTATAACCTTTCCCAGACAGACAGTTATAACCAATTGCTTTTCCAAGACCACTTCACACAGCTTTTCTCCTAAGCACGGTGTAAAAACACATGAACACTCCAAACTAACTAATTAACTAATTTTTTTATTCTACTGGAAAATTAGGGACCATTCACATAAGAAAGGTAGGAAAGTTAGGTGAAATAGTCGTTGAAAAGCTATCTGCAACACATCATTGAACCAGAACAGGAGTGTTGCTGTTTTGATGCTGTTTTTGAGGACAAAGAAACAGTATGTCACAATACATTTCTTTTACTGTGCACAACATTGTAGAGCTATGGTATTTACAGCTATAAGTGTACCCTATATGCAGGTAAAAATAAATATAGCACAGTGCATGGCCACAATATGGCCTCCATGTCTACCAGCTCCATAGGGTGCCATATGTATGCAGATGTTCTCCTCTAAAACTAAAGCTACTTCTGATGGAGTGTACTAAAGTTTGCATACAGCTGACTGGCACTGACCGGAAAAACTTACATGGAAAATGGGAATGGGTTCACAAAGAAGTCTTAGGGAACTTTATGACATGAATAGAGATGAGCGAACGTGCTCGAAACGAGCACTGTACCGCTCGGCTCCCCTGCGCTCGCATGGGCGCAGGCAGCCGCTTCCGTCCTCCTCATGGCTGCCTGTGCCCATGCGAGCGCAGGGGAGCCGAGTGGTACAGTGCTTGTTTTCGAGCATGTTCGCTCAGCTCTAGACATGAACCCTAAGGCCCCTTTCACACGAGCGGGAGACTCGGACGTCTCCCGCATCGTGTGCAGTGTACTGACCTCCTGGCACTGAACGGGGCTTACATAGCATTGTACTGATTTATGATGCTATGTAACCCTTACAGTTCTGGAATGTGTTGGATAATGCTGACAATGTTATCTAATACATTCCAGAACTGTAAGGGTTACATAGCATCATAAATCAGTATAATGCTATGTAACCCCGTTCAGTACCGGCAGTTCAGTACACTGCACATGATGCCGGAGACGTCCGATTCTCCCACTCGTGTGAAAGGGGCCTAAGAGAGTGTGATTGCAAATACGTAACCACTTCTCCAATGGTCTCTACAGTGAATTTATTTTCTGGGAAAGACACTTTAAAGATCGTTTGTGCCAGTTAACAATAACTGCAACCCAAAGTTTCTAAAATGTTATTAGTATTTCCCATCCTTTCTTTTAGCAGAATCTTGTGTGGTGCCAATAAAAAATGATATATTTTATAAGGGTGATGATGGATTATATGAACACTTTTACTACAGATAATATATTTTTGTACAATAAATATTACCTACACACGGAATTGCCTTATCAGAGAATTAATAGGCGCTGAGTCTTAGATCTAAAACATTTCTTTGAATGCTGATGAAATGTATGTGTGTCAAGATTGTGTCAACTATGCCTCATAAATAAAAAGCGTGAAAGAGAAAACAAAATTCTAAGGCATTATACCACCAAAAGCTAATATCTCCAAGATAATGAGAATTCCCAGAATTTGCAGGCAAATTTGATTCCCAGTAGAGTAGGAAGAAACCACTTGGATACTCTCTTGCTTAGCTCTTTTGTGCTTACGATAACCCCTTCCCGCCCACTGCCGTACTTGTACGTCAGAAGTCGGGTCTTTAAAAGATGGCACCTGCTTTTAAGTGCAGAGGGTGCCGCAGTTGCAAGGTTTCTGCTGTGGCACAGACCCAGGGCTAATGTGAAATTGGCGATAACATTCATTGAACCCCTCTGAGATCTAAAAAACCTGGGATTGCACACTCCCAGGGTCAAAACACCTTCCCCTAGTACAAGGTTTCCAGAAGTATTACTGGTATGTTCCAATGCAGCCCTGTAGGTGGCAGCACATCATTGGAATAGAATGAATTGAATCAAAATGTCCGATTTTTATGTAATTTTTTTAGTGCTTCTCTTCCCAGAAAAAATGTAATAAAAAATAACAAAACAAAATGGAATCAGTAAAATCTACAGATCATTCTGCAAAAAATTAGACTCATGCAGCTCCATAGACATAAATGTAAAAAAGGTATGGGGGTCAATAGGGTGATCTGGTGGTACAGATAGCAAAATCATTTGTAGATATCAAACAAGGAGAACACCCCGCCCCGGCATTCCTGTGGCTGGCCATAAAATCATTGATGCCTTAAGGCCCTTTTAGACGGGCCGATGTGTCTCCCTGCCCGAGCGCCGATCAGCGATATCGGCGCTCGGGCAGGGAGCCTTTACACGGCCCGATGAATCGAGCGCCGGGCCGCACGAGTGATCGCTGTATCACTCGTGCGGCCGGGAAGCTCCATACTGTCAGGCGCACATCGCCTGTTTACACAGGCCGATGTGCGCCCGACAGATTGGATCTTTTGTAGAAACCAAAAGATCCACTCAGCCGACGAACGAGCGTTTTGCTCGTTCGTCGGCTGATTAGGGCCACTTTTACACAGGCCGATTATCGGCACTAGCGTTCCTAGGAACGATTTTTCGGCCGATAATCGGCCCGTGTAAAAGGACCTTTATTCCTAAAATCAGAATGTAAGGCCTGTCAAAACAAAACCAGGGGAGCAGAACAACTTCACTCAACAAATATATTACCCATCATAAACTCTTATCATAGCATTTGAGATGCCCTCAGAGCCCTAGACCTGGTGGAGACATTTGAAAGGTCAGGTAGAGGATACTATTATTTACAGTAGGGGTAATGTATAAAAAACCATACAGATGAAGAATTATCAGAGAAATACTGGACCTATTTTATGGCTTGGCCATGTGCTGCTCAGGATTAGAATTAGACTATCCACTGGCATCACTTGTGTGAAAGTCACCTCTATCAGGGCTCTGCAAGAGGTGGTAATTAAAGAACGCACCCCATACTGTTTGTAACCCCTCCATGTTTGATATGCACGTATGCTGAACATTATAATTGGTTGGTTATAAGTGGTTTGAAGTCACTATCATGGCCACAAGAAAAATCTTAGTGGACAGATTCTGAGCCAAACATTGACCTCATAAAACTTGGTTGTAAAAGGCCATTAGCATACATACTAGCCTCAGTCCTGAGCTGCTGCTAACGTATGTGTCTCTGTAGCTGACATTTCTTTGGGGGACAACTCATTTGATAAATTGGCCGACTTTCCAGCTACCCCCAGGCAACTGGTATTCTACCGCTTCGTAATGTATTAAGTTTTGTTTCTTTTTCCACTTTTTCTTTTCCAAACTGTTATTTTTTTGCATTGTATCTGTATGTCTTTGTATTTTTACCTTTTGATAATTTTTTTGTATGCATTGTCCTTTAGATATTAAAACTTCACTTTAATAAGAGCCTTCTTGTGTTCTACATTATAACCTTTTACCACTTTCACCTTTCACCACTCCTGCCATGCCTGTTTTAATCGCTTCATCCATTCCCCATGTACCGTAATAACAATTCTGGAGCATCTATTCTTATTGCTCTATGTGCCATTCCTTTATTATTTCTATTAGAAGTTATGCATGAATTGCTAGCAGTCTGCAGTAAGGGTACAGAGGGGAGGTAACAAGTTGGGGGGTATACCTGCACAGTCTGAAAATGACAGCACTGATTGGATAGAGTATGTGCTGTTACCACCCCTCTGTACCCTTACTGCAGACTGCTGGCAATACATTCATAACTTCTACTTCAAATATTAATGTAAATGTTAGGAGGTACTGGAAAAAAATTGCTTCCAATAATTATACTCTATTTTACAAGCTCCTCTTACAAAGCCATATGCTCACAAAAATAGATTTCCGCAGATGGCTGTATGGCTCAAGTTTGCCATATTTTTTTAAATACGTATTTGGTTCACAGCTTTTTGTTCAAATGGAGCATGGTTCTAAACATTTGTGTGATATCACATCACAGCATATTAGGTCACAAAAATAACTTTGAAAGTCACAGCGAAAGTCAATTAATTGGTATTTTTTTTTAAAACAGAAACCAATCAGTCATAAAACTAAAACCACCTGCCTATTGCTGTACAGATGGCCCTCATCCCTCCAAAACAACTCTGACCCTTTGAGGTATGGACTCAACAAGATCTGATGTCCTCTTGCATCTAGCACCAAAAATATTTAATTGAAATCTGATAATTTGGAAGCCATGTCAACATTATGATCATTGTCATGTTCCTTAAACCTTTTTTGCAGTTTGGCATGGACCCTGAAACAGATCATTATATACATACCTGGTATGAAACAATGTTTAGGTAGGTGGTAAATGTTAAAGAAACATCCACGTGAATGGTAATCCAAGGTTTCCCGGCAGAAAATTGCCTATACCATTGCTGAAATTAGATACCAATGTTTTAAGGTCATGGCTGATCAATGTACAAATGTAGCATGCTTTAAAATTACCAGTGTGGCATGCTACGCCACTAACATTGCACTTACTATGAGAACAGCTATGCTAAGAGATACTATTGTATAGTACACAGACAGTAATGTTAATGCCTGGTTCATCTGTATATACAGTGGCATGCAAAGGTTTGGTTACCCCCTGATCAAAATGACTTACTGTGAATAGTTAGGCAAGTTAAAAGATGAAATCATCTCCAAAAGGCATACAATTAAAGATGAAATAAACTTTTCAACATTTTAAGCAATGTTTAATCAGTGTATTTTGGTTTTGGTCAATAAAAGGTCTGGAACAAGACAACATTTCAGGGACAGCAGCTCATAGGATTGCTAGAAAGACAAATCCGAAACCCCGCTTGACTGCAAAAGACCTTCAGGAAGATTTAGCAGACTCTGTTCAGCGACACCTGCAGAAATATGGCCTTCATGGAAGAGTTATCAGAAGAAAACCTCTCCTGTGAATAACAAAATTCAGCGCCAGAAGTTTGAAAAAGAACATCTAAATAAGCCTGATGTGTTTTGGAAACAAGTCATGTGGACCATGGTTAAAACAGAATTCTGTGGCCACAATTAGCAAAGGTATATAAATTTATATCTCTCCTGTACAATGTCTGTCTACTAAATAGCATGACTGATGCTATAACCTTAATTTTAATCATAAATTCTTACATTGTCTTTTCTCCTTCAATATACCCCCCTTCTGTATAATTTTACATCGCTCAAAGCCATATTTAAAGGGGTATTCCCATCTCACAAATGTAGTTTGTATAGTTAGATATAGCCATACCAATAATTTTACTAATAGAATGTATTTATATAAAATGTACAGTTTAGAAGATTTTCCTGTTTGTATATCCATTGTTCCACACACACACACACACACATCAGTCAGGCTGTTGCCCCTAGTTACGACCACCGTGGCCATGTAGTAGTAGTAGTGGTGGTCAGCTTGCTCCTTTTCAAACCCGCTCTGAGGTAACTGCTGTATTGTGAACGCACATTGCAGGAGCATGTGCAGGCACGTCTTCGGGTACTTTTACATCTGCGTTTTGGACGCTACCAGTCCAAAGAGTCCAAATACCAAACTTTATAAACGGATCCGGCACCATAGAGATGAATTGATCTTGGAACAGGATTCGTTTCTCTGTATTTTGGAAGCGCAGACAAAAATGCTACAACCCTAAGATGTGTCTCCGCATGCTCATGCAATGTGCGTTCACAATACAGCAGTTACCTCAGAGCGGGTTAGAAGAAGAGCAAGCCGGCCACCACTACTAAACTGCCGCGGTGGTTGTAACCAGGGGCAACTGCATGACTGATGTGTGTGGGACAATAGATATACAAATAGGCGAATCTTCTAAACGGTACATTTTATATAAATACATTCTATTAGTAATAATATTGGTATGGTTATATCTAACTATACAAACTACATTTGTGAGATGGGAATACCCCTTTAAGCTCAGTTTCAGTTAGATGTTTTAGGAGCTTGGTTGTTTTTGTCTTTACATTTGTAAGTGATGCAAAACATATTGGAGCACGGATTTGATTTTGGGATAGAGAAAAAAGTTGCAAAGTGCTATATCTATGAGGAAGGGAGAATGGCAATATCTGCATGCAGTTTGCATTTTCTCCTGGTACACTGGTTTCTTCCCACACACTAAAGACATACTGATAGGAAACTTAGATTGTGAACCCCGACGGGGACAGCGAGTGAAGATCATGTCTGTAAAAGCACTGTGGAATATGTTGAATCTATAAAAGCAGCAAGAAGAATAAAATTAAAAAGGTGCTCTAGTAATTCAATCCATATCTTGGCCATAAATTGCATCACAGACTGCTGAGTGACCTGGAGCAATGCCGAATAAATTCCATATAAATTCAATATTGAGCCACGGACACTGACACACTATATACATGCAACACATATACACAGGAGAGGGTTGGGAACTTAAAGTCGCCCTGGAAAAAACCTAGAAGTGGCACCATGTTGTAGGTGGGTCCAAGTTTACAAGACGGGACAACAGAAATAGGCAGTGCCTGCAATACCGTAGTGCAGCACAGAAAACCGCCTCAGCAGAATCAAATACCACAGAGCAGTACAAAATACTGCCACCCCAACCACAGTATTCAACTGTATCACAGTTGAGTTTAGGAGGACATCTGTAGCTGTTGAGCATCAGATCATTATGTACCTGGCCTATGGCCATCAAGAGGTCTTGAGTGGCCCCCTGGGCATCGGCCCAGCAGGAAAATTCCTTGTAGGGTATATGGCAATCCCTGCATATACAGATTACAAGACACTGCTTACCCAAAAAACTACACAGAATAACTTCTACCTCTGTCTTTCTCAGAATATTGCATCATCTTGGAGTACATATCATGTATTGAAAATATGTTGGTTTTGGGAAGGGATGAAAAAACAGCAACTACATTTTTGGGAGCATTATCTTTGATCCAGGGCATGCCAGCAGGATATTGGCTGCTAGTTACAGCCAGTACCCGTCATTACCATGATGTTCTATTATGGCATGGCTCCTGCTCATCATGTAATAGTACATCATGGAACTGGAAGTTTTAATTTTCCAGATCACTATAAATGTATTTAGAAAAAAATTCTGAAATCTTAATTGCAAGCCTCAATCCACTAGGAAGCCTAACAGACTGACAAATCTCTTTCAGCTGTCATCTATCTACAGGAAACACAGGATGCATTTTTACAGGTCACGGGAGCATGCCTAGAACAATCTCCCATAAAATTCAATAAACAAGCTCCATGGTCCATGTGGTTGCTGTAAAGTATATCTGAATGCTATTAAAAGCTGATGATGCAAAATGGATACTCCTTGAAAAGATGCAGACAACACAATAAAAAAAATCTACCATTAGAAAATAAAGATAGATTAGAAGCAAAAAAGGATATCAGGACTTGTTTTAATAAATAAAGGTGACACCTAGGTGGGGGGTCATACATCTTTTCAGTCACTGCTTTACACACTGAGAACCTTGTGCCCATAAACAGTAGACATGTGACAATGCAACCACATGGCACTGCTGAGAAAATGGGTGCTGTTCTACATAAAACCTAATCAAGGGCATTAACTAATAATGTTGCTCCAGAATTATGGGGTAAAATGAGACAAAAATGGTGTTTTGATTTGCGTCAAATACATCAACTGTTTTCTCCTCATTTTGTGCCAGAAAAGTGTTTTGAATGTCAAAGTGGGTGGGGCTACCAAATTATTATATATTACGCCTCATTTATCAACTTATGCTTGGCTTAACACGTTGCCGACCTATGACGAGAATGCTCGTCCTAATATGGCGTTACTTAACGCCCTAGGATGAGCATTCTCGTCCTAGGGTTAACGTGCTGCTGCTGCCCCGCTGCCGCAATCTGCAGCAGGGGCCCGGCTGATACTAACAGCCGGGCCTCTGCTGTATCCGTCAGCACCGGTGATTACACCGATGCCGGCGGATTAACCCCTTGTATGCCGCGGTCACGCTGACCGCGGCATACAAGGCAATTGCGGCAGCTTTTTAAAGCCATCGGGTCCCCGTGAGGCGGTGGGGGGCCCGATGGTTGAGATGGAAGCTCCGATGCCTCTGGGCATCTACGGAAGCCCAGGAGACCCAGCCACAGCGGACATTTGAATGCAGCACAATACAGATGTATTGTGCTGCATTCAATCAGGGATTAGACCCTGAAATGTTAAAGTCCCTTACTGGGACATAAGTGAAATGTTTAAAAAAAAAGTTAAATAAAAGTGTTTTAACAAAAAAAAAAAATAAAGTTTCAATTAAAAAAAAAAGCCCCTTCCCCATAAAGAAACACACAAAAATAGAAAAAAAAAAAAATATATACATATTAGGTATCGACACGTCCGTAAAAACCTGCTTTATTAAAATATCACATGATCCAGCCCGCCCGGTCAACACCGTAAAAAATAAAAACGGTCTAAAAAAAAAGTCATTTTTTGTCACATTTCATGACAAAAAATGTAATACCATGCGATCAAAAAATTGCATGCCCCCAAAAATAGAACCAATCGAACTGTCATCTCATCCCGCAAAAAATGAGCCCCTACCCGAGACAATCGCCCAAAAAATAAAAAAACTACAGCTCTCTGACTATGGAGACATTAAAACATGATTTTTTTTGTTTCAAAAATGATATTATTGTGTAAAACTTAAAAAAATAAAAATAAGTATACATGTTAGGTATCGCCACGTCCTTAAAAAACTGCTCTACAAAAGTATTGCATGATCTCTCCCCTCAGGTGAACACTGTAAAAAATAAAAAATGTCTAAAAAAAGCCATTTTTTGTCGCATTTCATCACAAGAATTGTAATACCAAGCGATCAAAAAAGCGTATGCCCCCAAAAATAGTATCAATCTAATCGTCATCTCATCCCGCAAAAAGTGAGCCCCTACCTGAGACAATCGCCCAAAAAATAAAAAAATTACAGATCTCTGACTATGGAGACACTAAAATGTGATTTTTTGTGCTTCAAAATATTGTGTAAAACTTAAATAAATAAAAAAAAGTATACATATTAGATATTGCCGCGTCCATAACGACCTGCTCTATAAAAATATCACACAATCTAACCTGTCAGATGAATGTTGTAAATAACAAAAAATAAAAACAATGCCAAAACTGCTAGTTTTTGTTACCTTGCCTCACAAAAAGTGTAATTAAGAGCTACCAAAAATCGTATGTACCCTAAAATAGCACTAACAAAACTGCCAACTTATCCCATAGTTTCCAAAATGGGGTCAGTTTTTTGGAGTTTCCTACTCTAGGGGTGCATCAAATGTGACATGGCAACTTAAACTTTTTCCAGTGAAATCTGCCCTGTCGTTCCTTTCCTTCTGCGCCCTGCTGTGTGCCTGTACAGCAGTTTACGATGACAAATGGGGCATTTCTGTAAACTACAGAATCAGGGTAATAATTACCTAGTTTTGTTTGGCAGTTAACCCTTGCTTTATTCTCAGAATAAAATGATTCATATGGAAAATCTGCCAAAAAAGTGAAATTCGGAAATTTTGGCTACATTTTCCTTTAATTCTTGTGGAACACCTAAAGGGTTAATAACGTTTGTAAAATCAGTTTTGAATACCTTGAGGGGTGTAGTTTCTAAAATGGGGTCATTTTTGGGTGGTTTCTATGATGGAAGCCTCACAAAGTGACTTCAGACTTGAACTGGTCCTTAAAAGTGGGTTTTGGAAATTTTGTGAAAAATTTCAAGATTTGCTTCTAAATTTCTAAGCTTTCTAATGTCCCAAAAAAATAAAATGTAATTTTCAAAGTGATCCAAACCTGAAGTAGACACATGGGGAATGTAAAGTCATAACTATTTTTGGAGGTATTACTATGTATTTTAAAAGTAGAGAAATTGACATTTGGAAATTTGCAAATTTTTCAAAATTTTTGGTAAATTTGGTATTTTTTTTATAAATAAGAATGAAATATTTTGACTCAAATTTACCACTGTCATGAAGTACAATATGTGACGAGAAAACAATCTCAGAATGGCCTGGATAAGTAAAAGCGTTCTAAAGTTATCACCACATAAAGTGAGACATGTCAGATTTGCTAAAAATGGCCTGGTCCTTAAGGTGAAAAATGGCTGGGTCATTAAGGTGTTAAAAGGTGCACAATGTATTAGTAGATTAGGCTTGCTTTTGTGGTGCTGTAAATTGTTAAAAAGGCTCACGGAAGATCAGATACAACTTATTTAAAAAGTTGCACTTTTAGCAATTAAATGTCACAAATCGGCCTTAAAGACTATGTACACCTTTAGAGTCAATTTTTTTTAAATGATTGCATTAAACTTGTTCTTGGCTAAAAATCATATTTTCAATTTATTAAAAATATTGAGCTGTTCAGTCACAAAGGGTAAACTGTTTGTCTAGCTGGGTGACTGGTACTTTCACTTTCACTTCGTGCCTTCATCTAATTACCCTTATCTGTAAACTACTAAGAGGTCATACACACTTATTTAAAACACAATCTTATCAGTAAGGTAAGGACTGAGCTATAGGCCCCATTCAGACGACCGTGTTTCACGGCCGTATACAGGCCGTGAAAGCCCGGCCTGTGCTGCCCCAGAGGACGGGAGCGCACGGCGTCATTGGTTGCTATGACGTCGTGCGCTTCCTGAGGCCGCCGCCGTACAGGAAGCGCACGGCGTCATAGCAACCAATGGCGCCGTGCGCTCCCGTCCTCTGGGGCAGCACAGGCTGGGCTTTCACGGCCCATATACAAGCCGTGAAACACGGTAGTCTGAATGGGGCCTTAATCAGTGTTTATAAGATCAGAGTGAAGAGATAAGCTGTCCGTCTGCTCCTCAGATGACGGAATTGAGAAAAAAATCCATAGGCAGCTAGTACAGCTTCTCAGCTCTGTACACGAAAAAAGGATTCCATATTGTTAATAAAGACCAATTGAAAAAGTGATTTTTAGATCAAAATAAATATAATGCAATAATAATTTTAAAAAATGCCCCCCAAAAGGTGTACATAGCCTTTAAAGGAGTCGCACTTTCAAAATCAGTTGAGCACAATTAAAAAAAGACACAGATTCGTGATGTAAGGATTTTTGTGTCACTAAATATGCCATTATTGATAAATGTTCCCCAATGTCCTGCAAGGCTAAAAACCGCCTAGCCAATCTCTCATTCTTCCCGTTCTCTTTGGCCATTCATTTTTATAGGGTGTGATCTGTAATCCATGAGAACATGGTCTGTTTTTCATCTGTGTTAATGCCTGTCAAACATCCATTTCTGTTTCCTGTGTCAACTCCGTTTATCAGACATAATAATAAAATCTAAGGAAGTCCGTTTGAACCAAACCCACTGAAAATACATAAAAAGGGTCAGTGACTACCCATATGCCATTTTCTACAGTTTTTTGCACAGATAAAGTGGTTTTTCACTTCCCTTCTGGAATTGTGGCTGTTTGACTGCAAACATGCCCACCATGTCTTCTAACCATCTTGCACTTGCCTGACTAGACATTTTGAAGACTGATGTCAGATGCTGGAGGAAGAACCATGGAAGTGGAAGATGCTATGGGTTCATTCCACAGTCTCTCAAAATACCAGCAAAGTCATAACCCATTCCCGTTAATTTCTGGACAAAGGAAAATCCTATCCCTGCATTTTGAATTTCTCCTTGGAACAGCAATGTCACGTGACATTCCTATGACAGATAACAGGAGGTCTGTCAGATTGGCAACACGTGGTATAATCTGACATGTTTTCCCTTTTTGTTGTTGGTATTTACCACACCCTTTTCCCTCAGGTGTTCCTGGTGTGCTAATTGTCCCTCCCCTATTTATTGCTTCTTCTCCCACTATTCCTTGCGGTTTATAGCTTTAGTTGTTGTGGTGTGCAGCAGTTTGGTTTTCAGCTGACATCCTGGAGGCTCCATTTCTTCATTGAAAGATAAGTTTCCTTTTCCCTTCTGTGTGTTTTGTTATTAGGCCTAATGGAAACTCCTGTTCGTCCTTCCTTTTGGAGGAACAGGTAGACTCATTCCGGTCATTAGTGTCCAGGGTCCTATAGGGTCAGTTCCGTGTTTAGGTTACTGTGTATGAACTTGCCTATATTTGAGGCCTGTTCATACTGGTAGATAGACAGAAATTGAGCCAGGGTTTCCTGTAGGAGGTGTCCATCTTCGTTCCTTAGTTTCCAGGCCTAATCTCCTTTCCCTCCTACGCTTGGTTTGGTTTTCCTCCCCACACCTGCGCGTGACAAGCAACCATTGTAGATATTGTCTTAGAAACTTGTGACACTGTCTGGGATCCACTGAAGATGTCAGTGATGCCTCAGCCTATACAATGCCCAACTGTGCAATTATCAAAGTATGCGGAGGCCACAGATGGGAAACATATAGGTGTGAAGAAGCTGCTGCATTCAGGGTCCCAGTTATTTAACCTCTTCACGACATGTAAGGTACTATTACATTACATGTTGGTCCTTTAGAGATAACTTCTGTTCCGGAGTGAAGCAGGAGCCATAGCGAGCAGGTGTCTGCTGTTTCACACAGCAGACACCCGGACATAATGTCCGCGACCAGTGGTAATTCTGAACGTTGACATTTAACCCCCAGATGATGTGGTAAAATGTGACCACGGCATTCGAGAGGCTGAAAACCCAGAAACGTGCGCTTCCTGGGCAGGAACGCTTCCCTCGGGCAGAGATCAGGAAAAGCATCCCATTGCAGTAATAATAATTATATATATCTAATATATAAAGCTGAGTGTGTGTGTGTGTGTGTGTGTGTATGTGTGTGTGTCCGCTAAAGGAATCCGCACCGCTGTAGCTACAATCACAAAATTTGGCACACATGTACTTCAGGTGTCCGGGAAGGTTTTAGAAGTTTTCAGCTCTCCAGGACGTACCGTTCCTGAGATATTCCCAAAAAATGCATTAGCCAATAGTAGCCTGGTCACATGACCCTTATCAGCCAATAGAAGCTCACAGGCAGTCTCCACACACCAGGTTTCTATGACAACCTAGCCAGTTCACTGCTGTAGGTCTGCATTAAAGAGGCAGAGCACTGTGGATGACAATGGTAAAGGGGTATTCCGGTTACCATAACTATAACTTATTTATTAGACTAACTCATCATCAATCATTACCTCATATAATGTAAATTTTACATATTTACCGTTCAGTAGTAATAAAAGATGTTTTCTTCCACTGCTACCCACCTTCCTCCTAAATTACTATGGCATCGACCTGTAATTCAGGCCACCGTCAAAAGAAGGACTTAAAAGCACCACCCCCAGATCCCACTGGGTCACGCCCCTGACTCAGTCAGACCACGCTCCTTCCATGCCGCATTTGACCGGGATTAAAAATATAGGTAAAAATCACCTTCTGTCTGCAGGGGTGGGGGGAGGGTGACTTTCTCCCTACAGCTCATGCTCAGACTGCACAGTGCTGCTGCTGAGAGTGAGCTGTTCAAAAGGACATCCCTGTGTCCATCCAGGCCCTGAAAGCCAGACTGTCCAGCCTAAAACAAGACCTCTGGCCACCCTAAGGGCAGGCTGATGTTAGGGTGGCCAGATGTCCGGCTTTAGGCTGGACAGTCCAGTTTTCTGGCTACCTGTTCTCCGTCCGACGCAGTGCCTGGACAGACACAGGGATGTCCGCCCTTTCAGTAGCTCACACGCAGACAGCTTCTCCTCCGTGTCTTCACGGAGCCAGGGGGGCGTGGCCTCATGTTTTGTGGTGTGTCTTCATGGGAACTGGGGGTGCTGTTTCACGTTTGGGGGAATGGCCGGTGAGGTCTGGCTTTGTGGGGTGAAGACAGTGGCCACTCTAGCTGCTGTTGAGATCACAGTTAAAGGGGCGGGCTGCTGTAGAGGTCACTGTTAAAGGGGCGGGACGCTGTAGTGGTCACTGTTAAAGGGGCGGGAACTGTAGAGGTCACTCTCGATATCTTAACGACACACACACAAACAGTAAATGAAATAAATTAAATATACCCGGGCGAAGTCAGGTCCTTCAGCTAGTGTATATATATATGAAAATTATTCCCTTTCTGCAAAATGAAAATAAACAATAAAAAAAAAAACTAACATCATAGGCATTGTCATGTTAGAAAATACTCATACTATTTAAAAAAAATAAATAAAAAGTTATCCCATATGGTGAACGACATAATGGAAAAATAAAAAATCAGTATAGCCGATTCTCAGTTTTATCATTACTTCACCTCCCCCCCCAAACATTGAATAAAAAGTTATCAGAAAGTCACACACCCCAGCATGGTATCAATAAAAAGTACAGATTGTCCCACAAAAAATTAGCCCTGACACAGCTCTTAACTATTAGACTTAACTATTTTTCAGTATTAAAACACACAAAAAAACTATAGAAATGTGGTATTGTCGTAATCATACTGAACTGGACAATGAAGATAACAGGTTAGTTTTACTGCATAGTGAAATTTTTTTCAAGCTTGCCACTACTGTCTATGCAAAATTAAATGGTGCCATTAGAAAGTACAACTCGTCCCGCAAACAACAAGTCCTTAAACGGCTATGTGAATGGAAAAATAAAAAAAGCTATGACTCCAAGAAGGCATGGAGTAAAAAACGAAAACCCAACAATGGAAAAATCACTTCATCAGCAAGGTGGTAATTATAAACAATCTCTCTTGGTAATGCCTTTGGCCTTGGTTCCTAGTAGGTACTGTTTTTCAGCACATTTAGAGCTCTTCAGCACATCAGAGCTTACAAAACACGGCAGCAGCTTCAGAGCAAGTAACTGGGCCTCCCTGGACCCTGGCTTCTTCCTGGATCTACTAGTCCCAAAGCCCTTTTTGTTGTTGTTGTGGATGAAGGGTCTGGACTCCCAAATGATGTGATGAGGCCCTTTGCACACCACTGTTTGTACAATTGTAGGTGCATTTTTAACTTTCACCTCGCTTTGTTGACCGCATTTTCACTTCCAAATTAAGAGTGCTCATTAGCAGTATTCAGATGACTCCCACCAATATCTAGTCTATCAACAGTGTGGTCCTGAACAATTTCTCATGAATCTATGATGCCACAATAGATCTGGCTGAGGAGACCCACCATTCTGTATCACCAGTCCTTGTTGACCAAATCCAGCTTGGAAGACTAAGAACACCTGGACTCTGGGACATATTTGGAGACTACTTTGTATCACCTGAGGTAGCTTTTCCTGGCCAGCTGGACCCAGATAGTAATGCTTTTTTCTGCTTCTTTATATTACATTTTTGACCCATCTGATATTTATTGTGTTTATTTAATTTATCAATTTTAGTTGCTTTTTTTGTTTGGGGACATGCAAGCAATTGAAGACACTTTGGTGTGGATCAGGAATTGATGTATTTTGACTTAAAACACACACTGTTTTTCATGTTCTCTGATTTTAGTGCAAACCAGTAACACATTCTTTTTATTTGTCTTGTAGATTTATATTGTAATAAAATGTTTGTATACTGTAAACACACACAATCTACATAAAAGAATAAGTGTTGTGTTCAACTTAAAGGCTATGTACACCTTTGGGGGCAATTTTTTTTGTTATTGCATTATACTTATTTTGACCTAAAAATCACTTTTTCAATTGGTCTTTATTAACAACATGGAATTCTTTTTTGTGTACAGAGCTGAGAAGCTGTACTAGCTGCCTGTAGATTTTTTCTCAATTCCGTCATCTGAGAAGCAGACGGACAGCTTATTTCTTCTCTCTGACCTTATAAACACTCATTAAAGCTCAATCCTTACCTTACTGATAAGAATGTGGCTTAAATAAGTGTTTATGACCTCTCAGCACAAAGTGAAAGTACCAGTCATCCAGCTAGACAAACAGTTAACCCTTTGTGACTGAACAGCTCAATATTTTTAATAGAGTCAATTGAAAATATGATTTTTAGCCAAAAAAAGTTAAATGCTATCATAAAAAAAATTGACTCCAAAAGGTGTACAGTCTTTAACGTCAAAACAAAAAAACGTAAACCTCTGCATCTCACCATTCACCGAGAAAAAAGACAAAATACTTTGTTGAAAGTAAAAAAAAAAAAAAAGTTTATAAAAATGGTATACATTTGTATAAAGCAATATGTAACTGAATCATTTACAAGTTGAGAATGTCCTCATCCCCAGTTTGACCAACGCTTTAGTACCCACAACCCACACTGGAAGGCTGGGGCTGTGATGGAGAGAGGTCCTGGGATGGGTAGGAAGGTACAGTACACAACATAATAAAAAAACATACCCAGAAAACAAGGGGCAAACACTAGCATAAAAACCAAAACACGCAGTGTGATCAAATGGACATGGTGACAATAGTGAAAAGGGCCCATATAAAGTACATTCAGAGTCAGCAGCGAAACATGGAATGATATATAAAAGTATACAGTATATACAGCATAAACAGAATAACATGGTTTCAAAGGGAAAACACCAATTGGGGACAACGAGGGGACCAAGTAAGGTTGCACTTCCCTATCCTCATTTGCTATGGCAATGTATTGCTTTTCCACTCAGTTGGCTGGAGTTTGTGGGTTATCTCCTCCCACGCAGAGTCAATCAGGCTGTGGTTTGTATTAGCGCTCGGTGCAGTTGACCAACAACTCTGGCCGGTCATGTAGCAGTGTGATCTACTGATCAACACTGATGCTGGGCATCTAAGCAGCTTGTCAAATTATAGCAGGCAGGATAAACAGACAATCACAAATTTTGATATTGAGCACTGCCAGGCCAAATAGGGGATTTCCAGGGTGTCTCCTAGCAATTCTCCATGAAAAATGGACTGAAACACTGATGCCATGTTCTGTCTGTGGTTTTCATGGACCTATTGACCTTAAAGGGGTTCTCTAATTTTCACAATTGGTGACCTATCCTCAGTATAGGTCATCAATATCAGATCAGCAGACGACAATCAGCTGTTATGGAGCCACTATTCACTTCTATAAGATGGTTCTGTAGTATTCACTTGAGCAGACAGAGCTGTCCCATAGAAGAGAATGGGAATGCCATACTTGTAATTACAATGCTCACCACTGCAAATGCTGCGGCGTGCAGGTAAACAGAGGAGAGAAGGCAGCGCTTGTATGAGAGCTGCCTTCTCTTCAAACAGCTGATCAGCGAGGCTGCCGGGAGTCGGACCCCCGTCGATCTCATATTCATGACCTATCCTGAGGATAAGTCATCAATAGTAAAAAGCGGATAATCGCTTTCATGGGCATATATCTTCAGCAAACTACACCAAAGTAGTGCCTGCACACTTATTCTTTTCATGGACCACACATGTGACTAAGCACATACAAAATCAATGACAACACATGTGATGTGTGAATAAGTCCATAGTGACATAATGGCCGGTTTACGCAAGGTATCCTCTCCAGTACCTCTAAACTACATAGTTTTCTTCTGAGGAAATAAACCTTCTACTGAGGTAAATTAATGGGTGTTCTTCCCCACTAATACCAGACAATGGAGAGCTTGTGGACCAACAGACATCTGCTTATACCAAAAATGATTCTCTACATTAGGGAGTGATCAATATAGGCCTCTGGATCTTATGCATGATTCACCATGTTTATATTGTGTGCTGATGTTAATATAATATGCCCCACTGGTTCCAGTCTGTTACAACAAAGCTTATTTTGGAGTTGACCGGAATACGAATCACACATCATTGCAAAAAGACAAACTTTGTCCTGAATCAGCAGTGGTCGTGAACTACATAAATATCTCTAGACATAAACATGTTAATACTGTCATTATAGAAAAATTGCTTTTATCTAGCATCAATAAAATATTTGGGATTACTGGACCATCAGAGGAAAACATATAATGCTAAATAGTGTAAAGGTCCAATAATGAAATGGAGAAAAACAGATAATGTATTTTAAGGAGTTTTTAAAGAATGTCCTTATTATTTATGTTTGCTCATTTTCACATTCTTGTCTTGATAAATTCTAGATTTCACTGCAATTCTGAGCTGGACTATCTAGATTATTACACGACAGACGCTTCTGTTACATGATAGAAGTTGGGTTCTGTTGAAACATTTAAATTATTTTTTCATATTGTTTTTTTTTTAGGCAAAATCTGGAGTGGGCCCTTTATGAGCTTGGCCACACACCAGGCATGGGCACACATTGTGTGGCATTTGTCTTTTTAAGAATAATTCCAGAACACGTTTATGTTTATTCAGGATGAAACTGTTCAGACCAACCAGTCCGAGAAGTGATTTTACTTTCAGAAGCACATAACATTATCGTCCCTTGCACAGTTTATTTTCTAAATTAAGATTACATAATCTCTTACATGAAAACATTGCTTACATACTTATAGCGCAAGGGGCTAAATAAAACCTTTTACCATTGCTAAAACAAACGGAAAAACAAACATTGTAAACTACAAGTATAATACAATTTTATGACATCTAGCACATTACTGCACTACAGTACATTTTTATGCCTTGCTGCGATCTGAAAGACTGAGATAAACCCCAAACCTAACATTGCCGCCAAAGCCATTCTCCCAGGTTTCCACCATCTGCAGTTTTGTTGTTCTTCCAATGGCAAAATACGGTACGGAATGCTCTTCTGGCCATGCTGAAACTGAAGAGAAAATCATGAATTGGTACAGTCACCATTTACAGTGGTTTTATCAACCCTTCACTAACAATTTACATTTTTTTTGAGCGAATGTTTAACCCCTTTCAGCCAAACCCAATTTTTTTCAATAGTTTTTTTCTTCCCGCTTTCCAAGACCCACAGTCTTTTGTTGCTTCGAAAACATTCTTTGTAGGAAAAGTTGTATTTTTTATGACACCAATTCATTTAACATATCAATTCTTTGTGTGGTGAAAAACAAATACAATTCTGCCATGATAGTTTAAGGTTTTATTTTTACAGTGTTCTCTATACATTAAAATTATGCTTCCTTTATTGTGCAGGTCAGTACAATTAGAGCAATGCCAAATTTACATCATTTTTACTACTTAAAAAAATTAAGTTTGAAGAAAATCAGCTTTGTGTTGCCATATTCTGACACTTTTTTGTGTTAACTATGCTCTACAGAGGTGTCCGAGTGGGTGTATTGGAAAATCGCGCCCTAAAAACAAAAATTCCCCATAAAACATGCTTCCTATCAGCAAAAGTAAAACATTAAAGAGATTTATGCAAATGACTAGTGCTGCAATTGTACCAACTCAAAGTACAAAGGTAACATACTATTTATATTTCACAGTGCACGGCATATAAGAAACAAAAACACACAGAAAACAAAAAACTGCAGAATTGATGACCCCCCCTCCAAAAAAAATTAAATAAATCTGTAAAATAATTAAATTATTTGAAACCAATAAAAAGTACAACTTTCCCTGCAGAAGAAAATCAATGCCCCTATAGTTTTGTTGATGGAAAAAAAAGAAAAGAAGAGGGTTATACGGTAGTTTTTGTTATGTGATGATGTAAAAAAGCCTTTGAGGGCCCATAATAGGCTGGTGCTTAAAGGTGTTGTACAGGCAGTACGATCAGCTGTTTGAAGAGGAGGAGGCGCTCAATGCGAGCACTACTTCCCCTTGATTACACTGCCCGTCATCTCCTAAGCGCAGTGTACTCACTTGAATGGAGATAGTACCGCCAGTACAAGGGAAGCGAAGCCCATTGTTATGAAGAGGAAACAGCGTTCGCATGGAGCACCGCCTTCTCTTCAAACAGCTGATCGTGGGGGGTGCCGGGTGTTGGACCCCAGCCGATCAGATATTGATGACCTATCCTGAGGATAGGTCATCAATAACTACTACCTGCAGAACTCCTATAAGGGGTTTATCTAAAGTTATGCTTTACAGCCTGCAAACTGTACATTCTAAAAATCTAACACTGTTTCATCACAATTCATGTAACAACTGTTTTAAGGGCATTAGACCTTTCTGTATGCAACCATAGACCATTAGCGCTGGTTATCTATTCTGTTTTGAGCTGTAATTATTTGCATCTATTTACTTTGCTCTCTTCACGTTCACCTGATTAAAGGGTAAGCTGTTTTTTTGGAATGTACCATATTTTTCGGCCTGTAAAATGCACCAGACTATAAAGACATACCTAGGATTTGAAGGTGGAAAGTAAGAAAAGAAAATATTTTTCATCAGACCCCAACTCAGACCTCTATTCTTCATCAGACCTCAGAACAGACCCTCATCAGACCCCATGCTCCATCAGCCTCAGATCAGATCTTCAGACCTTCCATAAGCCTCAGATTAAACCGCCAATCAGGTCAGGTCACTATGCCCTGACGCCGTGCGCCATCAGGACACAGTACAGAGTGAGGCCTGGCAGAAGACTGTGTCTCCTGTATAGCATTAGGACTATAAGACGAACTGCCACTTTTCCCTCACTTTTGTGCGTCTTATAGTCCGAAAAAATGTATTTATCTCCTAATCTGTACAACATTAATAAAGAGCCTAAAATAAAAATTACAAAAAAAGAAAAGATCAAATGTGGAATCCAGAGTAAATAAAGACCAACATATGCAAGTTGGGAAGCGAAAAGGGAGAAAAACTTTCATGCAATCTGCTACTATGTATATAAATCAATAAGGCAAAGTGAACATATACGGGCTTCTCTTTGTAACATGAAAGTAGTCTCAAAGTAGATAACTGTTCATATGCCATATTATGCTATTGGCATCGTAAACAAATTTCATGTTTTTTTTTTTCCTCCCTGTCTTCCAAGAACTATAACTCTTCTATTTTCCCTTCACATAGCCATGTGAGGTCTTGTTTCTTGTGGGACATGTTGTACTTTCTAATAGAACCACTTAATAACCTATACAGCGTACTGCAAAGCTGAAAAATATTAGTAGGATGAAATTAGGACAAGATGCAGTTCCTCCACAACATTATGGCTATTGCATTTACTGTATTCACTGTGTGGTAAAAATCACACGTTACCTTTAGTCTGTGGGTCAGTGCAATTACAGCCATACCAAATTTATACGGTATATTTGCTGTTTTAAGAAATGATAAAAAACTAATTCTTTGCATTGGTATATTCTGAGTCCCATAACGTTTGTATATTTTTATCTACAGATGTTTGTGAAGGCTTTTTTTTGTGGGACATAGTTTTTATTGATACCCTCTCAAAAAGTTACTGCAAGTGGAAAGACTATTAAAGAGTATTTAAAGGGAACCTGTCATCTCCGAAACCCCCCCTGAACTAGAGTAAGAGATGTATAGTGTAAGTGATGCTGAATCTGAATATGTAAGTTTTATCTTCATACTCACTTCCATTCTGACACTGTGCTCCCACAAACCAGCAGAAAAATGCATTGAGTGGACTCTTCTTTGAGTCCTCTCCAGTATGTGAGTGAGCACTGGATTCCTCTGAGTGCATTTTACTGCAGGTTTATGGGAGCACAACATCAGAATGGAAGTGAGTATGAAGATACCAATTACATAACCGGACTCAATGTCACTTACACTATACACCACTTACTCTAGTTCAGGGGGTGTTTCGGAGATGACAGGTTCCCTAACACTGAATATGCTGAATATCTAATTACTTGCAGTGCATGTTCCTTGCAATATGTTGGATGCACTACAAATGACATCAAAACGCGTATAAGGAAACATTTGTCTGACATCGCATCGTACCAGGAATGTATCTGTAGCTACCTTCCCTATCTTCACATGTGTTATGATTCCTGTGGGGGAGGGGGGATAAGGATGTAATGTCTACCACAGCATTGTCATGGGTAAGGGTCACATTTTGCTGTGTGTCTGTACTGTGTCATTGGATATTTTATTGGTTTAAAGAATAAAGTCTCCCTTTGTTTTGCATTTTTGGGCATGTATGACTTTTTAACAAATTTTTATTAAGAGGAGGTGATACCAAAGATGTTTTTTATGTACAGACGTGACAGAGTTAAAAGTCACAGTCATAACTAGATGTAATAACTCACCAAGTGTGACTGTTAACTCTGCTACTACTGTATTTTTATTTGCAAAATTTGGATGAAAAAAAAAGTTGGATGGATCTGAATTTTTTTTTTACCTCAAACTTTTTTTCATTTCCTGCAAGGGAACCTGAACATGTAATTGTCAAATTTCTTATAACAATGACTAACATGGGTTATCAATGCAGCCTATGAGTGAGCGAATTGAGCTTTGGATTCAAGATCAGAAGTCGATTAATTCAAAATCTTTTTAAAATCTATTGAAAATCGTTTAAATGCAGTACAAAGTTTTTGAACGAATCGATTTGAGATCATGGATCCAAAGCTCAATTTGCTCACTCCTAAGGCAGTCTACAGTAAAATCGCAATGTTTCTATTAAAGGGCAGGGCTCAACAAGAACTTTTCTATGGTGGGTCTCAGAGGATTCACAAGGCCCCAGGCTGTGATAGCAACTAAATGGGTCCTAAAATCTCATAATGGGAGGGTCTATTCAATCACCATATGGAGCCCTCTCCCTTCAAATGACCTCCGAGATGCATCGGCTGCAACTGACCACAGCATCTGCGGGATTAAATGTCTGAACGGAGTAGTCTGTGACCATGGACACTGTCACAGCAGTGACCCACCAGCTATGGTGCTCGCTAAGCTAATAAACCGGTGCCATGTGTAATGCCCAGATAACCGCCTTTCATGTATGGCAGATGTCACCACTGGGTTAAGGGATACAGACACCACAGAGGGTAGACTCCCAGCTATGAGCCAGAATGGAGTACCTCTCTGGGAGGGCCCTAGAATATGTAGTACATGGCAAACCAGATTTTAACAAGGTAGGTATAGGTTTAATCATCAGGCCCTACAAAACAGTATGCATGATATAACAGGGTCGGTCCTGCTGCCAGATGCTCCATAAGATCTATAGAATCTGAACACATTCTACGCAGCCACGAATCCTTAAGTGTGTCCAGTACAAAATTACATAAATCAAGGTCTGGGATTATGAATTAGATTCCCCAGTTTTATTATTTTTTGGAAATGTTAGTTTAACTCTGCAGTTTACATTTCCTAAGAAAGAGATGACAACGTCTTCCGTTACAGCCTGTGTGGGCTTACTTAATACATACTATATATTTTCTTAACCAGAAGGTCACAAGTTACGTCTCTTTTGCAGCACAATATTTATAACCTCTGGCTATCCCTGACGTATTTTTATACTCTCTTCAATTCCAGAATTACAGAATCCTGTGTTGTAAAATCTTTTGCTTTCTAACTTCCACATGGCATCATTCAGCAACAAATTCCTCTGTGACACTAGCGTTCAATTTAGAGAATCCTATCCTGTCACTTTTTCCCCTCCAGCCCATTACTCAAAGTGACCCTTCTAGACAAGAGCTTGTCACTGTGTTGTTGGTTTGTAAGTGAATGATTTGGTGCTAACACCAAATCTTAACTTTCCCACCTTCTCCCTCTGTCATGTTCACGTTTCTTCTAACAAATCTTACTTTATCATACACTGCAGTATGCATCTTCACTTTGCTCCAACAGAAGACCCACAGGACAGAAGACACACACAAACCTTATTTAAAAGATCCTGAAGTCTGCTGATTTCTTTATTCAGCTCTGTAATGCTTGTGAGAATGTCTTCACAAACCGTACAAAAATTTAGAGAAGAATCCCACTCCAAGACTTCCTATTGATTAAAAAAGTTTAAATAATAATAATAAAAAAAATACATAGACAGATACGACGAGAGAAACAGACAGGAGATGGGCAGATAAGTAGATATGAGATAAACAGATGTCATTATTAAAAATTGCATCCAGGAGCACTTTTTGTTAAAAAAAAATTATATTATTGTCAAGATTATTCATATTCAGTGAATGGGAGAGCTCCAGAAAAC
Source organism: Rhinella marina (assembly GCA_900303285.1). Taxonomy (NCBI): domain Eukaryota; kingdom Metazoa; phylum Chordata; class Amphibia; order Anura; family Bufonidae; genus Rhinella; species Rhinella marina. Next base: position 516,168 of record ONZH01030222.1, read on the forward strand.
ATGCAATTCTATCACAATTTCTTATGCTATATCCTGATGAAAATAGTATGCATATTTTATTGTATCAGAAAATGTCATCTAATATTCCAAAATGTAATTTTTTTGTACATTGCAACAATGTGTTTATATTTTCTTTTACTTCTCATATGTTCAGGTGGCATATGCACATTTATGGAGACAAGCCGCTATGACTAATACAATGTGATATTGCACCGAGATGTGGAAAGCCACTCAAACAACATAAACTGAAACTGCCACTTCTGGAAAGCAAAAATACAAAAAAAAAAAAAAAAACAAAAAAAAAAACCCAAGCTATTATGATTGCACAACTGATACATAAAATGACAACTTACACAAAAACATATTTCAAAAATGTTTGTGTGAGCCCTAGAGACATTTTAATGGAAAACAAGAATCCCCTCCCTTACACATTTCTTTTAGCCCACTGTTTCTACGGACCACCCAAGGCTACATACGCTTCTATCAGAACAACATATTTACCTTTTGAGGATTCAAAGGTATTTGGTTGCTTACAGTTACCACTGCTTGAGTTATAGCATTACACTGCCGATTCAGCTTTAGCAGAAACGTGAACAGCTCATCGCTGTCATGGGAAAAAAGGAAAACATTATAAACAACAAGCAGTTTGGATTTTGGGGAATTAAAAAAACAAAGCAAATTTTAGACTTCACCAGAAACACACATGGTCACCTCGGCCTTAGTCAAGCACATTTATTATAAACCATGGTGCTCTGTGTAGTCAAAATAATTCAATCAATTTCAGCTAGATACAATAAAAAAACTGCATCCTGAATGCATGTTAGAACAGAACTGTGTGCCAGGACCCTAAGTGACCCCGTCGTTTTTCTAAAATTAGCACTGAATGGCCCCAGCGCAACGTGAATGCCGAAGTCCACTCAAAACAAGCCCGGGAGTTCCAATATTCATGAGCTCCTGACTCGCCCCACACATATGACTGCAATAGGAAAACAAATGTCAATCAGCGTCAGGGGGCAGAAGAGCTGCAAACTCAGGAATATGAGGATTCATTAATGTCACAATACAAGACTGGGTTAATTCAAGATCAAGTGTTTTTCTTAGGGGGATCTGTCACCAAATTATACTGCCTTCAAATAAGACACTATAAAACTGTTAAGTTCAATAAAACATAATAAAAATCTCTCCAACCCAAATGGCTTGAAAGGTCACTTTATGGCTGAAATACTGCTTTCACTGTATGTGTATCTGCTGTATATGGAAAGAAGTGGAGATTTGATCTTTATCTGGAGTTTGGTGGAGTGGCATTTTCCTTTTGGAATAAAATGAAACCTCTAGATATATAGAATTACTGCAGGTATAACATGTAGAAAAACATGGTGTAAAAAAATTATGAAAAAGCTTGCCAGCGAACATGGCTACATAAATCTACACTATTTGTTGGAGTGGCATGTCATCTTCATATTTGTCTTGTACTGTCAATTGCTGCAGCTCTGCAGAATCCACACCGCAAAGCTGCAGCATATGCGCCACATCTGAACAAGTCCAACAACATCATGCTTGCTGACAATTTTCCCCACATCAACTAGTTTTATTTCTCCATAGAAGTAACTATATGAAGGCATTTTAAGTCAATCACTATGCAGTATAAAAATAATTGTAACTTTATTTTTATTTATTATACGCACTTATATAGCACTACTATATTCCGCATCACTTTACAGACATTAGCATCAAGCTGTCCCCAATGGGGCTCACAAACTAAGTTCGCTATCAGTATGTCTTTGCACGGGTTTCCTTCGGGTACTTCGTTTTCCTCCCACACACTAAACACGGGGAGAATATACAAACTCCATGCAGATGTTATTCTTGGTCAGATTCGCACCTATGACCACAGAGCTGTAAGGCAACAGTGCTAACCACTAAGCCACCGTGCTGCCCCTTATTATACAGGTCATTACAAATAGCGGATTTTATTTTTTTACTTTAACCTGATGACCTCATGTGGTACCTTATGACATGAATAATAAAAAAACAAAAACAAACACTGCTTTAACCCTTTCAGTACCGAGCCACTTTTCACCTTAAATCCCAGGCCGATTTTTGCAAATCTGACATGTGTCACTTTATGTGGTAATAACTTTAGAACGCTTTTACTTATCCAAGCCATTGTGAGATTGTTTTCTCATAACACATTGTACTTCATGACAGTCATAAATTTGAGTCAATATATTTCACCTTTATGAAAAAATCCCAAATTTACCCAAAATTTTGAAAAATTTTCAAAATTTCAATTTCTCTGCTTTTAAAACAAAGTGATACCTCATAAAATATTTATTACTTAACATTCCCTATATGTCTACTTTATGTTGGCATCATTTTGTAAATGTCATTTTATTTTTTTAGGAAGTTAGAGGGCTTAGAAATTTAGAAGCAATTTTTCAAATTTTCAACAAAATTTCCCAAACCATTTTTTTGAGCACCAATTCAGTTATAAAGTGATTTTGTGAGGCTTACCTAATGGAAACCACTAATAAATGACCCCATTTTAGAAACGACACCCCTCAAATGATAAAAAACTGATGTTACAAACTTTGTTAACCCTTGAGGTGTTCCACAAGAATTAAAGGAAAATGGAGGTGAAATTTCAAAATTTAAATTTTTTGGTAGATTATTCACATTAATAATTTTTTTCTTGCAACACAGCAAGGGTTAACAGCAAACTAAACCTCAATATACATTACTCTGATTCTGCAGTTTACAGAAATACCCCATATGTGGTGGTAAACGTCTCTATGGGTTTGTGGCAGTGGTCAGAAGGAAAGGAGCGCCGTATGGATTTTGGAGGCAGATTTTCTAGAATGGTTTTTAGGCACCATTTTGTAATTGAGAGACCCTGACGTACCCCTACAGTGGAAACCCTCAAAAAGTGACCCCATTTTGGAAACTACACCCTTCAAAGAATATATTAAGAGAGGTACTGGCCACTTTGACCCCCTAAGCGTTTTATGGAATTTGGAAACACTTGGCTGTGAAAATGAAAATTTTCATTTCTTCCAATAAAATGTTGCTTTAGCCCCAAATTTTTCATTTTCACAAGGGGTAACAGGAGAAAAGCACCCCATAATTTGTTCCCCATTTTCTCCTGAATACGGCAACACCCCATATGTGGTGGTAAACTGATGTGGGGGCAGATGGCAGCACTCAAAACAGAAGGAGCGCCACATGAATTTTGCAGCACAGATTTTGATGGACTGGTTTGCGTGAGCCATTGATTTTTATTTTTTTGAGTTATTGTCTTATGTGGGGGCTCATTTTTTGCGGGATGAGGTGATGTTTTCATTGGTACCATTTTGGGGTACATAAGACTTTTTGATCGCTTGGTATTACACTTACTGGGAAAAGGCCGCTTTTTTTTTTTTTTTTTTTACTTGAAACTTTAATTTTTTTTTTGGTAAAACTTTATTTTTTTAACTTCTTTTTACACTTTATTTTTTTGTCCCAGTCTGGGACTTCAACTTTTGGGGGTCTGATCCCCTGCACAATGCATTATAATTAGAGATGGCCGAGCATGCTTGAGTGCCATTTTTGCGTATGCATTTTAAAATTCGTACGCTATTCATACGCATATTTTAATCTATACGCAAATGCGTACGAATAGCGTACAAATTCAATTTGTACGCTATTCGTACACTATTCGTACGCATTTGCGTATAGATTAAAATATGCGTATGAATAGCATACGAATTTTAAAATGCGTACGCAAATACGCAAAAATGACTTCTGTATTGTAATGCATTGGTTGTAAGTGTATTACCAGTGTAATACACTTACAGCTTCCTGCCTGTGAGATCCAGGGGGCTGGATCTCACAGGCTTCCGTAGAAGGCAGCCCGATGCCTAAACAAGGCGTCGGGCTGCCTTCCCTGCCATCAGGTCCCCGTCACAGCAGCGTGGGGACCCGATGGGGATCGCAACCCTTAAGGTTACCCGCACATGCCGCGGTCAGCGCTGACCGCGGAAGTGCGAGGGTTAATGCACCGGCATTGTGTTTTCACCGATGCCAATGCATACAGCAGGGGTCCGGCTATCGGCCACTGCCCTGTAGCTGATCAGGTGAGAGCAGCTCCTGCGCCCACCCAGAGTGCCGTAGCAGTACGGCGCTGGGATTTTTGTCCTGGCTTCCAGCGCCGTACATGTACAGCGCTGGTATCCTAAGGGTTAAAGTGTGCAGTATTACCGTATGTAAATCAGTGGATGCCTCTACTTAAGGAGACATCAATGACGTGTCAGAACAGTCTTGGCTGGGTTTCCAAGTTAAGGTCCTAAGTTGCCCTAACCACTAATTATCTGAATTGATTTGGTTAGAAATGTAAGAAAATCAAGCAAACGTTTGTGGTCAATGATTCAGCTAAATCTGTTCTGGCTATACGACTCAACATGTCAGGAAGCTTTAAGAGGGAATACCTCGATTCCAATTTTGAAAGTGATGGCAACTTTTCAAGTTTTCTCTCTTCAGCGTGAACTTCTTTCATTGCCGCCATAATCTTTTTACAGTCTTCATCTGTAATTCCTGCCTGTGTTAAACAAGTAATGATCAATATACCTAGGCTATACAACAGCTTTAAGTGGAGACTAATAAAATAAGTCAGAAATCTGTAAATGTTTGCTTGTAAAAGAAACAAACTTCAGGACATAGATCTTCTGGCTCATTGATAAACTGAAACTTGCTTTGCTTGCATCCAGCAGAGATAGAACGATTAGTTATGTTTGTATAGTTCATTACTGACCTTTTGAGTATAATTTGAACACCCAGAGTCACTTGGATCTGTACAGTAATTACCAAGACTAAACAAGCTTTCAAAGCTTCTCATAATTATTTCATAAGTAAATTTGAGGGTGGCAGCTCAAGATCAACTCTTGGGGTCATCATTTTCAGTGGAGACACAATCACAGACTCTCTTCCACTCTGATGAATGGGGAGTTTCACTTCATGAGTTAGGCTATGTTCACATCTCCAGTTTCCAGCAAAGAACAGCCCTTCAACGTTCACCGGATCCAGCACTGTTGGACACAACAGATCACCGCCAGATCCCTATCGACTATAATGGGGTCCAGCTGTTTTCTGGCATAATTGCCAGGTTTTAGCCAGACAAAAACTGCTGCATGCAGCGTTTTTTTTTGTCTGGCTAAAACCTGGCAATTATGCCGGATCATCTGTACCAGAGATGTGAGCGCAGTCTTAGAGCATTTATAGATTTCAATAATTCATTTTTTTAACTTACATGTTCACTGTACTTTTCACACAATTTTCCATAAAACAATAGTACTGGTGAATATAACAAACTTTGTAATCTATCTTATCAGACAAAAAAGCCTCTTTCACCACTTATCAGCTCATTTACTTCCTCCTCCAAAACTAACCTTCTCTGAGACGAAGAGATGACGATCAGTCTGCTAAATGCTCAGATTACATGCTGTCCATAAAAGCCTATGGGGGGAGTGAGCTGACAAGCTTTTTCTTGGAAAATGTTAGTTAAGAACCAGAGCAAATCAGCTGACAAGTGGAAGAGAGACATGTTTCTCTGATAAAATATTACCAGGCTTTTTGTATTCACCTGTATTATTCATTTATGCAAACTTGTGAGAAATGTTAATGACCATTTATGGCATACACATTGTTACAGCCACCATCCTTCTACAAAGACTGGGTTCAAAAGTCACTCCAATCCCACCTATTTAACCCCTTATATCCAAGGTGAATAGTGACCTAAAGCATTTTAGTGATTTTATGAGGGAGGGGGCTCCCCGTAATATAAAAAGGATGTCTTAAAACCCAACATGTGTCGATGTATTGAAAATGACAATGAAATAATTCAATAGCTATGAAGTATTCGCATCACAAGAAGAGTATTATACAAAACAGAACATCCCTGCTGAAATAGGTTTTAGCTAATTTAGCACATTTGGAAAATTTGATTTATGCATTTGTACTGTAAAAATTGCACTAAAAATTGGCAGAAGTTTTAGCAATTTTATAGTCAAAGCCTGACATAGTAAAATATTTGTATTGAGCGTGTAGCACATCAATTATTTTAAGAAAGTATGAGTGCTCTTGTGATAAATGATTATTATATCCCTTGATTATTTACAGAGCTGGTGATTGTCATGAAAAATGGCCAGAATGTGTCTAACTGTAGCCAAAGAAAATACATGAACCAAACTCTCTAAAGACTACGTATATATATATATATATATATATATATATATATATATATATATCTGTGCAGCTAAATCACCCAAATCCAAGCTTAAGCGTTGCGTAAACCACTTACAGTATAAAAAAGAAAGTGAATCAAAAAAAAAAATGCTCGGCGCTCTGGATACTGAAATCTATATAACCCATAGTACAAATAAGAGCAATGAGGCCATAGCAAAAAGTAGCTTTGAGGTACTAACAGATATTGATTGTATAAAGTAAAATAAAGCAGGCAGAAGCAGGAGCCAGCTCTGCTCAGGTAATCCTGGCAAGTACATGGTTACAGGGTACCCACGTCAGTGCTCCAGACTAAAAAACATAAACAGAAGCCATTGGCTCCTATACTGAAAAATTTAGGAGCCAAATTAAATTTTTAGTCGCCAAATTGAAAATACACATAATTATAATAATAAAAAAAAAAAAAAAAAAAGAAGACTTGGAGGAGATGAGAGGCAGGTCACAGTAGTGGGCCAGCTCTACATATAGGAGAATACAGCACCACATACCTCTTACATCCAGTAACATCTCCTGTCATGTAGACCTTCTCTTTCTTCTTCTCCTCTCGACCGCCATGACAAATTCTTTCAGCCGCATCTCGTCTCTGCAAAGTTTGTTACAGACACATTAGATTTTTTCAACTTTTCCATCAACCTCCCCATCCTGGTGTCCCGACAGTGTCATCCTGCTGCCATCCCCAATACTGTGCCGTTGTGCTCCCTAATGTCCGAGGTATTATACTGCTGAAAAAATAGTGACCCCAGTAGAAATATTGATCCTATAGTGTCTACAGCAATTATAAATGCCCCCTAGAGTGCCCCCAGTAATAATAATAAAACCTTAGATTAATTCACCCCCACACTGCCCACACATAGTAACTTCCCCCCTCACTGCCCTCGAGTAGTAATTTTCTCCCACACTGCCCCCATTATGGCCAGTAATGTGCCCCCCCATTATGGCCAGTAATGTGCCCCCAGTGCCCCCCATTATGGCCAGTAATGTGCCCCCCTTATGGCCAGTAATGTGCCCCCAGTGTCCCCCTTATGGCCAGTAACGTGCCCCCATTATGGCCAGTAATGTGGCCACTTTATATATTAAAAAAAGCCAAAATCTTATACTTACCTGTGTCCTTTCGTTGGCGCTCACTGGCTGCTGGTACGGCCCGGGATAGTGTGATGCAGACGCGCACACCTCACTGCCGTGCGTCCCGGCACAGGTGGGCGTGTTGACGCTGGGATCTTACTACCAAATAGGCCTCAGGCCTGTAGCGTAGGTGATCGGCTGCGGGGCAATGAATTATTGGCTCCTGTGCCCCACTGCTATATTCAGCTACAGCGCGGTAGCTCAGTCGCAAATGGCGACAAGACTAAAAAGTCTTGTCCCCATATGCAAATCTTAAGACGCATTGGCAACCGTTTTGGTTTGCTATCTGGAGCGCTGCATGTGCTATGCCAGTATTTAGTAAACCTCCAGGAGGCACGGGTAGGAGCAGCAATGTGCGCTCCTGCCTGTACTCCATGCGCTGGGGCCCCATTGAGATAATGTGTACTCCGGACACCACTGAGAAATCAGCGGTGTACTGGAAAGTCAATTTTAAGCGCACAGGGAAAGGTGTGCTTTAGGGAGGGAAAAGTGTATTAAAAATATAAAATACATTAATAAAGTATATTACAAAAACTGTTATTAGGGCATTAGGGACATGTTAACAAATATGTATTTAAATGTTTAGCTACTCTTTAATTTTTTTTTCTGTTTGCTCCTGCCACTGCGGCACCACAGAGGAATCTGTACATCAGTACACCGCTAACATGTACTAGCGTAGATTCCAAAGCGTTATCCGCACCTGAACTTCAGGAGTCTATTTCGCAAGGAAAAAAAGGAAAAAAAAAGCATTTGTATATTACAAAAATTCACATTTAGAAAAGGTTTTAATAATGGTTATTCAAAAGTTTACAAACATTTTAAGACTTTCAACTGTAAAGTATCTGACACATTTCAGGCATACATACCAATTGTTTGAGCTCCTTTTCTTCCAAACATAAAAGTTGCCTCAAAGTCAAATCATTTTCCTAAAAAAAAACAAACAATGCATTGAAACGTGAGTATAAACAGCTTAAGTAAAAAATTTTTTACTAAGTGTCCTCCAGTGCTCTTCCACAATCATTATAAACATGTTGGTATGCTAAACTGGCATGATAGGCCTGTGTGATAGGGAATTTAGTTTATGAGCCTGTGGAACATGCTGCTTTGTCATTTTTATTGAATTTTTTCGTTAGCATATTAACCGCTTAGTGACGAATGACGTACTGTGTACGTCATGATGTGGTGTTAATTACCGCATCATGACGTGCACAGTACACGTGACACTAGCATGTAAACGGGTGTCACGGACAGCAGAGCTGTCCGGGTACCCGGCAGGGGTCCAATCAGCATAATCCCTGCCTTTGGATCCCTGCGATTGGTCAGTCAGATTTGACTGACCAATCGCAGAGAATCACCTAGACTAAATAATATCCACCAATTGTATCACAAAATACTTTATTAGTTGTTAAAAAAAGGAACACATACAGATAAAATTGTCAAGTAGTGGAATGCAGAGAAATGGAGACATAACATAACTATATGTGAAATCCCCAAAAATAATAAAAGGCACAGAAGCTACCTAGACATAGGAAGCTTTGAGGCAGAGTATACAAAGAATATGCATATACATGGTGCAAAAACACCTATAGCCATAAAAATTAAGTACACAATGCCAAAAGTATAGGAAGCACAAAAAGTACCAGTACCAAAGTAAGAATGGCAGAAGTGGAGCCTCTGAACCCGTACGGCGGCGTCCTATTCCCGACTCTGTTTCGCCACAAAGGCTTCTTCCCCAGAGATTGGAGATGCGCTGCTATGTTTTTATATATCAGGATGGCCGAGCGGGACCCCCCAACCCCTCCCCACCCACACATTATTGTGGGACCCCCTGCCCCCCACTCAGTTCTTCAGAATGGCCGAGCGGTTGTAGATTGTCAGCTGTAACATACAGCTGACAATCTACTGTAAAGGCCGACATCGCTGCTGGCAGTGATGGCGGCTGTTTAACCCCTTCCATGCCGCGGTCCGTAGGGACTGCGGCATGGAAGGGGTTAACAGGGAGGAAGCTCCCTCCCATCGGGACCCTGCTCTGCTATACCAGGCATCCGGCTTGCCATGGTATATCAAGCCTGACCAGGCTCCTGCTAAAGGCAGGAGCCTGATCAGGCTTAGTGTAAAGGAAAAATACACTGCAGTACACTATATAGTGTACTGCTCTGTATTATAGAGACATCAGATCCACTGGATCTTCAAGAACCAAGTGGGTCTGAGTAAAAAAAAAAAAGTGTTAAAAAAAAAAAAAAAATTTCCCCCCCATATACGCACATTTATAATTGGGTAAAAATAAATAAAATACCCTAAACATGTTCGGTATCGTCGCGTCCGTAACAACCAGCTCAACAAAAATCTCATATGACCTAACCCCTCAGATGAACACAGTAAAAAAAAAAATAAATAAAAACGGTGTCAAAAAAGCCATGTTTTCACCTTACATCACAAAAAGTGTAATATCAAGCGATCAAAAAGGCGTATGCCCCCCAAAATAGAACCAAATTTATCGTTACCTCATCCCGCAAAAAGTTAGCCCCTACCTGAGACAATCACCCAAAATATAAAATAACTACAGCTCTCACACTATGGAGATACTAAAACATGATTTTTTTTGTTTCAAAAATGATATTATTGTGTAAAACTTAAATAAATAAGAAAAAAGTATAATGTTAGGTATCGCCGCATTCGTAACAACCAGCTCTATAAAAATCTTACATGACCTAACCCCTCAGATGAACATAGTAAAAAAAATAAAAATAAAACCGGTGTCTAAAAAGCCATTTTTTGTCACCTTACATCACAAAAAGCGTAATACCAAGCGATCAAAAAGGTGTATGGCCGCCAAAATAGTACCAATCTAACAGACACCTCATGCCGCAAAAAATTAGCTTCTACCTGAGACAATCGCCCAAAAAATAAAAAAACTACAGCTCTCACACTATGGAGATACTAAAACATGATTTTTTTGGTTTCAAAAATGATATTATTGTGTAAAGCTTAAATAAATAAAAATAAGTATACATGTTAGGTATCGCCACGTCCGTAACAACCTGCTCTACAAAAATCTCACATGACCTAACCCCTCAGCTGAAAGCAGTAAAATGAATAAATAAAAACTGTGCCAAAATTACCAATTTTTGGGTCACCTTGCCCCAAAAAGTGTAATAATGAATAATCAAAAAGTCATATGTACCTGTAGAAGGAAGTGTTGGCCCTGTAATATATATATATGTATATGCATGCATGCCCCTTTAATCAGGCATGTATGTATATTTATATATATATAGGTATATATGACCCCACATTGGGGTCTCTGGCCCCATATACGTGTTTGGGCCTCAGATGGCCCCACAGTCCCCTTCATGCCCCCATTGGTGCCCAATGTGCCTGATACATATAGATGTGTGTATATATGCCCCAGATGTATATATATACATCTATATGTATATAACATTCCCCCTGTTGCTCTAATATCCCCCAAATGTATATAGATACATGTGCATGATTCCCAGTCATGAACATGTATCTAAGATACATGCATTTGGCCAGGTGCCCCCCCCCCCATAGCCCCCAGCAGATGGACAATCGCCCCTCTGCTGGGGACAGATGGAGACCTGATGACTGGTCCAGTCTCAGGTACTTCAAAGGGACAGAAGATCGATCGATCTTCTGTCCCTTCTGTTAATTACCTTCAGCGCTGCTGGGGGTAATTAACAAGACAGGGAAACAAAAGGTTTCCCTGTCTCTGTCCTCCTCCCTCCTCCGGCGCTGTAATTACAGCACCGGAGATACGAGGGTGACTCACAGGCAGGAGGATCAAAGAGATCCTCCGCCTGTGAATTCCTGTGCGCTAGTACTGGCGCAGTGACGTCACTTCACTGCGCCAGACCACGTGCGCACAGGGCTGCCGGCGTGCGCTCGCAAGCGCGCACACCGGCAGCGCGGGAGCACGGGAGCGAGCGCGACCGGGTTTAAATAACCCGATCGCGCTGCGCTCTTCAGAGTTGAGCCGTGCAGCCCCACTTGGAAGCGAGAGTCATCCCCTTACAACGAGCAGAAGCAAGAATCTCCCCCTTGGACGACGAGCAACCCCCCTGGAAACGAGCAAGGACTGGCTGAGTACCCCCTGGTCCCCTGGACCACCAATGATTAACCCCCTGAACCACCAATGCAATATTATTTAACCCCTTGATTACCCCTTAATAAGCTCCTGCTCCCCTGAACTCCTTATTAACCCCTTCAACCCTGATATCATACCCCAGCCTTGTACCCCTACACCATTTAACCCTACAACCCTTGATCCCTGGGATTTAACCCCTGGATCCCTGGCATTAACCCCTGCTACCCCTGGCATTTTCCTGTTAACCCCTTCCAAGCCAATATATTAACCCCTTTGTGCTCGTGTTTTTCCAGGGACAGTAAGCGTAGGATTGGGAGGGTGCTGCAAGTGTGTATGTGTTAGTATTTAGTTCGTGCAAAAATGGTACCAATAAAAATGTCAACTCTTCCTGCAAAAAATGAGCCCCTGCAAAAGACGAGCGGAAGAAAAATAAAGATATAGCGTTCAGAAAATGGAGACACAAAAACATTTTTTTCTCAAAAATGCTTGATTATGTAAAACTGAAACAAACAAAGAAAGTAGACATATTTGATATCATCGCCTCCGTAACAACCTGCTCTATAAAAATAGCACATGATCTAACCTGTCAGATGAACATTATAAAAAAAACAAAAAATAAATACAGTGCCAAAACATTCATTCTTCGGTTACCTTGCCTTACAAAAAAAATAATAGAGCGATTAGAAATCATATGTACCCCAAAATAGTACCAATAAAACTATCATGTTATCCCGTAGTTTCCAAAATGGGGTCACTTTATGATTGTTTGTACTATAGGGTGCATCTGGGGGCTTCAAATGGGACATGGTGTCTAAAAACCAGTCCAGCAAAATCTGCCTTCCAAAAACCATACGGCGCTCCTTTCCTTCTGCGCCATGCCATGCGCCCATGCAGCAGTTTACCACCACATGTGGGGTGTTTCTGTAAACCGCAGAATCAGGGTAATAAATATTGAGTTTTGTTTGGCTGTTAACCTTAGATGTGTTAAAGAAAAAAAAATGGACTAAAATGGAAAATCTGCCAAAAAAGTGAGATTTAGAAAGGTCATCTCCATTTTCCTTTAATTCTTGTGGCATACCTAAAGGGTTAAGAAAGTTTATAAAATCAGTGTTAAGTAACTTGGGGTGGTTCCACTATGTAAGCCCCACAAAGTGACTTCAGACCTGAACTGGTCCTTAAAAAGTGGGTTTTGGAAATTTTCTTAAAATATTTAAGAATTGCCTCTAAAATTCTAAGCCTTCTAATGTCCCAAAAAAATAAAATGACATTTACAAAATGATGCAAACATAAAGTAGACATATGGGCAATGTAAAATAATAAATATTTTATGAGGTATCACTTTCAGTTTTAAAAGCAGAGAAATTGAAATTTTGAAAATTGTGAATTTTTCTAAATTTGTGGTAAAGTTGGGATTTTTTTCATAAATAAAGGTGACATATATTGACTCAAATTTATGACTGTCATGAAGTACAATGTGTCACAAGAAAACAATCTCAGAATGGCTTGGATAAGTAAAAGTGTTCCAAAGTTATTACCGCATGAAGTGATACATGTCAGATTTTCAAAAATAAGCGTGGTCACGAAGGTGCAAAATAGCCCGGTCATTAAGGAGTTAATGACAATAGGTCAAGAAAACAGCTACAGCATTCTAAAGACAAAACCAATTGTAGCTTGGTTGGTAGCATAAACAGTATCATACAATAGAATGGCAATTAAAGTATTATCTTACTGGAAACTTTCCATATACTGTATTTTTCGGACTATAAGATGCACTTTTTCGCCCAAAAAAAATGGGGAAAAGGTGGCAGTGCCTCTTATAGTCCGAATGCTAATGACCACTTCCATTATGGAAGTGGTCATTAGCATGTGGGAGGCACGGGCAGTTGAGGGCAGCGCTGCGCTGGATGTACTCTCCTTTACTGGTCGTCTGGGTCCCGCTGTGGTGTCCTGATTGCGCACAGCGGCAGGATGTAGTGCACATAGGCACACACTATGACCTGACACTGTGCGCCATCAGGTCTCAGTACACAGCGGACCCAGAAGAAGCCCTGGAGCGGTGAGTCCTGGATATGCAGTGCCATTCGGAGGATTTTTGAAATGTTTGATCTGAGTGCTGATGAGGGGGGGTTGGTAATCTGAGGCTGACAGGGGGTCTGATCTGAGTCTGATTAATGGGGGTTGGGGGGTCTGATTGTGAGGCTAATGGAGACTGGGGCTGGGGGATCTGATGGGAGGCTGATCTGATGCTAATGGTGGGTAGAGGGGTCTGATGGGACGCTGATCTGAGGCTGATGGAGCTTGGGGGTCTGAGGAGAGTCACATCTGAGGTCTGATGAAGAATTGGGGTCTGATTTGGGGGTCTGCTTCAAGGTCTGATGGAATTTTTTTTTTCTTATTTTCTTCTTCCAAATCCTAGGTGCATCTTAGAGTTCTGTGCATCTTATAGTCCCAAAAATACAGTAGATGTTTTTCTTTATATTTAATGATATGTGGAAACCAAACTAAGAAAATATAAGAAATTGATCCATGCCATATAGTACCATATAACACAGAGGTTCACAGTTTAAAAAAGAAAAAATATATATATTTCAATATTTCAGATTGTGAACTGTTCTTCTCTCCCAGCCAGGAACCAGATGCTGTCATGAGTGTGTGCCAAAACTGTGGGGCATGGCGCAGACATGAGATTTTGGGGCCAGGTGAGACCAGAATTCAGACACTTGGCCCTGGCATTCACCAAAGGGAAGGAGAGTTTCTTGTCCAAGGGTGGGAACAAAAGGTGCAGCGAGCATCTAGGGCCTGTCTGTTGTACAGCTCACTGGCATCATTAGCATACTGGAACAAAGTGCTTTTTATGCTGAATGTAATTAAGGATATTGTTTTCAAAGTTTCTACAAGACCTACCAGACACTATACTTGGCTTAATATGCAAAAACCTGCTGAAACACTCCCTTTAAATCACACACAGAGAAACCGCATGTAGATTCCATGATGGAAACAGCAGAATGTTACTTTCACCTTGGGCATGAAAGATAAAGAAACCAAACATACAAAAATCCGTTCAATTCCCATTTTCCAACCTGTTGAAAAGTACGTTTTTTATTTTGGTTACATAAGCTGTGAAAAGAAAATGTAAAAAGATACAAGAATGATGCAGGCTCCTTTTTTCTGTCCTGCTGAAGATCAGGACCCAGGCGGATTCTCTACGGCAACAAGATCATTTTGCACAACCTTTTAACGGTACCTTAGTGCAAGTACAGTAGAAAGACGTGGTGTGAACATGGCCGAAGTACATTTACAGTACTTCCAAAATTACTCTGCATTTTATGTGGGTTTTAATGGTGAAATCTTTTCCATGAAAACAAATATTTTGACCTAAATGATCACATCCTTTTTAAAAATTAAACACTAAACCTAGATTGAATGATAAAAGTAAATAAGATATAATCTTGCCCACACTGTTTCAGGAACATGCACAAAGCCTGAAAAGTAACAGTCTTGTAGAAATCCTGCACAGAACACGGTGGCTCATCTTCTGCTCCCCTGCTCCATTACTGCCTGGATATTGGATAAGGAACAGGGACTAACAATCTGATGACAGGGCATGGCATGGAGGCTCCTACTCCAGTCAACTGTCCAAAGGTGTCCACACACCTTCAACAGCTGCAAGGCTACAGCTATCTCTGCCGACTTCACCATACACAAATGCTCGGTCAAGCACATACAGTACGTGTTTTCAATTGGGCGGAAGGAGAAAGTAGCTGCTGGACACCTCTGGTATCTTCCTGTAGAACAAAAGGATTGGATATTCAAATTCAATATTCCTAATCCTTCTCTTCCCCATCATCTGTTGGAGGAAAGTTTGGAGCTCCCCATACATATTAGACTGTCAGCCAACAATTGTTGAAGTGGCTGATCTCCAGGGACACAGAACTATTCTTTATATATTTCTCAGTTTTGTGACATAAGACAAAACAGGATGAAAGGCGAGGAGGAGGAGGAGGATTGATGGAGGAAGATATGAAATATTTATTTTTGTACATTTTGTATTGTGACCTCTTAAGCAAATATATGTACCTTCAGTAATTCTGCCAGATGCTCCAAGCCCACGCCATGCAAAAACAGTTCTAGATCAGTAGAGGCCGAGTAACTAAAACCAGAAAAATATCATTGATTGCTCTTTAAAATTTACATAAAAAGTGGAAAATGCAACACAACAAAAGCATGTGAAAAATCATTAAAGGGGTTGTCAGAGTTATTTTTTTGTTCTTTATATGTTTCTAACTTGTCAGGTATAACAACTTTCCCATATACTTTGTGTTTCTAAAGCTGCTGGTTACTCAGAGTTGACTGAGGGTCACATGACCTGTGATGTCACCTTATCTCCCTGGTCTGTGATGTTTCGTTCACAAGCCTCAGAGTTCAGATAACAGTCTGTACACGAGACGTCACTGGCCACGCACCCTTTCTTTGCCGGGGTCCTGCTATCTGCTCTCTCCCTGGATTCCTTCACTGAGGGCTCAAGGCTTTATAACAAATAGTAGCTGCAGCAGTGAGAGGAGACAAATGCTGGGCAAGGAGCTATAGAGGAATTGTACAAGAACAGGTAGGGAGAATTTCCTGTGTGTATCAGCAGTGTCATTGTACAGCTGGGACTTGTAGTCCTACACAAACAACATGCTGCTGAGTATCCCAGCAGGCAGACATGTACTCACAGCACTTATATTCACTGCCTTTGCAGAGGAGGGGGGAGGGGCAGAGATTGTTATTACTGCATGTAAACAAAGGCCAGAAGAGAACCAGGGAAATGAGAAATATAGATTTTTTTTGCCTAAAACTTGCTTAACTTAGTTATATATTGCTACCCATCAGATTTACAGTGCTATATTTTTTTTCCATAACTTGGACAACCCCTTTAAGGCAAAGTTGTCCAATATGTTTTGTAGCAATAAGACAGTGTCTTAAATTTTACAAGAGTAATGTGACTGCCAACCATTTTGAGACTTTACTAGCAGTGGAGTTCCAGCCCTGTGTTAAAAGTGTTATGTACCCCAAAACAATACCAATGAAAACTGCAAGGTGTCTCGCATAAATTAAGCCCTTACACAATTTCGTTTAAAAAAAAAAAAAAAAGGTAAGGTCTAAAACAGGCTGGTCACTAAGGGGTTAATTTTTTACTAAGTGTCACAATAAAAATTTGAACACAATATTAAATTAAATTAGTAACGGAGCATTTTTTGATTCTAGTAGCAAAATGTGAATACATAAGGTTATTTTCCTGACCACTTACTGGGGTCATCTTGCTCTTTGTTAACCCTCTATCATATATCTTTTTGATCTCTCTACGGCACTTGAGTCAGTTAGGTGTGAGAGTCTATTTTTGTCCAATTCTACATTTCTCTACTACACAATGAATGAGTTTTAGAAAGATGTGTCATTTCTTTTTCATAAGTGTGACTGCTTGTAACGGTGCCAATTCAATTTGATATATTGATTTTAGAGATATTCATATACACATACTGATATTCATTAATTCATTACTACTATATATCTGGATATTTTTCATCTTACTTTGTTTGACTTTTTGAAAATTAGAAATCATCACCTGGTGTATAATACAAATTGTTATTCTGCAATGTCATACAACACTTGTATTCCAAAGGAACTGTAAGGAACCTGGAAGTAGGATACATCTAGCACATTCACAATCTATAATATAACAGCAAGGAAGCATACATATAACAGATCACACCGTGCACCGTCATAACACGTATGATATATTTAGAGAGTACTATTGCCACCTAGAGGTGAAATGCTAATGGTGGAGGTATGTATATATTTTACTGTCAAGGCAAATACACACCATTTCCTACTGTGTCTCACTAGCCATACTAACATCATAAGAGTATAAAAATAATTCCAGGAAAGTATATATTAGAAGACGAGTTAATAGAAAGGATAAGTGTGATTTTAGAGCTGAAGAACAGAGGAGCCACAACTTAAAGAACTGTGCGACTTTCTTTGCACCCAACATTTCATGTCCTCACAGTAAGGGTTTGTTCAGACAACTACATCCGTTTTTGTGGTCCGCAAATTGCAGATCCGGCCGTGTGCTTTCCGCATTTTGCAAAACGGAACGGCCATCCCTATGACAGAAATGCCTATTCTTGTCCTCAATTGCTGACAAGAATAGAACGTGTTCTATCTCTTTTTGCAGAGCCACAGAATGGAAATACTGATGTGGACAGTACACGGTGGGCTGTCCACATCTTTTGTGGTCTCACTGAAATGAATGGGTCCGCATCTGTTCCACAAAATTGCAGAACGGATGCAGACACAAACATACGGTTGTCTGAATGAGCCCTAAGACCACTGGCTCATGTAATATATTTGCTGTGTATTTTCAAACAGAATCAGCCACGTAGATGAGATTTTAAAGCATCTTATACACAGGCTGTAGAGCAGGAGTGCACAATGTTTTATTGGTTGGAGGCCACATTATCACACAAACAATGACAAGGGTCGAAAAAGAAATTTAAAGCAGTAATAACAACTGAAATATTGTATTTATGGAATATTGAACATACAGTATATACTATTAACGTCTAGTTACAGTTGCAGGTCTCCCATGTAATGGGAGAGAACAATACATGAGAGTAGCCACAAGACATAGACATACATGTCTGTTACCAGATATTTGGGGGCCGCATAGAATAGTTTTAATGGCCGCATGTGGCCCCCGGGCAGCTGGTTGTGCCCCCCTGCTGTAGAGATTGGAAACTGACATACTGAGGATTTTAAAATTAGCATTATGCCAGTTTTTTTTTCAGTGGACATTCCCTGCCGATTTCACCTCTCTAATAGAGAAGGAGTAGTAGTAGTCACCAAAAACTGCATAGATACAGGTTTTAGTGCGCATTTGCAGTAAAATCTGCCATGAGATTTGCTGTGGGAAAATCTGCAGGCGGCCTCACAATGTAAAATAATGGCTGCATGTCACATTTATAAAAGCCACTTTACAGTAGAATTCATAGAAGAACATAAGAACACTTGCCTAATGTTCACTGAGGTCTTGGGTTGTTCTCTCAGATATCTACCCATCGTCTCCTCTTTACTCAAGTTTGATTTTCCATTACTTAGATTTCCAGAAAATGAAAGGATGTTAAAAATCTTGAAAAGGAAAGAGTTATCATTCAGATAGAACATGGGCTCTCAACGTCAACTAAAGTTATAAAAATACAATAATAATATAAAGTTTACACCGCTACATGGGAGACGACGCGAGTTAAACAGTGAAGAGGACGTAGCGCTTGCACAAGCATCGCTACCCTACAATGATCTAATTGTGGTTGTGCCGGGAGTCAGATCCTCCCCAATCTGATGATTGGTATTGATGACCTACTGTATCTTGAGGATAGCTCATTAATAACCTGGCACCGCACAAACTAATTATAGAGCTATTGAGCATATAAAATTATTATATCACCACCAACTGGTTAAGCATTACCCCCATTATTGCATCCAGTTTACTGAAACTGATCCCAAGATGGACACTCATATGAGTTTCTCAGCTCTCCTCTCAGCCCCAGTCTTACCAGCGATGCAAAGAGATACCTGACTGGGTGGCAACCACTGATTCCGCAGAATCCTTGTTCCTGTGCAGAGGAGAAGCTGAGAACACAAGGACATTCTACCCCTCTGATAAGCAGGCGGATCCACTGCCAGCTAAAGGGGTATTAAGACGCATCTAAAACGCCACTTTTAGTTAATGACCCCCATAATCTTTACGCCTTATTCATTGAAAAACAAAAAACGTTGCACACTGCCACTTACAGCAAGAAAGAAAGAACAGATACTTCAATTTGCAGTGACATTATAAAATCATACAACTTGCAAACAATGGCCCACTCTAATAATTTGTACCCCCTCAACAAAGCAACTGTTTCATTCAAAGGGGTATTCCAATGCCATTTAAAGGAGCTGTCCAGGGTTTTTTAAGTGATATGACACTCACCCCCACCAATCAGCTGGTCTGTGTAGCTGCATTGACAAAGTGCTGGAGATACTGCTACAGTCTTGCTGGTGCTGTGTAAGAGCTCGCTACTACAGCAGTGCTCCCAATGAAGTCAATGGAGCAGAGCTGTAGTAGTGAGCTCCTGCAGATACAGTGCTGTGCAGCTCTGCTGCTGACTTCCGTCAATGGAGCAGACCAGCTGATTGGAGGAGGTGCGGGGTGATGGATCTCCGCCGATTAGCTAGTGCTGGCCTAACAGTTGTAACTACATTTGTTGGACTACCAAAATTATTTTGCCAACTTCTTAAAGTGACACATAGGCTTTATAATATTTTTTAAAAACTTTTTTAGTTTTATTTGAGAAAACTGTGCAAAACATTTTTTAAAAGTTATTTTTTCAAACTATAGCTCCTTATTTTTTAAAGAGAAGCAGTCAAAATGCAGCGCCATCTGCAGGCAGCTCATTACAGAGCCGGAGAAGCTGAGCAGGACATTATATAGTTTTGTGCTTTTTCTAATTTAAAGGGGTTTTCTGAGGTTTTTATACTGATGACCTATCCTCAGGACTGATAATCCAGTATCTTATCAGTGGGGGACCCCAGCCGATCAGTTGTTTGAGAAAACACTGGTGCTCTTGTGAACGCCGCGGCCCTCTCTCTGCTTTACCTCGGCCAGTGACGTCACGTGGCCCAGGAGCAGCTCTGTCTCATTCGTGTGAAAGGGGCTGAGCACAATATCAAGCACAGCTACTATACAATGTATGTAAGGTCACAGGTGCGCCGCTGCCTTCTGAAACAGCTGATCGGTGGGGTCCCGGGTGTCAGATACTGATGACCTATCCTGAGGTTATTATTACCTCGGAAAACCCTTTTAAAGGAATTTGTCACCCCGAATTTTGGACTACTATCTAGAGTAACACGTGTAGTACTGCAGATAAGGAGTCCTGATCATTATTTTTTATTTACCTACTGTCCACCATTCAACCACTGACAGCACTCATCCTGCACTGAAAATAGTCCAGTCGCCTGTGCTGTTCTAACATAATGGAGAGGACTCCTGTGCACGGCAGTCCTGACAATGTATCTCAATGCAGATCTAAGCACTGACAGCAGGGGAACAGGGGGCAGTAGGAAAATAAAAAATAGTGATCAGGACTCCATATCTGCAGTACTACTCATATATTAAGGAGATAATAGTCAAAAATCCTCTGTAGATAACCATCAGTCACTGGGCGATCAGGGGCGATATTCGATATTCGATATTCGTTAGAAAAAGCAGATATATAAATATACAAATTACATTTTTTCCTCACAAACTATACATCAATCTGCCCACCTCCTCCTGCTCTATAACATGCTGTCAGCAGATTGCATTGTATTTTGTGGTGACAGGTCCTCTTTAAAGAGGACTTATCACCTCTCCTGACATGTAATAACAATTCTGGAGCTTCTATTCTTAGGACTCTGTGTTGTGCTGTTCTTCTCTTATTCCTGCTAGAAGTTTATGGATAAAGGTAAAGATGAGAGTTAGCAGTTGGGGGTGAGTCCCTCAGTCTGCCACTGCCAGCTCTCAATGGACAATGTAAGACTGTGCAGGCATCCCCCCAACAGGTAACACCCATCTGTACCATTATCCATAAACTTCTAGCAGCCATAAGGGAAGAACAGCATAACCGAGTCATAGAGACGACATAAATGCCCCAGAATTGTCATCCCATGTGGAATACAGTTATTTACCTGAACAGACATGTCAGGGGCCTCAATTAGACAGCTGGCCAGGAAAGAAGCACCAATAGGCAAGTAGAAATTGGGTGAGGTCGCGGTAAAACAGAGGACCTCCAGAAGAAAAATAACTAGATGGGGAGCTCTGGGAGAAGAGACCCCCAGGGAGGGGGAAAGTGGAGCAAGAGGGGGTCCTGGGTCTCGGGAACAGACAGGAAAAGGTGGAGAAGCCAGGGACTAAATTACTAAGGAGGCTGAGGAAGATGACGTGACAAGGGCTAGAAAAGGGAAAAACAAAGGGCAGGGAAGGACCTTGGGAAAGGATGGCCCAAGGCAAACCCAAGACCTGCAGAAAAAGAGAGTAGGTCACTGTCTGCCTCCTACGGACACTAGACTGGCGAGTCCAGTGTCTGTGCAGAGGGTATAACCCACCTGGGCCGAGCCAACATTTCTTTTTTTTCTAGAGTCAGCTAGGCATATAGGGCAAATTAAGTTTTATTCTGCCAAGTATCCGAGAGGTGGAGCTTCACTGTGAAATGCTTTCTTCTCTGAGGTGCCTCACAGCCTCACTCCTCAGGACTAGTGGTCTCCTGGCCGGATGCCACAGCGATCACACACAGCAGAGAAGAGATGCTGTGAAGCAGCTCAAAGCCAAAGACGGAGCACTTCACAGTGAAGCTCCTCCTCCAGGACACTTGCAGTGGAATCTGGCAGAAAAAACTTCACATTCTCACTACTCCACATGATAAAAGCTCCACAAAATGTATGTTTGTCTTCCCATTCCCTATATATTGCTGTCAAATAAACACGGTCACAACTGCTGACAGCTTCCCTTCCAAATAATGCACAGTAGACCCATCCTTCTAGGTGGCAGCTCTGTCACACAGCAAACAGAGCTTGGATCATGTGATCGGCTCAACAACCAAGTCAACCCTAATTAGAATGGGTTTTAAACATGTGAAAGTGGCAAGAGATTGAAACTCTATGCTAGAAATTCCCAATCGCCCACCTTTAATTTACAGCGGAAGTCAGGTATTTAAATATGGCACCCGTTTGTGACCGTAGTGGGTGCCTGCTACGGGTCTAATGTCTGCAACTGGCGATAATCCAGTCACAGACATTTAACCTTTCAGTTGGTGTGGTCAACGCCTCTAAAAGCAGAAAACCCAGAAGCGCAGGGGGGGAGCC
Source organism: Rhinella marina (assembly GCA_900303285.1). Classification (NCBI taxonomy): domain Eukaryota; kingdom Metazoa; phylum Chordata; class Amphibia; order Anura; family Bufonidae; genus Rhinella; species Rhinella marina. The sequence goes on from ONZH01030222.1 coordinate 538,597, forward strand.
GTTCGTTCCCTGTGGCAGCCTCGGTCCTCTTGAAAGGTCCAAGGCTGCCACAGCTATGTTTCACTGGGGACCCTGACTGTGGCTCGGGCTCCATAGAAACATGGTGAAATGCTCATAGACTCCAATGTTAATGCAATCTAATAATTGCACATCCATGTTTCCTAGTGGAACTTAAAAAGTGAAAAGAACCAAAAAAAACTTTTTAAAATATAATAATTCAAATCACCCCCTTTCCCCAAAATTCAAATAAACAAAATAAACAAACAATCAAACATTATGGGCATTGCTACGTCTGAAAAACACCCACACTATTAAAATATACAAAATATGCATCCCATATGGCATGATGGGAAAAAAAAAAATCAAACTCACTGATTCACCATTTTTTTTGTCACTTCACCTCAGCCAAAAAATTGAATAAAATGTGATCAAAAAGTCATACACACTCCAAAATGTTATCAATAAAAACTACAGATTGTCCCGCCAAAAATTGGACTTCACACAGGTCATGGGTTAGAATATGGCGATGCAAAGAAAAATATTTTTTCCCAAAAGGCCGCGAGTAGAAAACAATGAAAAAACTGAAAATGGCCTGGTCTTGAAGGGGTAAATAAGCTTTACACAAGAATTAAATATTTTGTATATCAAATAACAGGAATTACAAATTACAACATACCTCTAAATGGTTGTTTTGCCTAGCTACATCAGCTGCTGTATTTCCACTTTTAGTTGATAGCCTTAGGTCAGCTCCCAGTTCCAGCATCTTCAAAACTGTGTGCTTATGTCCATTATGGGCAGCCCATGTCATTCCCTATGCAAGAAAAGGAGGTGGATAAATGTGAATTCTTAAAACATGTAAACAAAGATTTTATTATTTTTTTTAAGGGTTTCTGTCACCATTTTTTTTTCTATGAATCAGGCTGACATTAGAGATGTGCTAATGTCACCTGATTCTAACTACATATGTCTTTTATTCAATAGTGCCCCCGCTTTTTTTTCTCTACAATTTTAACTTTTATTTTATGCTAATAAGCTTCTAGGAGCGGGGGGCGGGGGGGGCTCCTAGAGGCTCCGTTTGCCCACCTTTAGAAACGCCCCCTTCTTCTTGAGAGACAGGGCCAGGCAGCTTTCTTCTCTTGCTGGCCCTGTCCTCTGTGTATATTGCGCGCCCCTTCAGTACTCGGCGCAGTTAGTGAAGGATGATGGCAGGCTCCCGGCTTCCTCACTGCGCCGAATACGTCACAGTCAAACACAGCACAGGTGCAGTGAGGAAGTCAGGAGCCGGCGAGCCCCCTTCACTCACTGCGCCAAGTACTGAAGGGGACAGCGCAGGCACGCAATATACACGGAGGACTGGGCCGGCAGGAGGATCCTGTCAGCCTGATTCATAGGCAAAAAACTGGTGACAGAAAGCCTTTGAGAAGGGTGATAGAGCTGACAGGATGTATAACGTACACCCCAGGGAGCCCTAGTATATTAGTGTTGAGGTCTGTGAGTGGTATAATATGGCCTAGTTAGTGCCATCCTGGAGGAGAGGCAGTTATGGGTAACTGCTTTTTGTCCTTTACATTTTGCCATTGATTGTTCTCTGCACTTGCACTTTACCCCTTTCCTTGTTTGTTCTATTATATGGGCATATATGAACTGTTCCTCAATGTGTTTCTCCTCCAGTAGATGTCACCTTTTTTTCCTGCATCTATGCTCGTTTTTATTCATGTAATTACTTACTAGATTAACAACATTTATATTGATTGTAAGCGGTCTGACATTTATTTATAGGTTATCTAATATGGCCTAGTGTAGAGTCCTCGTGTCATGGTGGTCAGGCCGTCACTGCCTGGGGGTGGTTCGCTGAAATAATTGAGTTGAAGTAGACAAAGTAATCCAGACTGGAAAACTTGAACGTAGTTTACTGAATGACCTTTCTAATACAAAAATGTTTCTTTACTTGGTTGGAATTCCCTCTACTTGGTACCAGAAGGATGCAAGGTGGCGGCAGTTGGTCCAAATGCTTCTCTTGCTTCCTATCTGGCTTAAGTCTGTTATCTGTTCAATGAGTAGAGTGTCAGTTTTCCCTCTCATGTAAATAAAGTCTATAGTTCAGTCAAAAGCAAGGAGTGGGGTGCTCTGGGAGCCGCTTCCCAGGCTCCTGAAGCAGGAGAGGGGGGAAAAGCATATCTTCGCTGCGCCATGTCTTGTCCCTTAGGACTCCAACTAACTACAGCTTCCTGAAAAATCCCTCCCTTAGTAGGAAGCAGAACAGCCCACTTCTGTCCAAAGGGCGAAAAAGAATGGAATGGTTAGTTCCATTCTGGTCTCTAGGACTGCTAGACCTATGCCACCTGCTGGAAACCAGGCACATAGTATTAAATGCAATATAAGGTACAGTTGCATAAATACAATAATTAGTAAGGAGGACATTTATTAAATAGGAACATGGAAAGCTAGTGATGAGAAACAATGACATGATGTTAATTTGTAGTGCCCCTATCCAGGGTACTGCAGATGTTTTACTGCTGTGGCCTACAGTAATGAGTTGTATTGTGTGGGGAACCCAATGGAAGCTGTTAACTACTTCTACAGTCCCACCACAGGCTGAATTAAAGGGATATATTTCTATTTTATAAAGTAATGGCAGATTGCTAGGATATGACATTACTTTATGATGAGTGGAAGTCCCACCTTTATCTGCATCGGTTACATGGTGTCAAAATGACCAGTGGGGCAGCACTGGAGCAGTGAGGGATAAAAAAAAAAAATGCTTCTTTTGTTATTCTATACCAGTGATGGTGAACCTTTTACAGACTGAGTGCCAAAATTGCAACCGAAAACCCACTTAGTGCCAACACAGCAATTTAACCTGAATACCAATATAGTATATCTTCCATGTACTTTATCATTTAGCTATAATAGCTGCCTACATTCAATGCGCTGCCTGTGCTGTTCATAGTGCGTCCTGCACTGATGAATGGCTGGAAAAGTGTAAGCCATATTGGTACACCATTTTTCCACTTTTTCCAGGGTGTGGGTGCCCACAGAGAGAGCTCTGAGTGACACCTCTGGCACCCATACCATAGGTTCGCCAACACTGTTCTATACCATTGCCTGCCTTTACTTCATTTTGAAGATTTGAAGTAACTACTTGTGCTCCCCAAGTAAGGACTATTCAGGAGCATCTATTCTTAGGACTATATGTTATGTCATTACTTTATTAATTCTTCTAGATGTTCTGGATGAGTTACTAGCAGTTTGCAATTAAGGTCCTCATGGGTGTTACCCTGCACAGTCTGACATTATTCAATCAGTGCTGCTAGTGTCAGACTGTGAAGGGACAAACCTTTAACTGGTAACACACATCTGGACCTTCATTGTATTCTAGCAATTCATTCACACCATGGTACATCATAGAGTCATAAGAATAGAGGCTTCGGAATAGTTATTACATGGAGAATGCAAATATTTACTAAAACAGTCATGTTAGGAGAAGTGATAGGTCCTCTTAAAGTTCAATGTAAATGTGACTACTACAGCAGTGTCAAAGGGGAGACTTTTACTGTTCTGTAAAACTGGTAGCTATAGGTTTAAAAAAAACCTTAAATCATGAGAAATATTGGTGCATTGCAAATTAGCCCCAGTCCATTCCCACTACATACTAAACTGTCCACAATATTTGCATAGAAAGGTGCAGTGATTAACAATCTATGACATGAGGCTATATGCGCAAATTCACTGCAGACAGGAAACAAAGAGCTTCCATATTTCTCCGATCCTCAGAATGTCAGAAAAGTTATTTATTGTACGGCAGGTCTGATAAGAGCTTTATATTAATGTGCATCATTCATCTTAAAAAGCAGTGTCAACTACAGGCACCAGGCTCAAGAGAAGACATTTCTCAGATTTACGACACATACCTTAGCAACATAAGGTCAACATAAAGAAGGTAATGAATGCCTCATTGTACGCCAGATCAGGAGTACCTCTAAATACGTAACCACAATGACTTAACAATTCATTGCAACAACGTAGACAAATGAGCCCTTGAGAAAGTAACCCTAGAGCTCACCATAATGGAGAGTACACGGATACACGTATGTACTAATCCCAACTGTACGACATCACCAGTCATAATGGGGAATATAGATAACTACATAATAAAGAGAATAAACATAGGCTAGTCTTACATCTCCGGCAGGGAGCAGCTTACCAGAGATGTCTGGATCAGGCACCGGCGGATGCTACCCGACACCCACCGGTCTCGTTCACTGTAATGGGGACTGGTGAATACGTGGCTGCAACCCGGCAAATCAGCCAGAGGAAAAACACTGTGTTCAGCGGCTTTCGTCCGGCTGATTCTCAACATATTTTCTGGGTTGCGGCCGAATCTCCACTGATACTCATTATAGTATATGGGGTGGGACGGCGATGCCGGAACGCAGAGAGATCCGGCAGGTTTTTCTGGAAAAATAGTCAGAACAATGAAGCCAGTGATTGGCACAAAGGGGGTTGAGGACGGTAAGCATAAACTTTTATTATTCTGATAGCTTCCCTTTCTTTTGTCCCAAGAGAGCATGTCTGCATAGCAAACATATCCGTTCTAGTAAATTCCTATTCCATTAGTGCTACTCCTATGTTATTCATCCTGAAAATAAGGAGGAATAACACCTCAAGATGTCAATTTATTCATAATTTTACCTTATGATGAAGCAGGTGCCTCCTCATAATTTAGGCATATATATGGCAGTCCATGCGCCTGTCTGAATGACTATGCCAGCCACTGGCTGGTGTAGCTTTTCTTTTACTTTTTTGCCCCAGCACGGCCCCTATTCCACCAATCTGTCGTACCTGGCGTAATATTTTGTCACACGGATGTAACAATTGTTGCATGCTCTTTGTGACTATGTTTATGACAGACAAGCTTTAATAAATGACTCCATTGTGCCTGGAAAAATCTTGGAAGCTGTGGAGCAGAAAGGGCCTTCATTCCCATAATCGCACTGCTGATCGCTGGCATATCCAGAGTTATATATAAAACTTGGCTATGTTGGAGTAAATAAAAGCACATCTTACTGTAAAGCCATTCTCATCCTGTGCATTTATATCAGCACCATGGGCAACCAGTTGTGTAATAACTTTTGTGTGACCTTCACAAGCGGCAAGCATAACGGCAGTCATTTTCTTCCTGCAAACAATAGAAACTGTACATTACTATGGAACATACATAAAAAACACAAAGAAAAAATAAAACCTGCTCTCAATATAGAAAATACAAAAGAGTTACAGACGTCTACAAGGGATGTCCAAAGAACGCCTTCCAGACGCAGAACAGGAATAGTAAGATAACTGTATTTGCTGGAAGCTTTAGGCCCCTTTCACACGGGCGAGATTTCCGCACGGGTGCAATGCATGATGCGGACGCATTGCACCCGCACTGAATCCTGACCCATTCATTTCAATGGGGCTTTTCACATGAGCGATGTTTTTCACGCATCAGTTCGACGTTGCATGAAAATCGCAGCATGTTCTATATTCTGTGTTTTTCACACAGCCCTGGTCCCATAGAAGTGAATGGGTCTGCGTGCAATGCGTGATTCACTGATGGTTTCTTAGAGATGTTGTTTGTAAACATTCAGTTTTTTATCGCCCAAAAACGCTTCACACCCGCACGAAAAAAAACTGAACGACCGGCACTCTGACTCGCTTACAGGGTTTGTAGCTGGACCAGAAGTCACCTTCTCTATACCTTCCTATGACATTCACATTGAGTGTCTCATAGGAATGCGTACAGAAAGAGAAAAGCGGAGGAGACCGCTGCTATTACATGCAATGATATCCTCCTCAGTATAGGGAGCAGTGATCGTTTTTCCATCACCTATCCCTATACTGAATCATTGTTTGGCCGCAGCAGATCTGCTCATGGCAAACAATGATTTTTAAACCTGTGGAAAGACTGGGATTAATGACATAATACTGCCATTGATTACCCGATGAACGAGCAAACGGCTGTTCATCGGGTAATCAATGGCAGTATTATGCCCCTTTCACACGAGCAGGAGACTCGCATGTCTCCCGCAACGCTTCTACAGGGCTGGACTCCGGCACTGACTGGGATCGCATATAATGCTCTGCGATCCCTGTCAGTGCCGGAGTCCAGCCCTGTAGATGCGTTGCGGGAGACATGCGAGTCTCCTGCTCGTGTGAAAGGGGCATTACACTGCCAGATCATCGCTAACGAGCGCTCATTAGCGATGATCTGGCAGACAATCTAGCAGTCTAAAACATGGTTGAGTTAGTATACAGAGATAGCTGTCAGTCACTCCTGTACATCTGAACTCAGACAAAGCAGACATTTAAATAGGTAAATGACAAGTTTTAATTAATCTTTTCCCATAAACTATGTATCAATCTGCAGATTGTACTGCATTTAAGGCTGGTCTAGAAGAAGCCTGAAAGGGTGTGGAGACCACAGCATTATCCATATGTTCCATGGCCGCTCTGGACCAGCCCTTGCACTTGGCCAGTACACAAGAATGGAGAAGTTCAACTGTTTACATAAGTACGTTAAAAAATGTGACTACGTCAAGATTTGTGTCAGCTTGTGTAAGTGCCTTATCTCTGTGGCAATAAAACTCTCAACTGAAAATATACAATATCTATAATACAGAACATACTATAGATATGGTACTAACAAGTCGCAAGATTCTGCACGCAGTTTGCAGAGTTTGTGACTTTGTGGCGCAAAGAGGATGATAAATGTTCCTCTTAGACTCCTTGGCCAAGAGCCGCCGATTCCAGGCCCACCCTTAGCTGGCAGCTTAAAGCACAGTTAGGGCTCATTCACAGGACCGTATTAATGGGTCCGCATCCGTTCTGCAATTTAGCAGATTTCAATGGGGCTGCAAAAGATGCAGACAGTACAGACAGATGTATGCCATAATCATACTGACCTACAGAAAGTTTTTTCAATTTCACCCTAAAAAGAATTTTGTTTCCTATTTTCAATAAATTATATTGTAAAACTAACTATTGTCATTAAATACAACTTGCCCCACTAAAAAAACATCATATCATGTGAACTGAAAAGTAGAAAGGTTATAGCTCTTGGAGGGTGGGGGAAGAAAAAACAAAAACCTGAAAATTAGCTGAGTCTCTGACCTATGTGTTTTGGTAACTACTTGCATTTCCCATGTAATAGTTCTAGAACATCTATGGTTATTAATGGTTTGCCAGCAGTCTTCAATGAAGGTCCATTTGGGTGTTACCAGCTGGGGGGTGTTAACAGTATCCAACCAATTATGTCAGCGTCAGACTGTGCAGGAACACACTCCCAACTGGTAACACCTAGGTTTTTATTGCAGACTGCTGCAATTCATTGGCAAACTTTTTATAGGAATAATAGATGGATGGAACTACATAGTCATAAGAATAGATGCTCCAGAATTGTGCTTACAAAGGGGTGCAAATAGTTACTAAAACAGATATGTCAGGAGCGGTGACAGGTCCTCCTTAAAGAGGTATTCCCATTTCACAAATGTAGTTTGTATAGTTAGATATAGCCATACCAATATTATTACTAATAGAATGTATTTATATAAAATGTACTATTTGTATATCCATTGTCCCACACACATCAGTCAGGCCGTTGCCCCTAGTTACGGCCATGTAGAAGTGGTGGCCGGCTTGGTCTTGTTCAAACCCGCTCTGAGGTAACTCTGTATTCTCTGTGTTTTGAAATTACAGACAAAAATGCTACAACCCTAAGATGTGTCTACGCATGCTCATGTAATGTGCGTTCACAGTACAGCAGTTACCTCAGAGTGGCTTTGAACAAGACCAAGCTGACCACCACTACTACATGGCTCCGGTGGCCGTAACCAGGGGCAACGGCCTGTCTGATGTGTGTGGGACAATGGATATACAAATAGGGAAATCTTCTAAACGGTACATTTTATATAAATACATTCTATTAGTAATAATATTGGTATGGCTATATCTAACTATAAAAACTACATTTGTGAGATGGGAATACCTCTTATAAAATATACAATACAATATAAAGGCTACATTTTATCTTAAAAGGGTTTTGCCACTTCAGCAAAGAGCATTTATCATGTAGGGAAAGTTAATACAAGGCACTTACTAATGTATTGTTATTATCCATATTGCTTCCTTTGATGGCTGGAGTCATTTTTCCATCCCATTATACACTGCTTGTTTCCATGGTTACGACCACCCTGCAATCCAGCAGCGGTGGCCGTGCTTGCACATAATAGGAAAAAGGGAGGTCACATAGGTTGGTGCTTTTTTCTATAGTGTGCAAGAATGGCCACCGCTTTGTCTAGAGCTGTGATAAAACTACAACTCCCAAGATATACCCTTGCTTGGCTGCTCTCAGAACTCCATAGAAATGAATGGCGCATGCTGGGAGTGGTAGTTTCACCACAGCTGGAGTGACGGAGGTTAGCCATTACTGGTCTAGAGGAAAGGCTTGACTTTGTTCACCAACATAGAAGAGGTTCTTTACTGTTAGAGCAGTGAGACTATGGAACTCTCTGCCAAAGGAGGTTTTTATGGAGTACTCGAAAGAAGAGTTGAAGAGGGGCCTGGATGCATTTCTGGAGTGTAATAATATTACAAGTTATAATTAGTGATGTGCAAAGCGAGCTTTGGATCCTAGGTCTGGAGTCGCTTTGCTCAAAACTTCTGATTAATGCTGTACGGAAATCCATACGGCCTCTGATGAGGCGAGACTTCAGTGAATAACTTGGATATTTAAAACTTGGATCCGAACTTGGCTTTGGTTATGAACTTCAGAAGCGAAGCGCAAACTTCTGGGTTTTTCACCACTTAGATGCTGTGGTCACGCTTTACCACGGCATTTAATGGGTCACTGCAGACATTAGCCGCAGGCCTTTGCTGTTTGAAACCGCAAAGGCCTGCCGACTATGGCGCCCCCACATTTGTGGGTGTAATTAAAGACCCTCCCAATGCTGTACATGCACAGCGCTGGGTGTCTAAGGGTTATGAATATACTGATAGCGTAGGTGCACTCTGAATAGTGGTGACCCCACTTAAATGAATACCGCCACACTGTGCTGGTGAGTCTGATGGCCAGAACAACTTCTGTGCGCCTCTACATATATTTAAATAGATTGTGTCTGTGTTCTTAGACACTGGCTCAGACCTTGGCTCCCACCATGTTGTGACACTTAAAAAGGTTATCTGAATTCTCAAATCCCCTCCAATGCCCGGGTCCCTAGTATACATTATACATACATGCTCCCCGACACCTGCATCGCTCCGGATCCCTGTGCGCCGCAGCTGCAAATCATATAGCGACAGGAGGGGGCGAGCAGCCAATAGCTTCTGTATTTATGTTTCATGAAAAAAAAAACTAAATTGCAACGTAAACTGACCCAAAGTGCGGATTTTAAATCCACAGCATGTCAATTTATGATGCGGCTATTGTCTGAGGATCTGACCTTTTACAATGCATAGAGTAAAATCTGCAGTAGAATTTTCGCAGCAAAACCGTACCCTAAAGGTAGCAATAATAACTAAAAAAACACCTCTGAAATTAAAGCATATATTCTTTTTAATGCCCGATTTCACCCATTATTTAAAAGTAAAAAAGCAGATCCATTCCGAATTCCTTTTAAGCCATCATTTCCTATATTTTGGCTGAGAACTGCATGTTTACTACAGGAGTGAAGACAAATAAACAAGCACAGATGCTTAGAAGCGTCAGCACGCAGGAAGCACAGTAACAGTTAGCCACGTGTAATTTCAACACATCCTGTGCTACATCATTTTAGTCACCGATCCCCTTGATGCCACATCATCTGGACTGAATTGTGCTAAACTAACGGTAAAAGGTCTATTTGCCATTCTGACATCCAGGAAACAGGTAAAACTTTTATACACAGAACTTTCCTCTAATGATTTTGGCATCACAAAAAACCCTAAATAGTAAATTTCTCACCTAAATGACTTGAAAAGGTGGTCAAGAACAGAACATAAATGGGGGCTGTTATTGTCGACAAGAAAGCTATGCAGGTTTGCTGACTTTCAACGACTCTGAAACACATCCTAAAGGCGGATAACCGTTTAGGCGATTAATGACATGATCGCTATTACCAATTTAACGTCACTGACAGACAAGCATTTTCATGCAAGGATTAATTGGTAGAATGCCTGCTTTGACATCTCACATTGCTGAAAGATCCCACGAGGCACCATTACATTACCACAATGAAATACCGACAAATGCGCCTGTCCTGACCCTATCACAGGTGGAGCGGGAGCTGGATTTCTGTGTAGCGAGAGTGAGCTTTATACACGTATCTACAGATTTAGTAATGTATACACATATACAGCATCTCACAAAAGTGAGTACACCCATCGCAGTTTTGTAAATATTTTATTCTATCTTTTCATGGGACAACACTGAAGATCTGACACTTTGATACAATGTAAAGTAATCAGTGTACAGCTTGTATAACAGTGTAAATTTGGTGTGCCCTCAAAATAACTCACACAGCCATTAAAGAATAACTAAACATTTTTATAAATTTTTGTGAACATGTCCCTGCACACCACTTACTACACATTTTTATCAATGCTGCTCCTGCCCGTGCCCCCTGGAGGTTTACTAAAATCTGGTATACCCTGTAACCATGTGTTAAACCAGAATTAGTTGAGGGGAGCGGCTCCTGCCTGTGCCTGCTTCGCTAAGCTAAGAGAACTGCTTGTCAGCTTTTAGCTTAGAGAAACGGGCAGAAGCAGGAGCCACTCCGCTCAACTAATCCCGGCATAGCAAATGGTTACATGGTACTCATGTGCTATGCCAGGATTTAGTAAATCTCCAGGGGGCACAGGCAGGAGCAGCAATATGCATGTCTGCCTGTTCTCCCTGTGCTGTGGCCCCATTGATAAAATGTAGACTCCGTACAGTGTACAGAGACGTAGATTTAAACTGCACAGGGAAACATGCTCTTTAGGGAGGGAAAGTGCATTAAAAATTCTAAATACCTTAATAAAGTATATTACAAAAACTGTTATTAGGGCATTGGGGACATGTTAACAAATATGTATTCAAAATTTAACTGAGTGCTTAGACCATACATCAAATTGGTCTGCATGGCTGTCATCCCAGAAGGAAGCCTCTTCTAAAAATGATGCATAAAAAAAGCCTGCAAACAGTTGAAGACAAGTAGGAGTGTCATGGTTTGGGGCTGCATTAGTGCTGCCGGCTGTGGGGAGCTACACTTCATTGAGGAAACCATGAATGCCAACATGTACAGAAGCAGAGCATGATCCCCTCCCTTCAGAAACTGGGCTGTAGGGCAGTATTCCAACATCACGACCCCAAACGCACCTCCAAGACGACTACTGCCTTGCTAAAGAAACTGAGGGTAAAGGACTGGCCAAGCATGTCTCCAGACCTAAACCCTATTGAGCATCTGTGGGGCATCCTCAAACAGAAGGAGGAGGAGTGCAAGGTCTCTAAAGTGTTGAATGAGTGTTTTCAGTAAAACTGCTCAGATCGCTACATACATTCCCATTAGATTATCGTCTAACATGAATCAATAGCGTTCGAATTATAACAGTTATCTACTTATCTAAAGCTGTCATAATAGTACATGAGCTAATGGGTCCAGATAAATTGTTAAAGGGGTTATCCAACCAGCCCTTACATCTCTCTGACGCGTTTTACAAAAATATACATGACAATCTCCAAAACAGGAATTATTTAGTAATGTAGAATTAAATCCTGTTTTCTGTTTAACCCCTTCAAGCGACAGCCAGTTTGGACCAAATGCCGGAGCCCCATTTTTCAAATCTGACATGTCTCACTTAATGTGGTAATAACTTTAGAACGCTTTTACTTATCCAGGCCATTCTGAGATCGTTTTCTCGTCACATATTGTACTTCATGACAGTGGTAAATTTGAGTCAAAATATTTCATTCTTATTTATTAAAAAAAATACCAAATTGACAAAAATTTGCAAATTTCCAAATGTCAATTTCTCTACTTTTAAAATACATAGTAATACCTCCAAAAATAGTTATGACTTTACATTCCCCATGTGTCTACTTCAGGTTTGGATCATTTTGAAAATTACATTTTATTTTTTGGGGACATTAGAAGGCTTAGAAATTTAGAAGCAAATCTTGAAATATTTCACAAAATTTCCAAAACCCACTTTTTAAGGACCAGTTCAGGTCTGAAGTCACTTTGTGAGGCTTCCATCATAGAAACCACCCAAAAATGACCCCATTTTAGAAACTACACCCCTCAAGGTATTCAAAACTGATTTTACAAACGTTATTAACCCTTTAGGTGTTCCACAAGAATTAAAGGAAAATGTAGCCAAAATTTCTGAATTTCACTTTTTGGGCAGATTTTCCATATAAATCATTTTATTCAGAGAATAAAGCAAGGGTTAACTGCCAAACAAAACTCAGTAATTATTACCCTGATTCTGTAGTTTACAGAAATGCCCCATTTGTGATCATAAACTGCTGTACAGGCACACAGCAGGGCGCAGAAGGAAAGGAACGCCAGGGCAAATTTCACTGGAAAAAGTTTAAGTTGCAGTTTAATGTCACATTTGATGCACCCCTAGAGTAGGAAACTCCAAAAAACTGACCCCATTTTGGAAACTACGGGATAAGTTGGCAGTTTTGTTAGTGCTATTTTAGGGTACATACGATTTTTGGTAGCTTTATATTACACTTTTTGTGAGGCAAGTTAACAAAAACTAGCAGTTTTGGCATTGTTTTTATTTTTTGTTATTTACAACATTCATCTGACAGGTTAGATCGTGTGATATTTTTATAGAGCAGGTCGTTACGGACGCGGCAATGTCTAACACCGCTGGGACCCGCACCTATATCCATATCGCTAGTATATGCCCCCATTGTCTAAAATGAGAATAACCCTTTAAGTTTTACACAATATTTTTGAAGCACGAAAAAAAAAAATCATGTTTTAGTGTCTCCATAGTCAGAGAGCTGTAGTTTTTTTATTTTTTGGACGATTGTCTCAGGTAGGGGCTCATTTTTTGCGTACACCTAGTGAGGTGGACCATGTGATGCTTTTATAGAGCCGGTCGATACGGACGCGGCAATACCTAATATGTGTACTTTTTCTTTTTTTTACACTTTTTTTTTACTTTGTTTTTACATTTTTTTTTTTTAAATTTATCAAGACCCATTTGGATTTTGATGATCCAGTGGGCTTGATGGCTATATAGTCTAATCAGCCTTAGGTACATGGCACCCAGGACGCTTTTGTAAAGCGTCCGGTTGCCATGGTAACCATCAGGCCGCTGCCACTGCAGCAGCGGCGGCCCGATGGAAGAGAGAGGGAGCTCCCTCCCTCTTAACCCCATGGATGCTGCGGGCGGCTACTGACCGCAGCATCTATGGGGTTAAACAGCTGAAATCGGTGCCAGCACCAATTTCAGCTGTAGCAGCAGAGTTTGAGCTGTAATGTACATGTGCAAACAGAGAGGAGGATTTGATGTAGAGCTCCCAAAGACATGTGCAAACCAAGAAAAATAAGCAAGGGAAGTTTAGTTAACAAACAAGATGCAAGCAATTACAGGTTTGCCTCCGCATGGCTGACATTTGTTAAAAAAGAAACAAAATTGGAAAAGCTGAATTTCCTTGTGAAAATGGTGATTCATACTTGTATACATCTGAAGACTTAGGGCAGGGGTCAATAACCTTTGGCTCTCCAGGTGTCGTGAAACTACAGAACTCCTATAGAAGTGAATGGAGCATGCTGGGGGTTGTAGTTTCACAACAGCTGGAGTGCCGGAGGTGGCTGACCCCTGGCTGAGAAAACAGAAGGGAAAATGACAATCAAGTATATTAAATATACATGTATATACTGTTATATATAAACACATACTCCTGGACAAGTCTAAGCAGCTATAGTATGCCGTTCAGTAGTATGCACAGCAGAGTGCATCATCTATGCCTGGCGCTGGGGCTGCAAGTGCCCAGGAGGTGGGGTTTCACTGATGTCCATAAATCATCGGTGAGCCATCTCCATGTTAAAACTTCACTTTATTCCAAATTGATTAAAAGTCCATACAGCATGAATGGATCCAAGAGCACAATTGTATATGAAGGGCACTCCACAGCAACGCGTTTTGGATCACGTGGTCATTTTTCACAGCTCTGAAAATCTAACACACGCTGCCGTGACGGCCTATCCTCAGGATTCTGTCTGATTCTGATCGGTGGGGATCCAACACCTGGCCCTGGCCTCCTCAAAGCAAACTAGGCACCGTACTGTACATTGTATAGTGACTGATTGGTACTGCAGCTCAGGCCTATTCACTATGGGACTGAGCTGCACACAGGCTGATTGGCAGGAGAGCCAGGAGTCAGATCTTCAGATCGGTCCACATCCACATTATTTTGAGGATCATGCACGGACCCATTCATTTCTAAGGACTGCAAAAAAAACGCAGTCATCCCTGTGATGTCCGCATTCAAGCAGCCATACAGCAAATTATAGAACAAGACAAGAACAGGCAGTCCTATAATGGGGCTCGCAGAAAGTGCGGTGCACGCGGCTGATACCCCTGTTTTCCGGATCTGCCAACCACAAAACAGATATGGTCGTGTGAATGCTCCCTTAGGCTGTGATTAGTCTACAGCCACAATTTTTGGTTGGCTGATAATCTAAGCTTTTGACAATACTAAGATTGTGGCACTAGCCCTGATCCTGATCGGTTTTCCATCCCTTTGTTTTTCACTCCCTGCCTTCTCTGAGCCATACCTTTTATACTTTACCGTTCACAGACGTATAAGGCTTGTTTTTTGTGGGACGAGTTGCACTAATCAACTAATGGCACCATTAATAGTGCACACAATGGGGCACTGGAAAAAAATTCCAAATGGGGTGGAGTTGGAAAAAAAAAAAGCTATTCCATCAGATTTATTTTTATAGTCTTCCTTATGCAGTAAAAGTGTCCAGTTATCTTCATTTTCCAGGTCATTTTATGGTGATACCACATTGGTTTACTTTTTCAAATTTACGTCTACGGAGCTGTGTGAGGGCTCATGTTTTGCAGAGCGATCTGCAGTTTTTATTGATACCATTGGAAGTGTGTCATATTTTTTGATCATTTTTTATTCATTTTTTTTGGTGAGGTGAACAGACAAAAAATGGCAAATTAGCCATTTTGATGTTTATTTTCCCATACGCAGCTCACTGTACGAGATAAATACTTAAAAGTATGGGATGTGGCAACACCAATGATCTTATTTTTTTAATTGTCTATTTACCTTTACTAATAAGATGGGCAAGGGGGGATGATTTGAAAATTTTTATTTTTTTATATTTCACAAACTTTTACAGTCCTAGGGGACTTGAACATGCAACATTCTGACCACTTCTCCCATAGACTGCAGTGATTTAACACTGCAGTCTATGGAGGACTCAACATTTTCCTATGGAGTCCTCAGGACATTCAGAAAGCCGGAAGCCATTCAGGCCCTGGGAGAAAAGACCTTCCAGATGCCATGGTAAAAACTAACTACAGCATCTGAGGGTTTAACCCTTTCACTACCAGAGCCATACATGTTTGGCGCTGGAGCAATGTTCAAACATGGCACCTGCTCGCGAGTGCAGCAGAAACCCGCCGGACCAGGACCGGCAATAATGTCACTAACGGTCGATACAGACTTTAGATGCAGTGATCATGTAATTCTAATCTCTGTCTCTCTGAAAAGATCCAGCATATTGGAAGTTCAGTTCCTATGTTGGCCAGCAGGTGGGAGGGGGGGGCTTCCAATTTTGATGTGACGAAAAGAGTTATATGTAAATATAATCTTAGGACAAGTTCACACGTCTGTGTTATGGTCACTGATTATGAGCCAAAACCGAGTGAGAGTCCAATACACACAAAGGTGCAAATCTTTCCACTACAAACTGGGCCATTATTACCATACCAGGTCTACCTGTTTTCTTTTTACAACACATTCACACTGAACACCTTTCCTTTTTCCCCATTTTTTCTGGTGGAAAACCCAGTCAAAATGACTAATTGCCCTTTAATATAAACATCATCAAATGGTATCCAGCAAGGTCTCATGCAATTTGCACAATTTACGGTATTATCCAATCCCTTACCTGCAGCATACATTTGGGTTCACATTTCTTGAAAGCAGCAATTCAACACACTTCACAATATTTTCCTCAGATGCATGTGCTGTACATGCAGCCATAAGTACAGTAAAGTTATCTGGAAGAGAAAGAAACATGTAACAACTTTTTATACCGATGTTAATTGTGCCACACGTTAAGGCCTCAAGCGTGTGGCCATTCAGTGCATTGGGGGACCGCAATTTGCAGTCTCCAATTCACGGGCAATGACCGTGCAGCTGCCACAGACAGATCCAGACCCATTAATCTTGAAAGGGTCCATGATCCATCCGCACCGCAAAAATGTTCTATTTTCTTAGTGCTTTCGTGCCACTGTTCTGCACCGCACCTTTCAGATTGAGGACCTATTCAAATGAATGGGTCCTTATCTGTGATGCGGTATGCACACGGCCGGTGCCAGTATATTGCAGACCCGCTGTTTGCACACCTGTTGTACACCTTTGGGTGTTATTATTACTTTGTACTCATTATGAGCTAAAAATAATTTCTTAAATTGGTCTTTAAATTCGGGGCCCTTTTTTCTGTACAGAGCTGAGATGCTCTAGTAGCAGCCTCTGGATTTTCTCTCTGCGTCATCACCCAGCTCACCTGACGGGCTCCTTAACTCTGCTCTCTGACCTTATAAACACTCATTATAGCTCAGTTATTTTCTTACTGATAATGCCCCTTTCCCACATCCGTATGCCCTCCGAGACATATGGTCCGTGAGCAGGCCATATGTCCCAGAGTGGCATAGATCGTGGGCACGGGAGCACACAGCATCATGGATTACAATGATGGTGTGCACGTCGGGCCGCCCGCGGGATGCTGTGCGCTCCCATGCGCACGATCGATGCCACTCCAGGACATATGGCCCACTCACTGAACTAAATTACTGAAATAAATAAACTTTTCAATTATATTCTAATTTATTGAGATGCATCTGTACATTGTACCTCGTTTTTGTAAATATTACAGAATACCCTAAAATGTCAAAATAAAAACTCAGTATAATGTACAGTAGATCCATGTTATAAAGCATACCATTAGAACAGGCAGCAGGTTCTTAGACCATTATACATACCTCTTTCAAAGTTTCCATTAGCACCTCTATCGAGAAGGACACGTACCATTTCCAAATTCGCAACACTAGCAGCATACATCAAAGGAGTCCAACCAAACCGGAAGCAACATTCAACATTTATTCCTAATACAAGCAGAAAGTAACATAGCAAAAGATAAAAGAAACACATTCAATTAAATATTAAGGTCATACATTCTTCATAATGTTCAGAAGTACATCAATAATTTATAGGTAGCCTGGACCAATACTTAAAGGGATTGTCCCACGAAAAATATTCTACAGTTTTCAAACCAGCACCTGGATCCGAATACTTTCGTAACTGCATGTAATTAAAAATTTAGCATAGTAACTGAGTTATTAAATAAAATGTATCTGTATAATTCCACCTGCTGTTTGCTTTGTTTCTTATTTCTTTGACTTGCTCACTGAGAAGGCCGCACATACTCAGTTTCATCCTTCAACTGCCTCCTGAGCTGTGATAGGGAGAGCTGAGACACACCTCCTGAGCTGTGATAGGGAGAGCTGAGACACGCCTCCTGAGCTGTGATAGGGAGAGCTGAGACACGCCTCCTGAGCTGTGATAGGGAGAGCTGAGACACGCCCCCTGAGCTGCAGCAGAAAATACCCTCCCTTTGAGCTTCCAGCTTGATATAAATCTAGCAGAGCAATGAATGTGGAGATCTCTGGATCCATGTGAAGTACAGGGCTGGTTCTAGCTTTGTTAGAAAGAGACTGTCATGTACTATATGATGTCCAATTTTCATTTTTTAGATTAGTCATGGGATAACCCCTTTAAGCCTCTGTAGCTATGGAACAGGGACATGGGTGCTGTTCCTCCTCAAGCCCAAAAAGGCAGCAAATAAATAGGTTGTATAGCGCCCACTAATTTACCATGATTATCTAAGGTACTTAAAGGGAACCTGTCGGCTCTGAAACACCCTCCAAACTACAGTAAGCGGTGTATAGTGTCAGTGTCATTGAGTCCAGTTATGTCATTTTTATCTTCATACGCGCTTCCATTCTGACTCTGTGCTCCCACAAACCTGCAGTAAAATGCACTCCGTGGACTCCAGTGCTCACTCACATAATGGAGACGACTCAAAGAAGAGTCCTCTCAATGCACTTTACTGCTGGTTTGTAGGAGCACAGCGTCAGAATGGAAGAGAGTATGAAGATAAAACTTACATATTCGGATTCAGCATCACTTACACTATACACCGCTTACTCTAGTTCAGGGGGTGTTTCGGAGATGACAGGTTCCCTTTAAAGACTGTTCTGACAATGTAAATCTGCTAACAACACTTTGTACTGGCTGGGCAGAGCAGGACAATCATACCTTTCTAATCAGGAGTAGTGCGAATATGAAGTTTTATTTTGCCACTCTTTCAGTTTCAGGGTGGAGTTTCACTGTGAAGCAGCCACCATTCAGAGCAAAGGCAAGGGTCTGAAGCAGCTCAATGAAGAAAGCAGAATGCATTTCATAGGGAAATCTTGTACTGAACAGCTCCAGTGCTGATATTCACGATGACCTGGATTTCCCCCCTCCCTGCCTCCGATTTACATATTTTTTTTCTTACAGTAATCAGCAGTGGAGTGCAGGGAGAGTCAGGAGTTTATGAATATGAGGACTCATCAGCAAGCTCTGTGATTTGAACAGCTTGTGCTGGAGCTTTTCAGTACAAGATTATAGCAAAATGGCTGGCTAAAGAAAGTGATCCAGTGTTCTAAGAGATCTGAAAATCAGACATCACTTTCCCCTTTCTCGCCGTGATTGACAAGGTCAGTCTCCTGTACAGTCATCTTGTATGGCCCTGTCAATCTGAAGGAGAGGGAGGGACAGGCAGAGGAAGCAAGAGAGGCAAGGATGCACAGCGTGGCTTAGACCCACCCTCAGTGCACTTACGTAATTGTTCATTTGCATATGGATTGAAATTACTTTTTCTCCAGAATAAAAGAACGGATAATTTAGGGATTATCAAAGGAAAATGGTAAATAGGGAAACATTTTGGTTGATCATTTTAAGAATGAGACAATCAGGGGTATTGATTTATAAGATCTGATCTATTATTAAAGACAGTAAGGCCCCATTCACACGACCGTATGTATTCCGTGTCCGTATAAAAACGGAACGGAAGACATACGGAATGTCTTCCGTAGTGTTCCGCATTTTTGCGGACCCATTGACTTTAGGGTTATTCTAATTTTAGACAATGGGGGCATATCGCTAGGATATGCCCCCATTGTCTTATAGGTGCAGGGTCCCACTGCTGGAACCCGCACCTATATCCAGAACAGAGCCCCCGAACTGAATGAGGGCGCACTGCGCATGCGCAGCCGCCCTCCATTCATTTCTATGGGGCCGCCGAAAATAGCTGAGCGCTGGCTCGGCTACTTCTGTCGGCTCCATAGAAATGAATGGGAGCGGTGGCCGCGTTTGCGCGCTGCGCTCCCATTCATTTCTATGAGCGCAGCGGGGAGCTGCGCCTGGTGGTGGCCGGACCCCCGGAAACCCGGGGTCCTCCAGGCGCCGGGCTCCCCGCTCCGTTCTGGATATAGGTGCGGGTCCCAGCGGTGGGACCCGCACCTATAAGACAATGGGGGCATATCCTAGCGATATGCTCCCATTGTCTGAGATGAGAATACCCCTTTAATGGGGCTACAGACGTGTTTTGCAGCCAAGTATAGGACATGTTTCCTTTTTTTTGCGGGAGAACTTCCGTAATATACGGGATACGGAATGCACACGGTGTGCATTCCACATTTTTTTTTCTCCTATGGAAAAATGAATGGGTCCGTATGGTTCCGCATCTTATCCGCAAAAATGCCGAACAAGGGAGCAATACGGACTACGCCAGGATCTGTTCAGGAATAAACTGATGGTTTAGCACGCAAGTTCCGTTTATTCTGTGACTGCGTTCAGTGTCTGCATTGTTTCCGTCTGGACTGTATGCATTTTTCACATGAGTGAAGAAGAACTGAAGAATAACAATCTAGATTTCAGTCTAAAAAGGAATTGCATCCGGAAGTCTTCCGTTTTACAGGCAAGTAACATTCATTTCTATGGGGTCAGGGCTGCATGAAAAACGAACAATAAAGAAAATGCTAGAATTTCACGGTGTCTGTTTGATTCTGGTAAATGGCTTTATTTGAGAAATGTGATGGAAACTGTTCACTAGGCCAGTGACATCACGTTTATTGGTCACATGGCCTAGGTGCAGCTCAGTCCCAATTGTGTAAATGAAGCTGAGCTGTGATACCAAGGCAAGAAGGCGGCAGTGCTCACCGAAACACCGTGGCCCTTTCAAACAGCTGATCTATTCAGAGGACAGGTCATCTGTAACAAAGTCTCGGAAAACCCCTTTAACTGCTCATCTGTATATGCATTAAAAGTACTTTAGCACAGAAAGGTGTCATTACATTCAGCTGAGCTAGCACTACATGGCATGGTGCCAGGATGGAGTTTCTACTGTCAGATTCCCTTTAATGCTCTTTTGACAAACTATTATAAAGTGGTTATCAAATGGATTTGTGCTTCACGTCATGCAGCATGATTTTTACATCCAGATGGCATTATATTAACCATACCTGAATCCAGGAGATCTTCAACTAACTTCACATTTCCAGAAGTGAGAGCATTCTTAAGAGATTCTTCACTGCTTTCAATGTCCAACTTTGTAATCGGTTCCAGTAAATAAAATTAACAGTAACAGTTAGTTTAGTGGAGCAGAGTAAAAACCTCACAAATGTAGCTATTAAAAGGGTTTTCCAGGACCCATCAACTCTCCGTATTTATAACTTGCCTGAAGAAGAAAGCTTCCAATAAACTCGCTGTCTTGAAGTGCGTTGATCGGCCGCTCTGGAACCCATTCACGTGTCACGCCTCTCTTTGGAAAGCCTTCATCGGCCAACGTCAATATCCATCAGACGGAATACCAGCTTTCCAGTCTGGTCCATGGACAGACATGTGACAGGGGAGGTGCTATGGACGGAGCTGGAACTATATGACTTCCTGGAGCATGCTCATGAATAGTGTGGGTGATATACCAGTATTCACGATATATCAGAGTATTAAAGGGGTTGTCCAAGTTATGAAAAAAAAAAATATAGCACTGTAAATCTGATGGGCAGCAATATATAACTAAGTTCAGCAAGTTTTAGGCAAAAAAAATCTATTTCCTCATTTCCCTGGTTCTCTTCTGGCCTTTGTTTACATGCAGTAATAATCTCTGCCCCTCCCCCCTTCTCTGCAAAGGCAGTGAATATAAGTGCTGTGAGTACATGTCTGCCTGCTGGGATACTCAGCAGCATGTTGTTTGTGTAGGACTACAAGTCCCAGCTGTACAATGACACTGCTGATAAACACAGGAAATTCTCCCTACCTGTTCTTGTACAATTCCTCTATAGCTCCTTGCCCAGCATTTGTCTCCTCTCACTGCTGCAGCTACTATTTGTTGTAAAGCCTTGAGCCCTCAGTGTGTTCTGGCTGAAGGGGTTAATGTTTTATCTGAAGGAATCCAGGGAGAGAGCAGATAGCAGGAGCCCGGCAAAGAAAGGGGGCGTGGCCAGTGATGTCTCTGTACAGACTGTTATCTGAACTCTGAGGCTTGTGAACGAAACATCACAGACCAGGGAGATAAGCTGACATCACAGGTCATGTGACCCTCAGTCAACTCTGAGTAACCAGCAGCTTTAGAAACAGAAAGTATATGGGAAAGTTGTTATACCTGACAAGTTAGAAACATATAAAGAACAAAAAAATAACTCGGACAACCCCTTTAAGAGACGGCGATATGACAATATTTTAAGTACAGTGGTATTTTGGTGACGTCATAGGGGCAGTGCTGACATTTGACAGTGCTGACATTTGACAGTGCTGACTACTTCTAAAACATCAGGCGCAAAATATACATCAGAACATTGCGTACATACCAGGGCTGTGGAGTCGGTACGCCAAAACCCCGACTCCGACTCCCAATCCGACTTCGACTCCCTCATACATGGAGCATGTTTAAGTGATAACTTTAAACAAACTTTGCATAAATCAATAGTACAGATATGTCATGACAAAAAGAGTTTGTAATATATGTTTTACTGACATCTCTACTCTGCACTTTCAGTATCAGGCTTTTCTCTGGGTACAGCTCACTAAGGGCCTGATGTATGAAAACTGTCTAGGTGCAGAAGTTTCTTTGTTGCCCATAGCAACAATCAGAGCTCCCCTTTCATTTCTCCAAAGCACTATATGAAATGAAAGGGGAGCTCTGATTGGTTTCTACGGGCAACAAAGAAACTTCTACACCTAGACAGTTTTCATACATAAGGCCCTAGGTGTTTTACATCAGAGGAAAAGCAAACTAAAACATAAAGCAGAGAGAACATGCACTGGACAAGTGATTTATGCAGTTTATTGAAAGTTTAGATAAACTAAAAAGTACTTGCCTTAACCCTTACACTCCCAGCGCCGTACATGTACGGCGCTGGGGTGATGTGGGAACATGGCGCACGCTCGCACGTGCGGCGGGCTTCATGGCCGGCATGTCTCTGCTGTTTCAAACAGCAGAGACTTGCCCCTACTTACCGATGTACCCGATTGGTAACTAAACCTATTAGATGACGTGATCACGGCATCTAATAGCGCTAAACCCGGAAGCGCTCGCTTCCGGGTGTTCCACGCACGCCCCCCTGTGGCCAATCAGGGCAACTGCGGTGGGTTTGAATGCTGTAAACCTAGCTAATGAGGCTTACAGCTTTCAATGTGCAATTCTTAGTTTGGCCACTAGATGGCAGGCCATGCTAAGAAATGAGCAAAAGGGATATTAAATGCAGGATTTAAAATCCCTGATTGCTCAAAAATAAAAAACAGGATCTATTTGCTCATATGTGAGCCTTAAAATAATCACAAAAAAAAAAAATTAATATATAAAAAATAAAAAAATATAAAAGTTTAAATCACCCCCCCTTTCTGTATAATTAAAAAAGAAATACCTAAATAACAATAAATATAGACATCATTGGTATCACAGGGAACCGAATTGCGTGATGGAAAAAAGCATTAAATGGCTGATATGCTCTTTTTTGTCGCTTTTTTTTTCTAAAAAAAAAAAAAAAAAAAAAAAGAAATAAAAAGCGATCAAAAAGTCACACACCCCAGAATGGTATCAATAAAAAGTTCAGATCGCCCCGCAAAAAATGAGCCCCCATAAAGCTCCGTACACATAAACACCAAAAAATTATAGGGGTCAAGATATGATGACAAAAAAAAAAAAAAAATAAATTCCAACTTTATAATAATTTCATCAAAACACAAGAAAAACTATACATATTAGGTACTGCCAGATTCGTACTGACTAGTAGAATGAAAGTAACTGGTCAGTTTTAATGAACATCAAACTCCATAAATAAAAAAGCCGTAAAACTGTAGCGGAATTGCAGGTTTTTTTTGCAATTTCACCCGATTTGGAATTTTTTCCCCGCTTCACCATATGCAATATTAAATGGTGGCGTTGGAAAGTACAACTTGTCCCGCAAAAAGTAAGCCCCCATACAGCTATGTGAACAGAAAAATAAAAAAGTTATGGCTCACAGAAAATAGGGAAGAAAAATGAAAACGCAAAACCGAAAAAACCTCCGGTACTGAAAGGGTTAAAGGGGTTTTCTCAGCACATTGATTCACTGGCTGACAGTTTGCACTAGGGTTGAGCGATATACCTGTATTAATGGTATACCGCGGTATTAATAAACAGCGATATGGCAATATCGCCGTTTCTTAATTACCGCAGTATTTTTAGTGACGTCATAGGGGCAGTCGCACTTGAGTGCTTACTGCCTCTAAAACGTCCGGGGCACAAACGCCACAGTGGAGAAGGAGGAGTCCCTCCCTCCCCACTGTGATCTGACTGCTGCTGGCACCAATGAGTGTTGAGGAGTGGAGGGACTGTGGCCGCTGCGCCACCAATGTGAAGAGAGGAGGAGGGGCTAACAAGTATAGACTTCGGGTGCCGGCTATATCATGTACCCGGCACCAATAACAGGAAGCTGCAATCCCGTGAACTGCGTCAATTAACCCCTCAGGTGCGGCACTTGAGGGGTTAATTGGCGCAGTTCGGCAGGATCCCAGTCATTGAGGCCGGGTGCCGGCTATGTAATATGGCCGGCACCCGCAGTCTTTACTTATATTAAGAGGTTAATTAAATTCATTGGCGGCGCAGTGCGCCCCCCCCCCCCTTTGACCCCTCCAGTATTATAATCATTGGTGGCAGTGGCCACAGGGTCCCCTCCATTGGTGGTTCAGTGGTAGCTTCTGATCGGAGCCCCAGCAGTGAAATTGCGGGGCTCCGATCGGTTACCATGGCAGCCAGGACGCTACTGAAGTCCTGGCTACCATGGTAAGCTCCCTGCTGCCGTGTGCACAAAGCCCAGGACAGCAGGGAGAGTGAGATCCTATTCACCCTAATAGATCTCTATTAGGGTGAAGAGGACAAGGAATGAAAAGATCCCAGGTCTTTAGAGGCATTCAGTTATTAATTCCGTCATAATAGAAGACTATGGCCTGCATAAGGAATCCGTCACATTTCCGTTATGCAGCCCATAGTCTTCTATTATGACGGAATGAATAACGCAATGCCTCTAAAGACATCATAGAATTGCGTTATGGTTCGTGGTAACAGAATCCATAACGCAATTCACCTTTTACCACCAAACGAAGCATGTACGAATTTCATAACATGAAAGTCGCTCATCTCTAATCGCCACGTTCCGAAAAAGTACAAGCTATTTAAGTATTGAAAAATATTTCCTATGCGGGGAACGCCATAACAGGAAAAAAAAATGTTAAAAACACGCTGTTCGCCATTTTGGTAGGCACTTGTCCCCTTAAAAATAAGATAGGACTGTTCTATTATGGGCCGGACCTTCCATAAAATGCGGAATGCACATGGCTTTTTTGGAAGTTTTATATTTCTTTCACGTGGTATCGAGTATCGCAATACTTTTTTACTGAATCAAAATTTTGGTATTGTGACAATCCAAGTCACGGGGGCATAACGTCATCTCAGGTCCATAAGGTCACAAAGAAATGCCATCTACCGGCTGTGACCCCCGGAGCCAGGAGACCGTGCTGGATAAGAGTCGCAGTGCTCTGGGGGCTGCTGCGCGGAGAGGCCGGGGCTGAGGTACAGTAACAGTCACTGCGCTCTGGGGTTGCGGTAATATGGCTGTAGTGTGTAGGGACTAAGACCCATATGGGAAGCATCGGTCTTTAGAAATGACCCCCAATGTTTTATTTGGCTGAAAGGCATCTTTAAGATGCCAAGGTGCCCTTTCTGACAATGTGCACCTATGAGGGGCACACTCTGAACAACCCACTTATCGAGGTTTTCCACCAGCATATCCCATTTTCTATGGGAGCGCCAAAGATAACTGATCGCTGTTATCCCCAGCACTCCCATAGAGAATGAATGGAACAGCAGGGGGCATGCCTGACCAGCCGCTCCATCAAATTGGGGGGGGGGGGGGCGGTGACCCTGTTCTTAGTGGGGCAACTAAGAGATATTTCTGTACGGGGGCATCAAGGAGACATTATAATGTATGGGGGCAACAAGGAAACACGAGTACGTGTTTTGAGTGTTTTTTTTAATTCTAAATGGGCATTTATCGTGATATATATCGTTATCGCGATAAATTTCTTAATATCGTTATCGTGGGAATATTTTTGATATCGCCCAACCCTAGTTTGCACTCACTCTGTCTCCTCAGGCTGTGGCGGGGGGGTCTCCAGCAGTTATTACTCTGACAGAGCAGGAGGTTGTGATCTCTAACACAATTACAGGTAAAGCCATCCTTCTCAATCCTCAACAAATTTTGCTTACTGAGGTCACTCCTGCTCACAGCCAATCAGATAAGTCTTTCTGGTCTGCAGGTTACCATAGAAACCTGTGTACAGTGAGAGACTTGCTGAACTGTCTATAGTTCATGACTAAAGTAAAATCTACTGACCAATGTACTGTATTTAGAAAATGTCTTCTTTTAACTGTCCTTTTATGTTGAAAGCTAATCTTTGTAACTAGTGAGAAAACCTCTTTAATCCTGTTTTCTCTAGTAGATCTGAGATGAGTACAGTCATTTCTTCCCAGTGCCTTTTTCCTCTGATCTGTAGCAGAGGAGTTTCACTTCTGAGCATCTACATGAAGGGCAGTACACAGTCATCTCAACTGAAAACCTAGATCCTTAGTTCAGGAATAGAACATACATTTATAGGACATTTCACCATGTTCCCAAATTCTTATGAAAATATATATTCAGCACATACTGCACTGAACTAAATGTACCAATTTATTATATATTTTAGGAGTCGGACCATTTTATACCGACTCTGACTCCACAGCCCTGGTACATACAGTGTAGATGTCTCCAGCAGCTGCCCAGAAACCAGGAAAACCAAACTTCCCAGCATTGCTGCACCCACGTGAAGTTCTGCTCACATGGGCATAACGTGATCTCAGGTCCTTTAACTCACCAGGAAATAGGATCTACCGGCACTGGATAACAACCGCTATGCTCTGCTAGGCAGAGACATAGGCTGTAGCGTGTAGTGATAGTCATTGTTGTGCGATGGGGAGGAGTTGTATTTATTTTACGTACTTATATTCCGTAGCGCTTTACAGACATTAGCATCACACTGTCCCCAGTGGGGCTCACAAAGTTCCCTATCGGCATGTCTTTGGAGTGTGGGAGGAAACCGGAGTACCCGGAGGAAACCCACACAAACACAGGGAGAACATACAAGCTCTTCACTCAAAGGTATGTTTATGATGCCAATGTGCCATTTTTCACAATGTGCACTTATGATGGGCACACTCTGAACAATCGATTGCTGCTATCTCCAGCACTCCCATATAGAATCAATGGACTCGACCATGCCCGACCTACTGGGGGGAACGGGAAACCTGTTCTTGGTGATGCAACAAGAAATTACTGTGTACAGTAAGGATCCATCAAGAGACATTACAAAGTATGGGGGCAACAAGGAAACACGAGGACGTTTTCCTTCTATATCTGAATTTGTCACGATATATATTTTCATGATAAATTTCTTAATATAGTTAATGGGATTATCCAACACCTATAATGCCCCCCAAAATGCCCAGGCTCCTCATACAGGTTATACTTACCCTGCTCCTTGGCCAAGGACATTACAAGTATGGGGGCAACATGGGGGCCGATATTTTTTATATCGGCCAACCCTACTCCTGAATCCACCTCATCTGTGCATGCACCAGGGAGACATCTAGTTTGGGCCCTGTACACAGCACCTGCTGAAATGACGTCCCCAATCACAGAGCAGACACCCGGTAAAGGACGGGATGCTGGTGGATGTAGAATTTTCCATGACGTGACCAGGTTCCAGAGCGGCTGTTCCATGCAACTTCGAGGCGGTAAGTATGCTGGAAACTTTCTTCTGCAGGCAAGACATGATTAGTCAGGGAGGTGTGATGGGTCCCACTGGGTCTCAGAAAACCCCTTTGAACTTCACTTACCTGCAGTGCATGTTATACCATATAAATACAAAAATAAAACTATGTATCCTACAGGCTATAAGGTTATAATGCAACCCAGAGAAGGAAGAAGAGGATACTATATAACTTCTGACAGATACCAGTGACCCCTTGAGAGCTAACATGGCTGACAGGAACAGCCAGATTACACAATTATAGCATATAAAGGTTCTGTGACAATAATGATTTCATGTTTAGCAGGAAGTCCGCATAAGAGTCCATTCATACGACCGTATCCGTTTTGTGCTTTATGCATCCCTCATTTTGCAGTCTCGCACATTCTGCAAAATGGACAAGGTCATTGCCTTTTTCATTGTCATTGCCATAGACAGAAGCGGTTAACAGGAAGAGAGACGATACGTGCACACTGTGCCTGCCTCATACAGCTGATCGGGGGGCGGGTGTTGGAAAGGAAATTTGGAGCTAGGTAAAAATATTCTCCTGCCACCTTACTAACCTTGAGCCAAACCCAGGAGAGATGGCTACACAGACATAAGGTATAACGGAAAGATATTCACCTGTACCTGGTTTTGGCTCACAATAACTGATGAAAATCACTGACTGAACACTGAAGCGTGAACTAGTCCTAAGGCCTCATTCACGTCAGCATTTTAGTCATAGCATTTTGTGATTTTCATCAGGGATTGTGAACCAAAATCAGAAGTGGAGGCTACAAAGACATGAGGTGTAAGGGAAAGATCTGCGCCTGTTCTGTCTTTAGATCCGCCCCCGTTTTGGCTCAAAATCACTGACCAACTCTGGGTATTAGCACTAAATTACTTTACCTGGCTGTGGCGGTGATATCACATCTACAGCACCAAGCCAGTGCTATGCTGAGGTCAGCGATTGACTGCATCGCTCACATGCTCTCATGACGTCACCACTGCAGCCAGATAAAACTGAAGCTGTGGCGCAGGATCCGTCAAGTAACGCTCAGGTTTGTTTTTTTTGTTTGTTTCTTTTTTCAGAAAGATCTCATGTGTTGTCAGGTTTCTCTCTGAATGTGCCCCAGATCCACACGAGGATTAGCCCCATTATCACTCAATACGCCTCATCCGCTGCTCCCTGTGCAGAATCCGCCACATGCTCATTATTTTTGCTGATTTACTTTTTCAAGGACACAGACAAAACCCTATGAACATAAATGTATGAATGGGGTATACACCACTTACCGCACTGGATGCAGAGAACAGTGGTTTTGGCGAGGATTTAGGTGCAGAATCCGCACCTAAATCCTCACAAAATCCTGATCATGTGAACACAACCCTGGAGCGTGGACCATACCAGTCCCAACATGCAGACCTTTACTGCAGTACACAGGCTGGAGACTTCATCGTTAGATGGACCCTGGTTGTGTACCTTACTGGTCTCCTGATGGCTGTCAAAGCTCCACGAATCGTCACTGTCACTGTCCTCTCCGCCCCCGGGGACCGCAAGATGCCTCCTCGCCGCCATCTTCTCAGCGTCTTCAGCTTTTCCACCGCCGACGTGCTTTTCTCGTCATACAATTGGAATTGCGCCCCCTTGCGGCTGCAAATCCCACGTGACGCACACTGGCAGCTGAGCGCTTCTGCTGCGGACAGTCTCCAGAGGCCCAAATGACAAGAAACTCCATGGTCCCTGCGGCCAACATTGTCACGTGCGTTGTATAATCACACCCCTATGTCTGTATTATATTTATACCGGTTATAATCCAAATATATTGGATTTCAACTGGTAAGCCCATAGAGGTGTAAATATGCACTGAGGAAATCACTCTTTTGACCAAATTTATGTCAGGGACACCACATTAGTCAGGCTCTGCCTTTTTCAACACCTCCATTTTGTGAGAGTGTGCCTAAAACCATGTAAAAAAAGGCAAAGCACAACTGTGGTAATTAGCAGTAGAATCGTCAGCAATTTTGCCATTATGATGTGGCTTTGAACATGTAGTCACAATCGTTTTGTGTTAATGCACCTTTCAGGTACGGTTACTCAGCGATGTTGGGAGCAACACATGTCACGCACCCATGTCACATCAAAGTATTGTGTAGCCATAGGAACGAATAGAATTGCAGCAGCGTTGGAGTTTTTGCAGTTCACGTGTTGTAGTCGCAGCAAACAGTTGCACAATGCCCCTATTCATTCCTATGCTACACTGCTAAACTGTGATACTTGGGTACTACACAGGCCTGTGCCCATAATCGCAGCGAGGCCATACCCTTTGGGCTCATGCACACATTTTATTTTATTTTTTTACCATATCTGATCCGCATTTGGGTCAGATGAAGACCCATTCACTTCAATGAGGCCACAAAATATTCAGACAGCACAACGCATGCTGTCCGTATCCGTACGTCCATTACATGGCACTAGCATAAAAATAGACATTCCGTTCGGCAAAACACAGACAGCCGCATTGCAGCAGAATCCCCGCTGGTCTCCATTATAGTTAATGGGGCCTGCGAGTATCAGGTAGGTCCGGCAATACCGGATCTAGACATGTCTGGCAGGCCTTTCCCTGCAGGAACAGCATGTTGGAGATGTCTAACGCTAGTGTGAAACTAGATTTATGCAACCATATGGAATATGGTGACACCAGGGGAGCAGGTCCCCGCTGCAGCGGTCACATTCCCCCCAGCTATGGAGAAAAATAACACAATTCTCCATAATTTTATGGTTTCATTTTTATTGTATTTTCTATGTGCTAAAATTGACATTTTAACTTTATTATTTAGGGCAGTACGATTACAACAATATCATATTTTTATACTTTTGAAGTATTTTAAGTTTTAGTGCTTTTTTTCTTTGCATAGACATATTCTGGCCCCGCATAACTTTTTAATATTTATATCCTTTCATTCAGTTCATCATGCACTTGGTGACTATGGCAACTGCTCAGTTCCTGAGCAAGCACCATCTTTAACCCTTTCAGCCCCGGAGTTTTTTTCGGTTTTGCGTTTTCGTTTTGCACTCCCTGCCTTCAAACAGCCGTAACTGTTTTATTTTTCTGTTCACATAGCTGTATGAGGGCTTGTTTTTTGTGGGACAAGTTGTACTTTCCAACGCCACCATTTAATATTGCATATGGTGTAGTGGGAATCGGGTAAAAAATTCCAAATCGGGTGAAATTGCAAAAAAACGCTATTCCGCTACAGTTCTATGGGTTTTTTATTTACAGCGTTCGATGTTCATTAAAACTGACCAGTTGCTTTCATTCTACTGGTCATTACGACACCTAATATGTATAGTTTTTCTGGCGTTTTGATAGTGATAAAATAATTATAAAGTTGGACATTTTTTTATTTTATTTTTTGTTGTCATATCTTGACCCCTATAACCTTTTTGGTATTTATGTGTACGGAGCTGTATGGGGCTCATTTTTTGCGGGGCGATCTGAACTTTTTATTGATACCATTCTGGGGTGTGTCTGACTTTTTGATCACTTTTTATTTAATTTTTTTTTTTTAGAAAAAAAAGCGTCAAAAAACAGTGAATCGCCATTTTGACGCTTTTTTCCGCCACACAATTCGCCGTATTGGAATTTTTTTTTTATATTTTAAAAGTACGGGCATTTTCAGTCATGGTGATACCCATGATGTCTATATTTATTGTTATTTAGGTATTCATTTTTTAATTATACGCAAAGGGGGGGGGTGATTTAAACTTTTATTTTTTATTTTTTATATATTTTTTAACATTTTTTTAATTTTTTGTGATTATTTTAAAGCTCAAATATGAGCAAATAGATTGTGTTTTTTATTTTCTCTTTATGAGCAATCAGGGATTTTTAATATTGAATTAAAGACCAATTTGCTCATTTCTTATCCTGGCCTGCCATCTAGTGGCCAGACTAAGAATTGCACTCATCAGCGAGGTTTACAGCTTTCAGATCGTGTACAGACACCCCATTTGACCACATAGGGCGTCTGCACACCACCCGGAAGCAAACGCTTCCGGGTTTTTGCACTACTAGATGCCGTGATCTCATGTGATCACGGCATCTAATGGCTGAAGAGGAAACCGCCGATGGCGGTAAGTACCCGCAAGTCTCTGCTGTTAGAAACAGCAGAGACTTGCCGGCCATGACGCCCGCCGCACGTGCGAGCGGGAGTCATGTTTCCGCATCGCCCCAGCGCCGTACATGTACGGCGCTGGGACTGTAAGGGTTAAAGGCTATGTACATCTTTGGGGGCATTTTTTTTATAATTGCATTTTATTCATTTTAGGCATAAAATCATTAAGAATATTAATAATATAGAGCCGTTCTGTCACAAAGGGTTAAATGTTTTTCTAGCTGTGTGATTCCTACTTTCACTTTCACTTTGTGCTGGTCTTCTAATAACACCTATCTGTAATTTACTAAGAGGTAATAAACACTTATTTAAGTCACATTATTATCAATAAGATAAGAACTGAGCTATAATGAGTGTTTATAATGTCAGAGAGCAGAGATAAGGGGGGAGAATTTATCATTAGGAGAATATTTGAAGTCAGTTTTGCTTGCATCTATGTTGGAGTACTTTGTGCCACATTTATCAAACGTCACAGGTTGTTTGATAAATGTGGCTTGTCCTTAAACCTAACACTTCTGTCTAGAGAAGCTACTCCACTTTTCCTACTCCACCCTCCTCCTGGAGTGAGATTGCGACTATTTTGCGACTTTTTTTAAAAAGTCGCAATGATAAATCTAGAGTGAAACTCATTAACATGGCTAACCACACCCACTTTTCCACCCATATTACAAACTGGAGTGAGTTGTGTACACATGCAAAAAGTCGCAAAAAAATGCGCAAAAAAGTTGCAAAAGCCCTATCGTGCGACTTTTTGAAGACAGAATTCTGGAGTGAAGGTGTGATAAATCAGGGCCAAGGAATCCGTCAGCTCCCCAACTGATTGAAGAGACAGAAAATTAAGATCCCTCTATAACAGCATCTCAACTCTGTACAGATAAAATGACTCCATATTTTTTAATAAAGACCAACTGAAAAAAACATTTTTACCTTATGAGTACAATGAAATAGTAAAAATAATGTCCCAAGGGGTGTACATAGCCTTTAAAGACCTGACATCTGCTGTACATGTACAACAGATTTGTGGAAGAAGTTAAGACCCATGAAAAAGTGGCAATGTCGCAGTTAATAAGACCACAGATGGACCACTATAAATTTAATGCTGAGACCTGCAGCTACCAGACGGCCAAGGCAGAGGTGCCCAATGCAAAAAATGTAATGTTCCACAAGTGTAATTTGACTATCTGTCTTGCAGACCAAGTACACCCCTTAATGGCAACATTATTCCCTAACTGCAATGGCTCCTTTCAGCAGGATAATGCTCCCTGCCACACTGTTCAGTGTGTTAATTTGGCATTCGAATTTTCCACATCTCCGTCAGATTGAGCATCTATGAGACGTACTGGAAAAACAAGTCTGAAACATAGAATCCCCAGTTCCCAACTTAAAGGATCTGCTGCTAACGGCTTGGTACCAGATATGAAACACCTTCAGAGGTCTTGTGGAGTCTTTGTGTTGGTGGGCAATGTTCTTTTTACTCCAAGCAAGGCACTGTGAAGGAAGGTGCTGCTGTAAAAAAAAAATTAAAAATGAAAACTGTGGCTCATATCAAATTTGGTAGAGACCACCCCTGAAATGGACAGATAAGGCAATGTAAGCACAAATGCACAACACTATGGGAGACTTTTGCGTCTAAAAAGTGACGTTAAAATGTAGCAGGTGTGACTTTTTAACTGACTTTTTTTTTAAATTGTCTCATCTCTCACTTTTTCACCATCGTCACCGCTTTTCTAAAAATTGTGTGTGGCAGGGGCATG
Organism: Rhinella marina; assembly: GCA_900303285.1. Lineage (NCBI taxonomy): Eukaryota > Metazoa > Chordata > Amphibia > Anura > Bufonidae > Rhinella > Rhinella marina. The sequence goes on from ONZH01030222.1 coordinate 572,209, forward strand.
GCCAGCCGCCCCCAACAAATTTATCTTTATTTACGCCAGTGGCAGCTCTTAGCCGTTATAGATTTCGGGTTAGGCTCATGGTCTGCAGGACATGGCACCTAATTTATGACGAGGCATGCTCCTCATCAGAAATTAGGCGCGTCCTCCAGCAGCACAGTCTTGATAAATCTCCCCCTATGTTTGGAGGAGAATGAACGCTGCACACCAAAAACCTTATCTCAACTGTGAAGCATGGTGGAGGGAACATCACGGTGTGCAGGTGCTTTGCTGCCTCAGGGCCTGGATGTCTGAATCCTAAGGTTCATCAGTACAGTTTCCAGGAGAATGTGAAAGCAGCAGGGTAATGGAACAACAATGCACAGAAAGACATCAGCTAAAGAATGGTTGAAAAAGAAGATTTTGGAATGGCCAAGTCGCAGTCCAGACCTTAACCCTATCAAGATGCAGAGGCATGACCTGAAGATAGCTATGCATACAAGGCCTCTGAGAAATACTGATAAACGGAACCACATTTGCATGGGAATGGTCCAAAATCCCTCCTGAACAAATCTTTGCAGCTTCCAGAAATGTTTGGGAATCTACAGGTTTATAAATTCACAGGGTTCACTTACCAATTCTCCCAGAACTGTGAATGTTTGCTCAATAAAAGACACAAATTGTGCGTGTTGTTTAATTACAAAGGGTTCACTTACTTTTTCTTCCATCTGTAACATCATTCAGTCACAAGGATTTTGCAGATATTTATGTATTTTTCTGATTTAACATATTTTTTTAATTGCTTCTTGTAATATTTAATATAGACCCACATGACCTACTACAACGAAACTTGTTTTTGTCATCATGTTAGCTCCCCATCTTTTATTATAATAACCTGCTGAGTTTTTTGTTCTCATATTTGAGAATTGCCATTTTCTGGCCATTCTCACAACTGTGCTGTCCTCGACAAGGTCCCGGGCCACAAGTTCTCTACTGCCAATACATATTCTTGTACCCAGGGGCATAGCTAAAGGCTCATGGGTCCTGGTGCAAGAGTTTAGCTTGGGCCCCCTTCCCTCAGTGCTTTTTGGCCAGAGGCAGGGAAGTAGCCTTCGTGCTGTGTGAGGCAAAAATTGAAACGGCACCCACCCACAACGCCAAATTCTTGACCTAATCCCTTCTCTCCAGCCAGAGGTGTAACAGGACCAGCATTAACTTTCTATAATACTGGTGTCTTCTTATATGGCACAAGGGTCTTTGGGCCCCCTCAGGCTCCTGGGCCCGGTAGCGACTGCTACCTCCGTGCCCCCTATAGCTACGCCCCTGCTTCTGCGTGCATTTTCGCCCATAAAATAATGCACAATATGTAACTGTATGTGGTGTTCAACTCTGCTTTATATAAGCTGCCTTGTCACGCGCTGTTTCGCTAAAAATAGTGATTCTGGTGGAAACATCAACTGAATGTACATACAAGTAGAACATGAAGTAGTTAATATCATTTTGTATGCGCCATTTTATAATTTTATAAGGAGAAGTAACTCTGACGATACACATTTTGGCATTGCCTCATGTTACCAAATTGTTTCATGCCCTAAGGAATTCATTACTCTGGAAACTGATGCACTACACATGTTTTAGTTCAGTGTAATGCGTCTCAGATGACAGAAGGCAAGTGCATTAACTAAACAGGAGATAGGGATATGCGTAGGTTTCACGGATGTCTTGTCCACACCTAAAAGTACAACCATGGGTCAGCTGAGTACTCAAGTTCAAGTGTTTGATAGGAAGATACAATATGTGGGCTGTATCTTTTTTTTTTTTGTTTGCAAAAGGTAAATGAAATAATTGGGCAAGTTATCAATGTAAAAGCTTATGATAAATGTCTCCATTGAGACTTTTTCCCAAAAAGTTGCAATATTTCGTATTGTGCTGTGACATCTGTGAAGTGGGCAATGAAAGTAATGTAGACTATAAGCCATTCAGTTGACTTTTTTTTATTTTTGATCATTGTATTATATCGTAAGATAGTCCAATAGCAGGTTAGTTTAGAATTTTTGGTACTGTATATTGCAGATTTCATATTTCCTTGTCTGATTCATCATGTAAGAAAGAATTCACAGTCCTAAACCACTGACATGTTTGTTGGTACAGTACAATGTTTTTTTCAGTGGAATGATAGAATTGCTTTATATCAAACCTAAGATAATTTCAGTGTTTAATTTTTGATTCATCTGTGCGTATCATATTATGTTAAGTGTTCAGTGTTCTGTTGCAAGTATAGGTCCAAACACTCATGTAACTCTTGGATAAGAGTAGTTTCCAATTTGCTGCTCTTCAATGAATCCCATTATTGACCAGTTAGAACCATCATAATCATAAATAGGCTTTAAGCGCTATGTACACCTTTGGAGGTAATTTCTTTTATTATTGCATTGTACTTATTTTGAGCTACACAAGTTTTCAATTGGTCTCTATTAAAAATATGGGATCCTTTTTTGTGTACATAGCTAACATGCTCTACAAGCCTTTGGATTTTTGTTGTCTTTTCTGTCATCTGGGGAGCTGACAGGCTCCTTATCTCTGCTCTCTGACCTTATAAACACTCATTAAAGCTCAATCTTTATCTTACTAATAAGAATGTGGCTTAAATAAGTGTTTATGACCTCTTAGTAGTTTAGCGATAAGGGTTATTAGATGACAGCACAGAGTGAAAGTATCAGTCACACAGTTAGAAAAACAGTTAAACCTTTGTGACGGAATGGCTCAATATTTTTATTAAAGACCAATTGAAAAAAATTATTTTAAGACAAAAATGAGTAAAATGCAATCATAAACGACAATTGCCTCCAAAGGTGTACATAGTCTTTAAGTGATATGCATCGACCCATTAAGGAGCCAGAGTGGAGGATGGGAGTGGTAGTGGCTCTGACAGTAGGATGTGTCACAGAGGTTTTCCTCAGGCCATTGCTCCCTAGGGCCATTGCAGTGAGAAGAGGGTGCACTATTTCTTCCTTTCGGGTACTAATTGTGGTTGGGGCTCCTGCCTGATGATAGTTTGGGGTGCCCTTGATGTTGGTGTTTGTAAGGGTGCGTGGCAAGAGGTGTAGTAGTGCAGTGGCAAGCATATAGTGTGACAGGAGTCTGGAAACCAGGCCAGGGGTAGAATAAACATCTCTTTTTACTTGAGTGCAAAGTAAGAGTTGTAGTACAGCCAACAATCATATGCACAAAGTGCAAATCTTTTTCCTAGATGACGAGGTATAGAGGCTGGCACAGTGGCAAATAATGGCCCACTTGGTATACTATCTTGCTAAAGTCTCTCTCTCTGGAATCTCTGGCTGGTAGCTGGAGCCTGGCAATTGTGGCTGTAGTGTCCACAGAGGGTAAGGACGTACTTAAGTGTGATGGGTGTCTTAACTGTAATCCCTCACAAGCAGTGAAATCTGGTTAGCTATAGTCGCAGGTTACCTTGCTGACTCCTGTGCTTGGTCATGAAGATTCTAAGCTCTTTCTTTCTTTCCTCTCTTTCATACTATAGTATTTAACTTTCACAGAGATCAGTTAGTCTCTGGATTCTGAGGCCTAAGGAGAAGGAGCACAAGGACTTGCTTCTTCCCTCCTAACAGTCCAGTCTAGACTCTCTTTAATCAGAAAGCAGGACCAGCCCACCCCTGCCAAGAGTGGAGGGACAGGGTGATTTACCCTGTTCCTGCCTTCTATAACAGGTCATTTTTTGGTGTACTTAACATTACATAACAGTACATAACATTACTAATGATTACCTCCTGCACAGGGGTACTGCAGGTGCTAGAGCTGTCTAGGGTTTTAAGATGTTCTCCTGGATGTTTTGTGAAATACTGTACTGGATGTCTCTGAGCTCTGTGCCCTTTTGAGTAATTTTGACAGAATACCCACAACTGAAGATTCACCACTACTTGAAGTTTTTTCATTCGGACAGAATGACATTTTTGTTTAGTCCAGTTTCAAACACACATACACTAGGGCAAGTTTAATAGGAAAGCAATTCTACCTATTTGCTAGTGGGGGAAAGTAGAATAGGTTGCATAGTTAATAAGAATAATCTTTATTTATATTACGCCATGTTTGGCAACTCTTTTACAATTCAAAGGGTACATGAACAAACCAGAGTTACCTACTAACACATAATTCAAATGCAATGAATGAGGACCCTGCTCGCAAGATTTTACAATTTAGGATGAAATAGGGGTGACACAAGAGTTAAAAATTTTTGTTTGTTTCTGTAGCGGTCCAGCCATCTCTATATAGAGTAGTGCAGATAAATCTACATGAGCCAGTGCATTAAGTGTGGGGAGCACTATTGGATAACCGCACCTGGTTCTGAAGAATAGGGAAGGGGGCATGGTTAAACTTGAATGAATTTAATTAGTTAATATGATATACAAACCAAAAAAAAAGTTCTTGAGTTTATGGGGGTAGTTAAAGAGGACCTTTCATTGTTTTAACTTACACTAGCTAAATACCTTTATTGGGAGGGCACCCCCCGCTGATGCCGGCACCCGTTCAGGTTTTTCAAAATATCGCTCCTGTGCCCCGCTGTGGCCCCCTGTATATTTCCCGCTCAGTATGCTAATACTGAGCATCGGTACAGGGAGGAGGAGACGCCCGGGTTTCTCAATGGGCGTCTCCTTCTCCCTGGATGTGCCGCGATCCAATCACATCGGAGAGCGTCACAGCCAGGGAGAAAAAAAAGTCCTTGGCTGTGACGCTCTCTGATGTGATTGGATTGCGGCACAGCCAGGGAGAAGGAGACGCCCATTGAGAAAGCCTGGCATCTCCTTCTCCTCCCTGTACCGATGCTCAGTATTAGCATACTGAGCGGGAAATATACAGGGGGCCACTGCGGGGCGCAGGAGCGATATTTTGAAAAAACCTGAACGGGTGCCGGCATCAGGCAGGGGGTGCCTTACCAATAAAGGTATTTAGATAGTGTACAGTAAGTTAAAGCAATAAAAGGTCCTCTTTAAAGGGCTTCTCTGAGATATTTTTACTGATGACCTATCCTTTGAATAGGTCACCAGTATCTGATTGGTGGGGGTCTGCACCCAGGACACCCGCTGATCAGCTGTTTGAGAAGGCACCAGCACTCGCAGTAGTGCAATGGCAGTAGTGCTTCTTGCTTTCCCCAGGCCACGTGACATCACGTTCATTGGTCACATTGCACAGCTCAGCCTCATTGAAGTGATACCAAGCTCATCCGCTATCAGATGGACGCTCTGTGCTTGGTGAGCAGGGAGAAGGCTGCAGTGCAAATGCAAGTGGCAGTGCTTTCTCAAACAGCTGATTGGCAGGGATCTTGGGTGTTGGATCCCCACCGATCAGATACTGATGACTTATCCAGAGGATAGGTCATCAGTAAAAAAATCTTGGAAAACCCTTTTTAGTTATGGTTTAATAATTCATGTTATCCATTTATTCTTATACTTTTAAATTTACTCTGGTTCTCCTCACGGTCTAATATTACATTTTATATGAAGATCAGAAATCAGTCAGTGTGACAAATATGGACGACTGTAGATGTCATAGGCTAACCCTTTATTCTGTGGCTAGCGTCACAACCCAATGATTTATGATTCAGTTTAGATAACAGCATGTGCTTCTTGCATAATAGACAATCCAATGCATTAGATTAGGCTAGGTTAAGGTCATTTATGATGTGTGTACTACAGAAGACAAAAATTTAGTTAAACATTGAACTGATCGTTATTATTTAACTTACAGTATTAACCATCTTTTAAAAATCTGATAGCCGACTGAAAGACAGTAAAAGTACAACATTTCCACTTTGAATTGTCCTCCCACCTATCATCCAACTCTCTTTAGTAGCTTAAAACCCCAACACTGTACTGAAACAGCCTTAACTGTCAGTAATGATCTGTTAACCCCTAAACCTTATGATATTACTCTGAGCTTCTCTTTCTGTCCACTGCCTTTGACACTCAACCACTTCCTCCACATTCTCTGACCCATTGGTATCCTTGGCCTTCTCCTAGAAGTCCTCATTCCTCACCAACCAAAAATTTAGTGTCTCCCACTCACTCACTTCTTCCTCTTCAAGTTGCTGCCTTGGAACCCCTACTCTTCTCCATGTATACCTTTGGTCTGGGACATCTCATAAAAGAGCTTTTAGTGCCATCAATTATGCTGACAACACTCAAGTTTACAAAGTGAAAACCAGCACTGTTCTTAAAAGCTGTAATGATCCTTTATTCTTGAATACAGCAAACACATACAAATAATTACGGCACCCCGACTGTGTGGCCTCCCACTGACAAGTGGTCCTCCTACGTAGCTCATTTTGACTGAATTCTGCTCTCTTGGGACAGGTGGTACTCCCATTTAAAGGTACAGTGCCAGGGATGCATCAGGGGCCTTGGACTGGTCTTTTTGCCATACTCTAACATTCATGCTATCCACAGAAACCAACATCCACTGGGATGGAAACAGAAGAGAGGGGACCACCGCCCACACCTTTAACAAAATAATTGTTCAGTAATTGAAATCAAGGTAAAATGTTTAGTTAATTATGATTTTGTTTTCGGTTATAATTGCCCAACTATATCTCAGGCTGTATAGCACCTAGAGATATGAGCCAAGGCTAAGAATCTCAGCTTTAAAACAAGACCAGGATTATTGTGCTAGCCACCATTCTGCCCAAGATATATCTCTTGTCCATACACAATGTATAGAGTAGAATATACAGATCGCTTCTCTAGTGATACCTGTTACATGCTGCAGTAATTTACATAACAATTATCATCAGAGACAAATATGTAATGGATTTCTCACAGATGGAGAAGGTTTTCATCGGTCAGAAAATACATTTTCTCTCACTAAATGTCTCACAAACTAGTATGACAAACCAAGTCAAACTAAGTTTCTGTGTAGGGCCGCATGGTTCAGGGACAGCAGTAAAATAGGTGTAAAGGATGAAGTTTTCCTGACTTTGTGGTTATTTGCTTCTCCGTAACAGCTCATTCATTACACTGGTCAGTGCATCATATTTGGCTGCTTTTTATATGAAAAATGACAGGAAAAGATTTATTTTATTGAAAAAAAAAATGCCAAAGGATTTAACCAATTTGAGGGCTTCCTATAAACTAGAATTAGAGATGAACGAAATGATTCTACAGAATTGATTTGTCCAATCAGCAGGCTTTATGCAAATCTAGTACATCACATTCCCCCCCCCCCCAAAAAAAAAAAAAGAGAAAGTGTCATCATCAGATAATTTGTTTCCCCTTAAAGTGGTTGTGTCACTTCTGCAAATGGCATTTATCATGTAGAGAAAGTTAATACAAGGCACTTACTAATGTATTGTGATTGTCCATATTGCTTCCTTTGCTGGCTGGATTCATTTTTCCATCACATTATACACTGCTTGTTTCCATGGTTATGACCACCTTGCAATCCATCAGTGGTGGTTGTGCTTGCACACTATAGGAAAAAGTGCCAGACTTTCTGATGGCCAGGACCTGGGAGCACACATAGACTAGTGCTTTTTTCTATATTGTGCAAGCACGACCACTGCTGCTGGATTGCAGGGCGGTCGTAACAATGGAAACGAGCAGTGTATAATGTGATGGAAAGATGAATCCAGTTAGCAAAGCAAGCAATATGGATAATAACAATACATTAGTAAGTGGCTTGTACTAACTTTGTCTACATAATAAATGCTATTTGTTAAAGTGACAAAACCTCTTTAAAGGGTTATTCTGGTAATTTCAAGTTATCTCCAATCAACAGGATAGGGAATAATTAATAAGTGGGGGTCCTACGGCTGGGACTCCCACCAATCTCAAGAATGGAGACCCTCCACTAAAAATGAATCAAGCAGATGTGCAGTGTTGCTCCATTCATTCTCTATGACACTGCTGAAGATAAATATTACTGAAAATTACCGGAATACCCCTTTAATGAATTATTGCAGCATTATTTCTTACCATAGTTGCCAATGCTGTGCAGCAATATAATGAATACACTGAAAATTCTTTAATCCATCATCAGTGGAAACTGACAGATGCCAGATTATTAAATAGGTTATCAGATGACCATAAAAATATATATCTAACATACAAATGCTAAACCAAATTCTTTATCAGAAGCCTATTCCAATTCCACTTTAAAGGGGTTATCCAAAGTATAAAACATGCCCCACTGTGCCCGGGCCCCTCATATATACTTCTCTGCTCCCCAACACCCGGGTCGTTCCTGATCCCCACACAGGCGCCACTTCCCCGTCGCGTGGATCAAACCATCTGGTGATGACGGGGAGCAGCCAATAGCAGGCCGCGATGGGGATGTGCCTCTCTAGTGTCACCCACAATGCTAGAGAGGCTGGTCCCCGTTGCAGTCTGCTATTGGCTGCTCCCCCCATCGCCGGATGTTTTGATCTGCACAACAGGGAGATGCAGCAGCGGCTGTGCAAGGATCAGGAACAACGCGGGTGTAAGAATAATCTATATGATGGGCCCAGGCATTGGGGAGCATGTTTTATTCTTTGGATAGCCCCTTTAACTTGTGAAATTCCACATTAGATTTCAATTCTTTCCTGGAACAAGTGCCAGATAATCAGATAATCTGTATTAATGGATTCCGGATTGCAGAAATGTCACTGTAATAGGTTTAACTTCCGTATAATGAATGATTATTCGACTGAAGCTTCTCTATGGTTTTTTTACATTCATTTTTATTCCAGAACATCTGGCCTGCGGTCATCTCCAAGGAAATAAAAGTAGATTTGGATTGTATAAAATAGTAGCAGTCAGTGTCCGGACCGTAACACATGAAACAGGCGTCTGTCTTAATCGTGCAGGGCAAAATATCTAGAATAGTGTTGAGCAAATCAAGCTTCTGATCATTGATACAAAGTCGATTTGTTCAAAAACATTGTTTTTAATACTGTTTCCGTACAGCGTTAAAATGTATTGACTCAGTGGAGCCAAACTTTGTCTCACCCAAAGATGCATGGGACTTGCTGGTGAATTACTGTATTCCTATCTGCATATTTAAAAACATTTTAAAATAGGAATCTGAAGTGGACTTTGGTCCCGAGTTACCAGCCAGTACTAAAGCCCACTTTGGATTCCTATTTTAAAATGCTTAAAAGTTTGGCTATACAAAGCCAATACATTTTAATGCTTTAAGGAAACAGCATTAACAACAAAGTTTTTTAACAAATCGACTTTGGATCTATGGGGTTTTTAGCTGTGGTTTACACTCCTAACACCGGCATCCCCCTTCTGGCTCCGAGTTCCTTGTGTGCATATAGGGTGTGTGCAGGTATGTCTCTCCTGCTTATGTGAGGCAGCATGGGCACACCTCCTATCTACCCCAGCCTATGGTTGGTCTGCCAGCTGTATTTAAAGGCACCTCCTTCTACAGGAAGGCACCCGAGCCACTTTGGTTCCTAGTCTAGTCTAGTTTCTGTTTAGCGAAGGTGTTTCTGTGATTCTTACCATTATTGTATACTGGACCTTGTATCTTGTTCAACGAACTTTGCTTGTCTGCCTGCCCATGACCTTGTACCTCATTTACGGACATCACTCTATTGCCACCAGCCCTGACCTTAAAACTTGTACTTTTGTACTTTACCTTGCCACTCCCTGTTCAGCCTCTGGCCTCCCAGTGCCCTCTGGGTGTACCGTACCATCTGAAGGTCAGTCCAGTGGGTCCACACCCAGGTTCCATTCCTTCGTGTTTTAGCCCTCCTCAGAGATAGCACCTGGTGTACCCCTTGGGAAAGTCTATCCTCACCAGTAGAGGTATCATGAAGAATGAGGGGTACACTATACACTTAGAGATCGCCCTCTGAGGAGGTTGGTCATGTGGGACAGCGGTTTTGCACCCGCTGATCATTATACATACACTATGAGCTGGTGTAGATTTCATTTCTTTTGCACATACCTGCCAGATAGCACCAACATTCTAAGCAGGCATGAATCTCTTAAAGGGTTTCTGTCATCAGATTTGTGCCTATAAAACCGGTTGTCATTTGCAACCGGTTTTATAGCCGGGACCTGCCTGCCCGGGTCCCAGCTTCCTCACTGCGCCTGCGCCGAATGTAGATCGCACTGCGCAGGTGTGGGATTTCGGCCATGGACAGGCCCGGCAGCCGACAGAGCTAGCTGCCTGGCCCTGTCAATCAACAAAACGGAGGCGTGTTTAGAGGTGGGGAAACGGCGCTACTAGGTGCAGGGTTACCGCCCCCTGCACCTAGTAAGGTTAATTTGCATATTAAAAAGATTAACTATCTCAAAAACAGCGCAACTATTTACTATATGATTAACAGATTTGCCATCAGATGTCATTTGCAATGTGCGGTTTTATAGGCACAAATCTGATGACAGAAACCCTTTAATAATTTTGCTGCATCTGATACCAATGGGGCTGGGATTAGAAAAATTCCTTTACCTAGCCCCAATCCAGAGCCTTTAAAATCCTAGAACACAGCACATATCAACTTACCTCCATATCTTTCTGATCTAGGACCTTCGAGTACTGCTGACCAACAGGGGTAAGTAGCTATCCCAGCAAATATGTTCAACAAGACACCTATTGAGTCCCAAAGGTGGGTACTGCACCTATCATATCCTTATGGCATATCCACAGGCAGGGGCGTAACTACCATAGCGACAGACCATGCAACTGCTATGGGTCCCAGGGCAAGAGGGGGCCCAGTTTCTTGTTGGTTTATCCCCTCTTCTACTGGAGGTGAAAACTTTTAGCAAATTAAGCAGTGGAAAAATGGCCCAAAGGTCTTTGAAAAGGGTTTAGGCAGAAACCCTTCTGTCCTGTGGGGGAGCTGGTTTGATCCTTGCTATGGGGCCCTTACTTCACTATGTATGCCACTGTCCACAGGATATCCATATTGTGAGGTACTCCAAGATGTTCTGTAAAGGGTTACACTGGTACTGTAAGGGATCTTTATTGATATCATTTTTCATTTATTTTCCAACTCTCTCCTTTCAAAAATAAGAAACGGAAAGGAGGTCCCAACAGTGTTTTGCCAGGGGCATCCACAGACCCTACAAGGCTGGATACATTTTCTACATAAAAACATTTACCTACAGCATGTTGGGAACTCACCAGAAATAAGTAAATACCTCTCAGCAGAGTAGGTAAGTCTTGCACAGAGACATTGGTTGAGGTTCAGCACAGGGGTGGCCAGAAATCACCTGATTGGGCCCCTAAGATAGGAAATGCCATACTATGACCACTACCAGTACCACTTAACAGTGACTGAATATTACTAGATTTGAGCAAATTGAGCTTTTCCTATCTTTAATTTATAATGTTTTTAAAAACATTTTAATTTTTTTTTAAACAAACATTTAAAAATATGCAGATAGGTATATATAAGTTACTTACCAAAGCCTCATGCAATTTCGGCCGAGACTAAGTTTTCCTACACGGAGCAAACAGCCTTACAAAGTTTTTTAATGAATCAACGCCGGATCTACCGTGTTTCCCCGAAAGTAAGGCCCTGTCTTACATTAAATTTACCCCCAAAAGTCCCACCCTGCCTTACTTTCGGGGAGGCCTTACATTAGACAAAAAAAAATGACACTTTTTTTAACAATAAAATTGACATTTAATAACAGGCTGAACAGTACTACAGGCTGAACAGAACTACTGTGCCCCCATCAGACCTCAGATCAGCGTACTGTGCCCCCATCAGACCTCACATCAGCCTACTGTGCCCCCATCAGACCTCAGATCAGCGTATTGTGCCCCCATCAGACCTCAGATCAGCGTATTGTGCCCCATCAAACCTCAGATCTGCATATTGTGCCCCCATCAGACCTCAGATCAGCGTATTGTGCCCCCATCAGACCTCAGATCAGCCCACCCAGCCACATAAGATAAAAATAAAAACCTCTCTTACCTGTTCTGCGCTGCGGCTGCCCTCCGGTCCACGCTCCGCTCTCTTCCCTGGCCCGCGCACACTATGACCTGACGCTGCGTGCAGCGTCAGGTCATAGTGCGCGCCGCCAGGGAAGAGAGCAGAGCGCGGACCGGAGGGCAGCCGCAGCGCAGAACAGGTAAGTAAGATTTTTTTATTTTTATGGGCCCCCTTGAGTCACTGGGCCCGGAGCCGTCGCCCCCCTGCCCCCCCGGTAGCTACGCCACTGAGCCGGCCACAAGAAGCCCGCAGGCAGGCGAGTATGAACACATTCCCCAGCCACCCCCCACCATAGACGGCCTTACATTCCTCACAGACCCCCCCCGATAGCGGCCTTACAATCGGGGGGTGCCTTACATTGGAGAACCCTGGGCACCCCCCTACCCTGCCTTACTTTCGGGGGGGTCTTATATTCGGGGAAACACGGTATCCGAAGCTCGTTTCGCTCAACCCTAAATATTACGGTACCATTACTAAACACTCTACAAGCACCAATATTACCACTGTACAGTGACCATACAGTGGTAGATATTAGTGTTACACAAACGCTCTGTAGAACATAGAAGTGATTATAGTGCACTTATATCTAGTCACTGACAGGTGACGTTTCTGATTGGAATTGTTGACTTTTCCATCCATGACTTGTATCCGCAGAGGATGCAACTGAGACATTTTTGGCTCCTCACATTTCCAGCATCCACCCTACCTTTACCAAACATACACAAACTCCCCATCCTTCTGATACTCTCAGTCATGTACCCGATCTGCCTTACCAACACTCCCTGCTTCTGTTTACTTAAAAGGGTTATCCAGGAAATAATAATGATGGTCATCATTATGACATTGGCAGGGGTCTGAGTCCCAGCACCCTGCTGATCAGTTGTTCCAGGGAGCTGCCGCGCTCACCGGAGCTCTGGAGAGTGCAGCTGGCTCCCTGCATCTCTCCAAGCACAGTGTCATACAGCAGAACACCAAGTGGCTCTGCTTGGTGTTGTAGCTCAGCCCCACTCACTTCTATGGGCTGAGCTGCAACTAGGCCACGTGACCGATGTACAGCAACGTCACATGGCCTACAAAGAGGCTGCAGCACTCAAGAACAGCTGATCGGTGCTGGATGTTGGACCCCCGCCAAGCTGATATTGATGACCTATCCTGATGATAGGTCATCAATATTAACTGAGGGATAACTCTTTTAACTGTCTATAGTGAGGGCAGCAGCAGTCAGCCTGGAGAGGCACAAAATTAGCCGCTTTAGAGATTTGTGTGATAGAAATGTACGATTTCAGTAATTAAAGTATAATACAAAAATAGTCGATGTCACTGCTCTTACACATTACAACAACAAAAAGACAGTTACACTTTAATTTTGTCCCAAATTTTGTGCGGAACTTCCCAAAATCTCATCCACTTTGCTGCTACTATAATACGCTGTGGATTTTCTGCCTTAAAAGACAGGATAGAAAATCTGCAGTGTATGTGCTACATGTAAACCTACCCCTAGAAACTTTGCTGCTGTGAGAAATGAGTATTAGACACTGGAAACGGGATATACAGTGCCTTGCGAAAGTATTCGGCCCCCTGGAACTTTTCAACCTTTTGCCACATTTTAGGCTTCAAACAAAAAGATATAACATTTAAAATTTTTGGTGAAGAATCAACAACAAGTGGGTCACAATTGTGAAGTGGAACGAAATTTATTGGATCATTTAAACTTTTTTTGTAATAATAAAACTGAAAAGTGGGGCGTGCAAACTTATTCTGCCCCCTAGCATTAAAGGGTTTCTGTCATCAGAATTTACCATAGTAAACCGAGTGTCATTTGCAATGCGCAAATGACACCTGATGACAGATCTGTTTGTTTTATACTTTTCTGTAAAGTTGTTTGTGAGAAAACTCAGTTTTTAAAATATGTAAATTAGCTCCCCTAGGTGCAGTAGGCGTGAACCCTGCACCTAGTAGCGGCCGTAATTCCTCCTCTTACCCCTCCTCCGTAGCGTTGATTGACAGGGCCAGGGCTGATCGCAATGCGCAGGCGCGGGATTTCGGACTCGAACAGGGCCGGGAGCCGAAAGAGCTGGCTGCCTGGCCCTGTCAATCAACGCTACGGAGGAGGGGTAAGAGGAGGAATTACGGCCGCTACTAGGTGCAGGGTTCACGCCTACTGCACCTAGGGGAGCTAATTTACATATTTTAAAAACTGAGTTTTCTCACAAACAACTTTACAGAAAAGTATAAAACAAACAGATCTGTCATCAGGTGTCATTTGCGCATTGCAAATGACACTCGGTTTACTATGGTAAATTCTGATGACAGAAACCCTTTAATACTTTGTTGCGCCACCCTTTGCTGCGATTACAGCTGCAAGTCGCTTGGGTATGTCTCTATCAGTTTTGCACATCTACAGACTGAAATTATTGCCCATTCTTCCTTGCAAAACAGCTCGAGCTCTTTGAGGTTGGATGGAGAGCGTTTGTGAACAGCAGTTTTCAGCTCTTTCCACATATTCTCAATTGGATTCAGGTCTGGACTTTGACTTGGCCATTCTAAGACCTGGATACGTTTATTTTTGAACCATTCCATTGTAGATTTTGCTTTATGTTTGGGGTCATTGTCTTGTTGGAAAATAAATCTCCATCCTACTCTCAGGTCTTTTGCAGACTCCAATAGGTTTTCATCCAAAATGGTCCTGTATTTGGCTCCATCCATCTTCCCATCAATTTTAACCATCTTCCCTGTCCCTGCTGATGAAAAGCAAGCCTAAACCATGATGCTGCCACCACCATGTTTGACAGTGGGGATGGTGTGTTCAGGGTGATGAGCTGTGTTGCTTTTATGCCAAACATATCGCTTTGTATTGTTTCCAAAAAGTTTGATTTTGGTTTCATCTGACCAGAACACCTTCTTCCACATGTTTGGTGTGTCTCCCAGGTGGCTTGTGGCAAACTGTAAATGAGACTTTTAATGGATATCTTTGAGAAGTGGCTTTCTTCTTGCCACTCTTCCATAAAGGCCAGATTTGTGAAGTGTTGGACTGATTGTTGTCCTATGGACAGACTCTCCCACCTCAGCTGTAGATCTCTGCAGTTCATCCAGAGTGATCATGGGCCTCTTGGCTGCATCTCTGATCAGTCTTCTCCTTGTTTGAGATGAAAGTTTAGAGGGATGGCCAGGTCTTGGTAGATTTGCAGTGGTCTGATACTCCTTCCATTTCATTATGATCGATTGTACAGTGCTCCTTGGGATGTTTAAAGCTTGCGAAATCTTTTGGTATCCAAATCCGGCTTTAAACTTCTCCACAACAGTATCACGGACCTGCCTGGTGTGTTCCTTGGTCTTCATGATGCAGAACCCTGAGACTATCACAGAGCAGGTGCATTTATACGGAGACTTGATTACACACAGGTGGATTCGTTCCACTTCACAATTGTGACCCACTTGTTGTCGATTCTTCACCAAAAATTTAAAATGTTATATCTTTTTGTTTGAAGCCTGAAATGTGGCAAAAGGTAGAAAAGTTCCAGGGGGCCGAATACTTTCACAAGGCACTGTATTTTCCATCACCTTATATACTGTTTGTATCCATGGCTAAAACCACCCTGCAATCCAACATTGGCCTATGTGCGCTTCCATCTGCAAGCATGGCCACCTTTGCTGGATTGCAGGGTGATCATAACCATGGAAACGGGCAGTGTATAATGTGAGGTAAGAATTAATAAAGCCAGCAAAGGAGGCAATATGGACAATCATAATACATTAGTAAGTGCCTTGTACAGTGCCTTTATCTACATGTTAAATGCCATTTTCTGAAGTGAGGCAACTCTTTTAATGGCTTCTGTCCAGAGGTGAGACTGGAATAGAGGGACTGCAGTAATTTATACACTAATAAGGTACCAAATCGACAAGCAGAATAATAGTTGAGCAAGAAAAGGTCAGGGTAGGCAGCGAACAACAAATGTCAAAAAACATTCTGGGGTCAGGGAAGACAACAGTCAAAAACATAGGAGGACATTTATTAATGTTCTTATGCCACTTTTTGCCATATTTATGTTGCAGATTTTGTCGCAAAGGTGTTTTGCTGCAAAATCTGCGACCTTTCCCTGCTCACGCCACTTTTGCAAGGTGGCAAAAAAAGAGGTTGTAGGCTCTGATAGTGACTGATAACAGAGAATAACAGCCATGTGTCTGGGAAAATTGACTTTGACTGACGGAATACTAATACAGAATATATAGTCAGCTCACATACAGGTGAGGTAAATGGTTGATCCAATATGGTTGTCTATGAGAAGATATTAGAAAGAAGATGGCGACATTGTAACTGTGGCTGGAGATAATGCCCTTCTGTCGCCTCTACCATGGACAGGCAAGGTCGGGACCTTTCCGAAAATCTTCCCAATTGTCAAATAATTCAGGCTTTTGAATTTTTATAGAGGACAGAAAAACAGGCATTCGATTTTGTATAGATGACATACAGTACAATGTTGTCCACAATGTGTCCCTTCTATACATCTCTGATCTCCACATAATAATCTACCCTAGCAAATATCTAATCCAGCCTGCTTTGCTCTCCCCTTCTTTGCTCCTTACATTATTGTCTCCAAGATTTCTCTCTTTTATCCCACCATACTCTACAATTTCCAGCATGCTGCATTCATTTCTATGTGATTTCTTAGAACAGCAGAGTAAGTATGCATGCTGGGAGTTGTAGTTTCGCAACAGCTGGAGTACCAAAGGTTCCCTACCCCTGCTCTAGATCTTGCTACCCTAACACACCAGATGTGTTCCCATTATCAAAACCTTCAAAATCTAACAAAAAAATCTCTGCTGCCTTTAGGCTACCATACCTTACAATCTCCTTTGTCCTTACCTTGTAGCTTGTAAACCCTTATAACCAGAGTCCTTTCTTCTCCTGTACCAGTCTGCAGACCAGGACTCAACCGCAAGGGAACAGGTGAATCCCTGGGTGGGCAAGTGAGCCAGGAGTGAGACCCTGTAGTGCAAAATGGGAGTTATAGTATATCCAATGATATGAAAACACAGTTTCCAGAATATACAGTGGAAATAACCGCAGATGGTTTTATATGGATCTGAGCAAGGATTTGAGAGTCATGGCTTTCTTTACTCTCCATCTTTCTCAAGTATCTTCCTGCACAATCTATGGGTAGCAATATCACTTTTCAACTGTGTAATTCGCAACTGAGGAATACAGCTTTTAAGATATAAGTGGCAAAGTCATGTCCAAGTGTGAAGGGTGTCTTAACAGTATTCTCTTCACTGCAGTAAAGTCTAAATAGCTTAGGGAGCAGGATACCTTACTGAGCCCAATGTTCATCCATGCAGATTTCTGAACCTTCTTGTCTTTTTCTCTCTTTCTTCCTTTCTGCAGATCATCCAGAGATCAGTAAGTCTCTGCAGCTTTAGTACAGGCCTGTGAGGAAGGAGCACGTGGAGTTGCTTTCTCTCCTTGCTAACTCCAGGCCAGAATATATTGGGTACCTAGAATACCTAATATCCTCCATTCCTGGGCTGCACCTGTTGGGAGTTGTAGTTTTCTCACAAATTACTTTCTTAGTTGTGTAGCTGAAATGTGTCCAAAAACTGTGCTGACATAGTATTGCATGATTTACAAATTGATTGTTAATGACAGTGTGGTTTATGTGTAAACCTGCCATTTACCTGCAAAACTGTGTAGTTATTAACAATCAATTTGAAAACTATAGTTTTGTGGTAAAACTGCCACTGGAGATTCCTGAACCAGAGAAGCATATAAGTCAATTTGTTTTTGTTTTTCCTATATTGTAGATTCATATTGAAGTCAAGAAAATGATGAATAAACACATATGGAATAAAAGTGGTTATCATGTAAGAGATTCTTTCAGAGGTGGGACCTGCACCTATCTCTAAAACAAAGCTCCCAAAGTGAATGAGAACGTACTGCAAATGCGTGGCCACCCTCCATTAATTTCTATGGAAGTGTCAGTCCTGTGTCAGTTGGAGAGGCAGACTGTTGGTCACAGACACTGCTAAGGATCAGAAGACAGGTTCTAACTCACAAATACAGTCACTGGTAAGAAAATTACCTTCAATACAGTTTACATCATGTACCTTTCTAACATGCAATGAATAAACATTTTTGAGGGAATGCTTCTTTAAGAGTGCACATTGGAAAGTTTACATCCAGATTGTTACACGCCATGATGACCCTGATCAAAGAATGCAGTACTGTGAGTGGTTTTGACACATGGCACATGAGGATGACGAGTTTGTGAACAAAATGATTTTGTCTGATGAAGGACAATTTAGATTTAATGGTTCAGTAAATCCTCATAATTATCTTTATTGGGCTCCAGATAATACTCACATTCATGTAGAAGTAGCAGTCAATTTAACAGACATCAACGTTTGGTGTGGACTGTCATCCAGAGGTTTAATTGGGCCATTCATTTTTGAAGGCATAGACACTGGCCAAGTGTACCTCAAGTTTCTTCGCACATGCGTTTTACTGGACATTTGTGTTCTTTAGGTGGTGCACCACCATCAAAACGTGAGAGCCATCTCAATTATATTCTGCCAGGGCTTTGGTTTGGACAAAGAAGTGTTGTGAAATTCCCAACTTGTTCCCTTGACTTAACTAACCCTTTTAACTTCTACCTGTGGGGAACCCTAAAGGATGTGGTATACCATAGAAATCCAGCTACACTGCCTACACTACCAGAAGAAATTGAAATGTTGTGCAGAGCAATCCCTGTGGATACTCTAACTAAAGTTGTTCTTGCAGTAGTTCACTAAAATCAGAAGTGTCTGGATGTTAATGGTGACCACTTTGAGCACCTAATGTGATTGCAGAAGTCAAACGTGACTTTCAGCTACCCTTTGTTGTCTATATAAATATAGTAATAAAGCTTTTATACAGATATTTTTCCTATTGAAGTGTGTGTACATTTTCTGGCCCCTCTGTGCATTTAGAGTCAATGGTATCTGCTACTCCAGTACACATTAAAGGGAGTCTGTCACCTAATTTTCACCAATATAACTAAGAGCACTGCCCCATAGAAGATTGCAGACATATCTCAGACATACCTGTGTGCACTTTGTCCAGGAAAAGCACTTTTATTCTGCTGGAAAACAGCCCCAAGTGCCCAACTGAAAGTGAAAGTAAAAACAGCTTTCACTCCTGACTCGATTTCTAACAGCTATATCTACTGATATAATGGATATAATGCTATGATTCTGGTATCATTTGAAAGGTTGGAATGTCAAATAAGGTCAGGTTCATATTTCTTGTGGCTACCAATCCCAAGATATGAGCAACTAAAACAGCCTTCCCCTCTTCAGTCTGGTTTGCTTTGGGCACTTGCAGCAGCAGAGCTGGGCCCTTAGGAGCTGTTTTACAGTAGAATAAAAGTGCTTTTACTAGATATGGAAAAACGACACAAAGTGCACACAAGTATGTCTGGGATGTGTACGCAATCTTCTATGGGTCAGTGCTCTTAGTTATAGATAAAAAACAGGTGAAAGACTCCCTTTAAGGCACTCATGATCTTGTATTGACCAACATATCCACTGTGTATGCCTTTGAAAAAAACAAGGTGCACTGTGCAGATCAAGGGCCATGACCAAAGAGATTTTATGATTGAATAAAGCAATTTACTGTTTGTAATTGAGATTTAGAGCGTATCTCCACTTTTGTAATAAAATATTCCGAGAAGATAGCTCATAACAAACTGGAAAAATACTCCATGGATTTTACTGCAGTAGAATTTCAGAATAGTGATTCCCTCTTAACTGTTTACAGCATCTTTTGTTACCTGTAAATATACATTGATATTTTATTACTTTGTTCATATCTTTCAGTAATATATGTGTGTACCTCAAATAATGTCTGAAAAGTAAACTCCTCACTCTCTAAAAAGGAATCATAGAAAAAGAGGACCACTTGCTACTTTTAAAGAACATTGCACAAATATAACTTGTGCCATAATTTGCAACATTTTTATACCAGAAAAGTGATGGAAATCACTTGATCGATTCCCACATAGTGTTTACCAACTAATTAGAGATGAGATATTGGATTCTATATGAATTTAATTAGTTAATAATTCCCCAAAAATTAAAATTTTATGTGAGTACAAAAATTTTGTTATGCCTCCCACATGAATCGCTCAAAATGATCCGAAGACAGAAAATATGGCATCTGACCAAAAAGGGATAACTTTTGGGCCTTTTTAGAAGTACGGTACATTTTTAAGCAGGACATTTAATATCATCACCACGTTTACCCCTAGCCATATGTCACTGTGACATTAATACTGCCGTAGCTTGAAAGGGGTTGGATAAAGTCCTAAGAGACCTGAGTGTCATACACGGTTTTGGGCACTTTGGACACACGTTGGGGAACCTTCAACTTGGGTCAATTTTTTCAGACTGAATCAAATCTAATCGGACCCAAAATGAATTTTGGAAAATGTATTAATCTCTACTTATAGTCACTGAAATTGAAATGCAGCAAGTTTTACACATCTGTTCAAGATAGTAGCTATTATGGGGGGAATTTATCATGAGTGTAATATTTGAGGTCAGTTTTGGTTGAGTCTGCGTTGGGGTACCTTATGCCAGATTTATCAAATGTCATGTTGTTTAGTAAATTTGTCTTATCCATAAACCTAACACGTACTCGACCCTCCTACTGGAGGGAGATTGCAACTTTTTTGAGTCTCAGTGATAACTCTGGAATAAAACATTTGAACATAGCTAACAATACCCACTTTCCCAACTAAGTGAGTGGTGTAAAAAAGGGACAATTACTTTTCCTCAAGTGATCCCAAAAAGTCGCAAGAGCTCAATTTTGTGACCTTTTTAAGTCAGAATTCTGGAGTGAAGGTATGATAAATCAAGTCCCATATCTATATGCTGAAACCAATTTGCTACACATGTAAGAGCAGTAAATGTATTTAACCACTGTGTAATATGTATATGTTTCTTTTGCTCAAATGTTGTAAAACAGGAAACTTTGTCAGTAACAGAAATCATTTGCGAGTTTAGGTAGGCGGTAGTAATGTTACATATGGCATACGTTACACCCAGCTGTCTGCATAAAATTACCTTATCTCCCTTAAAGTTCCAGATTAATGTATTGCATATGGCTCCTCTATGTATTTTACGGGGTGGGCTTCCCAAGGGCTATGTTGGATTTTCAGTACAGCAGAGTGGTATAACATGTACAGGTTTTATTCCATTGAAGCTCCTCCAATAGCCCCTGGGAATCCCTAAAACAAAAACAGACTAGACTTAAAAATACGTTGCTTGGGAAACTTACAATACAAAAAGCTTTATTTCTGGATATTGCTAGATTTGAGTTACTCATATTAAGGACATAGATCTTTTAATGAGGCATACAGTATTTCATTTAGAAATATTGAGAGTACCTGTGCCCACAGACTCATACATTATCTTATGCAACATTGCTCTAGTATGCTTGGTGATAACATCATAGGAGGAGGCAAACACTGCAATTTTTTACATATCATACAGTACAGACCAAAAGTTTGGACACACCTTCTCATTTAAAGAGTTTTCTGTATTTTCATGACTATGAAAATTGTAGATTCACACTGAAGGCATTAAAACTATGAATTAACACATGTGGAATTATATACTTATTATTAACAAAAAAGTGTGAAACAACTGTAAATATGTCTTATATTCTAGGTTCTTCAAAGCAGCCACCTTTTGCTTTGATTACTGCTTTGCACACTCTTGGCATTCTCTTGATGAGCTTCAAGAGGTAGTCACCTAAAATGGTTTTCACTTCACAGGTGTGCCCTGTCAGGTTTAATAAGTGGGATTTCTTGCCTTATAAATGGGGTTGGGACCATGAGTTGTGTTGGGCAGAAGTCAAGTGGATACACAGCTGATAGTCCTACTGAATAGACTGTTAGAATTTGTATTATGGCAAGAAAAAAGCAGCTAAGTAAAGAAAAACGAGTGGCCATCATTACTTTAAGAAATGAAGGTCAGTCAGTCCGAACAATTGGGAAAACTTTGAAAGTGTCCCCAAGTGCAGTCGCAAAAACCATCAAGCGCTACAAAGAAACTAGCTCACATGAGGACCGCCCCAGGAAAGGAAGACCAAGAGTCACCTCTGCTGCGGAGGATAAGTTCATCCGAGTCACCAGCCTCAGAAATCGCAGGTTAACAGCAGCTCAGATTAGAGACCATGTCAATGCCACACATAGTTCTAGCAGCAGACACATCTCTACAACAACTGTTAAGAGGAGACAGTGTGCAGCAGGCCTTCATGGTAAAATAGCTGCTAGGAAACCACTGCTAAGGACAGGCAACAAGCAGAAGAGACTTGTTTGGGCTAAATAGCACATAGGACCAAATAGGACATTAGACCAGTGGAAATCTGTGCTTTGGTCTGATGAGTCCAAATTTGAGATCTTTGGTTCCAACCACCGTGTCTTTGTGCGACGCAGAAAAGGTGAACGGATGGACTCTACATGCCTGGTTCCCACCGTGAAGCATGGAGGAGGAGGTGTGATGGTGTGGGGGTGCTTTGCTGGTGACACTGTTGGGGATTTATTCAAAATTGAAGGCATACTGAACCAGCATGGCTACCACAGCATCTTGCAGCGGCATGCTATTCCATCTGGTTTGCATTTATTTGGACCATCATTTAGTTATCAACAGGACAATGACCCCAAACACACCTCCAGGCTGTGTAAGGGCTATTTGACCAAGAAGGAGAGTGATGGGGTGCTACGCCAGATGACCTGGCCTCCACAGTCACTAGACCTGAACCCAATTGAGATGGTTTGGGGTGAGCTGGACCGCAGAGTGAAGGCAAAAGGGTCATCAAGTGCTAAGCATCTCTGGGAACTCCTTCAAGACTGTTGGAATACCATTTCAGGTGACTACTAGAGATGAGCGAGCATACTCGTCCGAGCTTGGTGCTCGTTCGAGTATTAGGGTACTTGTAAGTGCTCGCTGCTTGGACGAGTATCTCGCCATGCTCGAGGAAATGGCAACTTCCGCATCGTGCTTTTTTGGCGCCTATAAACACAGCCAATCACAAGCCAGGAGACTGCGGTACACCCAGCATCACGTGGGGCCCTTACATGTCGATAGCAGGGGTTGGCAGGCCTGATCAGGTGACCCTGGAATATACTACTGACTGGCCACGGTGCTCGGCTCAGATGCTGTCTGGATGTCGTTAGGGATAGAGCTGCTGCGTTTCAGGGACAGTGTTAGGGCCTGCATTTAGTTCTCTGTTAGGCAGGAATCACCCACAAAGAACCCAACAGCCCTTCTAAGGGCTAGAAGACATTTTTTTTTGTCTCCTGGCTTGGCTGGCTGGCTGGCACTAGTAGTGCAGCTATCGCCATATATAACCCCCTTTTTTTTTATGTTCTATCTCAGTGATACAAATCCATTGCACACAGCAGTGTGGAACCATTCTGTGTGTCACAGTTCAGTACACTCACTATTTTCTGTCCAGGTGACACTTTCTGTACGTCACTGAATACAACCAAGTCTTTTGCTGCCTGTCACGTGTATAGCTTGATCCCAAAAATCTCTGTGCGACATTTGTCTGGGTCGCAGTCTAAATAGCCACCGTCAGTAGGGTGTCAGTTAGCTCTACGATAGTTTCTGCACATCACGTTCCAAAAAAAAAAAATCCTAAACAAAATATATTAAAAAAAATTAGTTTTTTTGTTGTTTTAGCTCAGTGATACAAATCCATTTCGCACAGCTGCGTGTAACCTTTCTGTGTGTCACAGTTCAGCACACTCACTCCAATCCGTATTTTCTGTCCAGGTGACACTTTCTGTACGTCACTGAATACAACCAAGTCTTTTGCTGCCTGTCACGTATATAGCTTGATCCCAAAAATCTCTGTGCGACATTTGTCTGGGTCGCAGTCTAAATAGCCACCGTTAACAGGGTGTGAGTTAGGTCTCCGATAGTTCCTGCACGTCACGTTCCCAAAAAAACAAAACTACAAAAAAAATATAGAAAACAAAATATATAAAAAAAAATTAGTTGTATTTGTTGTTTTAGCTCAGTGATACAAATTCATTTCACACAGCTGCATGTAACCTTTCTGTGTGTCACAGTTCAGCACACTCACTCCAATCCGTATTTTCTGTCCAGGTGACACTTTCTGTACGTCACTGAATACAACCAAGTCTTTTGCTGCCTGTCACGTATATAGCTTGATCCCAAAAATCTCTGTGCGACATTTGTCTGGGTCGCAGTCTAAATAGCCACCGTTAACAGGGTGTGAGTTAGGTCTCCGATAGTTCCTGCACGTCATGTTCCCAAAAAAATAAAACTACAAAAAAATATAGAAAACAAAATATATAAAAAAAATTAGTTGTATTTGTTGTTTTAGCTCAGTGATACAAATCCATTTCACACAGCTGCGTGTAAACTTTCTGTGTGTCACAGTTCAGCAGACTCACTCCAATCCGTATTTTCTGTCCAGGTGACACTTTCTGTACGTCACTGAATACAACCAAGTCTTTTGCTGCCTGTCACGTATATAGCTTGATCCCAAAAATCTCTGTGCGACATTTGTCTGGGTCGCAGTCTAAATAGCCACCGTTAACAGGGTGTGAGTTAGGTCTACGATAGTTCCTGCACGTCACGTTCCCAAAAAACAAAACTACAAAAAAAATATAGAAAACAAAATATATATATAAAAATAGTTGTATTTGTTGTTTTAGCTCAGTGATACAAATCCATTTCACACAGCTGCGTGTAACCTTTCTGTGTGTCACAGTTCAGCACACTCACTCCAATCCGTATTTTCTGTCCAGGTGACACTTTCTGTACGTCACTGAATACAACCAAGTCTTT